>JAOCZM010000286.1:0-685000 GCA_026122235.1 Vinca minor
AGCAAAGGAACACACACGGGAAAAATGTGCGATTATATAGTGCTGACTAGTGGTCATGCACTTCCTCGCAATGTTGTTAAAAAAAAATCTAATCTCATTTTTGAAATGCAATGGTTGGGATTTTGAGATCGGTGAGGTTATTTATGCGCACATGCCTTTCTCCACATCAGTGGTACTTGTGGAGACTATGAATTTCTGAAATGGTTGTCTTTTTTCCCTCTCCGACCAAAGAAGTTTCCAACAGTCTTAACAAAGTACTGTAGTCAACTGCATGCAAATCACAACATTTTGTTTTTGTACTAGATGACTCTTCCCAGGGCCTAGGAGAGAATTTATCATGGACCTAAATATATTTGTCTTTTTGTTTAATTTGTATATGATATTTCTTAGCTTTACGATTAGAATGATCATTCTTGTTAGGAATTCACAATCGTGCAACAGAAGATGCATTAACCTGACCTTGTAAACTACAAGTAACACTATCTTCTATTGTTCTGTTTGACATTGCCTTAGAGATGAAACCATCTAGGCCTGCCACACGCGGATCAATGTTCCCTTCTGGTTCTTCAGCGAGAGCGTCTTCCAATTACTTTGAGAACTCCTATTAACACTACCAATATCCGAACTAGAAACTGCAAAAAACTTTTGTTGGGTGTGTAGAAGCCACATTCTTCTTTCAAAACATCATTTCTTAACTTGTTACGTATCACCCAACATATCAATTAGGGAACACACATTTCTCCTTCGTTTGTGACACGCCACTTGAATTGTCTTGCTGTTTGTTTTGCTCACTTCTAGTTGATGCATTACTAGATTCTTCTACAAACATTGGAGCAACTCCACTCAGAATTTACTATCCCAGCAGCAACAACATCCATCTTATTATGAGTGGCATCACAACTTCCGCAGGGGATTAGAGTGAATATGATCTTCTTAACATCAGCAAAACTCTGTTTTGCTTCTATCAAAAATCTCAGCAGAACTACCATTTGAATGTTGCTGGAACTCTCTATGAATTTCTCGATACTGCCATCAATATTCTTTAGCTGAGTTAGCAAGCTGACTGCAATCTTCAAACAAGTAAACTAAATGGAAAATATCACCTAGGTTCCATGAAAGTACGCATGTGCAATAATCACATTTCATGTTTCAGCTCTTGTTTCTTTATCCATGGGGACCATTTTAATCAATTACAAGTCTAACTGATGCAAAATTACCAGCTGCAAAAATAGTGGGAGAGGCAAATCTATGGCAAGCTGCCAAAATTTGATGGGAGAGAAAGAGGTGGTTGTCGTGGAAATCATTGTGATTGCGGGGTCGAGGCATAATGGTTCGATCCAAGCGAATCGTGTCTCCGGGGTGAAAAACGTCGGGGATTTTCTTCAAGAAGATGGACAAGGTTTGGGCAGTTCTTCTTAAGGGAACGATAACGGTGGTCATGAATCTGACTGGTGGCGTTGAATACTCAGCTAGAAACGCCTTCAGGGATAAATTTTGAGGTGGCCAACCTCCTCAAAGGAGTAAAAAAAGACTTGCAGGTGTTTGTTAAGAAATTTACACTCATGGATTTTGGACAATGGTGCTAGTCAACACATGACTTCTGATAAGTCAAAATTGAGAATTTACATATTTATAATCCGCTCATTAATGTTGGTTTTACCTAATGGCACAGTTTTTACAGTTAACCAGTGTGGTACAATCATAATAAGTTCGGATATGGTGTCCTATAATGCTCTTTGCACTCCATTGTTTACTTGAAATCTAATATCCATAACAAAGTTGACCATGCAATTAAAAGTGCCACATAGACTTTTGTTTCATACTGGACCCAATCTGGAGGAACATTTTTGCTAAGGGCATAGTCTGATGTGAAAGGGTACAATAACTCTCCTTGTCGAATAAGACAGTCCGAATATTCATCGGCGCACACCAACTCCGATCGCCTCGAAAGATCCCCAGATCGTCAGAGAAATCATCAAACAATAATATAATAATACTGTGGAGGAAAATGGATTATTTGGGACAATAAACCAAAGGCACACACATATGCCTTCCTTTATATTTCTCTTCCGCACGACACTTGTTGAAAAGGAAACAAGACTTCCTTTATTTTCTTTTTAAATCACATGTTAGTCATGTGATATTTACAAAAGCATTAGTTAATTATATTGGAAAAGGAGTATCAATTAAGTTATTTAATATTCAAAAGAATATTAATGTTTCCTTTTATTTCGATGTGGATTCATATTAAAATATGAGTTCTCACATCTTGAAACACCAACTTCCCAAGCTAACTATGGATTCCCACCACATAAGTGAAAGCTTCTACCAAAGTCATAGTCATTCTATGTTGTGCTTAGAAACAACCCGATTGTTGTTTTGATCTAGTGCTGTGTAAGCGCTTGAGTTATTGAGTTTAGTAGTCGTTTTTCAACAATAAACCAAAAATATATAGTAAATTACTATCCGGGATTAATAAATTCTAAAAAAATTCCTAAAAAAATTTCAACTGAAGTTGGCTCTAAAAAATTCTAACTAGAGTCCTACATTGGCCCAATCACCTTTGGGACTCGCGGTTGATAATGGCTGACACATCATCTTCCTGGTCGAAGAAATCCTTCGCCAATCTTCTCCCAAGCCCCGTTGCTGCCCCATCCTCTCTTTCTTTTACCCCTTTGGATACTTTTAAAGGGGGAACCCAATCTCACCATTTATTTGGATGAACACGAATCACTGATATCCACATGGAAATTACGCCCTCGTTGGAAAATTCCATAAGCATGGCCGAACATGGAAGCGTTACGCAAATCTTTTCATAAGGTTGGTTTCAAGGGAAACTTTTGGATCGGTTGGATGGATCCCCAGACAGTTCTTATCATGTTTGATCTTGAAGAAGATTATTGCGAGATTATGGAGGCGAGGGAAGTTGGACTTTTTTTGTGGATTGAATATGCGGGTGTTTAAATGGAAATTTGATTTTAATTTGTATGAAGAACCTTTAATCGTTCCGGTGTGGATTGGATTTGAGGGTCTTCCCATTCATCTTTACAATAAGGCCAAATTATTCTCATTGGCAATGGCGGTTGGAAATCCATTGACTCTGGATGCTCCAAAGGCGAATGCAAGCCATCGAGCGTGGCGAAAGTGTTTGTGGAAGTAGACTTGTTGGCGGATTTTCCCGGATAGAGTGAGAATCACGCATGCAAAAAATATTAGCGATTTTGGCGGGCGATCACGTATGATAATTTGCCGAATGTTATGCGGTGTGTATGCGAGATTGGTCATGGTCATGGCGATGTCGGATACTTGTTAAAATTGCGAAGGGGAGACGGATAAACATAAGGCATCGGTGGATCAAAATGTTGGAAAGTGCTTGGATAGAGGAAAAAAAGATATTAATTGGAAAAGTGCTTAGGTCAAATATGGATCGGTAGCACAATAGGGAAGCAAGCGCAATGTCAAAGGGTCAAGTGCTAGCACGTCGCATGAGGCGGTGGTGGTTCTAGAGGACCACTAAGGAAGTTGGCATTAATCAAGCGGTGGACAAAGATTTGTGTCATAATCAAATTATAATTATGGATTTAGAAAAAAACCCCTGAGGGAAATGAGTCAACTTTGTGGATACAAATCAAAATACCATGGTGGGTTTGAGCAATGATGATATCCGAATTGGAAGTAAGGATTTTGAGCCGGCGACGGTCCCCCATCCCCTTTACCAAGGGATATTACAACAAAATCCCTAAAGGACTTGTCTGTGGAATTGGGTGCGGCGGCCTCAGATGGTGCGGTGCCGGCGACGGTCGTGGATGCGCGGCTAGTGACAACGATGTGTTATTACAAGCAATTGGAAATATTAAATGCATTAATTGGGAAATAAAGGAAGAATATATGATATAAGGAGGGTTTGAGACCTCGACCTGTTAAATAAAACAAAGGCGCGGGTTGGGTTGCTAGCTCACGGGTATAACCCGGGTTAATAGATATTTCTATAAATAGAGGCAGTTACAGCTATTTTGGGTATTCTAGAAATTTGTGTTTGGCAGTTACTTTCTTCCCTACCCAATTTATGCATTCTTAACCCTCATTTCTGCTTTGTGAATTGAGCTTCAATTCAGCTCAGGTTCTTGTTCTATTGATCAATAAAACCTTCTTTTCACTCTTCAATTGTTATTTTCTATTTGTTCTAGAGTTGAGATTCTCTGAATTTGACTCTGGAAACCTTTAGATATAACAAATTGGTATTAGAGGCATAAATCCTTGGACAAAATGGTTACAACTCGTAATCAGATCGGCGAAGGCCACGCCGCGGCGTCGCAGCCATTGTTACCCTCACCGGAGCTCAGCGAGTATCGAATTCCAGTGGAACAACAATCTCGAAGGTTAGTTGATGCTAAAACCACTATAATTCGTATGGATACACAGTTTGATAAATTTCGAGTTGCTTTAGCATCATTTAGTTCTGAAATTGCATCTATGAAGAGAGACAATGATGAGAAATTCAGTATAATGATGAAAACAAATGTCAAAATTAAACCAAAATTATAGTGACAAGACTTCAACTAGTACTGGACCTAGATTGCCTGATAATTCACCTAATGTGAGGCACTTGAGAACTGATTTCACAGTTGAAAGAGGAGGACAGGTGAATCAACCTCTTGGAATAGATAAGAGTCCTAGATTTGACCTAGGTAATTTTGGAAAAGGAGAAATCAAATTACCTAAATTGGACTTTCCAAAATTTGAAGGAAGTGCTCCTAGGGAATGGGTGATACAAGCAGAATACTATTTCAAAGTACATAAAATACCTGATCCACTTAAACTGGAGGTTGCAATGACCTATTTTAGGGGAGAGGCATGTTTGTGGGGACATAGCCACATTTTAGAATATGGAGCTCATGATTGGCAGTGCTTCGTGAGAGCACTTTATTCAAGGTTTGATGCAAGGTCACTCTGGAGTGGTTGGGGATTTTTCCAAACTAAAGCAGACTGGAGATGTGCATGCTGAGGAAATTTGAGGCTCTAAAGGCTGTTTTTATCACCACTGGTACGAAGGCTACACCTGAATACTTCATTGACTTATTTTTAAGTGGACTCAAGGATGAAATAAGGGGGGTTGTGAGTATGCATAGGCCTTTAACACTGATGGAAGCTTTCAGGCTAGCAGTGGAGCAAGAAATGAACATGTCCTATATTGCTAAAGTCTTTTGGCAAGGGCCAATTCAGCACTTATTCTCCTAAATCTTTCTCCAGCTCTAGTTCCAGTAGTAACAATACTGCAAAATCCAGTTATGTAACTAATCCTTGGAATAAATCTGTTTCAAAGGAACCAGTAAAGTTTAAAAGGATTAGTCCAGAAGAGTTGCAAAGGAGAAGAGAACTGAACCTTTGTTTCAAATGTGGGGACAAATTTCTCCCTCAAACGATAAGTGTGCATTGGGTCGAAATTAATATGCTATACTTGTGTGATTCTAAGGCAGGAAGGAAAATGAGGTGAGCTAGTTTCAGCAAAGTCCCATGAAGAGGAGAGGACTTGATGGTTGGTGAGGAGGTGGCGTGACTTTGCACGATTTACTGCTAAAGCTTTTGAATGGCATGACTGGAGGCAGCATTTTCAGGATCCAAGGGATTATTGCAAGAAACAGAAATATTTCTATCTTGATAGACCCAGGCAGCACTCACAGCTTTATTGATCCAAACCTGGTGAAACAATTGGGACTGACTATAGACCATGCAAGACCATTGTTGATTACATTAGGCAATGGGGAGAAAAATGTGGTATGGTGACTTTTGCAGGAAGGTCAAATGGAAGATAGGAGGATTGGAGTTTTGCCAAGACTTGTATGTCTTGCCTTTGGGAGGTAGTGATATGATTGTTGGAGGAGATTGGCTGGAAAGTCACAGCCCTATTACTCTTGATCATGATAATCAGGCAGTGAAGTTTGTAAAAGATGGGCAAGAAGTGATTGTTAAAAGTGGTCCTGTGGTTGTGGAATTACATCATGTGTCTGCCAAGGTGTTTTCCAAATGTCTAGAATAAGTTTCTGAGGTTTGGTATGGACAGCTATGCCTCCTGCAGGAGGGGAAAGGTGACTTGCAGGCATCTAGTACACCTCCTGATATGGAAAAATTACTGGATGGGTACAAGGATGTCTTTGACATGCCTAAGGGTTTACCTCCCAATAGAGCACATGAGCACCAAATCATCTTGAAGGAAGGATCTCAACCAGTCAAACTCAGATCCTACAGGGTGCCTCATTTTCAAAAAGCTGAGATTGAGAAGCAAGTTCATGACATGCTTAAAGAAGGTATAATCCAACCTAGTTGCAGTCCTTTTTCATCTCCAATTATCCTTGTCAAAAAGAAGGATGGTTCTTGGAGATTTTGTGTGGATTACAGACAACTAAATGCAATCACTATTAAGGATAAGTTTCCAATACCTCTTGTGCATGATCTACTAGATGAATTACATGGAGCAGTTTATTTTTCAAAGATTTATCTCAAGATCCAGGGTACTTTCAAATCAGAATGAGAGAAGAGGACATCCACAAAACAGCATTCACCACTCATTTTGGCCATTATGAGTTCAAGGTGATGCCATTTGGAGTGACTAATGGCCCCTGCCACATTTCAGTCACTTATGAATAGGGTTTTTGGTCCCAATTTGAGGAAATTTGTTTTGGTCTTCTTTTATGATATCCTCATATATAGCACTGACTTGGACTCTCATCTAATTCATTTGGAGATTGTACTCAAAGTGCTAAGGGAAAATCAACTATATGGAAAACTTAGCAAGTGTACTTTTGCTCAACAAGAAGTTGAGTACTTAGGATACATGATCTCAGGCCATGGAGTTCAAGCTGATCCGAGAAAGATTAAAGACATGGTAGCATGGCTAGTCCTTCAACAATCAAACAACTTAGAGGGTTTTTGGGGCTTTCGAGGTTACTATAGGAGATTTATTAAGAATTATGGTGTCTCGAGTAAGCCTTTTAACTTCTCTTTTGAAGAAGAATGGATTCAAGTGGTGCTGTTGAAGTGATCAAGCTTTTCAAAAGCTTAAGGAAGTTCTGAGTATGCCACCAGTACTAGCATTGCCAGATTTTTTTAAAAGATTTATTGTTGAGGCAGATGTCTGTGACACAGGCATGGGAGCAGTTTTGATGCAAGAAGGGAGGCCATTGGCTTATTTCAGCAAAGCTCTTGGCCCAAAAAGTGTTGGATTATCTACATATGAGAAGAAGGAGCTGATGGCCTTATCCATCTGCTATACCTGAAATGGAAACATTATCCGGAAGGTAGCCACTTTACTATTAAGACTGACCATCAGAGTCTTAAATTTCTTTTTGAACAAAAGCTTAATACCGTGGCACAATAAAAATGGATATCAAAACTGTTGGGACTTGATTTTGATATTCAATATAAGAAGGGGAGTGAAAATAGAGTGGCAAATGCTTTGTCTAGGAGATTTGAATGCAATGCCATCACTGCATTAGTTCCTGACTGGATAGAAGATATAAGGCATAGTTATGAGGGTGATAAAGAGTTGCAAGACACTATTGCTCAGTTGGTTACGGGCAAGACAGTCTCTGATTATTCTATGGATAATGGAGTATTGAGATTCCAAGGAAGAATTGTTGTGGGCTGTAATGAGGAGTATATAAATAGCATTGTTGACTCCATTCATTCTTTCTCACTTGGGGGACATTCAGGGGTCCAAGCTGCTTATCAAAGGCTCAAGAGAACTTTTTACTGGCCTTATATGAAAGAAGTGGTGCAAGCTAGGTTTAAACTGTGTGAAGTATGCCAGAGATGCAAGCATGAGACCATAGCCTATCCTGGATTGTTACAGCCCCTTGAAATTCCAGGCAAGCCTTTCTCTCACCTGACTATGGACTTCATTGAGGGCTTGCCTAAGTCAGAAGGAAAAGATTGCATTATGGTGATTGTGGACAGGTTTACAAAGTTTGCACACTTTGTTGGCCTAACACATCATTTTACTGCAAAAAGGGTTGCTACTGAGTTTATGGAAAAAGTTTTTAAACTCCATGGTTTGCCAGAATGTATTGTAAGTGACAGAGATAGGGTTTTTACTAGCCTTTTCTGGAAGGAACTGTTCACTACATTGGGAGTTAAGCTGAAGTTAAGCACTGCATATCACCCTCAGCCTGATGGACAAACTGAGAGGGTCAATCAGTGTGTGGAGATGTATTTGAGGTGTTTCACTGTTGGAAAATCTCAGACTTGGTTCAAGTTTTTGCATTTACCTGAGTGGTGGTATAATTCTAACACTCACACTGCCACCAAATTGTCTCATTTTGAGGCATTGTATGGCTATAGGCCTCAAGGTTTTGGTGAGAATTTGGCTTTGGATGATGTAAAGAATGGGGAAGTGGCTAGTATGTTGAAGAGAGGGAGGAAATTGAACATTTTCCTCAAGGAACAGGTTGCATGTTGCTGCAAACATGATGAAGCAGACAACAAGATCAACCGAGGACTGAAAGGATTTTTGAAGTGGGTGAATTAGTTTTATCAAGCTCAAGCCATATAGCAGAAATCTTTGGTTGCTAGAAGGAACCAAAAATTAGCTCTAAATTTTTTGGTCCATACAAAATTCTAAAGAAGTATGGGATGCATTGCATATGAATTGGATCTTCCAGCTCACTCAAAATTGCACCCCTGTGTTCCATGTCGATCAACTAAAGTTGAGAGTTGGAGTTGATCATTACGTGCAGCTGATCCGCTCGATTTGATTGCCGATGGCCAACCGGTTTGTGGAACCTTTAGTCTGTCTTAGATCGCATGATTATTCAAGAAGAATAATAAGCCTGTTGTGAAGTGGCTTATATCATGGAGTAACTTGCGGAGGGAGGAAGCTACATGGGAGATAGGCTGAGGAATTCTGAAAAAGTGGCGGATTTTGTGTGGAATGCTTCAACACACATGACTTGAGGACAAGTTGTTTTTAAGAGAGACAATGTTATGACAAGCAATTGGAAATATTAAAAAGCATTAATTGGGAAATAAAGGAAGAATATATGATATAAGGAGGGTTTGACACCTCGAGTGTTAAATAAAAAAAAAGTAGCGCGGGTCAAGTTGCTAGCTCATGGGTATAACCCAGGGCTAATAGATATTTCTATAAATAGAGGCGATTAGAGCTATTTTGGGTATTCTAGAAAATTGTGTTTGTGCGTTACTTTCTTCCCTACCCAATATGTCTATTCTTAACCTCATTTCTGCTGTGAATTGAGCTTCATTTCACCTCGATTCTTGTTCTATTGATCAATAAAACCTTCTTTTCACTCTTCGATTGTTATTTTCTGTTTTGTTCTAGACTTGAGATTCTCACGAATTTGACTCTGAAACCTTTAGATATAACACGGTGGTGGTGGCGTCGGAGATGGTGGTTGATGCTCCGAGAGATGGCGTGTGTGACATCAGGAGGAAAATGAGCAGATGGTTCGGGCACGGAGATTGTTTGGAGCCCTCGGGCCAAAATGACCCGCTAGAAGCAACCCTGAGAGGATAACGGCTCAGTAGTCCTCGAGTTCTATAGACCCAATTAGCTCAACCAGGTCAGATATCTTAGCCCGATTGGGTCGAAGTTTCTCAACGACTCAACTGAGTCAGAAATCAGCAAAAGCGAGTAGAATCCCTTGTTTTACGCACTCTCGGTTCCCCGTGACTACCTCGCTACAATACATGCGGGGAGGTTCGGTTGGTTCACTCATTTTAGATCTCCTCTACCTGCTCAGATGAGGCTTAAGTACCACTTGGACAAGTAGGTTCCTTGCGCCGCTCTCCTAGATTGGCCCAAAAGGCTTCGACTCCTAAACAATAGTCTGTTAGACTACTCATATTTTCTTATTATCTGTTTAGATGATGAATTGGTTATTATGGAATATACGTGGAATTGCGAATGATAGCACTATTGCTAACATTCGGCATTTAAAGTTTACTCATTCTTTGAATTTGTTGGTGTTGTTGGAACCGATGGTGGGGTTGGATGTTATTAATTTTTATGCACGCCGTGCAGGGGATATGATTTTTGTTTTGGTAAGCTGCTTTCAAAGCAAAATATGGATTTTTTTGGGATGGAGTGATGGATGTAGATATATTGCGTGACACTGAACAACTTGTACATGTCCGATTGAATTCTTTTATTGGATCTTCTATGGATTGTTCTTTCATATATGCTAAATGTTCTTATATTCAACGGCGAATTTTGTGGGATGAACGGAGATCTTTTCATATGCAGACATAATAATCCTTGGTTGATAGGTGGTGATTTCAATGTGGTTCTTCGACTATCTGAGAATCATGGTTACATGTACTGCTATGCTCAAATTCAGCGAGTTTCTTTGAATGTATTCAAAAAATTGTGGTCTGTTGGAGGTGACTGGCTCGGGGAGTCAATTTACATGGTCTAGGGGTGGGGCACGACCATTGCAAGGGAAAAGTCTGAATGATTTCTAGTTAACACTTGAATGTAATGGTTTGTTTCACTATACAAAGGTGGATCAATTGCGAGAACTATTTCGAGATCACGCCTCTTCTCATTGGTACAAGTTTGACGACAGATAAGCGGGGTTCAGCTTTTAGGTTTCAGGATATGTGGATCAAACACCGGAGCTTTATGGATTTGGTAAAACAAAATTGGATGGAGCACTACAAGAAAACTGTGTAATAGGGACTAAGCTTCGGATTAGCGACCGATTAACTACCGAATTACGTTATCGTGTATTTTTAAGTCGCTAAGTAAATTACCCGAAATCAGAATACCAACGGAAAGTTTAGGGGACCGAATATCACGGTTGCTATTTCTTTGAGCGAATCTCGACTAGAATGATCAACATTGTTGACTTTCGACTTTTGACTTTGCTTTAACAACCGAATACCGACGGAAAGTTTAGGGACCGAATATGCGGTTGCTATTTGCCGACCGAATACTGATCGAATGGTCAACATTGTTGACTTTCGACTTTGATTGGTTAACGACCGAATACCAAACTGGAAAGTCTAGGGACCGAATATTCGGTTTCTATTTTCCGATCAGAGTGTAGGTCGCTATTTGCCGATCGAATACTGGACTGAGAGGTCAACATTGTTGACTTTCGACTTTGATTGGTTAACGACCAAATACCGACTAGACGATCTGCAGAGGCAGAATGTGCGGGCGCTATGTACTGACCGAATATTCCGTTGCTATGTGCTTGATCAGTATACCGACTAGAATAGTCAACATTGTTGACTTTTGACTTTGACTTTTTCAGGTCGTTATTCAGTCGCTAAATTTTTTTTATTTAAAAAAAATAAATCGAAATTTAAATAAATCCCTATTATAAAAAAAATAGCAATACACCAAAAAATACAAACCGAAAGCTGATATTATTAATAAGATCCCCAAATAGCAAAAATAATCAATAAACCCCAAAAATAACATTACATAGCGAGTTATCTTACTAAAAAACACAAGTTTACACTTCTCATTTACATTACAACACTCACAATCAAAGTGTGCACTTACTCATTACATTACTAACACTCACAATCAAGTCCACACTTTGCATTACGACACTCACAATCAAAATGCGCACTTCTCATTACATTAAATACTCACAATCAAAGTGCAAACTTCTAATTACAACACTCACAATCGGGAAAAATTGGATAAAAAAAAACATGAAAAAAGCGAACCTTTAATGCTTTGGTGGCGGAATGGTGGTGGCGAAAGGTGGCGTCTTCCTAAGATGGAGGTGGCGAGATGGTGAAGAGAGTTTTGAAGAATATTTACGGAAAAAGAGTTCGATTTTGGGGATTTACGGAAATGGCGTCGATTGCACGAGGTTCTTGGTGTCGGGGGCTTCGATTTAAGGGAGGCGGGGGAATGTGGTGGATTGAGATGGTGACGGTGATGGTGGTGGCGGGGGGTTCGCGGAAGGATTTTGACCATGGGGGGAGGGTGGATTCACGGGAAGGAAGAATTAGGGATTTCTAGAAGAAGACACTTCTTCCGAGTTTTTATATATATTTTTTGAACAATTCAGCAATAAAAGCGAGCGTCGCTTTAGTACGGCGTGTTCGGTCGATTACGCCGTCGTTAATGTTTTCGTAGGTAAGCAGTCGTTAAATTCGTCGGTATTCAGTCGTTATGTTTTTCAAATCGATAGCGGTCGTTAAGTTCCTTCGGTATTCGGTCGTTAGTGGACACATTTTGTGTCCTTCATTTATTACTATATAAATATACACCGTTATGCTTTCAGTTGGTCAGCGGTCGTTCTATTCGGTCGTTATATATTCACGTCGATAGCGATTCGTTAATTACCGTCGGTAACCGGTTGTTAAAAAGTTAACAAAGCGGCGTCGTTTCAATTTGGTCAGCGGGACCGATGTGGCCGGCGGATGGCGGCGGAATAACGACCGTTAGGTTTTCGGTTTCGATCGGTCGGTATTCGTCGTTATTTTTGTGACCTAATATTTCGAGTCGCTATTTAATTGTTTTCTTGTAATGGATGAGATTGAAAACTTCGGAATGTATAAATTACAGGTGAAACTTAAGCGACTTAAAGTTTCTTTGGGAATTTGGAACCGAGAGGTATATGGGAATATACATGCCAATGTATTGTTTGCAAAGAAGGAGGTTGGCCGCTGAAAGCGCATATGATTTGGGCAGTGAGGAGCGGTATGAGGCCTTGTTGATGGCAAAAGATCTTTTTGTTGCGGCTCTTGAACATGAGGAATCTTATTGGAGACAAAAAGCTCGTATTAAATGGGATAAAGAGGGTGATGCTAACACTAAGTATTTTCATGCTCTCTGCGAGGAACAAACGAAGCAGTATGAATAACACACAAATCACCTCGTCTGCGGGAGTTCGACTTACTTCATTGATGATATTGGATCGAGTGGTGCTAAATATTTTGAAGAGATTATGACCATGGATGCTTTGCAGCAGGATAGTGCACATTTGTTAGAGCACATCCCGCCCTTAGTCAAAGTAGCTGATAACAAAATTTTGGATGAGTTGCCAATGCGAGAAGAAGTTCGGGTTGCTGTGTTTGGGCTCTCCCCATCGAGTGCTGCGGGGCCGGATGGTTATACAGGCAGGTTCTTTCAATGCTGCTGGGAAATTGTTGGTGATGATGTTGTTCAGACTATACGGGATTTTTAGGCTGGTCTTCCGATGCCTAAATCAATAATTGTTGCTAATGAGGCATGTGATCATCGTTCTTATCAGGAGTACAATGATTTTGCGAGTTTACCTGCTACTGTTAGGGGAACATGCTTTTTGGAGCGGTGAGGCATTTCGCAGCTAAGGCTACTGTGAAGTTTTTCTTTGTTTTTTGTTTCCACTCATCCCTTTGGTGATGTGACCTTGTATGCTGTAATTTGATGGCATTTTCCTTACAATCAATAAAGCTCACATATTTAAAAAAATAAAAAAAAATAACATTTGTCTCTCCCATACCCTTTATTTCAAGCTTACTTTTCAAGAATGATTTAGTTTCATTAACTATCTCAATATTAGACCTAAACAACAAAACTCATCCACTTACAAGCATACAACAATACAAGTATCACCCCTAACTTTTTATTGAACACACTTGTCATTATCATTAGTAATAAAGCCATGTGATAAAATAAGTTTATCATAATTTCCATGTCATTTTAAAGGGTGCTTGTTTTAATCCATGTAAAGGTCATAACACGTTCACGAGATCTTATGCTCATTCCTTTTTGGCTACAAATCCTTCATGCTGATTCATATAAATAACTTCTTCAACATCTTCATGAAGATAATCAGTTTTCACATCCATCTGATGAATGATTAAAACTCACGTATGGAAGTAAATTCTACTAGGACATAGATTATAGTTAACCGAGCAACATGAGAATAAATATCAAAATAATAAATATCATTCTTTTGTCTGAACCCTTGACAACTAGTCTGACCTTATACATTCTTTGCTTAAATTTATCGAGGCTTTACAGTTTATCGCAAGAAAAATTCTAATATGGATCAGGTCCATGCGGACCTTGTGGTTCAAAACCGTCCACATCATCACAAAGTTGTCTCTCTCCTCATTCTGTAGTGATGTGGCAAATTCGGAACCACAAGATCCAATGGACCAGGTCCATTGGTCCATATCAGAATTATCTTTATCATAATTGTTTTGGGAATTTTTTCCATCTTTTAAGGGAATTTTTTCCATCTTTTAAAGGAACTGTTTTTATTAAGAAAACAAACTTATTCATTACAAGAAAACCAAAGACCTCTACTACTGAAGCCTTATTTTCTCATTATTTGTGTGATTTTGCACCATGATTGTGTATTGTTTTTCGTAATATGTATTTTTATGATTCTACAATCAAATGAACTTTCCGAAATTGCACAAGAAAATTTATGGCAATGAAAGATAATTTAGGTGAGATCTTCACATTCGACTTCTGAGTTGGGAAGAAGTAAGGATCTTGTATTTTCTCCATCAAAAATTTAATATACACATTTATATTAAAATAGTTAGTCAATGAATAAGGCGGTAGACAATCAAAATTGATGAAGTTAGTGAATGAATAAAAAAAATTAATAATCAATATTGAATAGAGTGAGTATAACTAGAGAGACACGTGGTGCAAATAGCCAACACCTCCAAACTTGAATTTCCACTTGGCCAAAAGCGTTAACTCACGAAGTGAATGTTTCACTTTCCCAAAGCTTTCTCTACTCTCAAACATCACGCCTTCCAAAAGCATTTTTTTATTCCTCTACTTTGATAATATCTCTCGGCACTACAACAAAAAAAGGTCTATTGCGGCGTTTGTCATATGTCATGATAAGCCAAAAAACGCATCGGTATAGATCTATACCAACATTTATTACAAATGTCGCGTAAACGTCGCATTTGTCTGTGTCGTTATGGTTTTTTACGACATTTGTTACAAGCGCCGGTACCTATCTATTACGACATTTGTTGCGTCATTTTAAAGTGTTTCAAAAGGTATTTTTGCGATATTTGTAAATAATCGCAACAAATCGTCTATTCTGACGTTTGTAAATATTGTGAATAAGTAATTTTTTTCCGACATTTTTAAATAGTCGCAACAAAATATCTATCCCGATATTCAGTAAACTTTGAAACCATGTTGGCGAATTGAGCCAAAGCCGAGTCGGAGCCCGAGCAAATCGAGTCGTTGAGGCTAGTTATCTTTGAATAATCGGAGCAGAGCCTAGAGACAAGTCGAGCCGTCGAGTCTAGCTATCTTTGAATAATATATAATAAACTCTCTCCATATTCAAAGATATGGGAATTGAACACTGCGACCTCACTGCATGTATGCGTGCAATTCTGCTTGAGATAAATGATCATTTGTTATTTGTTTCTCCTCCTATTATATTTATTATAATAGAATTTGGATTTTTAAATTTTGTACCTTTGTGTTTCTATTTTTTTATGAATCAAATTAAAATTAATACACTCTCATTAAATTTTAATAATTAAATGTCTTTAATTTTTCTTTTAAAAAATATATTTAGAAAACATAATCTTTGTATTTGTGTTTGTTTGAAAATGTCACAAGATCTAACGACATAATGTATAAATATCGCTATATGAGTTGCAAAAAGTAACAATTTATAACATGTAATGTAAATGTCACGAACTAACATCAAATTGCTGTAAGAATAAAAAAAATACTATAAGCTGTCTTTATGAAACGTCAGTATAAAATCCTAATATAGCGACATTTGTATGAAATGTCACATTATTTAATGATATTGTATATAAATGTCGTTATATGAGTCGTAAAAAAGTAATAATTTATAAAGCATCAAGATGTACAATTTAATGTAAACGTCGCTAACTAAAATCAAAATGTCGATTTTATCAACAATTATTATAACCGACGCTATGAAACGTCGTATAAAATTCAAACTTAGCGATGTTTGTGCGAAAAGTCACAAGATCTAACGACATAATATATAAATGTACGCTATATGGGTCATAAAAAGTAACAATTTATAACAACATTTAATGTAAATGTCACTACAAGAAAAGCAGATTAAATAGCGACCCAGACTTTAGCGGCACGAAATTTTCGGTCACAAATTTAACAGCGGAATACGAGCGAAAACAAATCGGTCGTTATTCCAGTCAGCTCATCCGTCGGCCACATCGGTCTCGTTGACCAAATTGAAGCGTCGTCGGTTTGTTCACCCTTAACGACCGAATACCGGCGGATATTAGCGGCCGTTTATCGGGCGGAATATATAACGGGCCCGAATACCGGCGGAAGTTAACGACCAAATACCGAGCGGAATACATAACGGTGTTTATTTGTATAGTAATAAATAGAAGGACACAAAAGCAGCGTCATTTTATTTTTCGTTAGCGACCGACTACTAAGCGGACTTTAACGACGGATTACCGAGCGGAAAATATCACGAAGCGGAATAACGACCGAATAGCGACCGAATAACGACCGAAATTAGGTCGCTATTATTTCAATTCCGTCGCTATTCGGTCGCTATTATTTTTCCCAATTTCGTTTTTTATAAATAGCGGGGGTTTTTAAGGATATATAGAAACATTTTACCTAATAGTAACTAAAATAGGAAAAATACATATACAAAGTCTTAGGTCAGTGGAGCAGCGAATCTGCGCTACGAAGAAAAAATCCGATTCTTCATCTACTCATCGAATGAGTTTTCGGTCAGTTATAAAATACCAATATATACTCAAAGCGAGAACAATTCAAGTAATACATTTGTGTGTGCATTTATGTGAATCATTAAGTGATGGAGTTAAAATTTTATTAATTGATTATTAATTAACAAATAATTACTAAAATATTCATATTAGTTCGTACTCACATTTAGAATGATGTCGGTTTTGGTTTATAAGTTTTTACTAAATCAGTCAGCTATTGATCGCTATTAAGCTAAGAGGCGACCGAATAGTAACAGAATTTGCTGAAGCACGTCGCTATTCGATTGACTATCTTTTTCCCGATTCAGTTTTTTTTATAGTATAGCGGGGGTTTTTAAAGATATATAGAAACATTTTGCCTATGTTAGTTACTATTAGGTAAAATGTTTCTATATATCCTTAAAACCCCAGCTATTACAAAAAAGGGAATCAGAGAATAATAGCGACGAGAATATGCTATGTCGATCAGCTATTCGGTCGCCCTACCCCAACCACTAACCCTAATTCAGTCGCTATTATTAAATGCCTAAGCGGCGTCTTTTTGCCATTTCGCGGGCTCATTTATTTGAAAAGCTGGACAAGTGTTTAAGCATGCTAATTGGCGGCGAATTGGCAAAAGTCCGTCGCTATTAGGTCGCTATTATTAAACGCCTAGCGACATCGTTTTCTTTTTCGCGGGCTCATTTATTTGAAAAAATTGGACAAGTGTTAAGCATGCTAAGTGGCGACCGAATAGCAGCGGAATTGGCAAATTCCGTCGCTATTCGATCGCTATTATTAAATGCCTAAAGGACATCGTTTGCTTTTTCGCGGGCTAATTTATTTGAAAAAATTGGACAAGTGTTAAGCATGCTAAGTGGCGACCCTGATTCGGTCGCTATTATTAAATGCCTAAGCGACATCGTTTGCTTTTTCGCGGGCTAATTTATTTGAAAAATTGGACAAGTGTTAAGCATGGTAAGTGGCGACCGAATTGGCAAATTCCGTCAGCTATTGAGTCGGTATTATTAATGCCTAAAGCGACATCGTTTGCTTTTATTTGGCTAATTTATTTGAAAAAATTGGACAAGTGTTAAGCATGCTAAGTGGCGACCGAATAGCGACGAGATTGACCGAATAGCGACCCAGATTTGCCAATTAAACGTAGCTATTAGGTCGCTATTATTAAATGTCTAAAGCGGCGTCGTTTTTGTGCGTTTTATTTCTATAAATATATCTAAGGCGGGGAAGCCTCTCCTCATTCTTCATTACGCTTGGTCGCGACCTCCACCTTCACCGCACCTCTTCCAGCGATTTCCCCCCAAATGCCCTCCCTCCTTTCCCAGGCGCCACCACCTCAGGCACCTCAAGGCATCGCCACCACCTCTGATTTCAGTTGGGTTTAGGTGAGAATCTTGCATTTTCTAGCTTTTTTTTCTTAACAATTGGAATAAATACATCTATTCTCCGAAATTTGTCCAATATCAAGCTTTTATGCAATGAAGCTAGAATCCTAATTAAAACATGTTTACCCCTTTTTTTTCTTTCATATATCAAGTCTTGTAATGTGCAAGGTTATTGTCAAAAAAAACGAGATGTCGAAGGGGGAGAATGACATAGAGAATTTGTTTTTTCGAGGATTTTGTGAGCTGAAAGTTTGTATGTGTACCTTGAGAAGGTTTGCATATTATAATCGGTATTCTATGAAACGATGAATTAATTGCCATTTTGGTCATCAACATAGTTTCGCGCAACCAATTTCATCCTTTTCTTTTTAACTTTTTTGGTCATCAATTTATTTTCAAACAACCACTTTCATCCCTTTTATTTTCAAACGATCACTTTCATCCCCAATCTGTTTTCATGAGCGACCATTTTGGTCATCCAATTATTTTCTAGCATGCCACTTTCATCATTAAATAAGTATTTTTAAAAAGGATGAAAGTGGTACACTAAAATAATTTGATGACAAAATAAACTGATAGAAAATAATTGGATGACCAAAATAGCTACTCTAAAAGCGATTGGAGATGAAAGTGGCTGAAAAAAAGTTAAAAGGGATGAAAGTGGTTGTTTGGAAAAAAAATTGATGACCGAAAAAGTTAAAAAAAAGAAAAAGGATGAAATTGGCTGCGCGAAAGTATGTTGATGACCAAAATGACAATTAATTCATGAAACGATGGTAACTTTTCTTTGTAAAATTTATTAAACAAATCAAGTTCATGTTTTTATGCTGGCAGCACTTAATTCCATTGCTTGGATTCTTGATTAAGGCCAAGCAACATATTGTTGGTCTTTTAGTATTTCATGCACATTTGTGTAGGCTCAAAGTCGTTAGTTATAATGCAGTATGTATTGGAGTGATTTTTGTTTTTCAAAAACTTAATTGACGAGGTGACAAAAAATCTTGAAGTATTTCACCAATAGTTTGTAAAATTTAGAAGAGTTTTCATTTCCCTGGTAAATTTCAATTTTTATCTTTGAGATATATAGAAAGGTAGGGCAATTTTATTACATATGATATTCTGCTACAATAGAAAATACTAAATTAGAAGATATATTACTTTTCTAAATTTTCCAACCATATCAAGTGCTTAATTTCTTTTTTTGGGGGGAAATAACGCATTCATTGTGTGGAAATATCTGCTATAATATAAGACGAACAAAGAAAGGTCCAAACCCCAAGGGTCGGAGTGCAGAGACCAATTTGAGCCAATAAATACGCTTGTACGTTACCTCATACATACAAAGCTTACCACATAAAAACTAAAAGAGGCCAATATGTTCTTGTAGAGAAAACACTGTGACCAAATAAAAATATTGAGTGCTGATTATGTGAGCAACATTCGTATCATTGTTTAAAACCCTCTGTGTCAGAACTTTTGGAGATATGGAGAGGCAGAGACATATAGAGAGAAAATTATGTTTCTTTAAGAAGTCAAGTGTCGAACTTTTATGATTAATTTAGTTGACAGCAAAATTATGATTGTGTATTCTTTATCGTATTATGTATTTTTACGATTCTACAGTCAAAGGAACTTTACGAATTGCACAAGAAAATTTATGGCAATGAAAAATAATTTATGTGAGATCTTGACATTCGACTTATGAGTTGAAGGCATAAATTGTTTCCAGTGAGGTAGATCTCCTAGATACTTATGCTCCCTTCGTCCAAAATTAATCGTCCGAATTGACTACTGTCTAGAATGCGCATAATTCACCTCTTGAATATTTTTCAATTAACCAACCACTATGTTGACTTGTATCGAAAAGTGTTAATTTAATTAACTATGAACATTAAATAGGATGTTTGGGGTAACATTAAAATTGAAAAAGATAACATAAATAGGTACTTGCTTTAGAAAAACAGTTAATTAGGACAATTAATTTGGGAAGAAGTAAGTATCTTGTATTTTATCCATAAAAAATTTAATATTCACATTTATATTCAAATAGATAGTCAATGAATAAGACAATAGAAAATCAAAATTTGTTGAAGTTAGTGAATGAATAAAAAAAATTAATAATCAATATTGAATCGAGTGAGTATAACTAGAGAGACACGTGGTGCAAATACCCAACACCTCCAAATTTAAATTTCCATTTTTCCAAAACGTTAACTACGAAGTGAATGTTTCACTTTCCCAAAAGCTTTCTCTACTCTCAAACATAACGCCTTCCAAAACCATTTTTGATGCCTCTACTTTGATCATCTTCTCTCAATTTTGAAATTCCTAGCAAATCTCTCTACTTTGATCAGCTTCTCTCATTTCTAGTAAAATTCTGATGGCTGCGGTATCTGGTAATAACGCAAATCCTTCTTTGTCTATTGATTTTTGAGGAGTTCCCAAGCGGCTTTTATTTCGTACCCTCAGATTTTAGGTCAAGAATTGCCTTGTAATATCATTCCCACAGCTGATGTGTATGAAACTTCCCCTAATCTTCTCCCCTTCGGTATGTTCGATTAATGGATTTATGTATTTTTAAATGGTTTTTGATTGATTTCTTAATTCATTGTTGAAGATTGATAATGGGGTTATCATTTCGTTATAAGAATGATTTTTTATTTTTTTTTATTTTTTATTTTTTAAGAATACGGTCTTTTATCTTGTTCCTAAGGTATTTTGAAAATGGTATTAAACCTAGTTCTTGAAACGTAGACTTGCAGTTTTACTTCTTTTTTTTTATTCTTGTTATATGATTTTAGATGTTTTATTGGATATATTGATACAACAATTTCAAGGTGTCAATGATAGTATTAAGCATACAGTGTTAGGAAAAAGTTTGTATCGATCTAATTGATAGGGTTATAAGGGTATATTGTTGTTTAATTAGGTGGTCCAATGGCCCTGTTACAAATTTATGGGTATATTATTTTGGCTGTTCTGGTTGTGAATGTTTTAAATTCTAATTTGTGATACCTTATGCCGATTTTCTACTCCGAAAAAAGAGGAGAGTTGTTGGAGCGACGATCTCCGGCAGATTCTCATGAGATGAATCAGTGAGAATTCATGGGGGCATTTTTTTTTTTTGATGAACACATGTACTTCTTCCTTTGTTCATGTTAGTGTAATTGGAATTATGTCTTTGTTGTGTATTTTCTGTATGAATGTTTTTCTGAAATGTTTGTATTTATTATACTGGGAATTCTTGTTTTTAGATTCTTCACATAAATCTCCATTTTTTAGATTTCAGTATAAACCGATATCAGTATAAACCACATCTCTTGTCTTTAGATTTCCGTTTTTACTAGTTTTCGGCATCTGGGGTAATTTTTTTTACAGTTTTGAGGCATATCTGATTGAGAATATGTTGGAGTAGATCATGTTGATTCACTTATTTAGGTTAATCCGTTTGGGAAATTGCAAAGTCTTGCTGGTGTCATTTGATTTCAAGGATTTAATCACTTACTGTAAGTAATATAAAAATTTAATTGGCCATTAGATAATAAACTAGAGATGCATTAGCTTAATTTCTCAAATATATATTTTCGTGATTTATTAGATTCTTTACCCATGTTGTGCTCTAATTACTAGTTCTTCGACACCGTATGAGTTATATAACTCCAAAATCTCATAATTACATTCTATGCATATATCTAAAATTTGATGTTCATAGTCATGGTCTATAGTCATGTTTGCATAAAAATAAAAATAAAAGTCTATAGTGCTACAAATTAAACCATGTATTTGGGATTCAAGTATATATATATATATATATTGAGCATTGCAAATTTTGTTAATTATCTTCGACAAAACATCTAGGTTTTGCCTCATTCTTTCCTTTGATGCTCTTCTTGATTTCAAATTTACTTTTTTTTCTTTCTCTGTGTAGTCATTGGATTAATCTGTTATAAATTGTTATTGCGTAGCTTTTCTTGCCCGATAATATTTTGATGATTTCTGCATATATAGTTACTTATTTTTTATGGTAGAAACTTTACATAGTCAAAGGTTTGAAGAAGACTTTAAGGTTTTCTGTTTCCTTGTTTTTATAAGAAAAATTGAAAAATTCCTTCCTACCTAGTTTAAGGAATTTATTAACACCATCTACATGCCTATTAAAATGATAAGAAATATTTTCCAAACTATAGTTCTTTGCATTTAAACTCTCAAAACTTGTATAAGGAAAACAAGTACGTTTCTTCTCCTTGGAGTGTTAAGTTGGTGCTAATATGCCTTTTACAATGTGCAGAGAACTCAAGGTACTTCAGGGAAAACGAATGGTATTTCTTCACAAGGCCAAGTACCTATGTTCATGCAGAAAATGACCACTGAACTCTTGAAGAGGAGACGGAAATTAGTGTTGACGGTAAAGTGGAAGGCTTCAAAAGGGAACTAGTTTACAATCAAGTATTGATTGCTCCTGGACGAAGGTCTCATTCGTGTATCTGAGAATAAACCCTTATGCATTTGGATCACCTCATGAACTAGACGATGATTTCAAAGATAAGGTGATTTTTAAAACTTTTATGTCAATATTTAAGATTCCCGTAGCCAGCTATTTTATATTAGTGCCAAGCTTTTATGTCAATGTATATTTAATAACAAGGTTATTTTCTAAGCTATATCATTATTTTCATGCAATGAAGCTGGAATCCGTATTGAAACATTTTACTTTTTTTCCGATAGCAAATCTTTTGATGTAAAAGGTTTTTGTCAAGAAAAACAGATGTCGGGGGAGGAGAATGAGATAGAGAATTTATTTCTATGAGGATTGTCTGAACTGAATTTTTTTATGTGTAGCTTTAGAAAGTTTGCAGATTTTAATCAGTATTCTGTGAAATAGTCGTAACTTTGCTTTGTAAAATTTGTTAAAGAAATCAAGTTCTTGATTAAAATTTGTTAAAGAAATCAAGTTCATGATTTTAAGCAATAGTCGAAACACTTAATTCCATTTTTTGGTTTCTTGATTAAGGTCAAGGTCAAGGTCAAGGAAAAAAAGTTTAAGTTCGAGGAACATATGGTTGGTCTTTTAATATTTCATGCAAATTTGTTTAGGTTCAAAGTCATTAGTTATAATGCAGTTTATATCATAGTGGTTTATGTTTTACAAAAACTTAATTGAGAAGGCGACAAAAATTCATAAATTATTTTCACCACATAATTTGTAAAATTTAGGAGAGTTTTCATTTTCATTGTAAATTTCATTTTTTTTTCCTTTTAGATACATAGAAAGGTTGGACAATTTTATTACATATGATATTCTACTACAATAGAAAATACTAAATTAGAAGATAGATTACTTTTCTAAATTTTCCAACCATATTGAGTTCTCAATTTCTTTTTTAGGGGAAAGAATTCATTCATTATGTGGAAATATCTTCCGTAATATAAGAAGTACAAGGGAAGGTCCTCCACCATTCTAAACCCTAAGGACAGGAGTGCGTAGACCAATATTTAGCCAATAAATAGAAATAAAAAAGAAATAAAAAAGACCAATATGTTTTTTATAGAGCAAACAATGTGGTTGAGGGTTGAGAAAAGTAGTATACAGAGGGAGGCTAAAGGGAAAATCAAGGAGGGAGAAAGATGTTGATAAAGAGAAGGTCAGCGGCGAGGGTGTGACAAAGTACATATTTGTGGCAGTGGTTTGGAGGAAGAAATGATGGGGAAGAAAGAGGAAGGGCTTCCGTCAAAATGGAATAATAAGTCATAATAGGACAAAGAGAAGGAGAAGAAGAACACGGTAAAGGCTAGGGGTTTAATTTGGCGACTTCTCTTTTTGAATTGTACTGACTTACTTTTGTCTAGGGTAAAAAAAATAAGTTTTTTTTTATTATGATTGGGTAAAAAAGTTGGGTACTTTCATTTTTTTTCCTTTTTTTGTTTTTTTAATAAAGTTCAAAAGCTTTACTGACTTATCATAATTTTGTTGGGAATTTTTCCATATTTTAAAGGAATTGTTTTTATTAAGGGAATAAACTTATTCATTACAAGAAAATCAAGGCTCTACTACCGAAAGCCTTATGTTCTCATTATTTGTGTGATTTTGCACCATGTTTGTGTATTGTTTTTCATATTATGTATTTTTTACGATTCTACAGTCAAATGAACTTTCTGAAATTGCACAAAAAAATTTATGGCAATGAAAGATAATTTATGTGAGATCACGACTTTTGACTTACGAGTTGAAGGCATAAAATGGGTCCAGTGAGTTAGATCGCTAGATACTTATAATCCCTCCAGTCTAAAATTAATCGAAATCGAATTGACTACTTTCTAGAATGCCCCTAATTCATCTCTTGAAAATTTTACTACTAACCAACCACTCTTTTTGACTTGTATCGAAAAGTGTTAGTGTAATTAAATTTGAGCATTAAAATCATAAGGTCCATAGCCCGAGTGGGAGCTATGGCACGCCCATAACTTTGAGGTTGTGGGTTCGATACTCTCACACAGAGGAATGATTTAATTGCCATTTCTTGGGTTCTCTTGTGTGGGTCTTCTACTCCCCTTCATGGGGCACCCACTAGCCCTGAGGCTTCTAGTTCTCCTCCTTTGTGAGACACTTCTACTCCACTCATGGGGCACCCGCTCAGCCCGGCTTCTATCCGCCTTTACATGGGCTCCTCCCTGCAGTGAGGTCCAAAAAAAAATAATAAACTTTGAGCATTAAATAGGATGTTTAAGGTAACATTAAAATTGAAAAAATACAATAAATAGGTAATTTCTTTAGGAAAATAAGTTAACATGGAACAGACTAAAAAGTAAATTAAGATAATTAATTTGGGAAGAAGTAAGTAACTTGTGTTTTTTCCATCAAAAATTTAATATACACATTTATATTGAAATGGATAGTGAATGTATAAGACAATAGACAATAAATTTTGATGAAGTTAGTGAATGAATAAAAAATTAATAAATCAATATTGAATAGAGTGAGTATAACTAGAGAGACACGTGGTGCAAATACCCAACACCTCCAAATTTGAATTTCCATTTGGCCAAAACGTTAACTACGAAGTGAATGTTTCAGTTTTTCAAATGCATTCTCTACCCTCAAACATCACACCTTCCAAAACCATTTTTGTTACCTCTACTTTGATCATCTTCTTTCAATTTCGAAAACTCTAGCAAATCTCTCTATTTTGATCACCTTCTCTCATTTCTAGTAAAAGTTTGATGGCTGTTGTCTTTGGTAATAACGCAAATCCTTCTTTGTTTATTGTTGATGAGGAGTTCCTATGCGGCTTTTATTTCGTGCCCTCGGATGATGAAGCCCTCTTATACTTGAAGAAGAAAATTTTAGGTCAAGAATTGCCTTGTAATAACATTCCCACCGCTGATGTCTATGCCACTTACCCAAATCTTCAACCCTTTGGTATGTTGGATTAATTGATTTAAGTATTTTTAAATTGCTTTTAAAAAAGTGGTAGATTTTTGTTATTTTTATTGATTTTGGAAGTTGAGTTATCATTTCATTATAAGAATGGTATCCTTTTTTTTGTTGAGAATAAGGTATTTTGTGTTGTTGTATGAGTGGGAAAATGGTATTAAACCACTAGTTCCTTGTTTTTCCTTGTTTTTATAAGAAAAAAAATACAAATTCCTTCCTACCTAGTTTAAGGAATCTATTAATGTTGGAGAATTAATCAATAAAGTGGGTGATTTGATCAAATTTAATTTTGTGTTCCACGCTTAGTTTTAAAGTGTTTTGAATTCATCGTGTAGTAGGGTTGCATAAAGCTTCGTGATGATATATAACACGTGAGGAAATTAATTCTCGATGTGAATGATAAATTTGGTTAAAGTGGAGAGGTTATTAATGGAGGTGTGATGGTATATCCCACATCGGTTGTGAGAATCGATTAAAACTAATTTATAAGCACTAACTAGACTAGTGATCTTAAACAAGTGGGTAAGGGAGTACCCCTCGTGCGCCGTCCGTCCGTCTGTCTCGACTCGTCGCGTCGCGTCGCGCGTTTCCCTGGGTAGGTGTGATGGGAAGGCAGTAATAACTTTTTGGGCAAAATTACTGTAATAGTCCCTTAAGTATTGAGTAACTACAAATGAGTCACATAACTTTTGTGTAATTGCATAAAGGTCCTTCCACGATTCTCCAGTAGTTTTGAGAACTGCACATTACCCCACTACGAGAAGTGGGAGTTACCCATGTTCTCCACTAGGAGGTGAGGGAGTGAGGGCTAACCTGCCGTTTCCGACTGCTATAAAAAGCAGTCTCCCCCGCAGAATTATTTGCTACGAAAATTATTCTCCGTTCTTCATTTCTGCACTTCATACAAGTAAAAAGAGTTCTGACACAGAAAGGGTTCAAAGTTCTGCTTCTAAGCTTCTGGTAAGCAGAGTGATTGGGCGTTGTACATTGGGAACTCGTTGCTCTTATAGGCCTGAAGCAAATAGAGTTTAAGGGGCAAGTGGTGTACTCTTTGCCTCGTCCCAGGGATTAAATCAAAATTAATTTCGTCTATATTACATTACCCTGTTTAGTTTTCATTTTCGTATGTGAAGAACTAACAATCTTAAACTCTATTTTTTTTCTTTTGTTCTGCTTTTAACTAATTAAAACAGAAAGTTAAACAGTTTGTACTTGAAAAATCGGAGTAAAAATTCGAGTTTATTTTCCTTTATGGTTTTTTTTTGTTTTATATTGCTACTAACGGTTTGTTTTGCAATATATAGAGAGAAACAAAATGGCTGCAAATGACTCAAACGCAAACGCTACTAGTACTTGAGCTGTTCCTTCAATTGAGACTCCCGTAAGCGAGTTAATCTAAATGCTTGTCGGACAAAGCGGTATTGAGGCGACTATGTCAAGGATGCTCGTTTTTGTGTCTCCAATGACTTATCGTCCAATTCGAGTTTGAGCAGTTTGCACAACTCGAGAAGTTTAAAGGGAAGCTGCAACTTCAAAATGTGGAAGGAAAAGATGATGTTCTACCTTACTACTCTTAATTTAATTCGCTATGTCAATGAGGACACTCATGTGGAGGATAAAACTAATCCTCAATGCAGTAACATCATATAATGCTTGGATTAGTAATACTTATATGTGTCGTCATACTATACTTACTAGTTTAGATGATTCATTGTACCAAATTTACTATCAAAAAGAATTCGCAAAAGAATTGTGGGAATCACTAACTAAAAAGTATACAGTAGATGATGCAGGGTGCTAAGAAGTTCATTGCTGCTCGCTTCCCACGACTTTAAAATGGTCGATGGAAAACTCGTCCTCGAAGCAGTGAAGAGCTCTGAGAAGATTTATCACGATCTTGCCGGCGAGGCATGGGGATCAACGACTAGGCTGCGGTTGGCGTTGATGATTGAGAAATTAGCCCCTTCTTGGGATGACTTCAAGCACTACCTTAAGCATAAGAAAGAAAATGACACTTGAGGGATGCTGATTTTGAAGTTGAGAATTGAGCGAGGATGTGAGGAAGGCATCAAAAAAGGCCTTATACTTACATTGCAAAGGCAAATGTTGTCGAAAGCTCTTTGGAAGAGGAAGCGCCCAAGCTGACTCGAAGGTGTTGAACTCCAACAAGAAGTTCACGGGAAGGCTGCTCCGTATGTGGTGAGCAAAACCACAAAGCAAGAGGCTATCGTGAGTCGTGTGGACGGTCAAAGTAATAACTACTAACAAGAAAAAAGAGGTTCGATAGGGAATGGGAACGGGAACAAGTATCAAAAGGATGAGTCGGGGCTCATGTATCCGAGGCCATTTAAAGTGAACTCTAGAATGGAGGATATGCACCTTATTCTTTGTCGTTTGAGAGGTGAATATGATAGGGGAAATCCAAAGGAATGGTTTGTGGACACGGGGGCTACTTACCATATACTGTATCAACAAATGTATGTTCAAGACTTATCAAGCTGTAAAAGATGAAGTGCGCTACATGAGAACTCTTCGATTCTCCAAAGTTGAAAGAAATGGCAATATTGTCCCTAAAGATGACTTACGGGAAGGAGGTGACTTTCAACGATGTGCTCCGTGTGCTGAGAATTGAAGGAATCTCATTTACGAAATTGTCTTTGAACAACAAAGTTCGAGGGCTTGTGTTTGAGGCAAACAAATTCATTACGAAAAAGAATGGAATGTATGAAGGAAATGGTACTTAGCTGATACTCTTTTTTAAAGTTAATGTAATGGTTTGTACTCCCGGGGCTGAGCCTACGGGCGTGAATGAAAGCCCGAGGCTTCTACTAGTTCGTTTGGAAACAATGTTGCCCAAAGAGGCTAATGAATTCAAACAAGTTGCTTACTTGGTGAGTCTTTTAATTTATGGCATGATAGAATAGGTCATGTGAATATTACAAGTATACAAAAAATTAATTTCACTAAACCTACTACCAAAATTTAATTTTGACAAAAACTACGAAGTGTGAGACTTGTGTAGAAGCTAAGTTATCTAAGTCATCTTTCCAATCAATTGAGAGAAGCTCGATAATTTCCTTATCATTTTATCAAGTATGTATAAGGTTTCTAAATTAGAAATTCTAGTATCATTTTCTAGATTTTTCTTTTTTAAAGATTTAATCTCAATTTTCAAATTATCAATTTCTTTGATAATATCCTTAGCTTAGAGTTGGTTTTCTTTAACGTGTTTTTCGAGATATCATTTTTATGAATCTCGGACATAGTATAATCTTCTTTATATTTATCAACATTAAATTGTTCTTCTTTCTTAGGTATAACCTTAGAAGTACTAGGTGTATTACCCATTTGATCTATAATTTTTAATCTTAATTACGGATCCTTAATTGTTTTTAACAAATCAATCCAGTTGATCGAGCTTCTAGAACTTGTAAATATTGTTCTTTCTCTTGAAAGCTGTGATAACATCTTATATAAATACTCATCTTGTTTGGGTTTCACACAAGATTGCCCTATCGACAAGGTTCGCATTCGGGAATCACTAGTGCTACTATAATAGTCACTTTCTATGATATCTAAACTATCATCACTTTGTTACGAACTATCGGTTGATTCTAAGAATAACTTAGATATTCTATCCTTAATTTCATTAGGATCTAAATTATCTAATTCTAGATTTTTAATCTCTTTCTTGGTCCAACAATTCTTTGCAATATGACCAACTTTCTTACATTTATTGCAGACAATTATTTTGTCCTTTTTCTTATTATAATCTTTTTGCTTTCTAAAGGATTTCCTTTTTTCCTTTCTATCAGCCTTGTCCTCTAATTTTTTCTTAGAGTACTTCCTTTTCTTCTTTCTATAAAAAGGTTGTTTATCAACAATTTTCTTTTTACCTTTAGCCCTATTATAAGCAGGTAAATCCATTCCAAATTGACCACAAAATTCTCCTAATTGTTTTCTTTCAACAATCTTTTGGTTTTTCAATTGTTGATTTAATTTTATTTCATTACACAGATTTAATCCTTCTTGAGTACAAACTCCTATAAGTTTGCCATAAGTAAATTCATTATAAGGAATTGTAGGTTTATTACCTTTCAAAACTTTACGAATTCTTTCCGCAAATAAATGAGGTAGACCATCAATAAATTTGGCCTTCCAGTGAGTACTATCACTCTCGGGAGTTCTAAAACTCTATTTAGAAAAGTATCTTTATACCATCTAAAATCAGTAAGTGTTTTACACCTAAGGTTTTGTAATAAAGTTCTTACAGTATCATAATTATCAGAAAATGTTCCTGTAAAATGTTCAATAATTTGAATCACCAGTGTATAAACAGCATTTTCTTTGGTTTCACCATTTTCTATTTTGACAGTTCTTAAAATGCCTTCCTTAGCTTCAGGTTTTAAATAATTATCCCACCAACCTTTAAGTTGGCCCGTAAATCCTGCAACTATCATCTTTGCAATATTAAGATCGGTATTACCATCATTCTTACAAATAGTAGAATACATAAGCATTCTATGCATATGACTATAAACTTGTTTTTGAGTGAAATTATCTATGTTCCATTCATAGATATGTTTACCACTATAGCTATTATTAAGCTGAAAATTATCCTCTTCATTAAGAGTATCCATAGGTGATGGCTTACTATAATAAAATAACCTTTGTACAGGTTTTCTAGCCCATTTTTCATCTATAATAGCATTAATATTATTATCAGAATCATTTGATTCTTGACCAAAAGGATTTATTTCCTCATCACTTAGAGTATTTAAACTCAATTTTTCTTTTAGAATTTCAGCTAACTTTTCAGTTACATCTTTTTCCCATTTCGAAGACTTTTTTGTCTTGAAATTACTAATTCAGGGAGGACCACAGTAAATTAGTTTCTATTTTAATAGGTTCAACGGTTTTCTGGTTTTACCATGATTGTAGAACTATTCATAAGTGTGATAATAGTATCAACTTTCTTATGTAAAGAGAGCATTTGTTCTCCTAATATGTTTAAATTTAAATTAGCAAAATTATGCTGTCCTATAAGGGAATTAATTTGTTTAGCAGTAATACTTAAAGTATCATCTTCTATCAATTTAGATAAAGCTAGAAAATCACAATTTTCTACCTTAAATGATTTCAAAGGAGGGTAAACATCCTTTATTATATTACCATTTAATAATTTATAATTTCTTTCAATAACATTGATATAATCAAATACATAGGTTGAATAAAACCAAGGAACAAAATATATTATTTCATTGTGAATTTCACAGAATTCATAAAATTCCTTCTGAAATTCCTTTTGTCTAATTTTATCAAAATTATCAAAGAACCATGTTCTAAAACTATTCCATCTGGAATCTTTAAATTCATTCATAATAGTTTTTCTGACTTCTGAGCCAGCACTAAAATCAATTTTAGTTGTACTATCCATTACCAAAATTGTAACTCATTTGAGACATAGTCTCTATATCTCTTTTCTTTTCAGTATAACCTCTTAGAATATCATCAGCATGTAATTTTAATCCATCAATTTTATTATCTTTGATAGAATCATTACTATCATTATCTTTTACATCTTCTCTGATATAAGAAGTGGATAACCTAGAAGGTACAGGAATTTCTTCAAAAATTCTTGAAGGTCCAGGTATATCTGGATCTACTGGAGAGATAAAAGATCTATAAGATCTAGCAGATCTTGGTGTAGAGGTTGTAGAAGTATTTCTTAACCGATTATGATCACCAAAATTTAATGTCACAGATCCTTCAGGGGTCTGAACTACATTTAATAAGTTTGTCTGTATAACAGGTTGAGGTTTCATTGCTCTTTCTATCGTCCAATTTTCAGGAAAAGTTATTTCTTCCCACTTAATTGCTCTTCTAGTAGTTATATCAGATCTACTAAAATTAGTTTCAATTATAATCGTTTCATTTTTTGGTTTATCAGCCAATTTACACATAGGATTCAAGGTATATAAGGGTTTATAATAAATCCTATAACAAACACATATAATTTCTGATCCAGGAGCATAATTATACCCATGAGTCTTAACATTTAATGTTAAAGCATCAAGTAGATTATCATCAGTTAAAGATAACTGTAAATTTGGATGAACATTAAAATAAACTGGTCCATGTGCCAGGCTGGATTTTATCACACCCATTATAGATTTTTTCCAATCTAAGTTTCTACCATCTCTTAAGGCAGCTATAAAACTTTCTGGTAAACCTTCTAAAGTTAAAGGTTTAAAAGCAACTTGTACTAATCCAATATGAACATTTTATGTCCAGAGTACCTATAAGGTGTAATATCATTTTCATTTAATAAATGAATTATCATTTCTTCATTAGTCAAAGAAATAGATTCTTCGATTGTTTTTAACAATCTGTTTTAAACCTAATTTTTCAAAAGTACCCAATTGATAAATTGTTCTGGGTTTCAATCTTAGGGATTGTCCATCTATTTAATAGATCTAGATTACGAGGTAAATCGATTCTTGAGTATCATTGTTTTTAACAGTAGGTTTTTCTATTCATTATGTTTTTGAACTTATTGTTCATTGCATAAAAACTTATGTTGAATTATGAACTTCATAATAAACTCCTTAAAACTCCATGGCTCGATACCACCCGGGGGAGTCGGGATCTCTCTTTACATAAGAAAGTTGATACTATTATCACACTTATGAATAGTTCTACAATCATGGTAAAACCGAAAGCTGTTGAACCTATTAAAATAGAAACTAATTTACTGAGGGTCCTCACGAAATTAGTAATTTCAAGACAAAAAAGTCTTGAAATGGGAAAAAGATGTAACCCGAAAAGTTAGCTGAAATTCTAAAAGAAAAATTGAGTTTAAATACTCTAAGTGATGAGGAAATAAATCCTTTTGGTCAAGAATCAAATGATTCGATAATAATATTAATGCTATTATAGATGAAAAAATGGGCTAGAAAACTCTGTACAAAGGTTATTTTATTATAGTAAGCCATCACCTATGGATACTCTTAATGAAGAGGATAATTTTCAGCTTAATAATAGCTATAGTGGTAAACATATCTATGAATGGAACATAGATAATTTCACTCAAAAACAAGTTTATAGTCATATGCATAGAATGCTTATGTATTCTACTATTTGTAAGAATGATGGTATCTCGATCTTAATATTGCAAAGATGATAGTTGCGAGATTTACGGGCCAACTTAAAGGTTGGTGGGATAATTATTTAAAACACTGAAGCTAAGGAAGGCATTTTAAGAAGCTGTCAAAATAGAAAATGGTGAAACCAAAGAAAATCTTTGTTTATACTTTGGTGATTCAAATTATTGAACATTTTACGGGAACATTTTACGATAATTATGATCTTGTAAGAACTTTATTACAAAACCTTAGGTGTAAAACACTTACTGATTTTAGATGGTATAAAGATACTTTTCTAAATAGAGTTTTAGAACTCCCGAGAGTGATAGTACTCACTGGAAGGCCAAATTTATTGATGGTCTACCTCATTTATTTGCGGAAAGAATTACGTAAAGTTTTGAAAGGTAATAAACCTACAATTCCTTATAATGAATTTACTTATGGCAAACTTATAGGAGTTTGTACTCAAGAAGGATTAAATCGTGTAATGAAATAAAATTAAATCAACAATTGAAAAAACCAAAAGATTGTTGAAAGAAAACAATTAGGAGAATTTTGTGGTCAATTTGGAATGGATTTACACGCTTATAATAGGGCTAAAGGTAAAAAGAAAATTGTTGATAAACAACCTTTTTTATAGAAAGAAAAAAAGGAAGTACTCTAAGAAAAAATTAGAGGACAAGGCTGATAGAAAGGAAAAAAAGGAAATCCTTTAGAAAGCAAAAAAGATTATAATAAGAAAAAGGACAAAATAATTATGCGCAATAAATGTAAGAAAGTTGGTCATATTGCAAAGAATTGTTGGACCAAGAAAGAGATTAAAAATCTAGAATTAGATAATTTAGATCCTAATGAAATTAAGGATAGAATATCTAAGTTATTCTTAGAATCAACTGATAGTTCAGAACAAAGTGATGATAGTTTAGATATCATAGAAAGTGACTATTATAGTAGCACTAGTGATTCTGAATGTGAACCTTGTCAGATAGGGCAATCTTGTGTGAAACCCAAACAAGATGAGTATTTATATAAGATGTTATCACAGTTTCAAGAGAAAGAACAATATTTACAAGTTCTAGAAGGTGATCATTTGGATTGATTTGTTAAAAACAATTAAGGATCCAGAATTAAGATTAAAAATTATAGATCAAATGGGTAATACACCTAGTACTTCTAAGGTTATACCTAAGAAAGAAGAACAATTTAATGTTGATAAATATAAAGAAGATTATACTATGTCTGAGATTCATAAAATGATATCTGAAAAAACTGTTAAAGAAAAACCAACTTCGGTTAAGGATATTATCAAAGAAATTGATAATTTGAAAATTGAGATTAAATCTTTAAAAAAGAAAAAATCTAGAAAATGATACTAGAATTTCTAATTTAGAAACCTTATACATACTTGATAAAAATGATAAGGAAATTAAAAAAGGGAAGGACAAAGTTTCTGAAAAAACTTCTCTTAAAATTGAAGAAATTGAAGAAAAAGAAGAATTTTTACAAGTTCTTGAATTTGTTACTTTACAAAAATGGCATATTAAAATTACTTTATTAATAGGTAATTATTATTCTCAGGAATTTACTGCATTAGTTGATAGTGGTGCAGATTTGAATGTTATTCAAGAAGGGGTAATACCTACAAAATACTTTGAAAAAAAACCACTCATAATATAAGACATGCAGGGTGGTGAAAGAATGGATATAAAATATAAGTTATCCAAATCTTTAGTTTGTAATGATGGTAAATGTATACCAATGAGTTTCTTATTAACTAAGAATAAATTGTCGAGTTCTGTGATATTAGGACAACCATTTATTAATAAGATTTATCCTTTTAGATGGATAGATAGAGAAAAAAATTATTGCTACTTATAAAGATGAACCAATTACTTTCAAGTTTATAACTAGACCTTTTACTAAGGTATTGAATAATTTATATAATGAATTAATGTGCAAAGAAAATCAATTAGGATTTTTGAAATTTGAAGTTAATATGCTTACTCTTGAAGAAAAAATTGGATAATCCTAAATTAAAGGAAAAAAATAGTTAATATAACTAATCGGTTTGCTTTAGAAATTTGTAATGATCATCCTAATGCTTTTTGGGATAGAAAAAAAACATATTGTGAGTTTACCTTATGAGGAAAACTTTAATGAGGAAAATATTCCTACAAAGGCTAGACCTTGTCGAGATGAATTGAGAATATTTGAATTTATGCAAAAAAAAGAAATTGATAATTTACTAGAAAGAAAAAATTATAGGAGTTTCTAATTCACCTTGGTCTTGTACGGCTTTTTATGTTAATAAACATTACGAAATAGAAAGAGGAGTACCAAGATTGGTAATAAATTATAAACCTTTAAATAAGGTATTAAAATGGGTAAGATATCCCGTCCACTAATAAAAAAAGATTTATTAGATAGGTTATATGATGCTTTGATATTTTCCAAATTTGATTTAAAATCAGGATATTGGCAAATACAAATAGATCCTAAGGATAGGTATAAAACTGCCTTTAATGTACCTTTTGGACAATATGAATGGTATGTTATGCCTTTTGGTTTAAAGAATGCTCCTCTCGATTTTGAGAGAATTATGAATGATATTTTCATGAATTATAGTGATTTTATTATTGTTTATATTGATGATATATTAGTCTTCTCTAAAAGCGATAGAAGATCATTTTAAACATTTAGAAATATTTAAAAAAATTAGTGATAACTAATGGATTAGTAATATCTAAACCAAAAATGGCTTTATTTCAAACTAAGATTAGATTCTTAGGCCATAACATCGAAAAGGGTGAAATTATTCCTATCAATAGGAGTATAGAATTTGGATCGAAATTCCCAGATGTAATAACTGATAAAACACAATTACAGAGATTTTTAGGAAGTTTAAATTACATCCTACCTTATTACAAAAAATCTAGCGAGAAGATACGACTATCTTATATGATAGATTAAAAAAAGAATCCTAAACCATGGGTGATAGTCACACAAAGAGTTATACAAAAAGATTAAGAGATAAAGTTAAGACTTTGCCATGCTTAATGATAAGTAATCCCAATTGGGATAAGATTATAGAAAGCAGATGCCTCGGATGTAGGATATGGAGGAATCTTGAAAGCAGGTTGACCACGAAAGTAGAAATGAAAATCTTATTAGATTTCATTCGAGGTAAATGGAATAATTCTCAAAAGAATTATGCTACTATTACAAAAGAAATACTTGCAATTGTTAAATGTGTATTAAAATTTCAAGATGATTTATATAATCAAAAATTTATTATAAAAGAGTATTGTCAATCGACTAAATATATGTTTAATAAAGATTTTAAACATGATGTTTCTAAGCAGATGTTTGCTAGATGGCAAGCTAATTTAGCACCATTTGATTTTGAAGTGATATATAAAAAAGGGACGAGGATAATAGTATGCTTTGATTTTTTTAACAAGAGAATATTTATGATTTATTTAAATGATATTGTTCAAGATATGTATTTTGAAAAATGGTTAAATGAATGTGTTTCATATGAAGATTATATAGATAACACTATTAAGAAAAAATGATATTGATTTAAAGTGTTATGAAAACCACGATGAGGTTATGCAAGAACAAATAGAGACTATGTATCAAATACGGGAATTAGAAAAAGAAATATTTTTACGAAAAAAATGGAAATAGATATGAATCTATTTGATGACCACTTATAATATTAATAGTCATGTTGATCCCTATAGAACTGATAAACATGTTAATAATCATGTAATACCAATATATGATTCTTATAGTTATATATTTGATGATCCTTATAATTGGATATATGATAAACATCACGATGGTGGTTTTATGCATATTCTACGATGCGGTCATGTCGGGTTCAGGAAATTCCTCTTATAGAGGAAGAGGAGGTCGTGGAAGAAGGTTACGATAGAATCTTAGCACAACATGGAAATAAGAAGTTAATAGCTTCTAATATCTCTGGTTTATCCAAAGATGATGATGAAATTCAACAATTCGGGGGCTTGGAAAAAAAGCTCGAGAAGAAAAAGAAGGAGTTAGCGGTTCTCTTGCTCAGTCTTTCGCTAGAATTCTAGAGGAAGGAAAATCTAAAGATGAGCTAATGGTTAAAAACTATGAGGAAAGAGTTATTTTACTCTTGAATAATGAGGATAAAAGATGGGAAGATCGATCACTGGACTCTGCATGAGAGATACCTTAATAATCACGGGATATCCAGTGAGAGGTTTATAAATCTCAACAAGTTTATGAGATGATACTCTCTAATCATGGTTGTGAATTTAGTCACTTTACGAGGGACTAATAAAGAAGTTTATAATTTCTCAAAAATTATAATCAAAAAAGGTAATAACCATTGAAGAATGGGGTATATCTCCGTTTAGAGAAAAAGGCAGTCTTTGTTAAAGACATCCAAATAAAATGCAATTATTGGGATTATATCCAAGCTTTTGATAGAGTTTTTCTTATACGAAAATGGAAAGAAAAAGTCATACTTGGTTCATTAAGATTTGCTCGAAGTTTATAACAAACCAATTCCGGGTTGGTTAGCAGTTAGTGGCAATTTTATGGTGCCTCGAGAAGATATTCTTCCATTATTATTTAAAGAATATTACCAAGAATGGTGTGAAGTTACACCAAGAAAATCTGAATTTATAATACGAGGATATTATCGAGATGGGTTTCTTTATGGAATTCTCAATTCCTTATATTTGGAGGAATGATCCGGTTGTTGGTTATAACAAAAACAACTTATTATGTCTTAAACGATGTTCTTATACAAGGTTTTGGGACACTATGATGAAAGAAGATTCCCATACTAAACAATTAAATTGTCATGATACCTTGGAATTAATAAAACAAAGGTTAGATGTTTATAACGAGAAAAAAATTTCAAGAAAATCTCCGGATGAAATTTGGACAAGAAGCAACTATGACAAAGGCAGAGATAATTGCCCAACATATGGAAAAATTAGAGCAAGCTCTAAAAGAAAAAAGAATATATTGAGCAGGGAAGAAAATTCCAATAGAAGTGATAGCTCAATGATATCTTCAAAGCAGATTCAAAGAATTGGAAGATTTCCAAGATGCGCAAGATCCAAATGATGTGGATTTCAATATTAAAGATGTCTTTGGCAAGTGCACAAGAATTATTATTGACAAGATTGGAATCGGCTAAAAGCAAAGGAAAGGAGAAGATTTCTCGGGATAAGTAAGAATATTTACTTTTAAGAAGAAGTTAAAAAAACTTTAAGCAGCGAGATTAGATCTTTGTCTACTTTACTTTTATAAAGTAGCTTTTTAAAAAAGCGAGTGTAATAATATAGTTTCTTGTTGTTTAATTAGTTTGTATTTTATTTGAAGTCATGAGACTCTTATAAAAGGGCGGATATGTTTTAGTTTAGACCTAAGCTTTTTCCTACCTATTCTCTCTCTCTTTGTAAAACTCTTATAAATAATATCTTTGAAGTTTGCTGTACAAGAAGGCTTTCGCACTTTAATTTTGTAAGTTTTTTTTTTTTTATTTTTTATTTTGTTTTTATTTTATTTTATTTGAATTATGTTTAGCCTTATAGGCTAAATTATCTTGTGTTGAATTATGGCTGATTAATAAATAACTTGAAAATTCATGATGAAGATGTCTTAGGACTAGGGGTTTTCAAGAAATCTGGCGTTATGGTTAGAATATGAATAAGTATGGAAGTTGTGTTCAGGAAAGAATGGCCGAACTTCTTGTTAAGCTTGTTAACTCCGTTAAGCCGTTGAAAGGATAAAGGCGCTAGGAGTGTTAAGGCGAGGTTTAGTGGTATTGAGTTACGAAATGGCTTATATGCTAAGCATAATCTGTAATTTATTCCATGTATCTTTGGTGGCTTAGAGATCGACCCCTGTTCAGGGAAAGAATGGCGAACTTCTTTGTTAAGCACTGTTAACCCGTTAAGCCGTTGAAAGGATAAAGGCGCTAGGGTGTTAAGGCGAGGTTTAGTGGGCTGTTGAGTTACGAAATGGCTTCTATGCTAAAGCATAATCGTAATTTATTCCATGTATCTTTGGTGGCTTAGAGATCGACCCCCTGATGGTATCAGAGCCATGGAGTTTTAAGGAGTTTATTATGAAGTTCATAATTCAACATAAGTTTTTATGCAATGAACAATAAGTTCAAAAACATAATGAATAGAAAACCTCTTTGTTAAAAGCAGTATTACTCAAGAATACGATTTACCTCGGAATCTAGATCTATTAAATAGATGGACAATCCCTAAGATTGAAACCGAGAACAATTTATCAATTGGGTACTTTTTGAAAAATTAGGTTTAAAGCAGTTGTTAAAACAAACTGAAGAATCTATTTCTTTGACTAATGAAGAAATGATAATTCATTTATTAAATGAAAAATGATATTACACCTTATAGGTACTGCTGGACATAAATATGTTCATATTGGATTAGTACAAGTTGCTTTTAAACCTTTAACTTTAGAAGGTTTACGAGAAAGTTTTATAGTTTGCCTTAAGAGATGGTAGAAACTTAGATTGGAAAAAAATCTATAATGGGTGTGATAAAATCGGCTGGCACATGGACCGGTTTATTTTAATGTTCATCCAAATTTACGAGTTATCTTTAAGCGATGATAATCTACTTGATGCTTTAACATTAAATGTTAAGACTCATGGGTATAATTATGCTCTGGATCGAAATTATATGTGTTTGTTATAGGATTTATTATAAACCCTTATATACGCTTGAATCCTATGTGTAAATTGGGTGATAAACCAAAAAAATGAAAGCGATTATAATTGAAACTAATTTTAGTAGATACGATATAACTACTAGAAGAGCAATTAAGTGGGAAGAAATAACTTTTCACGAAAAATTGGACGATAGAAAGAGCAATGAAACCTCGACTTTGTTATACGAGACAAACTTATTAAATGTAGTTCGGACCCATGAAGGATCAGTGACATTAAATTTTGGTGATCATAATCGGTTAAGAAATACTTCTACAACCTCTACACCAAGATCGCTAGATCTTATAGATCTTTATCTCTCCGGTAGATCCGAGATATGCACGGACCTTCAAAGAATTTTTGAAGAAATTCCTGTGCCTTCAGGTTATCCACTTCTTATATCGGAGAAGATGTAAAAGATAATGATAGTAATGATTCTATCAAAGATAATAAAATTGATGGATTAAAATTACATCTTGATGATATTCTAAGAGGTTATCTTTGAAAAGAAAAGAGATATAGAGACTATGTCTCAAATGAGTTACAATTTTGGTAATGGATAGTACAACTAAAAATTGATTTTAGTCTTTGGCTCGGGAAGTCGGAAAAACTATTATGAATGAATTTAAAGATTCCGGATGGAATAGTTTTAGAACATGGTTCTTTGATAATTTTGATAAAATTAGACAAAAGGAATTTGAAGGAATTTTATGAATTACGTGAAATTCACAATGAAATAATATATTTTTGTTCCATGGTTTTATTCAACCTATGTATTTGATTATATCAATGTTATTGAAAGAAATTATAAATTATTAAATGGTAATATAATAAAGGATGTTTACCCTCACTTTGAAATCATTTAAGGTAGAAAATTGTGATTTTTCTAGCTTTATCTAAATTGATAGAAGATGATACTTTAAGTATTACTGCTAAACAAATTAATTCCCTTATAGGACAGCATAAACCAAAAAATGAAACGATTATAATTGAAACTAATTTTAGTAGATCTGATATAACTACTAGAAGAGCAATTAAGTGGGAAGAAATAACTTTTTCTGAAAATTGGACGATAGAAAGAGCAATGAAACCTCGACTCTATTATACTGAGACAAACTTATTAAATGTAGTTCGGACCCACTGAAGGATGCAGTGACATTAAATTTTGGTGATCATAATCGGTTAAGAAATACTTCTACAACCTCTGCACCAAGATCTGCTAGATCTTATAGATCTTTATCTCTCCGGTAGATCCCGAGATATACGGACCTTCAAGAATTTTTTGAAGAAATTCCTGTACCTTCAGGTTATCCACTTCTTATATCGGGAGAAGATGTAAAGATAATGATAGTAATGATTCTATCAAAGATAATAAAATTGATGGATTAAAATTACATGCTTTGATGATATTCTAAGAGGTTATCTTTGAAAAGAAAAGAGATATAGAGACTATGTCTCAAATGAGTTACAATTTTGGTAATGGATAGTACAACTAAAATTGATTTTAGTCTTTGGCTCGGAAGTCAGAAAAACTATTATGAATGAATTTAAAGATTCCAGATGGAATAGTTTTAGAACATGGTTCTTTGATAATTTTGATAAAATTAGACAAAAGGAATTTCAGAAGGAATTTTATGAATTCTGTGAAATTCACAATGAAATAATATATTTTGTTCCTTGGTTTTATTCAACCTATGTATTTGATTATATCAATGTTATTGAAAGAAATTATAAATTATTAAATGGTAATATAATAAAGGATGTTTACCCTCCTTTGAAATCATTTAAGGTAGAAAATTGTGATTTTCTAGCTTTATCTAAATTGATAGAAGATGATACTTTAAGTATTCTTGCTAAACAAATTAATTCCCTTATAGGGACTGACATAATTTTGCTAATTTAAATTTAAACATATTAGGAGAACAAATGCTCTCTTTACATAAGAAAGTTGATACTATTATCACACTTATGAATAGTTCTACAATCATGGTAAAACCCAGAAAGCTGTTGAACCTATTAAAATAGAAACTAATTTACGAGGGTCCTCACGAAATTAGTAATTTCAAGACAAAAAAAGTCTTGAAATGGGAAAAAGATGTAAGCTGAAAAGTTAGCTGAAATTCTAAAAGAAAAATTGAGTTTAAATACTCTAAGTGATGAGGAAATAAATCCTTTTGGTCAAGAATCAAATGATTCGATAATAATATTAATGCTATTATAGATGAAAAAATGGGCTAGAAAACTATGTACAAAGGTTATTTTATTATAGTAAGCCATCACCTATGGATACTCTTAATGAAGAGGATAATTTTCGAGCTTAATAATAGCTATAGTGGTAAACATATCTATGAATGGAACATAGATAATTTCACTCAAAAAACAAGTTTATAGTCATATGCATAGAATGCTTATGTATTCTACTATTTGTAAGAATGATGGTAATCTCGATCTTAATATTGCAAAGATGATAGTTGCGGGATTTACGGGCCAACTTAAAGGTTGGTGGGATAATTATTTAAAACACTGAAGCTAAGGAAGGCATTTTAAGAAGCTGTCAAAATAGAAAATGGTGAAACCAAAGAAAATCTTGTTTATACCTTTGGTGATTCAAATTATTGAACATTTTACGGGAACATTTTACGATAATTGTAATCTTGTAAGAACTTTATTACAAAACCTTAGGTGTAAAACACTTACTGATTTTAGATGGTATAAAGATACTTTTCTAAATAGAGTTTTAGAACTCCCAGAGTGATAGTACTCACTGGAAGGCCAAATTTATTGATGGTCTACCTCATTTATTTGCGGAAAGAATTCGTAAAGTTTTGAAAGGTAATAAACCTACAATTCCTTATAATGAATTTACTTATGGCAAACTTATAGGAGTTTGTACTCAAGAAGGATTAAATCGTAGTAATGAAATAAAATTAAATCAACAATTGAAAAAACCAAAAGATTGTTGAAAGAAAACAATTAGGAGAATTTTGTGGTCAATTTGGAATGGATTTACACGCTTATAATAGGGCTAAAGGTAAAAAGAAAATTGTTGATAAACAACCTTTTTATAGAAAGAAGAAAAAGGAAGTACTCTAAGAAAAAAATTAGAGGACAAGGCTGATAGAAAGGAAAAAAAGGAAATCCTTTAGAAAGCAAAAAAGATTATAATAAGAAAAAGGACAAAATAATTATGCGCAATAAATGTAAGAAAGTTGGTCATATTGCAAAGAATTGTTGGACCAAGAAAGAGATTAAAAATCTAGAATTAGATAATTTAGATCCTAATGAAATTAAGGATAGAATATCTAAGTTATTCTTAGAATCAGCTGATAGTTCGGAACAAAGTGATGATAGTTTAGATATCATAGAAAGTGACTATTATAGTAGCACTAGTGATTACGAATGTGAACCTTGTCGAGATAGGGCAATCTTGTGTGAAACCCAAACAAGATGAGTATTTATATAAGATGTTATCACAGTTTCAAGAGAAAGAACAATATTTACAAGTTCTAGAAGGTGATCATTTGGATTGATTTGTTAAAAAACAATTAAGGATCGAGAATTAAGATTAAAAATTATAGATCAAATGGGTAATACACCTAGTACTTCTAAGGTTATACCTAAGAAAGAAGAACAATTTAATGTTGATAAATATAAAGAAGATTATACTATATACGAGATTCATAAAATGATATACGAAAAAAAGCTGTTAAAGAAAAAACCAACTTCGGTTAAGGATATTATCAAAGAAATTGATAATTTGAAAATTGAGATTAAATCTTTAAAAAAGAAAAAATCTAGAAAATGATACTAGAATTTCTAATTTAGAAACCTTATACATACTTGATAAAAATGATAAGGAAATTAAAAAAGGGAAGGACAAAGTTTACGAAAAAAACTTCTCTTAAAATTGAAGAAATTGAAGAAAAAGAAGAATTTTTACAAGTTCTTGAATTTGTTACTTTACAAAAAATGGCATATTAAAATTACTTTATTAATAGGTAATTATTATTCTCGGGAATTTCTTGCATTAGTTGATAGTGGTGCAGATTTGAATGTTATTCAAGAAGGGGTAATACCTACAAAATACTTTGAAAAAAAACCACTCATAATATAAGACATGCGGGTGGTGAAAGAATGGATATAAAATATAAGTTATCCAAATCTTTAGTTTGTAATGATGGTAAATGTATACCAATGAGTTTCTTATTAACTAAGAATAAATTGTCGAGTTCTGTGATATTAGGACAACCATTTATTAATAAGATTTATCCTTTTAGATGGATAGATAGAGAAAAAAATTATTGCTACTTATAAAGATGAACCAATTACTTTCAAGTTTATAACTAGACCTTTTACTAAGGTATTGAATAATTTATATAATGAATTAATGTGCAAAGAAAATCAATTAGGATTTTTGAAATTTGAAGTTAATATGCTTACTCTTGAAGAAAAAATTGGATAATCCTAAATTAAAGGAAAAAAAATAGTTAATATAACTAATCGGTTTGCTTTAGAAATTTGTAATGATCATCCTAATGCTTTTTGGGATAGAAAAAAAACATATTGTGAGTTTACCTTATGAGGAAAACTTTAATGAGGAAAATATTCCTACAAAGGCTAGACACTTGTCGAGATGAATTGAGAATATTTGAATTTATGCAAAAAAAGAAATTGATAATTTACTAGAAAGAAAAAATTATAGGAGTTTCTAATTCACCTTGGTCTTGTACGGCTTTTTATGTTAATAAACATTCTGAAATAGAAAGAGGAGTACCAAGATTGGTAATAAATTATAAACCTTTAAATAAGGTATTAAAATGGGTAAGATATCCCATCCCTAATAAAAAAGATTTATTAGATAGGTTATATGATGCTTTGATATTTTCCAAATTTGATTTAAAATCAGGATATTGGCAAATACAAATAGATCCTAAGGATAGGTATAAAACTGCCTTTAATGTACCTTTTGGACAATATGAATGGTATGTTATGCCTTTTGGTTTAAAGAATGCTCCCTCTGATTTTCAGAGAATTATGAATGATATTTTCATGAATTATAGTGATTTTATTATTGTTTATATTGATGATATATTAGTCTTCTCTAAAACGATAGAAGATCATTTTAAACATTTAGAAATATTTAAAAAAATTAGTGATAACTAATGGATTAGTAATATCTAAACCAAAAATGGCTTTATTTCAAACTAAGATTAGATTCTTAGGCCATAACATCGAAAAGGGTGAAATTATTCCTATCAATAGGAGTATAGAATTTGGATCGAAATTCCCAGATGTAATAACTGATAAAACACAATTACAGAGATTTTTAGGAAGTTTAAATTACATCCTACCTTATTACAAAAAATCTAGCGAGAAGATACGACTATCTTATATGATAGATTAAAAAAAGAATCTAAACCATGGGTGATAGTCACACAAAGAGTTATACAAAAAGATTAAGGGATAAAGTTAAGACTTTGCCTTGCTTAATGATAAGTAATCCCAATTGGGATAAGATTATAGAAAGCAGATGCCTCGGATGTAGGATATGGAGGAATCTTGAAAGCGAGGTTGACCACTGAAAGTAGAAATGAAAATCTTATTAGATTTCATTCGGGTAAATGGAATAATTCTCAAAAGAATTATGCTACTATTACAAAAGAAATACTTGCAATTGTTAAATGTGTATTAAAATTTCAAGATGATTTATATAATCAAAAATTTATTATAAAAAGTGATTGTCAATCGACTAAATATATGTTTAATAAAGATTTTAAACATGATGTTTCTAAGCAGATGTTTGCTAGATGGCAAGCTAATTTAGCACCATTTGATTTTGAAGTGATATATAAAAAAGGGACGAGGATAATAGTACTGCTTTGATTTTTTAACAAGAGAATATTTATGATTTATTTAAATGATATTGTTCAAGATATGTATTTTTGAAAAATGGTTAAATGAATGTGTTTCATATGAAGATTATATAGATAACACTATTAAGAAAAAATGATATTGATTTAAAGTGTTATGAAAACCACGATGAGGTTATGCAAGAACAAATAGAGACTATGTATCAAATACGGGAATTAGAAAAAAGAAATATTTTTACGAAAAAAATGGAAATAGATATGAATCTATTTGATGACCCATATAATATTAATAGTCATGTTGATCCCTATAGAGCTGATAAACATGTTAATAATCATGTAATACCAATATATGATTCTTATAGTTATATATTTGATGATCCTTATAATTGGATATATGATAAACATCACGATGGCTGGTTTTATGCATATTCTACTGATGCGGTCATGTCGGGGTTACAGGAAATTCCTCTTATAGAGGAAGAGGAGGTCGTGGAAGAAGGTTACGATAGAATCTTAGCACAACATGGAAATAAGAAGTTAATAGCTTCTAATATCTCTGGTTTATCCAAAGATGATGATGAAATTCAACAATTCGGGGGCTTGGAAAAAAAGCTCGAAGAAAAAAGAAGGAGTTAGCGGTTCTCTTGCTCAGTCTTTCGCTAGAATTCTAGAGGAAGGAAAATCTAAAGATGAACTAATGGTTAAAAAACTATGAGGAAAGAGTTATTTTACTCTTGAATAATGAGGATAAAAGATGGGAAGATCAGCACTGGACTCTACATGAGAGATACCTTAATAATCCGGGATATCCAGTGAGAGGTTTATAAATCTCAACAAGTTTATGAGATGATACTCTCTAATCATGGTTGTGAATTTAGTCACTTTACGAGGGACTAATAAAAGAAGTTTATAATTTCTCAAAAATTATAATCAAAAAGGTAATAACCATTGAAGAATGGGGTATATCTCCGTTTAGAGAAAAAGGCAGTCTTTGTTAAAGACATCCAAATAAAATGCAATTATTGGGATTATATCCAAGCTTTTGATAGAGTTTTCTTATACGAAAATGGAAAGAAAAAGTCATACTTGGTTCATTAAGATTTGCTCGAAGTTTATAACAAACCAATTCCGGGTTGGTTAGCAGATTAGTGGCAATTTTATGGTGCCTCGAGAAGATATTCTTCCATTATTATTTAAAGAATATTACCAAGAATGGTGTGAAGTTACACCAAGAAAATCTGAATTTATAATACCGAGGATATTATCGGATGGGTTTCTTTATGGAATTCTCAATTCCTTATATTTGGAGGAATGATCCGGTTGTTGGTTATAACAAAAACAACTTATTATGTCTTAAACGATGTTCTTATACAAGGTTTTGGGACACTATGATGAAAGAAGATTCCCATACTAAACAATTAAATTGTCATGATACCTTGGAATTAATAAAACAAAGGTTAGATGTTTATAACGAGAAAAAAATTTCAAGAAAATCTCCAGGATGAAATTTGGACAAGAAGCAACTATGACAAAGGCAGAGATAATTGCCCAACATATGGAAAAATTAGAGCAAGCTCTAAAAGAAAAAGAATATATTGAGCAGGGAAGAAAATTCCAATAGAAGTGATAGCTCAATGATATCTTCAAAGCAGATTCAAAAGAATTGGAAGATTTCCAAGATGCGCAAGATCCAAATGATGTGGATTTCAATATTAAAGATGTCTTTGGCAAGTGCACAAGAATTATTATTGACAAGATTGGAATCGACTAAAAGCAAAGGAAAGGAGAAGATTTCTCGGGATAAGTAAGAATATTTACTTTTAAGAAGAAGTTAAAAAACTTTAAGCAGCGAGATTAGATCTCTGTCTACTTTACTTTTATAAAGTAGCTTTTAAAAAGCAGTGTAATAATATAGTTTACTGTTGTTTAATTAGTTTGTATTTTATTTGAAGTCCGCAGACTCTTATAAAAGGGCGGATATGTTTTAGTTTAGACCTAAGCTTTTTCCTACCTATTCTCTCTCTCTTTGTAAAACTCTTATAAATAATATCTTTGAAGTTTGCTGTACAAGAAGGCTTTCGCATTTTAATTTTGTAAGTTCTTTTTAATTTTTGTTTTGTTTTTATTTTATTTTATTTGAATTATGTTTAGCCTTATAGGCTAAATTATCTTGTGTTGAATTATGGCTGATTAATAAATAACTTGAAAATTCATGATGAAGATGTCTTAGGACTAGGGGTTTTCAAGAAATCTGGCGTTATGGTTAGAATATGAATAAGTATGGAAGTTGTGTTCAGGAAAGAATGGCCGAACTTACTGTTAAGCCTGTTAACCCGTTAAGCCGTTGAAAGGATAAAGGCGCTAGGGTGTTAAGGCGAGGTTTAGTGGCTGTTGAGTTCTGAAATGGCTTCTATGCTAAAGCATAATCTGTAATTTATTCCATGTATCGTCGGTGGCTTGAGAGATCCCCGACCCTCCCGATGGTATCTGAGCCATGGAGTTTTAAGGAGTTTATTATGAAGTTCATAATTCAACATAAGTTTTTATGCAATGAACAATAAGTTCAAAAAACATAATGAATAGAAAACCTACTCGTTAAAAACAAGTATTACTCAAGAATCGATTTACCTCGTAATCTAGATCTATTAAATAGATGGACAATCCCTAAGATTGAAACCGTAACAATTTATCAATTGGGTACTTTTGAAAAATTAGGTTTAAAACAGATTGTTAAAACAATCGAAGAATCTATTTCTTTGACTAATGAAGAAATGATAATTCATTTATTAAATGAAAATGATATTACACCTTATAGGTACTCGGACATAAATATGTTCATATTGGATTAGTACAAGTTGCTTTTAAACCTTTAACTTTAGAAGGTTTACCGGGAAAGTTTTATAGTCTGCCTTTAAGAGATGGTAGAAACTTAGATTGGAAAAAAATCTATAATGGGTGTGATAAAATCCCATCTGGCACATGGACCAGTTTTATTTTAATGTTCATCCAAATTTACGCTATCTTTAATCGATGATAATCTACTTGATGCTTTAACATTAAATGTTAAGACTCATGGGTATAATTATGCTCCTGGATCAGAAATTATATGTGTTTGTTATAGGATTTATTATAAACCCTTATATACCTTGAATCCTATGTGTAAATTGGCTGATAAACCAAAAAATGAAATAAATTGGCTCTGATACCATCAGGGGGTCAGGATCTCTCTAAGCCACCAGCATACATGGAATAAATTACAGATTATGCTTTAGCATAGAAGCCATTTCAGAACTCAACAGCCACTAAACCTCGCCTTAACACCCTAGCGCCTTTATCCTTTCAACGGCTTAACGGGTTAACAGGCTTAACAGTAAGTTCGGCCATTCTTTCCTGAACACAACTTCCATACTTATTCATATTCTAACCATAACGCTGCATTTCTTGAAAACCCCCTAGTCCTAAGACATCTTCATCATGAATTTTCAAGTTATTTATTAATCACCCATAATTCAACACAAGATAATTTAGCCTATAAGGCTAAACATAATTCAAATAAAATAAAATAAAAAACAAAACAAAAATTAAAAAAGAACTTACAAAATTAAAATGCGAAAGCCTTCTTGTACAAAGAAACTTCAAAGATATTATTTATAAGAGTTTTACAAAGAGAGAGAGAATAGGTAGGAAAAAGCTTAGGTCTAAACTAAAACATATCCGCCCTTTTATAAGAGTCTGCGGACTTCAAATAAAATACAAACTAATTAAACAACAAGAAACTATATTATTACACTCGCTTTTTTAAAAAGCTACTTTATAAAAGTAAAGTAGACAAAGATCTAATCTCGCTGCTTAAAGTTTTTTAACTTCTTCTTAAAAGTAAATATTCTTACTTATCCCGAGAAATCTTCTCCTTTCCTTTGCTTTTAGTCGATTCCAATCTTGTCAATAATAATTCTTGTGCACTTGCCCAAAGCACATCTTTAATATTGAAATCCACATCATTTGGATCTTGCGCATCTTGGAAATCTTCCAATTCTTTGAATCTGCTTTGAAGATATCATTGAGCTATCACTTCTATTGGAATTTTCTTCCTGCTCAATATATTCTTTTTCTTTTAGAGCTTGCTCTAATTTTTCCATATGTTGGGCAATTATCTCTGCCTTTGTCATAGTTGCTTCTTGTCCAAATTTCATCTGGAGATTTTCTTGAAATTTTTTTCTCGTTATAAACATCTAACCTTTGTTTTATTAATTCCAAGGTATCATGACAATTTAATTGTTTAGTATGGGAATCTTCTTTCATCATAGTGTCCCAAAACCTTGTATAAGAACATCGTTTAAGACATAATAAGTTGTTTTTGTTATAACCAACAACTGGATCATTCCTCCAAATATAAGGAATTGAGAATTCCATAAAGAAACCCATCTGATAATATCCTGGTATTATAAATTCAGATTTTCTTGGTGTAACTTCACACCATTCTTGGTAATATTCTTTAAATAATAATGGAAGAATATCTTCTGAGGCACCATAAAATTGCCACCAATCTGTTAACCAACCTGGAATTGGTTTGTTATAAACTTCGAAAGCAAATCTTAATGAACCAAGTATGACTTTTCTTTCCATTTTCGTATAAGAAAACTCTATCAAAAGCTTGGATATAATCCCAATAATTGCATTTTATTTGGATGTCTTTAACAAAGACTGTCTTTTCTCTAAACGGAGATATACCCCATTCTTCAATGGTTATTACCTTTTTGATTATAATTTTTGAGAAATTATAAACTTCTTTATTAGTCCCTGTAAAGTGACTAAATTCACAACCATGATTAGAGAGTATCATCTCATAAACTTGTTGAGATTTATAAACCTCTCGCTGGATATCCCGGATTATTAAGGTATCTCTCATGAGAGTCCAGTGGTCGATCTTCCCATCTTTTATCCTCATTATTCAAGAGTAAAATAACTCTTTCCTCATAGTTTTTTAACCATTAGCTCATCTTTAGATTTTCCTTCCTCTAGAATTCTAGCGAAAGACTGGAGCAAGAGAACCGCTAACTCCTTCTTTTTCTTCTCGAGCTTTTTTTCCAAGCCCCCGAATTGTTGAATTTCATCATCATCTTTGGATAAACCAGAGATATTAGAAGCTATTAACTTCTTATTTCCATGTTGTGCTAAGATTCTATCGTAACCTTCTTCCACGACCTCCTCTTCCTCTATAAGAGGAATTTCCTGTAACTCGACATGACCGCATCGTGAGAATATGCATAAAACCACCATCGTGATGTTTATCATATATCCAATTATAAGGATCATCAAATATATAACTATAAGAATCATATATTGGTATTACATGATTATTAACATGTTTATCAGTTCTATAGGGATCAACATGACTATTAATATTATAAGTGGTCATCAAATAGATTCATATCTATTTCCATTTTTTCGTAAAAATATTTCTTTTTCTAATTCCCGTATTTGATACATAGTCTCTATTTGTTCTTGCATAACCTCATCGTGGTTTTCATAACACTTTAAATCAATATCATTTTTTCTTAATAGTGTTATCTATATAATCTTCATATGAAACACATTCATTTAACCATTTTTCAAAATACATATCTTGAACAATATCATTTAAATAAATCATAAATATTCTCTTGTTAAAAAAATCAAAGCAGTACTATTATCCTCGTCCTTTTTTATATATCACTTCAAAATCAAATGGTGCTAAATTAGCTTGCCATCTAGCAAACATCTGCTTTAGAAACATCATGTTTAAAATCTTTATTAAACATATATTTAGTCGATTGACAATCACTCTTTATAATAAATTTTTGATTATATAAATCATCTTGAAATTTTAATACACATTTAACAATTGCAAGTATTTCTTTTGTAATAGTAGCATAATTCTTTTGAGAATTATTCCATTTACCCGAATGAAATCTAATAAGATTTTCATTTCTACTTTCGTGGTCAACCTCGTTTCAAGATTCCTCCATATCCTACATCCGAGGCATCTGCTTTCTATAATCTTATCCCAATTGGGATTACTTATCATTAAGCATGGCAAAGTCTTAACTTTACTCTTAATTTTTTGTATAACTCTTTGTATGACTATCACCCATGGTTTAGGATTCTTTTTTTAATCTATCATATAAGATAGTCGTATCTTCTCGCTAGATTTTTTGTAATAAGGTAGGATGTAATTTAAACTTCCTAAAAATCTTTCGTAATTGTGTTTTATCGCTTATTACATCCGGGAATTTCGATCCAAATTCTATACTCCTATTGATAGGAATAATTTCACCCTTTTCGATGTTATGGCCTAAGAATCTAATCTTAGTTTGAAATAAAGCCATTTTTGGTTTAGATATTACTAATCCATTAGTTATCACTAATTTTTTTAAATATTTCTAAATGTTTAAAATGATCTTCTATCGCTTTTAGAGAAGACTAATATATCATCAATATAAACAATAATAAAATCACTATAATTCATGAAAATATCATTCATAATTCTCTCAAAATCGAGAGGAGCATTCTTTAAACCAAAAGGCATAACATACCATTCATATTGTCCAAAAGGTACATTAAAGGCAGTTTTATACCTATCCTTAGGATCTATTTGTATTTGCCAATATCCTGATTTTAAATCAAATTTGGAAAATATCAAAGCATCATATAACCTATCTAATAAATCTTTTTTATTAGGGATGGGATATCTTACCCATTTTAATACCTTATTTAAAGGTTTATAATTTATTACCAATCTTGGTACTCCTCTTTCTATTTCGTAATGTTTATTAACATAAAAAGCCGTACAAGACCAAGGTGAATTAGAAACTCCTATAATTTTTTCTTTCTAGTAAATTATCAATTTCTTTTTTTGCATAAATTCAAATATTCTCAATTCATCTCGACAAGGTCTAGCCTTTGTAGGAATATTTTCCTCATTAAAGTTTTCCTCATAAGGTAAACTCACAATATGTTTTTTTTCTATCCCAAAAAGCATTAGGATGATCATTACAAATTTCTAAAGCAAACCGATTAGTTATATTAACTATTTTTTTCCTTTAATTTAGGATTATCCAATTTTTTCTTCAAGAGTAAGCATATTAACTTCAAATTTCAAAAATCCTAATTGATTTTCTTTGCACATTAATTCATTATATAAATTATTCAATACCTTAGTAAAAGGTCTAGTTATAAACTTGAAAGTAATTGGTTCATCTTTATAAGTAGCAATAATTTTTTCTCTATCTATCCATCTAAAAGGATAAATCTTATTAATAAATGGTTGTCCTAATATCACAGGAACTGACAATTTATTCTTAGTTAATAAGAAACTCATTGGTATACATTTACCATCATTACAAACTAAAGATTTGGATAACTTATATTTTATATCCATTCTTTCACCACCTGCATGTCTTATATTATGAGTGGTTTTTTCAAAGTATTTTGTAGGTATTACCCCTTCTTGAATAACATTCAAATCTGCACCACTATCAACTAATGCAAGAAATTCCCGAGAATAATAATTACCTATTAATAAAGTAATTTTAATATGCCATTTTTTGTAAAGTAACAAATTCAAGAACTTGTAAAAATTCTTCTTTTTCTTCAATTTCTTCAATTTTAAGAGAAGTTTTTTCAGAAACTTTGTCCTTCCCTTTTTTAATTTCCTTATCATTTTTATCAAGTATGTATAAGGTTTCTAAATTAGAAATTCTAGTATCATTTTCTAGATTTTTCTTTTTTAAAGATTTAATCTCAATTTTCAAATTATCAATTTCTTTGATAATATCCTTAACCGAAGTTGGTTTTTCTTTAACAGTTTTTTCAGATATCATTTTATGAATCTCAGACATAGTATAATCTTCTTTATATTTATCAACATTAAATTGTTCTTCTTTCTTAGGTATAACCTTAGAAGTACTAGGTGTATTACCCATTTGATCTATAATTTTTAATCTTAATTCTGGATCCTTAATTGTTTTTAACAAATCAATCCAGTGATCAGCTTCTAGAACTTGTAAATATTGTTCTTTCTCTTGAAACTGTGATAACATCTTATATAAATACTCATCTTGTTTGGGTTTCACACAAGATTGCCCTATCTGACAAGGTTCACATTCAGAATCACTAGTGCTACTATAATAGTCACTTTCTATGATATCTAAACTATCATCACTTTGTTCTGAACTATCAGCTTGATTCTAAGAATAACTTAGATATTCTATCCTTAATTTCATTAGGATCTAAATTATCTAATTCTAGATTTTTAATCTCTTTCTTGGTCCAACAATTCTTTGCAATATGACCAACTTTCTTACATTTATTGCAGACAATTATTTTGTCCTTTTTCTTATTATAATCTTTTTGCTTTCTAAAGGATTTCCTTTTTTCCTTTCTATCAGCCTTGTCCTCTAATTTTTTCTTAGAGTACTTCCTTTTTCTTCTTTCTATAAAAAAGGTTGTTTATCAACAATTTTCTTTTTTACCTTTAGCCCTATTATAAGCGTGTAAATCCATTCCAAATTGACCACAAAATTCTCCTAATTGTTTTCTTTCAACAATCTTTTGGTTTTTCAATTGTTGATTTAATTTTATTTCATTACACAGATTTAATCCTTCTTGAGTACAAACTCCTATAAGTTTGCCATAAGTAAATTCATTATAAGGAATTGTAGGTTTATTACCTTTCAAAACTTTACGAATTCTTTCCGCAAATAAATGAGGTAGACCATCAATAAATTTGGCCTTCCAGTGAGTACTATCACTCTCTGGGAGTTCTAAAACTCTATTTAGAAAAGTATCTTTATACCATCTAAAATCAGTAAGTGTTTTACACCTAAGGTTTTGTAATAAAGTCCTTACAAGATTACAATTATCGAAAATGTTCCCGTAAAATGTTCAATAATTTGAATCACCAATAGTATAAACAAGATTTTCTTTGGTTTCACCATTTTCTATTTTGACAGCTTCTTAAAATGCCTTCCTTAGCTTCGTGTTTTAAATAATTATCCCACCAACCTTTAAGTTGGCCCGTAAATCCCTGCAACTATCATCTTTGCAATATTAAGATCAAGATTACCATCATTCTTACAAATAGTAGAATACATAAGCATTCTATGCATATGACTATAAACTTGTTTTTTGAGTGAAATTATCTATGTTCCATTCATAGATATGTTTACCACTATAGCTATTATTAAGTTGAAAATTATCCTCTTCATTAAGAGTATCCATAGGTGATGGCTTACTATAATAAAATAACCTTTGTACGAGTTTTCTAGCCCATTTTTTCATCTATAATAGCATTAATATTATTATCGAATCATTTGATTCTTGACCAAAAGGATTTATTTCCTCATCACTTAGAGTATTTAAACTCAATTTTTCTTTTAGAATTTCAAACTAACTTTTCGATTACATCTTTTTCCCATTTCAAGACTTTTTTGTCTTGAAATTACTAATTTCAGGAGGACCCTGTAAATTAGTTTCTATTTTAATAGGTTCAACAGTTTCTGGTTTTACCATGATTGTAGAACTATTCATAAGTGTGATAATAGTATCAACTTTCTTATGTAAAGAGAGCATTTGTTCTCCTAATATGTTTAAATTTAAATTAGCAAAATTATGTCAGTCCCTATAAGGGAATTAATTTGTTTAGCAAGAATACTTAAAGTATCATCTTCTATCAATTTAGATAAAGCTAGAAAATCACAATTTTCTACCTTAAATGATTTCAAAGGAGGGTAAACATCCTTTATTATATTACCATTTAATAATTTATAATTTCTTTCAATAACATTGATATAATCAAATACATAGGTTGAATAAAACCAAGGAACAAAATATATTATTTCATTGTGAATTTCACAGAATTCATAAAAATAAGTATGGAAGTTGTGTTCAGGAAAGAATGGCCGAACTTACTGTTAAGCCTGTTAACCCGTTAAGCCGTTGAAAGGATAAAGGCGCTAGGGTGTTAAGGCGAGGTTTAGTGGCTGTTGAGTTCTGAAATGGCTTCTATGCTAAAGCATAATCTGTAATTTATTCCATGTATGCTGGTGGCTTAGAGAGATCCTGACCCCCTGATGGTATCAGAGCCATGGAGTTTTAAGGAGTTTATTATGAAGTTCATAATTCAACCATCGAGAGTCGGGATCTCTCTAAAGCCACCAGCATACATGGAATAAATTACAGTTATGCTTTAGCATAGAAGCCATTCTGAACTCAGCGACCACTAAACCTCGCCTTAACACCCTAGCGCCTTTATCCTTTCAGCGAGCTAACGGGTTGCTGAAAGCTTAACGATAAGTTCGGCCATTCTTTCCTGAACACAACTTCCATACTTATTCATATTCTAACCATATTATAGGAGTTTGTACTCAAGAAGGATTAAATCTGTGTAATGAAATAAAATTAAATCAACAATTGAAAAACCAAAAGATTGTTGAAAGAAAACAATTAGGAGAATTTTGTGGTCAATTTGGAATGGATTTACACGCTTATAATAGGGCTAAAGGTAAAAAAGAAAATTGTTGATAAACAACCTTTTTATAGAAAGAAGAAAAGGAAGTACTCTAAGAAAAAATTAGAGGACAAGGCTGATAGAAAGGAAAAAAGGAAATCCTTTAGAAAGCAAAAAGATTATAATAAGAAAAAGGACAAAATAATTGTCTGCAATAAATGTAAGAAAGTTGGTCATATTGCAAAGAATTGTTGGACCAAGAAAGAGATTAAAAATCTAGAATTAGATAATTTAGATCCTAAGGGGGTAAGATATCCCATCCCTAATAAAAAAGATTTATTAGATAGGTTATATGATGCTTTGATATTTTCCAAATTTGATTTAAAATCAGGATATTGGCAAATACAAATAGATCCTAAGGATAGGTATAAAACTGCCTTTAATGTACCTTTTGGACAATATGAATGGTATGTTATGCCTTTTGGTTTAAAGAATGCTCCCTCTGATTTTCAGAGAATTATGAATGATATTTTCATGAATTATAGTGATTTTATTATTGTTTATATTGATGATATATTAGTCTTCTCTAAAACGATAGAAGATCATTTTAAACATTTAGAAATATTTAAAAAATTAGTGATAACTAATGGATTAGTAATATCTAAACCAAAAATGGCTTTATTTCAAACTAAGATTAGATTCTTAGGCCATAACATCGAAAAGGGTGAAATTATTCCTATCAATAGGAGTATAGAATTTGGATCGAAATTCCCAGATGTAATAACTGATAAAACACAATTACAAAGATTTTTAGGAAGTTTAAATTACATCCTACCTTATTACAAAAATCTAGCAGAAGATACAGCTATCTTATATGATAGATTAAAAAAGAATCCTAAACCTTGGACTGATAGTCACACAAAAGTTATACAAAAGATTAAGGATAAAGTTAAGACTTTGCCTTGCTTAATGATAAGTAATCCCAATTGGGATAAGATTATAGAAACAGATGCCTCAGATGTAGGATATGGAGGAATCTTGAAACAGGTTGACCCTGAAAGTAGAAATGAAAATCTTATTAGATTTCATTCAGGTAAATGGAATAATTCTCAAAAGAATTATGCTACTATTGCAAAAGAAATACTTGCAATTGTTAAATGTGTATTAAAATTTCAAGATGATTTATATAATCAAAAATTTATTATAAAAGACTGATCATCAATCGACTAAATATATGTTTAATAAAGATTTTAAACATGATGTTTCTAAACAGATGTTTGCTAGATGGCAAGCTAATTTAGCACCATTTGATTTTGAAGTGATATATAAAAAAGGACAGGATAATAGTCTGCCTGATTTTTTAACAAGAGAATATTTATGATTTATTTAAATGATATTGTTCAAGATATGTATTTTGAAAGATGGTTAAATGAATGTGTTTCATATGAAGATTATATAGATAACACTATTAAGAAAAATGATATTGATTTAAAGTGTTATGAAAACCCTGATGAGGTTATGCAAGAACAAATAGAGACTATGTATCAAATACAGGAATTAGAAAAAGAAATATTTTCTGAAAAAATGGAAATAGATATGAATCTATTTGATGACCCTTATAATATTAATAGTCATGTTGATCCCTATAGAACTGATAAACATGTTAATAATCATGTAATACCAATATATGATTCTTATAGTTATAGTTAAACAACAGTAAACTATATTATTACACTGCTTTTTAAAAGCTACTTTATAAAAGTAAAGTAGACAGCATCTAATCCTGTCGTTTAAAGTTTTTTAACTTCTTCTTAAAAGTAAATATTCTTACTTATCCCGAGAAATCTTCTCCTTTCCTTTGCTTTTAGCTGATTCCAATCTTGTCAATAATAATTCTTGTGCACTTGCCAGCACATCTTTAATATTGAAATCCACATCATTTGGATCTTGCGCATCTTGGAAATCTTCCAATTCTTTGAATCTGTTTGAAGATATCATTGAGCTATCACTTCTATTGGAATTTTCTTCCTGTTCAATATATTCTTTTTCTTTTAGAGCTTGCTCTAATTTTTCCATATGTTGGGCAATTATCTCTGCCTTTGTCATAGTTGCTTCTTGTCCAAATTTCATCTGGAGATTTTCTTGAAATTTTTTCTCGTTATAAACATCTAACCTTTGTTTTATTAATTCCAAGGTATCATGACAATTTAATTGTTTAGTATGGGAATCTTCTTTCATCATAGTGTCCCAAAACCTTGTATAAGAACATCGTTTAAGACATAATAAGTTGTTTTTGTTATAACCAACAACTGGATCATTCCTCCAAATATAAGGAATTGAGAATTCCATAAAGAAACCCATCTGATAATATCCTGGTATTATAAATTCAGATTTTCTTGGTGTAACTTCACACCATTCTTGGTAATATTCTTTAAATAATAATGGAAGAATATCTTCTGAGGCACCATAAAATTGCCACCAATCTGTTAACCAACCTGGAATTGGTTTGTTATAAACTTACGAGCAAATCTTAATGAACCAAGTATGACTTTTCTTTCCATTTTCGTATAAGAAAACTCTATCAAAAGCTTGGATATAATCCCAATAATTGCATTTTATTTGGATGTCTTTAACAAAGACTGTCTTTTCTCTAAACGGAGATATACCCCATTCTTCAATGGTTATTACCTTTTTGATTATAATTTTTGAGAAATTATAAACTTCTTTATTAGTCCCTGTAAAGTGACTAAATTCACAACCATGATTAGAGAGTATCATCTCATAAACTTGTTGAGATTTATAAACCTCTCTTTGGATATCCCGGATTATTAAGGTATCTCTCATAGAGTCCAGGGCTGATCTTCCCATCTTTTATCCTCATTATTCAAGAGTAAAATAACTCTTTCCTCATAGTTTTTAACCATTAGTTCATCTTTAGATTTTCCTTCCTCTAGAATTCTAGCGAAAGACGGAGCAGTAGAACTGCTAACTCCTTCTTTTTCTTCTTGAGCTTTTTTCCAAGCCCTGAATTGTTGAATTTCATCATCATCTTTGGATAAACCGAGAGATATTAGAAGCTATTAACTTCTTATTTCCATGTTGTGCTAAGATTCTATCGAGAACCTCTTCCACGACCTCCTCTTCCCTCTATAAGAGGAATTTCCTCGATAACTCGACATGATCGCATCGGTAGAATATGCATAAAACCAGTCATCAGGGATGTTTATCATATATCCAATTATAAGGATCATCCTTATAGGCTAAATTATCTTGTGTTGAATTATGGTCGATTAATAAATAACTTGAAAATTCATGATGAAGATGTCTTAGGACTAGGGGGTTTTCAAGAAATGCAGGCGTTATGGTTAGAATATGAATAAGTATGGAAGTTGTGTTCGGGAAAGAATGGCCGAACTTACTTTCGTTAAGCTTTGTTAACTAGTTAAAGCGTTGAAAGGATAAAGGCGCTAGGGTGTTAAGGCGAGGTTTAGTGGTCATTGAGTTACGAAATGGCTTCTATGCTAAAGCATAATCGTAATTTATTCCATGTATCTTTGGTGGCTTAGAGAGATCCGACCCCACGATGGTCATCGAGTCGGGATCTCTACTAGCCCCGGCATACATGGAATAAATTACAGATCATGCTTTAGCATAAGCCATTTCGAAACTCAACAGCTACTAACCTGCGCTTAACACTCTAGCGCCTTTATCAGCTTAACGGCAACGGCTAACAGTCGGCCATTCTGCCGACACAACTTCATACGTATTCATATTCTAACCATAACGCGATTTCTTGAAACTATCCTAGACATCATCATGAAATTTTCAAGTTATTTATATCGACCATAATTCAACACAAGATATTTATCTTGTGTTGAATTATGGTCGATTAATAAATAACTTGAAAATTCATGATGAAGATGTCTTAGGACTAGGGGTTTTCAAGAAATCAGCGTTATGGTTAGAATATGAATAAGTATGGAAGTTGTGTTCGAGGGAAAGAATGGCCGAACTTCATCGTTAAGCTTTCGTTAACCCGTTAAGCCGTTGAAAGGATAAAGGCGCTAGGGTGTTAAGGCGAGGTTTAGTGGTCATTGAGTTACGAAATGGCTTCTATGCTAAAGCATAATCTGTAATTTATTCCATGTATGCTGGTGGCTTAGAGAGATCCTGACCCCCTGATGGTATCAGAGCCATGGAGTTTTAAGGAGTTTATTATGAAGTTCATAATTCAACATAAGTTTTTATGCAATGAACAATAAGTTCAAAAACATAATGAATAGAAAACCTACTGTTAAAAACAGTATTACTCAAGAATCTGATTTACCTCAGAATCTAGATCTATTAAATAGATGGACAATCCCTAAGATTGAAACCAGAACAATTTATCAATTGGGTACTTTTGAAAAATTAGGTTTAAAACAGATTGTTAAAACAACTGAAGAATCTATTTCTTTGACTAATGAAGAAATGATAATTCATTTATTAAATGAAAATGATATTACACCTTATAGGTACTCTGGACATAAATATGTTCATATTGGATTAGTACAAGTTGCTTTTAAACCTTTAACTTTAGAAGGTTTACCAGAAAGTTTTATAGCTGCCTTAAGAGATGGTAGAAACTTAGATTGGAAAAAATCTATAATGGGTGTGATAAAATCCAGCCTGGCACATGGACCAGTTTATTTTAATGTTCATCCAAATTTACAGTTATCTTTAACTGATGATAATCTACTTGATGCTTTAACATTAAATGTTAAGACTCATGGGTATAATTATGCTCCTGGATCAGAAATTATATGTGTTTGTTATAGGATTTATTATAAACCCTTATATACCTTGAATCCTATGTGTAAATTGGCTGATAAACCAAAAAATGAAACGATTATAATTGAAACTAATTTTAGTAGATCTGATATAACTACTAGAAGAGCAATTAAGTGGGAAGAAATAACTTTTCCTGAAAATTGGACGATAGAAAGAGCAATGAAACCTCAACCTGTTATACAGACAAACTTATTAAATGTAGTTCGGACTCTCGAGGATCTCGTGACATTAAATTTTGGTGATCATAATCGGTTAAGAAATACTTCTACAACCTCTACACCAAGATCTGCTAGATCTTATAGATCTTTTATCTCTCCAGTAGATCCAGATATACCTGGACCTTCAAGAATTTTTGAAGAAATTCCTGTACCTTCTAGGTTATCCACTTCTTATATCAGAGAAGATGTAAAAGATAATGATAGTAATGATTCTATCAAAGATAATAAAATTGATGGATTAAAATTACATGCTGATGATATTCTAAGAGGTTATACTGAAAAGAAAAGAGATATAGAGACTATGTCTCAAATGAGTTACAATTTTGGTAATGGATAGTACAACTAAAATTGATTTTAGTCGTCGGCTCGAAGTCAGAAAAACTATTATGAATGAATTTAAAGATTCCAGATGGAATAGTTTTAGAACATGGTTCTTTGATAATTTTGATAAAATTAGACAAAAGGAATTTCAGAAGGAATTTTATGAATTCTGTGAAATTCACAATGAAATAATATATTTTGTTCCTTGGTTTTATTCAACCTATGTATTTGATTATATCAATGTTATTGAAAGAAATTATAAATTATTAAATGGTAATATAATAAAGGATGTTTACCCTCCTTTGAAATCATTTAAGGTAGAAAATTGTGATTTTCTAGCTTTATCTAAATTGATAGAAGATGATACTTTAAGTATTACTGCTAAACAAATTAATTCCCTTATAGGACAGCATAATTTTGCTAATTTAAATTTAAACATATTAGGAGAACAAATGCTCTCTTTACATAAGAAAGTTGATACTATTATCACACTTATGAATAGTTCTACAATCATGGTAAAACCAGAAACTGTTGAACCTATTAAAATAGAAACTAATTTACAGGGTCCTCCTGAAATTAGTAATTTCAAGACAAAAAAGTCTTCGAAATGGGAAAAAGATGTAACTGAAAAGTTAGCTGAAATTCTAAAAGAAAAATTGAGTTTAAATACTTTAAGTGATGAGGAAATTAATCCTTTTGGTCAGGAATCAAATGATTCTGATAATAATATTAATGCTATTATAGATGAAAAATGGGCTAGAAAACCGGTACAAAGGTTATTTTATTATAGTAAGCCATCACCTATGGATACTCTTAATGAAGAGGATAATTTTCAGCTTAATAATAGCTATAGTGGTAAACATATCTATGAATGGAACATAGATAATTTCACTCAAAAACAAGTTTATAGTCATATGCATAGAATGCTTATGTATTCTACTATTTGTAAGAATGATGGTAATACTGATCTTAATATTGCAAAGATGATAGTTGCAGGATTTACTGGCCAACTTAAAGGTTGGTGGGATAATTATTTAAAACCTGAAGCTAAGGAAGGCATTTTAAGAACTGTCAAAATAGAAAATGGTGAAACCAAAGAAAATGCTGTTTATACACTGGTGATTCAAATTATTGAACATTTTACAGGAACATTTTCTGATAATTATGATACTGTAAGGACTTTATTACAAAACCTTAGGTGTAAAACACTTACTGATTTTAGATGGTATAAAGATACTTTTCTAAATAGAGTTTTAGAACTCCCAGAGAGTGATAGTACTCACTGGAAGGCCAAATTTATTGATGGTCTACCTCATTTATTTGCGGAAAGAATTCGTAAAGTTTTGAAAGGTAATAAACCTACAATTCCTTATAATGAATTTACTTATGGCAAACTTATAGGAGTTTGTACTCAAGAAGGATTAAATCTGTGTAATGAAATAAAATTAAATCAACAATTGAAAAACCAAAAGATTGTTGAAAGAAAACAATTAGGAGAATTTTGTGGTCAATTTGGAATGGATTTACCTGCTTATAATAGGGCTAAAGGTAAAAAGAAAATTGTTGATAAACAACCTTTTTATAGAAAGAAAAAAAGGAAGTACTCTAAGAAAAAATTAGAGGACAAGGCTGATAGAAAGGAAAAAAGGAAATCCTTTAGAAAGCAAAAAGATTATAATAAGAAAAAGGACAAAATAATTGTCTGCAATAAATGTAAGAAAGTTGGTCATATTGCAAAGAATTGTTGGACCAAGAAAGAGATTAAAAATCTAGAATTAGATAATTTAGATCCTAATGAAATTAAGGATAGAATATCTAAGTTATTCTTAGAATCAACTGATAGTTCAGAACAAAGTGATGATAGTTTAGATATCATAGAAAGTGACTATTATAGTAGCACTAGTGATTCTGAATGTGAACCTTGTCAGATAGGGCAATCTTGTGTGAAACCCAAACAAGATGAGTATTTATATAAGATGTTATCACAGTTTCAAGAGAAAGAACAATATTTACAAGTTCTAGAAGCTGATCACTGGATTGATTTGTTAAAAACAATTAAGGATCCAGAATTAAGATTAAAAATTATAGATCAAATGGGTAATACACCTAGTACTTCTAAGGTTATACCTAAGAAAGAAGAACAATTTAATGTTGATAAATATAAAGAAGATTATACTATGTCTGAGATTCATAAAATGATATCTGAAAAAACTGTTAAAGAAAAACCAACTTCGGTTAAGGATATTATCAAAGAAATTGATAATTTGAAAATTGAGATTAAATCTTTAAAAAAGAAAAATCTAGAAAATGATACTAGAATTTCTAATTTAGAAACCTTATACATACTTGATAAAAATGATAAGGAAATTAAAAAAGGGAAGGACAAAGTTTCTGAAAAAACTTCTCTTAAAATTGAAGAAATTGAAGAAAAAGAAGAATTTTTACAAGTTCTTGAATTTGTTACTTTACAAAAATGGCATATTAAAATTACTTTATTAATAGGTAATTATTATTCTCAGGAATTTACTGCATTAGTTGATAGTGGTGCAGATTTGAATGTTATTCAAGAAGGGGTAATACCTACAAAATACTTTGAAAAAACCACTCATAATATAAGACATGCAGGTGGTGAAAGAATGGATATAAAATATAAGTTATCCAAATCTTTAGTTTGTAATGATGGTAAATGTATACCAATGAGTTTCTTATTAACTAAGAATAAATTGTCAGTTCCTGTGATATTAGGACAACCATTTATTAATAAGATTTATCCTTTTAGATGGATAGATAGAGAAAAAATTATTGCTACTTATAAAGATGAACCAATTACTTTCAAGTTTATAACTAGACCTTTTACTAAGGTATTGAATAATTTATATAATGAATTAATGTGCAAAGAAAATCAATTAGGATTTTTGAAATTTGAAGTTAATATGCTTACTCTTGAAGAAAAATTGGATAATCCTAAATTAAAGGAAAAAATAGTTAATATAACTAATCAGTTTGCTTTAGAAATTTGTAATGATCATCCTAATGCTTTTTGGGATAGAAAAAAACATATTGTGAGTTTACCTTATGAGGAAAACTTTAATGAGGAAAATATTCCTACAAAGGCTAGACCTTGTCAGATGAATTCAGAATATTTGAATTTATGCAAAAAAAGAAATTGATAATTTACTAGAAAGAAAAAATTATAGGAGTTTCTAATTCACCTTGGTCTTGTACGGCTTTTTATGTTAATAAACATTCGAAATAGAAAGAGGAGTACCAAGATTGGTAATAAATTATAAACCTTTAAATAAGGTATTAAAATGGGTAAGATATCCCATCCCTAATAAAAAAGATTTATTAGATAGGTTATATGATGCTTTGATATTTTCCAAATTTGATTTAAAATCAGGATATTGGCAAATACAAATAGATCCTAAGGATAGGTATAAAACTGCCTTTAATGTACCTTTTGGACAATATGAATGGTATGTTATGCCTTTTGGTTTAAAGAATGCTCCTCTCGATTTTCGAGAGAATTATGAATGATATTTTCATGAATTATAGTGATTTTATTATTGTTTATATTGATGATATATTAGTCTTCTCTAAAAGCGATAGAAGATCATTTTAAACATTTAGAAATATTTAAAAAAATTAGTGATAACTAATGGATTAGTAATATCTAAACCAAAAATGGCTTTATTTCAAACTAAGATTAGATTCTTAGGCCATAACATCGAAAAGGGTGAAATTATTCCTATCAATAGGAGTATAGAATTTGGATCGAAATTCCCAGATGTAATAACTGATAAAACACAATTACAGAGATTTTTAGGAAGTTTAAATTACATCCTACCTTATTACAAAAATCTAGCAGAAGATACAGCTATCTTATATGATAGATTAAAAAAGAATCCTAAACCATGGGATCGATAGTCATACAAGAGTTATACAAAAAATTAAGAGTAAAGTTAAGACTTTGCCATGCTTAATGATAAGTAATCCCAATTGGGATAAGATTATAGAAACAGATGCCTCAGATGTAGGATATGGAGGAATCTTGAAACAGGTTGACCCTGAAAGTAGAAATGAAAATCTTATTAGATTTCATTCAGGTAAATGGAATAATTCTCAAAAGAATTATGCTACTATTGCAAAAGAAATACTTGCAATTGTTAAATGTGTATTAAAATTTCAAGATGATTTATATAATCAAAAATTTATTATAAAGACTGACTGTCAATCAGCTAAATATATGTTTAATAAAGATTTTAAACATGATGTTTCTAAACAGATGTTTGCTAGATGGCAAGCTAATTTAGCACCATTTGATTTTGAAGTGATATATAAAAAAGGACAGGATAATAGTCTGCCTGATTTTTTAACAAGAGAATATTTATGATTTATTTAAATGATATTGTTCAAGATATGTATTTTGAAAAATGGTTAAATGAATGTGTTTCATATGAAGATTATATAGATAACACTATTAAGAAAAATGATATTGATTTAAAGTGTTATGAAAACCCTGATGAGGTTATGCAAGAACAAATAGAGACTATGTATCAAATACGGGGAATTAGAAAAAAGAAATATTTTCTGAAAAAATGGAAATAGATATGAATCTATTTGATGACCCTTATAATATTAATAGTCATGTTGATCCCTATAGAACTGATAAACATGTTAATAATCATGTAATACCAATATATGATTCTTATAGTTATATATTTGATGATCCTTATAATTGGATATATGATAAACATCCTGATGACTGGTTTTATGCATATTCTACTGATGCAGTCATGTCAGGTTACCGAGGAAATTCCTCTTATAGAGGAAGAGGAGGTCGTGGAAGAGGTTACGATAGAATCTTAGCACAACATGGAAATAAGAAGTTAATAGCTTCTAATATCTCTGGTTTATCCAAAGATGATGATGAAATTCAACAATTCGGGGGCTTGGAAAAAAAAGCTCAAGAAGAAAAAGAAGGAGTTAGCGGTTCTCTTGCTCCGTCTTTCGCTAGAATTCTAGAGGAAGGAAAATCTAAAGATGAACTAATGGTTAAAAAACTATGAGGAAAGAGTTATTTTACTCTTGAATAATGAGGATAAAAGATGGGAAGATCAGCCACTGGACTCTCATGAGAGATACCTTAATAATCCGGGATATCCAGCGAGAGGTTTATAAATCTCAACAAGTTTATGAGATGATACTCTCTAATCATGGTTGTGAATTTAGTCACTTTACGAGGGACTAATAAAGAAGTTTATAATTTCTCAAAAATTATAATCAAAAAGGTAATAACCATTGAAGAATGGGGTATATCTCCGTTTAGAGAAAAAGACAGTCTTTGTTAAAGACATCCAAATAAAATGCAATTATTGGGATTATATCCAAGCTTTTGATAGAGTTTTCTTATACGAAAATGGAAAGAAAAGTCATACTTGGTTCATTAAGATTTGCTCAGAAGTTTATAACAAACCAATTCCAGGTTGGTTAACAGATTGGTGGCAATTTTATGGTGCCTCAGAAGATATTCTTCCATTATTATTTAAAGAATATTACCAAGAATGGTGTGAAGTTACACCAAGAAAATCTGAATTTATAATACCAGGATATTATCAGATGGGTTTCTTTATGGAATTCTCAATTCCTTATATTTGGAGGAATGATCCAGTTGTTGGTTATAACAAAAACAACTTATTATGTCTTAAACGATGTTCTTATACAAGGTTTTGGGACACTATGATGAAAGAAGATTCCCATACTAAACAATTAAATTGTCATGATACCTTGGAATTAATAAAACAAAGGTTAGATGTTTATAACGAGAAAAAATTTCAAGAAAATCTCCAGATGAAATTTGGACAAGAAGCAACTATGACAAAGGCAGAGATAATTGCCCAACATATGGAAAAATTAGAGCAAGCTCTAAAAGAAAAAGAATATATTGAACAGGAAGAAAATTCCAATAGAAGTGATAGCTCAATGATATCTTCAAACAGATTCAAAGAATTGGAAGATTTCCAAGATGCGCAAGATCCAAATGATGTGGATTTCAATATTAAAGATGTGCTGGCAAGTGCACAAGAATTATTATTGACAAGATTGGAATCGACTAAAAGCAAAGGAAAGGAGAAGATTTCTCGGGATAAGTAAGAATATTTACTTTTAAGAAGAAGTTAAAAAACTTTAAAGCAGCGAGATTAGATCTTTGTCTACTTTACTTTTATAAAGTAGCTTTTAAAAAGCAGTGTAATAATATAGTTTACTGTTGTTTAATTAGTTTGTATTTTATTTGAAGTCCGCAGACTCTTATAAAAGGGCGGATATGTTTTAGTTTAGACCTAAGCTTTTTCCTACCTATTCTCTCTCTCTTTGTAAAACTCTTATAAATAATATCTTTGAAGTTTGCTGTACAAGAAGGCTTTCGCATTTTAATTTTGTAAGTTCTTTTTAATTTTTGTTTTGTTTTTATTTTATTTTATTTGAATTATGTTTAGCCTTATAGGCTAAATTATCTTGTGTTGAATTATGGCTGATTAATAAATAACTTGAAAATTCATGATGAAGATGTCTTAGGACTAGGGGTTTTCAAGAAATCTGGCGTTATGGTTAGAATATGAATAAGTATGGAAGTTGTGTTCGGGGAAAGAATGGCCGAACTTCTTTGTTAAGCTCTGTTAACCCAGTTAAGCAGTTGAAAGGATAAAAGGCGCTAGGGTGTTAAGGCGAGGTTTAGTGGTCATTGAGTTACGAAATGGCTTCTATGCTAAAGCATAATCTGTAATTTATTCCATGTATCTTTGGTGGCTTAGAGATATATATATATATATATATATATATATATATATATATATATATATATATGTGTGTGTGTGTGTGTGTGTGTGTGTGTGTGTGAGAGAGAGAGATCAATGTAATAGCTTTGAGAAATCCACAGAAATAATCACCATACTAAATCATCAGACATAGTCTTACATTTTCCCCTGCAACCCAAAACTCTTGGCGCACAGAATTTATACGTTACTCCCTCCATTCTTTAATATAAGATTCTTTAGACAATTTTACAAAATTAAGAAATTTTTCATTTTCCCCAAAAATTTCAATATTACTTCTCTCTCTCACTTCTATAGCATAAAAAAAAAAAAAAATAGGGATGGTAGATGCGACAAATAAAAGAAATGTCGAGGGTATAATTGAAATAAATTTTTGACAATTAATAAAAGAGGTTTAAATAATAATTAATTTGGATACCTATAAATCCTCTAAACGACAATTAAATGAGAATGCAGGGAGTATAAAAGAAGATTGAACTCTGGTTAGTAATATGAAATTACATCAATCTTCTCAACTAAATTAACTTGTGGCTAAAAGGAACCCAGCCCTTAATTTGTAATTATATATAGTTTTACCTAAAATTGATTAATTCAAGATCCATTTAAAAAAAAGCAAAAAGACAGTCTTACATTTTCTTTTCTAGTACTCCATCAATTCCTCAATTTAGGTCATTTATGACAAACAGTAATCTTTACACTACAATTTTAATAATACTCTTTCCTTCCTTCATATTTTTCACTTTTCCAATAAAATATATATTGAGGGTATAATTGAAATAAATTATTGACACTTAATAAAAAAATATTTAAATGATAATTAATTTGAATATATATATATATATATATATATATATATATATATATATTTGCTAAATGAGAATAAAATGAGAATTGAAGAAGTATCGATTTGCGCCAACTTTTGTGTGTGTGGGTGGGGGTGAGGGAGATACTAATTGTACTATTGAAGGACTGAACAATGAGCTATACAGCCTATACTACAGTAATATGTGGGCTATAAACATTGGCAAAGAGTTTAAGGACTGGTTTAGTTGGTAAAATACTATTCTTCTTTATAATATAGTTAATATTTTAATTTTTTATATAAATTTAAAAATTAAAAATAATAAGATTTAAAGTTAAAAGATGAATATATCTTCACTATTTTTTTTTTTGAATTTAGAATAGTAGTTAGAAGAAATGTAAAAATAATAAAAGTTTATTAAATATTTACTATTATTGTAAATATACTTTTTATTTGTCTGCAGGCCTATCCTCTTCAATTTTTCTCTTCCCACCCCCAAAGATTTTTTTCTTCTCTTGTTTTTAGTAAATTTTGAGTGTTTGAAACTTTCTTTTAGAGGAATTTGCATTAAATGGCCACAAATTATTTTTATATTATTCTTTCTGATAAAATACATTAATTTTAGTGATTTCTATCCATCAACAAATTACAACCTACAGGTATTATATCCAGGTGTTATTCCGTTCAATTTTTAAAAAAAAACTCACACGTGCCCGACACGTGATGGGCATTTTCGTCCCAATAAAAAGACCCCCATCATTATATAATTTAGTCCTTCAAAATTAACCCCACCCGTTCTCATCATCTCCATCTTCTCCGACTACTCCGACCACCATCACCCACCTCCACCGCCAACCACCATTCCCACCGTACCGAAAACATACAGAAAAAAGTTGATATTAATCTATTTTGCTCCCGAGGTATTAGTAGGTTTAAAGAAGACAGACAAGCCAAAATCAGTAGCTTTAAGAGGCGAATTCTCATCAGTGCTCAAGAACAAGAAATTTTCTGGCTTCAAAATCATATCTTTCTAACAAAGTATCAAGAAAAAAAAGCCAAAAAAAAACCCCAATAAACATTCAATCTTTTTAAAAAAAACAAAAGAAATAAAAAATTACCAAAAAAAAACTGCTAGAACAAGAAGAACAGAAGAAGTTGAACCCCCTTTTTATTGGGATAATGGATTTAATTTTTTTTTAACAAAAACCTGAAACCTATGACTTTTTGGATTTGGAGACTTCGGTTATGTTATTGACGAATTCCTATCACCGTTACAATCTGCCTGCACAGAGCAGCCGCGGCGCGCTCTGAATAAAGACCTTTGGCAATAATCCGATCAAATAGCTCGCCGCCAGTTGAGATTATATGGAGGTTTGATCAAATTTCATCAATTGGAAATGGAAATGGAAATGGGTTATTGTTGTTGAGATTTTTGTGATAAATTTCATTTTTTCTTGATCGAAAAATATTTTTTGTTGCTGGAGAAAATGATCGGAAAAGGCTGTTGGTCGCCAGAGAATATGGAGATTGAATATGACAATTGGGTTGGGTTTAAGTGTGTCGGGTTCGGGTCGGGTCTTTAGAGGATAAATTGATCTTTTTACATTTTCAGTCCAAAAAATGGAGAAATTGGCCGGAAATTTTGATCGGTGCTAATACATGCAGGTCGTAATTTATTTATGGTTAGAAATCACTAAAAGTAATGTATTTGCTCGAAAAGAGAAATGCGAAAATAATTAGTGGACATTTAGTGCAAATTGCTCTTTCTTTCATTAGTTGTGCAAAGAATTAATTGCTCTATTAAGTTGCTATAGCATGTGTGGGTTATAAACCGTGCCAATTGTTTTTTTTAAAAGAGAAGCCATGGCAATTTTTTACTCATTAAACAACTTATTTCATTTTATTTTGTGACATGGGTGAGGGGATTTGTGGGCATTGCGGTTGTGGACCCTGTGTCACACCCCGTAATCAGGGATGATGACATGGTAGTGCCTCAATGGTTAATGAAGCTCCAAAGCCTACAATCAGAGATTACTAAATAAGCCTCAATGGTTAATGAAGCTCCAAAGCCTACAATCAGAGATTACTAAATAAGGAAATTCAATTATGTAGTTACATGTATAGTAAAAATACACTAGCGAAAGCAATATACTAAAAGGGAAATAATTCTAAGTTATTACAACTAAAAGTGAATCTAATTGTTCCATAATAAAAAGCAAGAAAGGAAAATAACAATGTTCGACAACTAGAAGTTTAGGATCACTCTTCGTAATCCCCATCCCATGTGTCGTCATCATAGTACTGGTCCTCACCTAAATCATATGCAAAATAAGATAAAAGAGGATGGACAAAGTTACGGTGCTCAGCAAGGATCCAAATAGAATAATAAATGCAGAATAGAACAGCAGAAATAGACAACACAGATTCCCATTTCCCAAAATACCCCTTTTAGAAATATACTTGACACGACTCACTCAAGTCCTAATGCCAAAATCAGTAGCTTTAAGAGGCGAATTCTCATCAGTGCTCAAGAACAAGAAATTTTCTGGCTTCAAAATCATATCTTTCTAACAAATTATCAAGAACACAAAGCCAAAAAAAAAAAATTAACCACAATAAAGATTCAATCTTTAAAAAAAAAACAAAAGAAGAGGGATCTTTGAATTTACCTTCTTAAATTGGATTTTTCAAACAAAAAATCACCAAAAAAACTGCTAGAACAAGAAGAACAGGAGATATTGAACCCCTTTTTTAATGGGATTTTGGATTTATTTTTTTTTGGATTTGGAGACTTTGGTTATGTTATTGACGAATTCTCATCACCGTTAAAATCTGCCTACACAGAGCAGTCGCGGCTGTGATGTCCCAGATAGGAATCACAGACAACTTAACTAATTCTATGACTTCAACTAGGAGACTCAATGTCTCAACCAACAAATATCAACAGATGTAATAATGATAAGCAAGAAAAAAGGATTTATATATATATATATATATATATATATATATATATATATATATATATATATATATATATATTGAACTCTCGACAAGTAAACCCAGTATCTAATAATCCATTACAAGTATGAATTCATATCACTAATTGATTGCTAGATCACTGTCTCCAGGGTCAAACGGAATTAAAATTAACTAAGTAAAAGCTAAGATTAAGAGTATGCAAACTCAAGCCTTCAAAGCAGCTGCGAAGCATGCATTCATCTCTTGTAATAGCAATTACTTGATCAGCGACAGAGAAGAGGGAACAAGAGGGATTTAAGAATAGAAATGTCAAGGTTGGAAAAGCTTACAAGGGTTGGGAGAGGGCAGCTGCCACTATTTGGATTATAATATGAATACCTTATTCTCTTGGCTTCAAGCTCCTTATATACTTAGGGTTTGCATCCCTAGGTGAATCTCCTCCATCCACGTTGATTGATTCTGACAGGAATCAGGAATCAACAGTGCTCCTGAGCTTGTCCTTACAGCCATGGTGATGGCAGTGAAGTTGCCAGGAAGATGCCGCATTTAGAAATGCTTTTAAGCTATTTTAGGATACTTAAAATGACGTAGTATTAATTAATAGATTAGTTAAATGGAAGTGTGTCGTATTAGCATTAGTTGATCCCCAAATCGAGTCTACCCTAATTGCCAATAGAGTCCCTTAGATTTATAACTAATTTTCCCTCCCTTTTTATTCAGTTTCTGTCTTCTTCTTTCAGGGACATGACATTCCCTTCCTCTTGATTACAGCCTTGTCCTCAAGGTTGAAAATTTGGAAATTGCTGGATGATGAACTCAGCATCTTCCCATGTGGCTTCTTCTGGTGGCAAGTTTTCCCAGTGAACAAGTCACTGTGTTGCTGCCCTGTTATCCTTCTTGAATATCCTCCTTTCCAAAACTGTCATAGGGTTCACCTTAAATTGTCCTTCTTTCCCCAGTGGTGGAAGTTGTGAGCTGACTACCATGTTTTCTCCTACTTTCTTCTTTAGCAAGCTGACATGGAAAATAGGGTGCCCCATAGAAGTGGCTGGCAGTTCTAGCTTGTATGCCACATTCCCATACTTCTCCAAGATCTTGTATGGCCCAAAATATTTGGCTGACAACTTCATGTTTCTCCTTATTGCCACTGAGGTTTGCCTGTAGGGTTGGAGCTTCAGATAGAGCCAATCCCCTACTTCAAACAATCTCTCTGATATTCCTTTGTCAGCAAACTGTTTCAATCTTTCATGAGCTTGCTGAATGTTGTCTTGCAACAATCCTTCAATCCTCTTTCTTTCTTCCAAATAGTCCTTTACTACTCCATTTCCTCCTAAGTTGTAAGGTCCCATTGCTAGGGTGGGAGGCTTGTATCCATAGACAGCCTCAAAAGGGGTCATTTTTATAGCTGTATGGAAAGTAGTATTATACCACCACTCAGCAAGTGACAGCCAGCTCAGCCACTTGTGGGGTCTGTCACCACAAAAACACCTTAGGTACATCTCTAAGGTTTGGTTTACTCTTTCTGTCATACCATCAGTCTGAGGATGGTATGCAGTACAGAGCTTCAACTTTACTCCCAAACTTTTAAAAAGCATCTGCCAAAATTCACTTGTGAATACTTTGTCCCTATCAGATACCACACTTTCAGGTATTCCATGTAGCTTGTGTACTTGATCTAGATATACCTCAGCTACTGTGGCAGCAGTGAAAGGGTGTGTGAGTGGAATAAAGTGACTGTACTTGGTAAGTCTATCCACTACAACTAGTATGACATCTCTTCCTCCTGACTTTGGCAGTCCTTCAACAAAATCTATAGACACATGGCTCCAGGGTTGCTTAGGTATAGGTAGTGGTTGTAGCAACCCTGGATAAGCTACTTTTTCATCCTTGTTTCTTTGGCACGTGTCACAGCACCTAATCCAGTCATGTATCTCATTCTTCATTGAGGGCCAATAGAAGAACTGTTTTGCCCTCTGGTAACTAGCATGCATACCAGAGTGTCCTCCTTGCTGTGTATTACGGAGTTCTTCTATAAGCTTCTCCCTTATACCTCATTTTGTTCCTATGTACATTTTCTTCTTCCTATATAGAATTCCATTTTGATAATTCCATTCATCTGAAGGTCGTTGCCCCAATGTGAGTTTTGGTATGATCTTATTGGCTAACTCATCAATATCATAGCTGCCAATGACCTCAGTCATCCATAAAGGAACCACAGTAGTGATCACATTGCACTCTTCTTTCCTGGAGAGTGCATCAGCAGCCTTGTTGTCACACCTCTTCTTGTATTTGATCTCAAAGTCAAGCCCCATTAGCTTAGATGTCCATTTCTGTTGTGCTGTAGTGGTTATTCTCTGCTCCATGAGAAACTTTAGGCTGTGGTGATCAGTTTTTATTATGAAATGTGTCCTTTCCAAATAGTGCCTCCATTTACCAACTGCTGTAGCCAAGGCTAGCAGCTCCTTCTCATTAACTGATAGCATTCTATGTCTTGGTCCCAAGGCCTTGCTGAGGTTGGCAATAGGTCTTCTATCTTGCATCAAAACAGCTCCAATTCCTGTATTCGAAGCATCTATTTCCAGAATAAAAGTCTTTGACCAGTCTGGCATAGTCAAAACAGGAGTTGTTGTCATGGCTACCTTGAGGTCTTCAAATGCCTTCTTGGACTCTTCACTCCACTGAAATTCTCCCTTTTGTAACATCTTGCAAAGGGGTTTGCTGATAACCCCATAATGCTTAACAAATCTTCTGTAGTATCATGTGAGGCCTAAGAATCCTCTCAACTGAGTTAGGTTTTTAGGCAATGGCCAGTTGGTCATGTCTTGAATCTTGGCAGGGTCAGCAGCCACACTCTCCTGGCTAATGATATGCCCCAAATACTCCACCTTCTTCTGAGCAAATGTACATTTGCTTAGCTTTGAGCTGATGTTGCTGTAGCAGAGTGAACATGATTCTAAGGTGCTTAAGGTGTGTCTCCAAGTTAGGACTGTAAACCAAAATATCATAAAAAAAAACTAATATGAACTTTCTCAGATAAAGGGTGAAAATCTTATTCAATAATGATTGGAATGTTGCAGGGCCATTGGTTAAACCAAAAGGCATCACCAGAAATTCATACAGCTCTAAGTGTGTCCTAAATGCTGTCTTAGGCACATCATTAGTATTGACCCTGATTTGGAAGTATCCAGCTCTTAGGTCAATTTTGGTAAAGTAGCTTGCCCCTTGTAACTCATCCAGTAGTTCATCTATGATGGGAATGGGAAATTTGTCCTTAACAGTTATAGAGTTTAACTGCCTATAGTCTACACAAAATCTCTAAGTTCCATCATTCTTTTTTACCAATAGAACTGGAGAGGCATATGGACTGTTGCTAGGCTGTATTATGCCCTCCTCTAGCATTTCCTTAACTAACATTTCTATCTCAGATTTTTTAAAATGGGGCTGCTTATAAAGGTCTGAGTTTGAAGGGTTCACTACCACCTTTGAGTGTGATGTTGTGTTCATGATTTCTGGAAGGTGGTAAGCCCTGTGGCTTAGCAAAAACTTCCTCAAATTCTCTAATGACTTGTTCAACTGCCACAGGTAACACCCCTTCTTCTTCAGTGCCCATGGTTAACAGTTAACCTACCAATACCTGGTCACCAGCTTCTAAGCACTTGAGAATGGAATCAGCACTTGCTGTTTTTACTTTCATTCCCTCATTTTTCCCTTTCAGTATTACTTCTTCACCCTCCTTCTTGAAAGTGAGTCTAACTTCCAAGAAGTCAAACAAGATAGGGCTATATCTTCCCAACCAGTCAAGTCCAATTATCATGTCACTACTGCGAAGTGCCAGTACCCTCAAGTCATGCATATACACTTTATCCCCCATCTTCCACACAAATTTCCTGCACATGCCAGTGCTCCTCATACATTCTCCATTTGCTACTGTAATTTTCATAGGTTTACTGAGGGTCTCACTAATGCTCAACTCTTTGACCATCTTTGAATCTATGAAGTTGCATGTACTGCCAATGTCAATGAGAATTGACACCTTCCTTTTCTTGATCATTCCTGGGATCCTAAAAGTGTTGTTTGACAATTTACCAGTCATGACATTGACTGAGATCCCAACCTCTTCTTCTTCTTGTTCTATTTCCTCATTACTCTCCTCATTATACATCATATATTCCACATCTTCTTCCACTCCTGCATTATTTTCTACCACCACTATATTCAGCTACTTTCTGGGACATATATGTCCTGGATTAAACTTTTCCCTACACCTAAAACAAAATCATTTCTCCTTCCTCATTTGGTATTCTCCCTCAGAAAGTCTTTTGAAAGTGACTGGTCCCTTTGTCCCAGCACTATTCTGTGCACCTAAGTTTTTAGGGAAAGTACTGGTTGCAAAGGCTTTAGGGTTGTTGTACTGGATTCTGGGAGTGGGTAAGAGAGGTGTAGACTTCTTATGAGGTTTTGCTAAGGCCTCTAAAGTCTTTTGAAGGTGTATCATTTTCTCACAGACTTCATCTAAGGTCTGAAGGTCAAAGACCTTAACCATGTGTCTTAGCTCATCTTTTAACCCCCTATGAATACTGATATGTAGTATTCTTCATCAGCATAGGGGCATTCTGGTGAGGACTATAGACCTAAGCTCTTCAAACTTATCAATGTAGTCTTCTACACTACCCTTTTGTTTCAGCCTACTGAAATTCTCCATCAACTGCCTCTCATCAGACTCACCAAACCTCTTACATACAGCATTGGAAAATTGTTCCCAGGTTTCATTTGGGTGGGTAGCAGTTCTCCCTCTAGCCCAGGTGTAGGCCTTACTCCTAAAATTAAGTTTTGAAAGGGTTATCTTTTCATTTGCCTCAACCTGATGTAATTGAAAGTAGTCTTTACATCTTCCTTTCCATTCTCTAGCCTTTTCCCCTTTAAACACAGGAAATTCCAGTTTAGGTGTTTTGTAATCTATTCTACCCTCTCTTCTAGGGCCCTACTGGATATCTGTTGGTACATGAGTCAAGGGTGAGAGTAGGAGAGCCAGGTCTATTCCCAGTTACCCCACTACCCTGGGCCACTCCTGTTTGCCATCCCTTATCTCATACCTTGGAGGTTCTTGGAGGGGGTGTTGATGTTGTTAACACTGGTAGTTAAATGCACCACCTGCCCTATCAGCCCCTCAACTAGCTTCTGTAAGTTAAGTTGTCCCTTAGTCAGCTCTTCTATCAAGTGCTTGTTCTCTTTCTGTCCTATGCTTAACTGGTCTGAGGTTTTCATTTGGTTTTCCAAGACATTATGTATGTCTTTGGTTTCTTCCTCAAGCTTCTTAAACCTATTAGACTCATGACTCTCAGAGGGCAAGCCCTCTTTGTTTTGGTTCCTGGTGTTAACCATTCTCACAGGAATAGGAAAGTGCTCTGCTACCACTTGTGATGTCCCAGATAGGAATCACAGACAACTTAACAAATTCTATGACTTCAGCTAAGAGACTCAATGTCTCAACCAACAAATATCAACAGATGTAATAATGATAAGCAAGAAAAAAGGATTTATATATATATTGAACTCTCAGCAAGTAAACCAATATCTAATAATCCATTACAAGTATGAATTCATATCACTACTTGATTGCTAGATCACTGTCTCCAGGGTCAAACGGAATTAAAGTTAACTAAGTAAAAGCTAAGAGTAAGAGTATGCAAACTCAAGCCTTCAAACAGATGCGAAGCATGCATTCATATCCTGTAATAGCAATTACTTGATCAGCGACAGAGAATAGAAATGTCAAGGTTGGAAAAGCTTACAAGGGTTAGGAGAGGGCAGCTGCCACTATTTGGATTATAATCTGAATACCTTATTCTCTTGGCTTCAAGCTCCTTATATACTTAGGGTTTGCATCCCTAGGTGAATCTCCTCCATCCACGTTGATTGATTCGGACAAGAATCAGGAATCAACAGTGCTCCTGAGCTTGTCCTTGCAGCCATGGTGATGGCAGTGAAGTTGCCAGGAAGATGCCGCATAGAAATGCTTTAAAGCTATTTTAGGATACTTAAAACGACGTAGTATTAATTAATAGATTAGTTAGATGGAAGTGTGACGTATCAGCATTAGTTGATCCCCAAATCGAGTCTGCCCTAATTGCCAATCGAGTCCCTTAGGTTTATAACTAATTTTCCCTCCCTTTTTATTCAGTTTCTGTCTTCTTCTTTCAGGGACATGACAGCGGCGCGCTCTGAATAATGACCTTTGGCAATAATCCGATCAAATAGCTCGCCACCAGTGGAGATTAGATGGAGGTTTAATTTAGAGGTTTAATTTGGGGTTTTTCATCAAATTTCATCAATTGAAAATGGAAATGGGTTGTTATTGTTGAGATTTTTGTGCTAAAGTTCATTTTTTTCTTGACCGAAAAACGTTTTTTGTTGCCGAAAAAGATGACCGAAAAGGTGGTTGGTTGCAGAGAATATGGAGATTGAATATGACAATTTAGTCGGGTTCGAATCTTTAGAGAATAAATTGGTCTTTTTACATTTTTAGGCCAAAAAATGGAGAAATTGGCCGAAATTTTTGATCGGTGCTAATACATGTAGGTCGTAATTTGTTGATGGATAGAAACCACTAAAATTAATGTATTTTATCAGAAAGAAAAATACGAAAATAGTTGGTGGTTATTTAGTACAAATTTCTTTCTTTTATTAGATGTGCAAAGAATTAATTGGTCTATTAAGTTGCTATAGCATGCGGGTTATAAACCGTGCCAATTGTTTTTTTAAAGAGAAACCATGGCAATTTTTTTACTCATTAAACAACTTATTTCATTTTATTTTGTGACATGGGGGGAAGGGATTTGTGGGCATTACGGGCGTGTGTCTCATTGGTTAATGAAGCACCGAAGCCCACAATCAGATATTACTAAATAAGGAAATTCAATTATGTAGTTTCATATATAGTAAAAATGCACTAGCGGAAGCAATATACTAAAAGGGAAATAATTATAAGTTTTTTTTTACGCCACGATGGGCGATTGCCCCACATTGGGGAGAGAGAACAATCCCACATTGGGGAGAGAGAACACCCTAGATAAGGGAGAATCAAGTTATTACAATTGAAAATGAATCTAATTGTTCCATAATAAAAAGCTAGAAAGGAAAATAACATTGTTCGACACCTAGCAATTTAGGATCACTCTTCGTAATCCTTATCCTAGGTTCCATCATCATAGTACTTGTCCTCACCTAAATCATCTGCAAAATAAGATAAAAGCGGATGGATTGAGCTCCGGTGCTCAGCAAGGACCCAAATAGAATAATAAATGCATAACAGAACAGCAGAAATAGACAACACAGATTCCTGTTTTCCAAGATACCCCTTTTGGAAATATACTCGACACGACTCACTCAAGTCCCACTAGACTCAAGAAAAGGTTAGAACAGTACAGTGCATTGCAGAATAGAACAGAACAGAACAGAACAGGTGTACATAATAGAACAGAACAGTCACACAGAGGCTCTTCTGTCGACATAACAGGGTGGCGATCGACCAGTAGCCTTTCAGAGACCAATAGAAAGAAAACAGGAGCTCCGGTCGACAACAACACCAAGCCGGTCAACCGAAGGTACCTACGGACGAAGGAAATCGTCCGCGACAAGGCAATAGCTATTGTCTTCGTGCGGACGAATGAGACCAGCGAACTTCAGAAAAATAAGTTGAAAACTTGCACAAAAGTGTACCAAAACATTCCCAACCCATAAGTGACCAATTAGACTAAAACAAAACGGCAATTAATGACCAAAACAAGAATGAAAACGTAGGACACATCAATTAAGCGAGATAACCACATTTTTCGCACTTAAATGATTTCGTATCCGAGTATACGACAAACACCACGCATTGCCCATCTGGTACACCCGATCACAACCTCGTCTAGACAGTTAGAACATCGTTAGTGCTATGACTCAACAATCCCACCACATGAGCTTACTTGTCTGTTCACTACTACTAAGCAATAACGGCAGTGGTCCCAATTATCAACCAAACTATAACGATTCAGTAAACTCGTGGGTTTGGGTTACCCTTCAAACGAGGAAGCACAAATTTTAAGGCTCAATCCATGACATTGTATCATCATCCCCACTAGAGACTCCACAAAACCACTACAGTATCTAATGATTGACCCTATTAGATGCGGGCCAGTACATAACAAAATAGAAGACCTCTAGGGTCACAGATCATAGCAGAACAGATGGCGGACAGAACCTGCTAACTAGTGAACCGCACGAGCTCAATAGGGGGCGACGACTCGATCGACCAAACCAGGTAGGACTGAAACAACGACTCCAAATAGGACGACTTTGACATATTTGTCTAGGAGAAAGAACTTGATAATATTTTTATTTTGGAATTTAGCAAAAAGGTAGAAGAAGTTCACTGCAACGGAGATGATCCGTTGTCAATGGTTTTCTACGCTATATGAGTGGCTAGTTTTTTCTAACCTCGCTCTGATACCATAAAAGATTTGAAGGAAAATTATATATTTCTCTCTTACAAAATAAAAAGCTAGTACATGGGGTATTTATACAAGTGTTCCTACACTACCATAGTTAACTACCAAATACACTATTTAGGTAATTACTATACATTGGGTAGAAACCAATTATGTAAATGTCCTAATTAATCAACTACCAATTAGGCACTTCCTAATTAATTAAGTAAAACTAACATAACAACTTACAATAGTAGCGAATTTAGCAACTCTGGCGATGTCATGTGGGTTCGATTTATTTTGGAACTGTGCCCCTTTAACCCTTTTTCTCATACTTTTATTAGTTCGTGTGTATCACTCAATTTAAAATTCACAATGACTATAAAGCTTGTAGTTAAAGAGGTGGTAGAGTAGTAATCCTCGATTAGCCTTACAAATGTATATAAATTAAGAGAATCTTCAATGAATCAAAAGGTTAAAATCCAAATTCAATTTCCCGCCGCTCAAAAAACACAGTGTCGCCTCCACGGTTAAGTTGGTCCAACTATTGTATAATTAGAAATCCTCTAACCACCAATTTTAATTTGGATAAAACGCCAGAAAAAACTAAATAAATACTCCACTGGCGCTTACCAAACTAGTTGATTTTGCTCAACCAAACCCTAAACTTTAAACCCCTAACATAATCCCTAAAACTCGAGACCCTAAACCCTAAACCATAAATCCTAAACACAAAAACCTAAAAGCCTAAAGCCTAAAGCCTAGACCCTGGACCTAAACCCTAAACTTGAAAACCCAAAACTTAAACCCTAAACCTAAGCCCTAAGCCCTAAACCCTAACCCTAATCCTAAGCCCTAAGCCCTAAACTTAAACCCTAACCCTAAACCCTAAACTCTAAACCCTAAACCTAGACCCTAGACCCTAAACCCTAAACCATAAATCCAAAACACTAAAACCTAAACTCTAAAATCATTACTCTAAACCCTTACCCTAAAACCTAAACCATAAACCCTAAAACTATAAAACCCTACACTATAAACCCCTAAAACCCTAAAGCTTGATTAGCCTTACAAATGTATATAAATTAAGAGAATATTCATTGAATCACAATGTAAAAATCCAAATTCAATATCCCGCCGCTCAACAAACACAGTGTCGCCGCATCAGTTAAGTTTATCCAACTATTGGTTAATTAGAACTCTTCTAACCACCAATTTTAATTTGGATAAAACGCCAACCAAACTAAATAAATACTCCATTGGCGCTTACCAAACTAGTTGATCCCCCAATCTCAATTTTCCTATAACCAAACAACAAATAATTGGTCTCTGTTAGCAAAGCAAAACACGAATATCACACGCTTTCTTATAGATTATACTACTAAGCCTTTTAACCAGTCTTCCTCTTCACGTTTCCACCTTCTCTAGCCCAATATTATGTGTCTCTCCTCCATTTTCTCCAACTAAGAGATGTAGGTAATACATCTTCCTAATCCTCATTTTTCTTAATTCGTTTTCTGATTTTGGTAATCAAGTTCTCGAATTATGATATGATTTTTTGTTAATCTTAATAGGAATTAATTAATTAGCATGGGTCATCACCACCACGACCACCATCACCACGGCCACCATGACCACGGAAGAAGTAGAGATGATCTACTATTGGCGTGTTGTTGTTGTCCGTGTTTGGTAGTTTCGTCTGCTTTTAGAATGATCGGAAGATGTTTGTTCGTTGCTTGTTATCCCTGTGTTGTAGTGCTTTGGATTGGATGAACATAGACATCATCATCATGATAGACATTTTTATTGACCTAATTCTTTCTGTATGTGAATTTTCAATTGAAACTTATAAGTGCAAATTTAAGTTTGGAAATGTCTACCTCTGAGTTTGGTACCATAATTATGACCAAATTAGCTTCTTTTTTTCACTTTGATATGTTTGTGTATCAATGACTACTACAATTTCTGAATGTGAATTCAAAGACTTTGACAATTTTTTTCCCAGAAAGTACACTAAATGCGGTAAGAATAGTACGTCCCATTACGTGTCCAGTTTTCCGTAGCTCATCGATACGAAATTCTCATAAGTTAGTTTTTTATTTAAAAAATTATAAACTAAAATTAATAGTGAATTTTTAGGAAAAAATTAACCAAACAAAACACATAATGAGTACATGTTGATTTTTTGCCCACTAAAGGATCATGTTCTTTTATATTCCATCAGATTCTAGAAATTGCAGCTCCATCCATTTGTACTCTTTCTTTTTCACTTCGAGATATATCAGTAATGAAAAATAGTACGAGCGAGTAGCTAAAATTTTCATCAGTGCAATTTGATAAGATTTCTTATCTCAAGTTTCATTGATTTCTAAGGCGTGATCATCAACGCACGAACTATAGGTCTCCAACAAACACAACGTACGTGGTAGAGAATTTTCCCATTGCTCCGGCTAAATGCATAATCCATTGCGGTCACAACATATAACACGAAAAATGCAATAATTTCCCTTACATAACTATATATTATTCTCTTACATGGCATCTAAAAGACTGAATTATGTTCCAGTTAGAAGGATTAAGTAATATTAAGGCTAGTAGAAGAAGAGGGAGGCCGAAGAGACTTTGATTGGAGTGATAAAAGAGATATGAATTTGCCAAAATTAGATGATAGTTCTTCCTTGTATAGTAAGAAAATGAGAGAATGCATTCACCTGTAAGACTTTATATTATTCTCCTTATATTATTTTTTCTTTGGTTCATATAGTCAACCCAATCTTTTATAAATAAGACTTGTATATCTTCTTTTAACATACATATGAACAAATCTTTGAACTATTCATCAATATATCAAAAGTCTTTAGGCGACGGAATCCAGCGGAATTGAAAAGTCATTTTTCCTCCAACGTTGCTCATCTTCCTAATCTTCTAAACGATTACGCCGTCTGATGCTCTTTTTATAGCTTATTATAAAGGCAAAAGTATAGACTGCATAAATATAATTATAAAAATATTCAATTATAATTAAATTTCCAAAAATAATTAAATAGTGTGTGGGAAAGCTGAGCAGCACAGTCAATTTCCCTAACAAGAAATAAATGGGTTGTGAAAGAAACAAAAGTACATTCTTTTTCGAGTATATTGAATTAAGTCCGTCTCAAACTAATTTAAATTTAAATTAATTTTAAATAATCTTTTAATACTTAAAATTTCATTATCACTTAAATAAAAAGTGAGTTTGTCGTTTCAAACTAAACTAGACTAAATCTAATCAAATATACTTTACACTCTTAAGTTTATTTTTGGGTATCAGAATCTAAGTATTAAAGATGTAAGAAATTCGATTAAAATTTAGATCGTGTCAGTTCAATCCTATAAAATTTTATAGAAATAGACAACAAATTATCGTTTTCATGCACTATACAAAGCCGTGTACACAGAAAAATTAACTCAAAGAAAAAAATGACAAACCAAAGAGGGAAAATTCAATCAAGCGATTGACCATGGTTGATTTTTGGGGATAATCTTCATATTCTTGCCTGGTTCTTGCTGAAGAAGAAGCAAATTCGTTGCTTTGATCTATTTCAGTTTAGTGTGTTTCTCACAATCTGTTCGCGGGTTAAATATTTGGTTCACGGGTCAACGGTTCGGGCGGGTCAGTTTTAGGGTTTAAATGGAAGGGATGATGAAGATATGGGTTTGTGGGTGGTGATATTTGGATAAGCAAATGGGTTTCCCCGGATCCACTGAAAATATTGGTAAAAAATACCCCTGACGGATATCACGTGTGATGATTTTGGTCTGAATCGTCATCGGATTCACTAATTGGACAATTATAGTGGCCTGTAAAAAGATGGGGTTATAAATAACCTAATAAAATGATGAGACTATTAATGGTGACACGTAAATAGATATATGTTACAAATATCAATTTTTTCTTTAATTTTATGAACAAGATAGAGAATAGAGCAATTTGCACTAAATGACCACCAACTATTTTCGTATTTCTCTTTCTGAACAAATACATTAATTTTAATAGTTTCTACCCATCAACAAATTATGACCTACATGTATTAGATCCGTTGTACTATTCCGTTCAATTTTTTTAAAAAAAAACCAACACGTGATGGGCATTTTCGTCCAAAAAAAAAGACCACCATTATTCTATAATTTAATCCTTCAAAATTGACCCGACCCGTTCTCATCAACTCCATCTACTCCGACTGCTCCGACCACCATCACCCACCTCCACCGCCAACCACCATCCCCACCGTACTGAAAATATACAGGAAAAAGTTGATATTAATCTATTTTGTTCCCGAGGTATTACCAGGTTTAAAGAAGACAAACAAGCAAACATCAGTAGCTTTAAGAGGCGAATTCTCATCAATGCTCAAGAACAAGAAATTTTCTGGATTCAAAATCATATATTTCTAACAAAGTATCAAGAAAAAAATCAAAAAAAAAAAAAAAACCCCCAATAAACATTCAATCTTTTTAAAAAAAACAAAAGAAACAAAAAATCACCAAAAAAAAAACTGCTAGAACAAGAAGAACAGAAGAAATTGAACCCCCTTTTTATTGGGATTTTGGATTTAATTTTTTTTTTTTATAACAAAATCTAGAACCTGAAACCTATGACTTTTTGGATTTGGAGACTTCGGTTATGTTATTGACGAATTCTCATCACCGTTACAATCTGCCTGCACAGAGCAGCCGCGGCGCGGTCTGAATAAAGACCTTTGGCAATAATCCGATCAAACAGCTCGCCGCCAGTTATATGGAGGTTTAATTTGGGTTTTTGATCAAATTTTATCAATTGGAAATGGTAATGGGTTATTGTTGTTGAGATTTTTGTGATACATTTCATTTTTTCTTGATCGAAACATATTGTTTGTTGCCGGAGAAGAAGATCGTAAGAGGTTGTTGGTCGTCGGAGAATAAGGAGATTGAATAGAGCAAATAACTTTTTTCGCCACAAAATTAGTTTCGAGTGGTATATTTGCCACAAATTATTTTTTTGTGCTTTTTTCTATCATAAAATTAGTTACAAGTGTTATATTTGCAACAAACCTTTTGTTCGTGTCTTTTTTGCCATGAAACATTTTTTACAAGCTGCTACAAATACCACAAAGCGACAGAGGCTGATGGTGCTAAGGCTGAATTGGAGGGCAAAATAAGTAAGAGATAAAGTTAATTTCAAAAACACTCCAAAATCTAATTTTTATACACAATTAGGTACATACTTTATTTTTTTAATACTTGACCCCGTCTTTCCAAATTTAATCCTCAATCCTACCAACCTCTGTACCTTGTTTCCAGAAACTGCAACGGTCAATAACATCGGGAAGCAGTTTGCTTCTGTTATGTAAAACAATAAAAGAAATTCTAGTATTAACTTGGAATGGTCGAATAAGGAGAGAACATTTAGGCATTTTATTAATGAAAAGTGGAATTATATCCAATTCATATTATTCAAGCATTTGCTGATAAAATCATGAAGAGCAACCGATTGTTAATGTATACAATCTTCTACAAATTATTAGACATTAGATCAATACTAAACGATTTTGAAAACCCACTGACAATCAAAACTTTAGATATTTCACGTCACCATGGTTTTTTTTTTTTGGAAGCCCGATTAGGTGGTTGCCCCATATAGGGGAGAGAGAACTGCCTCAGACGAGGAGGAGATAACCCTAGAAAGGGAGATTAAAGCTTGCCGCACGCTGACGGAGGGTATCGAACCCACGACCTTAAGGTCGTGGGCAGGCGTCAGCCCCACTAGGTTAGGACACCTTTGATCAAGTCACCATGTTTAGTAAATATGAAGTATCATAAAATTGAATGCACAAAGAATTATAGCATCTTTATATTGTTTCTTAGAATAATTTACTCTTGATGACAATAATATGCAAAAAAAAAAAAAAAAAACTACAGGGAATTAAGTACTCGTAGGCAACCAATAAAACCATAACATCAACTTAAGCCAATTTCTAAAAATCTAAACCCTCTGGAAATAATAGTACAAAATTCCTCAACAAATCCCACAAATCCCAAATATAAAACCCTAAGCTTACCGTAATTAGGGTTCGGTTTGTCCAACTCTGATTGTTTCATCCTCACCATGGTTTAGATTCTTGAAATTTAATAAGATTTTTTCTTAACTGAGGCAGATGATCACGATTTTTTTTTTTGAAGCCCGAAAGTGCGTTGCCCTCGAGGGGGATAGAGCGGAGAGTACCCTAGAAAGGCCGATTAAAGCACGCTCCATGCCTGGGAAGGGTATTGCCTCACCAGAGGAGGAGATTATTGCCCCAATAAAGGGGAGATACGGGAATCGAACACGGGACCTCTGGCCCATGTTCGGGTAGCTTTACCACTTGGGCTACCCGATTCCCATGATGATCACGATTTGATAGTGAAAATAGAATTTTAATTTTTTTACTAAAGGGTGTTTAGTTAGGTTTTTGCTAAGTAGTGTTTAGTTAGGTTCAGAACATCGTATTTGAAAAAAAGTCTATTTGAAAATGGTCAAAGATTAAAAATGAGAGTTTATGTACCCAATTGTGTATAAAATTAGATTTTGAGGTGTATTTGAAATTAAGTTTATCTCTTACCTATTTTGCCCTGCAACTCAACCTTAGCACCACCACCATCCTGTGGCTTTGTGGTATTTGTAGCACTTGTAAAAATGTTTCATGGCAAAAAAGACACGAACAAAAGATTTGTGGCAAATATAGCACTTGTAACTAATTTTGTGGTAGAAAAAGAACGAAAAATAGATTTGTGACAAATATACTAGCAACTAGTTTTGTGGCATAAAAGCTATTTGCTTGATTGAATATGACAATGGGGTCAGGTTTAAGTGTGTCGGGTTCGGGTCGGGTCTTTAGAGGATAAATTGATCGTTTTACATCTTCAGACCAAAAAATGGAGAAATTGGCCGGAAATCTTGATCGGTGCTAATACCTGTAGGTCGTAATTTATTTATGGCTAGAAATCATTAAAATTAATATATTTGGTCGAAAAGAGAAATACGAAAATAGTTGGTGTCCATTTAATGCAAATTGCTCTTTCTTTTATTAGTTGTGCAAAGAATTAATTGATCTATTAAGTTGCTATAGCATGTGTGGGTTATAAACCGTGCCAATTGTTTTTTTAAAAAGAGAAGCCATGGCAATTTTTTTACTCATTAAACAACTTATTTCATTTTATTTTGTGACATGGGGAAGGGGATTTGTGGGCATTGCGGTTGTGGATCATGTGTCACACCCCGTAACCAGGTTAATGAAGTACCAAAGTCTACAATCAGAGATTACTAAATAAGGAAATTCAATTATGTAGTTACATTTATAGTAAAAATACACTAGCGGAAGCAATATAGTAAAAGGGAAATAATTCTAAGTTATTACAACTGAAAATGAATCTAATTGTTCCATAATAAAAAGCAAAAAAGGAAAATAACAATGTTCGACAACTAGCAGTTTAGGATCACTCTTCGTAATCCCCATCTCATGTGTCATCATCATAGTACTGGTCCTCACCTAAATCATTTGCAAAATAAGATAAAAGAGGATGGACAAAGCTACGGTGCTCAGCAAGGATCCAAATAGAATAATAAATGCAGAATAGAACATCAGAAATAGACAACACATATTTCCATTTCCCAAAATACCCCTTTTGGAAATATACTCGACACGACTCACTCAAGTCCTAATGGACTCAAGATACAGGTCAGAACCATACAGTGCATTGCAGAATAGAACATGAGTACAGAACATAGCAGAACGGTCACACAGAGGCACTAATTGTTAGGTCGACTGGTAGCCTTCCAGAGACCAAAAGACAGAAAACATGAGCTCGGTTGACCACATCACCAAGCTGGTTGACTGAAGGTACCTGCGGAAGAAGAAAATTGCCACTGTCTTCGTGCGGACGAATGCGAGGACAGATGGTTCGTCCGCGACCTACAAACTTTTGAAAAATAAGTTGAAAACTTGCACAAAAGTTCACCAAATCAATACCAAAACATTCCCAACCTATAAGTGACCAATAATACTCAAACAAAGTAGCAATTAATGACCAAAAAAAAAACGAACACGTAGGACACATGAATTAGAGAAAATCGCTCTATATGTACACCAACTATTTCTGCTTTTCTCTAAATAGCACAAACTTAAAATTAGAGCATAAATATACATGAACTATTTACACGACTTCTCTGTTTGTCAAAATAACGTTTCCGGGGACAATTCCGACTAAATGAGTCATGTGCCGTGCGCATGTCACCGTAATGGAGGGTAAAATAGTCAGATTGTATTATTCCCTCCAAACTCAGAATAAATACTCGACCCGACCCGCATCATTTAATAAAATCCTTATTCTTCTCCAATACCCGACCCGCCCACCCGTTTCTTCAACAAGCCCATTCCCTACCTCCTATCACACCACCACCCTCATCAGCCCAACCCCCCTCCGCCATCCTTCACCACTTTCCCGACCACCGCCCATCATCTTCTTCAACAAGCCCCGCCCTACCCCCTACCACACCACCACCCCCATCAGCCCAACCACCCTCCGCCATCATTCACCACGATTCACCGCCCCACACTTCTTCAACAGATTTCATAAGAAATTGAATTACAGGAAAAGTTTTCTTGGGTTTCCTTCTTGTTCTTTTGTAAAGAAAAATGGGATTTTTCTGCAACTAAGCAAGTGAAGAAGAAGAAGAAGAATTATTCAGTTTTGAAGGCATAAAAAGAGAAGGATGAGTAGTCAAAGTTCCCATTTCAATCAAGTTGAAGCAAAAATCTTGAATGGGTTTTGTAATTCATGGTCATCAGCAGCGTCCATGAGCAAATCCAAGGATTTCTCCAAAACTTCATCAAACCATTTTTGTCAAATTATAGTAAAGGTAAGTAATTAAAATGAGTAATCTTTGAACATAATAACCTAAAATGTTCATAATTCTTTGAAGATGACCCATAAATGGATTTCACTTCCAATCCAAATTTACCATCGGGAAATTTCCATTTCCCCAATTTCAAATCATCTAGAACTTTCTTGGAAGGAATTTATGGAAATTTGTGGGAAGAAGATGAAGTTTTTTTTTTTTTTGCCTATTGTATTGCTATATATAATAATAATTATATAAAACAAGAGTTATAATCTGACCATTTTACCCTCCATTACGGTGACATGTGCACGGCACATGACTCATTTAGCCGGAATTGTCCCCGAAAATGCTATTTTGATAAAACAGAGCAGCCGCGTAAATAGTTCATGTATATTTAGGCTCTAATTTTAAGTTTGTGCTATTTAGAGAGAAAAAAAGAAATAGTTGATGTACATATAGAGCGATTTTGTCAGATAACCACATTCTTCGCACCTAAACGATTTCATAAACGAGTATACGAAAAGCACCACACATTGCCCATCCGGTACACCCGATTACAACCTCGTCTAGACACTTAGAACATCGTTAGTGCTATGACACAACAATCCCATCACATGAGCTCACTTGTCTATTCACTACTTCTCAGCAATAACGACAGTGGTCCCAGTTATCAACCAAACTATGACGGTTCAGTAAACTCATGGGTTTGGATTACCTCCCCCCCCCCAATGAAGAAGCACAAATTTTAAGGTTCAATTAATTACATTGTATCATCATCCCTACCAGAGACTCCACAAAACCACTACCGTATCTAATGATTGACCCCATTAGATGCGGGCCAGTACAGAACAGAACAGAAGACCTCTAGGGATCAGAACCTGCTAACTAGTGATCCTAGACACGAGCTCAATAGGGGCGACGACTCGGTCGACCAAACTAGGTTGTGCTTAAACAACGGCTTCAAATAGGATCCAAAAGAGGCAAATACAGAAAGGACTCTCAACTGTTACCAACTTAGAACATATACGGATTAGAATGTGTATATAGAACAATTGAATAACAACAACGAAAAATCAGATTGTAAAAGCATGCTAATTTCATCCAATCAATAAAGAAATTTAATTAATCAACGATGAATGCCAAACACGAAATAAATCATCTCTCCAACAGTTTATGCAATCGAATATGCCTAATTACTTCATAAATCATTTTAGTACAATACCCAAACATATAAACATTAATCCAGACATAATTTTATAGAGGGAGAGGTTTTTACACGTTACGAATATGAAATTAAAGACAAACCCGAAATCACCTTTGACAAGATTACTCCCGGGGAGATAATTTCCTGCTCCAATTCCCGAATTGCGTTCCATCTGCGTTCACTCGAAGCTATTTAGAATACCTTCGAATCGGTATATGGTGGGTCAAAAACTTAAGTCTAGAACCCCCTCAACGGTCTTTTCAAAGTCCAGGGCAGATTTTCTCATTCTCTCTCAACTCTCGCGAACGTCTGTTTAATTTGTAGGTAACTAATGACCAGCCCCCATGATCCCTCAAGTTAGGAGATTTATGTTTAGGTTATTTACATTATTAGGTCCCTCTCCATATTTTAATTACACTCATGCTCTCGCACACAAAAATAAAAAAATAATACATGGAAAAATGTCATCTAGCACATAGCATTACTCATGTCATTAAATATAAATCAAATAATTATGCAATTAACAAATAAATCACATTATTCAATAGGGAAAACTCCCGAGGATCACACCATGCAACCTTCTTTTCGAGGGCAAGAATGTGCTTTGATGAACTACAACTCTACTGATAAAAAAAAATGAAAATGAAAAAAGAATAAAATAAAAATTTCACATATTTCATTTTTGTTTTTATTGATAAAATAAAAAATGAAATGCAATCAAGAGAAATTCAAAACAATATACAAGGCTACAACTAGTTAAAAAGAAACAAAAAAGATCTCTAACTTAAAAAAATATATATTTTTATTAATTAAGAAACACTCATTTTTCAAAAGTCAAATGTAGGGGTGTTCACTATTTGGTATAATCGAAATACCGAACCGACCCGAACTAAAATTTGTTAACTGGTTCGATATTTCGGATTATTCGCTTCGGTTTATCGAAAATTTCAAAATTTAGGTTTGGTATTCGATTTTTCATTTTTGAAAATCGAATTACAGAATTACCAAAATTATTTCAAAATATTTTTATTATATTAATTGTTTTATTTCTAAATAAATTACTATACAGTCTCTTCCTCTAGGTTTGAGCATGCAAATTTGGTTTTGAATCCATTACTTGATGAGAACTGTTGGTTCTAATTTATGCTTGATAGTGTTTGTGAACAAGTTTCTTAAGATATGTATATGCGTTGAGCTGCTAATCATATTAAATGGACATCAATTATATTTTTATAGTGTGTATTCCCTATATATCAACTATGCTTTAGCTTTTGGTATAAAATTTTCAAAATATTTGTTAGGATATCTAAAAGTTATAAGTAGCAATGAGTTAGTTCGAATTATTATATTGCACTAAAATTTGAATTTTTTATTTTGGTTTTTACGGAACCATACCGAACCGAAATTATTTTGGTTTGATAATTTCGGTTTTCAAACTATTATGGTTCGGTTCGGTTTAATAAAAAAATTACAAAACCGAATTTTGTCCCGAAATTTCGTACCGATACCATATCGAAATTCACACCCCTAGTCAAATGTTAAATTTTTTTGTTTCACGCGGAAATAAGAAAGAGAATATTTGATTTCAAATAACCAAAGTGCTATATTGATTGAATTTGGTTTCGATGGTGACAAAGGTATTTGTCAGCGTGTGGTGTTTTTGAACAATTAAAACAATTTAATAATTTTTCATGTATAAAGATTATTAAATATTTTTTCCTTAATTTTCTATATATTGGACAAAAAATATTACGTAAGCATGGTACTAAATAAAACTCATATAACCACCAGAACAAACTCGATATTTAAATATTGAGAAAACAGCTCAATTCGTCCCCCAACTTATTTCAATTGGCCTCAAAATCCCTGTATAGGTTTTTCAGCATAATGAATCCCTAACAATTTACGTTCTAGTACACAAAATTCTAATCACCACTTTCGCGGTGGTTTTCGGCCAACTTCAGCACATGCTCTAAAAAACATGCGTATAATTGTCATTTTGTATTTAAAATTAAAAACAAAAACAAAACTCCTCTTCAAATCAAAGCTCCTAAAGATCAATGCTCAGCTCTTTAATTGTAAAAAAAATGAAGAATTTTATTCGGTAAATTTACAATCTTTGATCTAGATTTTTGTTTATTTTGTGTTTTCTTATTTTGATTTCTGGTGCGGAGAATGGATTTGGAAATGGAATTGAGTTGAAGGGTAAAGAAACTAGGCATCGTTCAGAAATTGTACACATTCAAGTTGTTCGATTTTGTTCCGATTCGAATTCAGAGTGAATTTTCTCCTCCTCCATCATCATCATCATCGTCGCCAACGCCCACCGCCGCCGCCTCTCTTTCCTTCTCATAACTCCCCAAATTCGAAGCCCAATCTGAAGCAAAAACAAATTCGAAGCCCTCAAATCATCTGAAGCCCTCTCTTCTCGAAGCCCAATGAGTAACCTTCTTATATATATTTTTGCCCAATGGGACAAATGAGGCTATTTTCTATTATATATATATATATATATATATATATATATATATATATATATATATATATATATTTTTTGCTAAGTTTTACATTATGTTTGAACATGTATCAGTAACCTTCTTTCTATTTTTAGTAAATTAGATTTTTAAAAAGAAATTAGATTAATGAGTAATACTTCAAATTGTTTAGAAAATGTGGTAACTATTTAACCCAAAGAGTCGACTTTAAAAAAAATCTCATCCCCATAAAAAAAAATGTAATAATCCAAATTAATCTTTATTTAGTAAGAAGAATACTACAAATATTCCTATTCTACAGTGTGTGGCAGTTTTTTTTTTAGCTAAATTACAGTGTGTGGCAGTTGGATAGGACTCTTTCCTTTAAACCTCACTGAAATTGGAAAACTTTATTATTAAAAATAAATAAATAGATTATCAAAAACCAAAAAGCACACTTTTTATTTTATTTTTATGACATAACAAAAAAAAACACTACTCACTCAAAATCATTACTTATTTCATTATCAAATAGAGAGTTGAAAGATTTTGGTTCCCTTTGGTTATAATATCATGAAGATCAAAAGCAACTCTTCTTCAACGCCGCCTCACCGCCACCCATCACCACCGCCACCGTTTAAGCCTCCACCTCCTATTGATGATAAAAAGAAGAAGAACAAGAAGCAAAAGCACCAGCACCCCAATGATCAAACCATAAAATCCACCTCTGATTTTTCATTTAAACCCAGTTCTGAAGTTAAAGGTCTAAGATTTGGTGGCCAATTTATAGTTAAATCTTTTACAATCCGCCGAGCTAGGCCACTTGAACTCCTCGGCCTCCTTTCTATTCCGCCACCGACAACCGCCGTCAACCATCACCAAGGAAAAACCGCCGCCGCCTCCCCAGATTCAGGGAACGTCCCTTTTCCTTCTACAACAGCTTTTTTGCCGACGAATTTCACAATATTGGCACATCATGCGTGGCATACTCTGACATTAGGCCTCGGGACGAAGAAATCTAAGGTTTTGTTATTTGTATTTGAATCTGAGAATATGAAATCCGGCATGGACCGGCTTTGGCCGCCGGAAATCCCACTTGGGGAAGTGAATAAAAAGCTCATTAGAGGGCTCACCGGATGCGAAATGGCGAGATTCAAATTCAGAAAAGGGGCAATTACATTCTATGTCTATGCAGTTCGGAGAATTGGGAATTTGGGATTTTCTTGTGCGGATGATCTAAGAACAATCTTGCAATCTGTTGTTGCTCTTAATGATTTCTTGGATCATACAGCTATGCTTGCTATGCCTAATCAAAGAACCATCAATTATTCACCCCCTCTTGCTATGGTTCATTAATTTGCCATGTTTTCATCTCCATCTTCATAATTTTTTTTCGAGACCGGGGTGTCTACTGCCCACTATGATTCATTAATTAGGCATGTTTTCATCTCCATCTTTATCTTTCTTTGGACCGGCTGTCCACTATCACCAGAAGTGACTAATTAGTAGCCATAAACAGAAATCGAACTCTTAATCTCATGGTTACGAGACGAGGTAAGCTATTACCACGCCACTTGTTGTGTTTTATTCATCTTTAATCTGTTGGGGAGATTGTTTAAATTTTTTGGGGGATTTTGAAGTTTTTTTTGGCATCTTCTTCTTCTCTGTAATCTATTAGCATCAATAAGTTGAAGGTTTTAGCTGTGAATTTTCAAAATAATTTTTTGTTATTTGCTGATATGTGAATACCATTTTTGTATTTGTATTTTTTTTTAATTTCGGTCTTTAATAGAAAATTTGGGAACGTTATTAATGGATTTAGCAATAGGTCAGGTTTTTTGGACTCATGAGATTATTAATTAGGTTGGTGACCTAAAAATGGTGACTAGTTTACATCATCGGTGTTCTTACTATTGCCCACAAGCAAAGTATGCTTGAAAATCCAATGGAGGAAATTATTTTGGCTCTTGCTTATGTTGTGATACTATTATAATAATTGATGATCAATTTAATACTCCATTCGTCTCAAATTATTTGTCCACTTTGACAAATGCACGAGTATTAAGCTTTTTGTGATTTTGATGGTAAAATATAAGAAAATGTCTAAAATACCCTTCATTAGTTTTATTAATCTTATTTAAAATTTATATCTTTCCTTTATTCCTCTCACACAAAATTCAACCACCTTGGAAAATGATAATTTTAATTAAGTAAGAGTATTTAACGAGGAGTTGGAAAAGACTAAAATTGAAAAATTTGTAATTAATACATACTTAATTTAGAAAAGTAACAGTTAATTTGTGACAAATTAAAAAAAAATATTGACAGTTAATTTGGAACAAAAGGAGTAATTATTCATCAAAAAATGATCAATTTAAGTGCTTCTAGAAATTGCATAAATTCTGGTACCACGAGTATGAAATGTGTTCATAGGAATTTAATCGCTCTATTACAATTCATTGGTCCTACATTAAAATTTAACGACCGTAATAAATTATGAGAGATGATTCTCTAGTTGCACAAATCTTATACTTTAGTAGTTGGCAAATAATTATTTGTACTCGTTTGTGTATCTATTTATCTACTTAATTAATCACAATTCATCATATATATATATAATTAAAAAAATAATTATATAATTAATTTTTATTTGTTAGACACAAAAATGAGTATACAAGCGGGTACAGACGATTTTCACCCTTAGTAGTAGTTGGGTCACTTTTTATCTGCAACTAATATGAAAATGGCGTGTCAGTTGCATATTCTCTACCAGTGGACCTCATTTTGAGCGGTGAAAACTGAATCCTCTCAATTCTTTTACCAATATCAAGTTTGAATAATAATCGTATCAAAATTCCAATTTTAGAATTAATTCCATACTTCTACTCATAAATATTACCGCTTTTGTGAAACTCAATGCGAGACTTAAAATACTATTCAATACAAGTCTAAGAATTTTGTCGTAGGATTTTGCAAAAAGTGAATTTTTTGCAACTGTGATTATTATTTTTTTTTGTCAGCACCTTAATTCTCTCTTAGACATTTTATTTGCTTCGTGGGTATCGAACCTGGGACCTCATGGTCGCAGGTCAAGACTTGCCCCACTACAAATTTTTTTTCCTGCTTCCTTTGGTCATCTTACCTTAATCAAATACAAAAAATTTATTGGAGTTTTCTTCTTCCAAACAATTTATTTATACAAAATCAGAGAAAATATAATGTCGAATAGAAACTCAATTTTAATACTGTGAAATTACCACAGCGCACAGCGCGCCCATATACATTCATGTAACAGGGAGAGGACTAATAAATCTTTTTTTTTGGAAAATTAAAAGAATTAATAAATCCACTGAATTCAATGTCGGTCTGAACATCGCCAGACATTGAACACTGTTATTTCGTGAGTTGAACTAAGATCTGACCCGTGAAACCCAAAGGCCAAAGTAGCAATCCGCCAAAGCATGCCCCCATGAAATCTTTAACTTATTTCTGCTACTCACCACGTTAAAAGGCCACTCGAAAAGTTTAAAAATAACTTCTTTAATAACTATTATCATATTATGTTATTATTGTGACTTAAAACTATAAATCAAACAAGTTGTTCGAGTATTCAACTTGTTCGAACTAGTTCGTGTTCATTTAAAGTTTGTTACTTTGTAACTCAAGTCGAATTTGAACAATGTTTCGTACTCGTTTGTTAATCGAACGAATATGAATGAGTTCGCGTTCAAATTGTATTATTTTTATAATCCAAATAATATTTTATTATAATTATTAATTTAATTCTATATTATTAAAATATATTATATTATTATTTATTAAAACTTTTAGAGAAAAGTTAGTGAAACAAACTCGAGATTAAACTCAAGCAAGATTTAAATGAACAATTCGAATTTTTGAAAGTTAAATGAGTCAAACACGAATTGTTTGCGAAATTTTGAATAGTCAAACAAATAAATTCGAACAAAATTCTAAGCTCGACTTAAATTCGAACACGAAACTCGAATACTCAATTCGTTTGAGTTCGTTTAAAACCGCACTGGTACATAAAAACGGATACATTTTTTCATATTCTTATAGTTAAAAGTTTAAAGATAATACTATTCCACTACTTATGCAGGTGAAATAATTAATTACTGCTTTTTTTTTTTTGCTGAATAATTAATTACTGAATTACTAATGACAATGTGGGCCTTCGATTTTGTCGGTTCAGTACTGAAAAAAATTAGGCAATCCGCTATGTACAGCAGGAAATGTGTTTGCTGGAATGATGACTTGATGCCTAGATAGTTTGGCCGAGTTATGATAATTATGACCCATGAGACATAGTAAAGAAAACAAAATATTGATTTAATCTTCTGTCTCATTTTTTTTTTTTTTTTTATTGTTAATGATAAATTTTTATTGATTTATTTATTTTTATTATTAGTTTTAATTTAAAAAATATTATAAAACCCTAACAGAGTAGTGGAATCCCGGATAGTATTTAAAAAAAAAAAAAAAAAAAAGACAGGATGTAATAGGAATTGCAGCTAGAATATCTCTTGGCGAAAGAAAAAAAGAAGAAAAAGAAAAATGTAAGAGGCCCACCCATGAATGCAACATCCTTGAAAGGCTTTTGGTCATTAAAAAAGTGAGGAGAAAAGTAGAAGCTTCTTTTTCTTGGTCGCTTTAATCATTTCATGAGAACTGCAGAATTGGCCCCCATCTTTTATCTCTCCTCAATCAGAGCTTTATTGTGAAGTGGTAAGGATTTTTTTTTATATCTCATTTGAGGTCTATTATATGTCTTATTAATAATAAGTTGACATTTATTAATTTTTTTAATTACAATATCTATAATTTTAAAAAATTAATGTAACCTGTATGAAAAAATAAATAAATGACAATTATATATTAGTGTGGGAGGGAATAAAACAAAAATTAATAACAGTAGATTTTTTTCATTGTGAAAAGTAAGCTTAGCCGTAAGATGGTCGAAATTTCCTTACTTGTTAGGACTTATGTTTCATGATATTTGTCATATTTAGAATTTTCATCGAGATTAAAAAAATAATAAGAAATCAATTAATTAGGAAAAAGGTTTTGAAATATTCTTAACTTTTTTAAGCAAGAAAAATATCCTTATTTAATGACCGAAAAATTATTATTAATAATTAGTTGAAAAACTTTTAAAGAAAAAAAAAGGTAGATTGGTGAATTTTGTCCTTTTTACAATGTGTGATTGGTGATTCTAGTCCCTGTTCTATTTTTATTTTATTTTTAGAACCTTAAACAATTTTCGTTTGGTGACAGCGGTCCTTTCTTCCACGACTGGGACGGAAATAATTAATTTTGTTTTTTTGTAAAATCCTTTAAGACACCGGGTTTAATTTGGGTAATTCACCCAAAAATATAGACCAGGGACCAAAAATACAAATCGTAAATTGTTAAGGGACGAAGTTAACCAATTTGCCTAAAAAAATCTCCCTATTCTCTACTCAAAGAGCTCAGTGCAAAAACATTCCTATCCTCAAAAAACACTTACCCTATATCTGTAATTAGCAAAAACCAATTAGTGTAACTTGTATGAATGGGATGCTGGCTTTTTGTACATTTTTTTGGCAGATATGGTGGGTAGGTGGTTAGGTTGTAAAACTATTTTATCTCAATCCTCCAATGTATATGCCTATACTACTATGCACAGATGGTAGAAATATGCTAAAGTAAAATCTCTATACAGTAATGCATTTGGGATCGGAGAAAAATATTACTATATAGAGGTTATTCTTAAATAAATGCTTATATATAAAAAATTATAATTTTAAAAAATAACTAATATACATTATACGACACTTGAATTGTATCCCTTCATATTTTTAAAAAAAACATGAATTTAAAAAATATATATATATATATATATATATATATATATATATATATAAGATTAATGGGTTTTTAAAAAAGCAAATGTACGTACATTACAACTTTAGATAAGTATTTCATATCATTTTAAGTAATATAACATGGTTAAATATTTGTGAATAATTTATAAAGATATATAAATATATTTAAAATTTAATGTTATTTTATTACTATATGGAGGTAAGTTTACTAAGGATGGTCCTACAAAATCATCAAATATTACAATGTAGAACTTATTCTAATTTATAACTGGTCCCGAGTTGGGACCATAATTTTTTATTATAATAAGGAAGTTATTCTTATATAAAGTATTATTGTATAGAGATTTTTTACTCTATGAAGAATCTTAGGATGTTGGGAAATCAAGGGGAGGGGAAGAAGAAGAAGGAAGGAGATGATGGTGTAGAAATTGGATAAAGAAGAACGAATAGTTTTTCCAAAAATACCCTTCAATTTTAGTGTTTTTCATTTAAATTTTATAGAGATTTTTTCTTATATAAAGTATTATTGTATAGAGATTTTTTACTCTATGAAGAATCTTAGGATGTTGGGAAATCAAGGGGAGGGGAAGAAGAAGAAGGAAGAAGATGATGGTGTAGAAATTGGATAAAGAAGAACGAATAGTTTTTCCAAAAATACCCTTCAATTTTAGTGTTTTTCATTTAAATTTTTGTTGACCGAAGGCTGACTATAACAGTTGTAGATAGAAGGACCGTTGTAACCAAACGCAATTTGTTTTTAGGTTCTAAAAACAAAAAATATAAATTAGGGATCAAAACCACCAAAATGCACATTTTTAAAGAACGAAATTCACCAATTTGCCTAAAAAAACTACTTTTAAAATTTTGGGGCTGCCGCTTCTCCCGCCCCTAAATTCGTCCATGGACAGAAGAATTAAGAGGTAACTTGTTCTGGTGATGCAAGCAGTGGACAGAGAATTGTTTTCTCTGGCTTTGATTGATTAAAAGAAGAATTGTGGATTGGTAAGAGTTGAGCTGTATTGAATGAGATTGGTGGGTTATAGTGCCTTTAGCTACTGGTGCTGGGATGATGGGTCCTCACTCTCCTCACTGACTTCTCATAGATTTATACTGCAACTTGCAATTCCATCCCTACTTTGCTGTCTTCTTTTTCTTTTGATAGAAGAAGATAACACTGCTCACAAGGCTGCACCTGAACCAAAATTATGTAGATTTCACATATCACATCGATTCTAATGTCTTATTAATTGAAAGAGGTTGGTTCGACTGGCTGCGCTTTTGACCCACAAACTCTTCGACATGTTAATATTAGAAGTTCGATTCATTCTTGAGGCGGGGTTTATTCCAAAGTTGACCATATTACCCTGGTAATGGAAAATTTCTTCGCACAAATTTTTCAATCGAGTCAGTTGAGTTAGACACCGATTTACTTAAAAAAAGAATGTCTTATTAATTACTTTTGAGTTAAAGTGTACCTATGAATAATGATGTGTTTGGTGATGGTCCTCGTACATCCTTGAAAGTTGCAATACAAGCATGTAACATTAACCCCTTTTTTCGACTACGGGACATTCTATTACTTGGTAACTTTTTAGAAAATTGTGCATAAATATATTTGTGTTATAATGTAACTTCCTTTTATAGATAAACATGCCACATCCTAGATTTATATATATTTGTTTTTTGGCCAAGTCTTCCTGCATTGATTGTGTTAATACAAAAAATTACCTAGCATCAGTCGGGCTAGGTAGGTCTAGTCAAGTTAGGTCTAATTAAATCGGAAAATTGATACGTAAAAAAGTTACGTCGAAAAAGTCTAGAACAATCAAATAGACCTTGCTGAGTTGAGCATGATTGAAGCTCGAAGTTGGACCAACTCGTTCAATCGCCTTTCTGGAAAGTTGGTAGTGCAGAGCTTGTTGCGAAATTTTTAAATCTTCTAAAAGCACGCAAAATGATCTTTAACAGCTAGTTTTTACCTATTCTTACGCCACAATATTTTCTTAATCTCCATTCTCAAACGATTGAGCAAATTATTAAAAATGAGAAGAATTATAAGGATAAATCAGGTGAACTGGGTAAAATCGGGTTAGAAGTTGTTTCTAAAAAAAATAGTTGATATTTAATAGCCGACCAAAACATCAATATTGAACACCCATTAATGCCGTGACTGTCACAACTTGTAGAGCAATGCAGAACTTGTAAGGTAATGAGAGTTCTTCAAGGAAATAGGCTTGTTTTCAAAGGGAACGCTAGCAATTATAAATAGAATAAGATTTCAAGATTGAGATGTTTTTATTCAACCAAGTTATCATTTTAAACTTTTTATCGCTGTCTTCCAATTTTTTTTTCTTTTAGTGGGTAATTGAAGTATATTTTTTCTTTTGGAATGTTATTCACAAGAGTGGTTTATATTTAAACATAATCTATTTTTGGACAATAAAAAATAATGATAAATCATATGCAATCCAACAACTCCAAATGTGTGATAAGATAACTTCCGTAGTAATTTATTTAGTAAATAAAGAAATCATTATCGATTATTGTCACCCAAAAGATTCATAATTGAGAATTTTCTTTAATCATATATTTTCAAAGGTAGAAAAAAAATATATACTATATTTCATTGTTACACTCCCCAAAGAACCTATTAACTTGTTTAGGATGCCCATAAAAAGGCACATCCACGCCTCTGGGACATTCCCTGTAATATTTTTATTCATAGTTATGTTCATACTTTTTCATTCACTTATAGAGTTTATTTATTTTTTATTGGGTAAGAGATTTTCACACCCTCTAAATACTTTTCTAAAGTATTAATGCTAACTTTTCCATCCAATTTCGCTATTAAATCTGGACGGAATATGGTCACCTATAGAGTTTATTTATTTTTTATTGGGTAAGAGGTTTCCGCACCCTCTAAACTTTTCTCGATTTTGTTTGACTATAAACTAAAAAATGCAAAGTCCATACATAACTTTTACTTTTATGAAGTATTAATGTTAACTTTTCCATCCAATTTCACGGTTAAATCTGGACGGAATATGACAAATGACAAAACTCGGTGCATTTTGAAGAGAAAAAAAACAGATTTTGACCATAAAAAGGGCGATAATGGGATAAAAACCCAGTCTTCCACATTCATAACAATGTCCCTCATGTCTTTTTCACATTTTTCCCATTTACAGTTTTTTTCCGAGGGTCAGAACCTGTTTTTCCTAAAATTCATACAAGTTTGGTCATATGGTCTCATTATTTCTAAATTTAACATTAGAAATAGATGAAAGATACAACATTAATACTCCAGAAAAGTGTAGGGTTAAGAACTTTGCATTTTTTAATTTAGGGTAAAAAATTAAAACAGAAAAAAGTTCAAGAGGCGTGGATACTTTTTACTATTTTATTCTAAATTAATACTACTTTCATTGCTAAATATAAGACTTTCATTACATGTTGTGAAAATTAAGATTTTTTTAATCAAAATATCAATATTACTCTCTTAAATAGAATTAGTGGTATACAAGTTATATTTAAGAGTGTAATATTGATATTCTAATTAAAAAAAACCTTAAATTTTATTTCCTTAATTTTCGAAATATGTAATAAAAGTCTTATATTTAAGAATGAAGGGAGAGTTATATTAACAAAAATTTCGATAAATTAAAGTGTTCAAAAATAGTGTTTAGGATCAACTATATGTCGGCGATGTTAAACATGTACTGGGCTTCAAATGCCAATTACAAGTCTTAGGGCTGTGGAACAAAAGTCTACAAACGTTGTTTTGGACTTCACAGATAAAAAACTTCAAAAGGCCCATGATACCACTACTATCACTCCAAAACGACTCTAAATCCAAAAATAAAAAGCCCAATAAAAAAAGCGCCCACCGTGGGGCTCGAACCCATGACCACAAGGTTAAGAGCCTTGCGCTCTACCAACTGAGCTAGACGGGATTTTGGCTTAATTTTCCTTCCTTTAATATATAACCAATACTATATTATTTTAACAGGAATCCCAACCCGGGATATTCCACTGATGGATCCAAACTAAAAAGTTGTCCGGGAAGGGAACAAAAAGCAAAGAATGGGAGCGATATGGATGCTGTTGATCCAGCTTCTCCTCATCTTACTATTGATTTCCGGATTAGGTATAATTTCAGCAATCGTCTTCGAAACTTTCAGAAGAAGATTCAATCACGCGTATGTCTTTTTCCATTTCCATCGATCTATCATGAAGATATATGTTGTTCTGGAATTTAAGATTTTTTTTGATGTTCTACGTTTTTTTGTTTTTACGATTTTATTACAATTAACAATTTTCAATTCATCTTTTCAGTCACGTTGAAGCTCCTCCTGTTATCGAGGATCCTAATTCGTCGAAGCAGGTAATTAATTTCCTCCTACATTTTTTTTTAACATTTATTAGTTGTATATGCAAAATTGATCTCGGTCTGTTTATGTTGATTAAATGAATGTTTGGAAGTGAATGTTGATTATTGTAATTATTTCAGTTTATATTAAAATCAGTAGAGTGGAGATACTCATGACTTTAAAGAGAATCAATTAGGCTTGTTCTTAAAAGTGCTTGTTTTTTTGGCCAATTTTATCTCTAAATATTACAGTTCATGCTTTTGATGCATGTAGTATGATTATTAATAGAGATTTATAATTATTTGGGGATGTTACAATATTTATATATATTTATTCCAGATTCCTTGTCCTCATATTTTTGATGTTGCGGAAAAGTACTTATCGTTGATTGTTCCTGCGTATAACGAAGAGCTTCGGCTGCCTGGAGCTCTTGCTGAAACACTCAAGTAAGTTGAATTTGGAGCATTTTTGCTGCTGTTTTCATCTTTATACTCTATTTATTGAAATGACCATTCTTTCTTATGTTCTTGGAATGAGGTGAGCACAATTCCTTCCTTCTTTGTGGATTATTATTATGTCTCGTTTTAATTCATGGAGATGATGTATTAAATCAGTCTATCAGTTACAGCATTGACTATAACAATTTGATCTTTTCAAACATTATCTATATGTCCAATATTTTTACTGTTACATGGTCTCTCAATTGAATAACTAATATCAAGGGAAAAGTTTCTATGAAATCTTTATGATAATCTCTCCTTTTTTTTTCTTCTTTTTTTTAAAGAAAGATATTTGACACTGATTTTGGGTCTCTTATTGTAGTTATCTTCAACAACGTGCCGCAAAAGACAAGTCATTTTCATATGAGGTATAATATCTGCAATGTATTTATGCATTCTCCATCCTCTTGGTTTTGTTTTGCAGCTTCTGAATTTAATTTTGTGTATGTGTTAAAAGGCTAGGTCTGACTCTTATCCACCCCCGCCCATACACCAATTATTGGTGACTTAATAGGTTATGTTGTTGTTGTTGTTGTTGTTAGGGATGGCAATGGGGCAGATCGGATCGGATATCTGTCTGATCCGATCCGCTCCGCATTATCCAAATTCCGATCCGATCCGATCCGTGATCCGCTCCGGATCAAAATTTTATGATCCGCGATCCGCTCCGCACGGGGCTGATCTGATCTGCTCCGATCCGATCCGTTCAGTCCTATTTTTTTTTTAAAAAAAATCATTATTTTTGCCATAAAAATCATTATTTTTTTTTTTAAATTCATAAAAAAAAGCCTCCAACAAGTATAATTAATAAATTTTATGCTAAATCAATTTTTAAACAAGTACAAATATTATATTAAAATAAAAATTAAACATAATTAAGCATAATAATAACAATATTATAATAATTTAATATATATGGGGCAAAACGGGGCGTATCGGGGCGGATCGGATCGGAGCAGACACAAATACCAAATTTGATTTGCCCCGTCCTCGGATCGGAGCAGATCTGCTCCGTATTCTATACGGGGCAGATCGGATCTGCTCTGTATTCTATACGGGGCAGATCGGATCTGCTCCAAAAGACGTTGGATCAGAGCGGGTCAACAGATCACGGATCAAATTGCCATCCCTAGTTGTTGTATGTGTTAAAAGGTGATTGGCACTTAATCTTCTGCCAAAATTGATTTGTAAAAAAATACTTTACCTGATCAAAGGGACGAAATGAAACTTTTCCCAAGGATAACCACTTCAATCATCCCCCCCCCCACCACAAAATAAAAGGTCTTTTGCATATGCAAAATTCCGGTTGTCCAGAGACTCTTGCAATTGGTTGACGAATCTAATTTGGAAATGCTGAAAAGATAAGAAAGATCATAATGTTGGTTTTAAGAGAACTTTCAGTGGCTTTAGACGGCGTAGCAACTTCTGAAGTAGTTCCATAGAGAAGAATAGAATTTATATAATATTGACTTTTTGCCTGGCTAGTTAGTTACCTATTTGAGTTGAGCTCATCACCTTTTTTTTTACTCTTAAAATACTGTAGGTTTTTACCTTTCTTGTTGATCATACATTTTGTTTTTGAGGTTAGTGATGTAACTGGTGATACTTGAGGCATCCCTTTGACTGCATTCTTAGGAAGTGCTTGTGGACTCAAGTTTCTTGTTTAGGAGCTTCAGTTCTTTCTGTTATGAGTTCGCAAACTGGATTAGTGACAAATAGCTTCTGATACCAATAAGAGATGTTGCCTTAGGAACACATCTTTTCATCTGAGGGACTTTCTTCTACAGACCTTGTCCAGTGTTTCAACCAAATCCAGTGATCCCAGAATTAGGACAAACCTCCAATTGGTATATCAATTATATTTCAAATTTCCAACATATAATTTCTCCCGTTTTCTTTTTTATCTGTAAAACAGAACTTAGTTTGCCAAATAGCGAAATTAAGAGTTTGGTCGTCGCGTTTTCTTTCTGCTATGTAATAGCAGTATTTTGTTGCCTACTATAGCCCTGTACTCCTATTATACTTTGCATTTTTTGAATGACAATAAGAAAATGATATTGCAACATCCAGCTTATTTAGTCCGCTTCATGTTTTCCTGGAAGGTATAATCTCTAATAAAGTAGTTTTTTCTTTATTTTTTTTCCACATGGGTATAATTGCTTTCTTTCTCTTTGATGGCATTTGGTTGACACTTGTGTTATTGTTTTATTAACGCTAAATAGGTGATAATAATTGATGATGGAAGTGCCGACGGAACAAAAAATGTAGCTTTTGACTTTGTGAAAAGATACACGGTAGACAATGTACGAGTAATTCTTCTTGGAAGGAACCATGGGAAAGGGGAAGCTATAAGAAAAGTGAGTCTAATCAGACAATGCATTCATTTACCGAGGATTCACAATGATGATTCTGGATTCTTGTAGTTGTGTTATGGAAATTGATTAAAGCTTTTGCTTGTGCAAAAGCACCATTAAACAGGGAATGCTTCATGCACGTGGTGAGCTACTTCTTATGCTTGATGCTGATGGTGCCACGAAAGTAGATGACCTTGAAAAACTTGAAAATGAGGTTGGTGTGGTTGTCATTTTCAAGAGTTTCGACTAATTCTTTGAAGTATCTAACTATATGTTAGTCAGATCCTTGCAGTTGCTGGAAAGGAACGGCAAATTGGAGATTCTGTAGCCAGTGATTCAACTCTAAGAATCTCAAATGTTCCAGTTGCAGCATTTGGTTCTCGTGCTCATCTTGAGGACAAGGCTCTTGCAACAGTTGAATTTTGTCATTTCCACTCATTCGATTCTGTTTTATTTGTTATGATTTTGTTGATATGTTGGCAAGTAAAAGTGGCTTGAATTATGTTTCAGAGAAAATGGTACCGCAATTTATTGATGAAAGGTTTCCATCTTGTGGTTCTCTTGGCTTGTGGCTCTGGAATTCGCGATACACAAGTAATCTCATGCCTCTTGAATTGGTTAAACCGTTGTTTCATGTTTGCACCTGCTTTTCCTTCTTTCCACACTTCCTGGTCGTTACTAAAATGGACGATTTTATTTGGTTTCTGAACTACTCCATGTTTTGACAGTGTGGTTTTAAGATGTTTACCAGAGCTGCTGCTAGGAAGCTTTTTGCAAATATGCGTTTGAAAAGGTACAGTTCCTTTGTTTGTTTCTTAAGCCGCAACATATTTGCCACTTTTATGGGTTTAGAACCGCAAATTATTTGGGAAATGCATTAGAGTAACATTGGTTTAGTATAATGGTCATGACATGACATGCAAAAAAGTGGGAGCAATATTTTTTACCGCAACGACGTGGCACTCTCCCAGACGCGTCTTGCCACGTCAGTTTCCGTTCTGGGGGACTTCCGTCCTCAACCTCCAATAGAACTTGGTTGTGGCTTCAATAATCAATACTACAACATTTGGCCACTTATCAATTATCATATTAGTAAAATTGGGGTGAAAATCCTCTGTCCCCAATTCCTGTCCCCATCCCTGTCCCAGCCAATCAAAATTTACTATATAAATAGTTTTTCCAATTATATATACATAGGGTGGATTGTGATTGGCTGGGACAGGAATGGGGACAGGAATTGGGGACAGAGGATTATTTGCCGTAAAATTGGTTGTGGCTTCATTATTTTTTTTATTATTATTATGAATGTTGTGGCTTCAAAACTTATTTAATATTATATTCATTTTTTAATATAAGTCGTTTAATACATATAGCGAAAATTAAGGAAACAAATAAATAAAGTATCTTGTTAGATAAAATATCAATATTACTCTATTAAATAAGACTCATATACCACTAATTATATTTAAGAGATTAATATTAATATTTTGATTAAAAAACACTTTATTTTTTATTTAATTAATTTCCTCAACATTGCAAAAAGATCGATAGTAAGAATGAACGTAGTATGTTCTTTCCAAAAAGGAAAAATAAGAATTGCTTATCCATTGGACAAGAAATTATAAATATGATTTGAACACTATAAAAAAATCTAAATATTTCTAATATAGTTCCATTTATAAATTTTTTTTTAAAAAGATATGGGTGAACACTGGCGGAGCTACAACGACCCGTGACAGCCCCCCCAATTTTTTCCAAAAAAAAAAAAAATTATAATTTTAGTTTTGTTTTTATAACACCTCGTCCCGTGAACATTTTGAATCACTTTACGATTTAAAGTCAGATTTTTTAGTTCGTGAATTATAGGAATTACACCACTTACATCTTAACAATTTTGGTTAAAATTGTAACAAACTTAATTTGTGAATTATAGGAATGACACCATTTATATTTTAACAATTTTGCTATTGATTTGGTAAAAAATTTAAGTGTGTAAGATACTAAAAAATAAAATTACTAATAAAAAATCAACAATGGGCTCTCTTGTAAACTATAAAAAGTCCACAATATGAAGCCAGAGGATTTGGAGGCTTATGAAGCACTGATCAGTAGAGTGGAAAGGGTGAACAAAATGTGAATAACTCTAGTCTATAAGATTTCATCAAAAAAAAATTTTTGCCTCCGCCAATATTTATATGCTTTTATGAATTTATTTTGTCAATATTAATTGTGCCCCCCAAAGAAAAATTCCTGGCTCCGCCACTGTGGGTGAAAATTGCCTGTACCGGTGTATGTACACATTTTTGTTTTTAATCACTCAAAATTCGTCATGTGAATATTTTGTCTAATTATATATACAAATGATGAATTATATAATCACAGTTAATACACTATTTAGAAATAGATGTACATAGAATTGTAAATGGACTTGATATTTATAATTTCGTTTGCAATTCCTATAAAATAACTGGATACTCTTTATCCAATCTGTTAAGTTACAAAAACAAAACTTCAAGCCTATATAATAGTATCAAAGAGGTCATCTATCTCACGTAGGGTGGAACCACAACTAGGGTACCAAATAATAATATTGCATAAATTAAATCTTTTTAATACAGAAATGTGTATATACACCGGTACAGGTGATTTTCACCCATATCTATTATAAATGGAACTATATTAGAAATATTTAGATTTTTTTATAGTGTTCAAATCATATTTATAATTTCTTATCCAATGGATAAGCGATTCTTATTTTTCCTTTTTGGAAAGAACATACTACGTTCATTCTTACTATCGATCGTTTTGCAATGTTGAGGAAATTAATTAAATAAAAAATAAATTGTTTTTTAATCAAAATATTAATATTAATCTCTTAAATATAATTAGTGGTATATGAGTCTTATTTAATAGAGTAATATTGATATTTTATCTAACAAGATACTTTATTTATTTGTTTCCTTAATTTTCGCTATATGTATTAAACGACTTATATTAAATATTGAATATAATATTAAATAAGTTTTGAAGCCACAACATTCATAATAATAAAAAAAAATAATGAAGCCACAACCAATCTTACTAATATGATAAATGATAAGTGGCCAAATGCTGTAGTATTGATTATTGAAGCCACAACCAAGTTCTACTGGAGGTGGAGGACGGAACTAGAACGGAAGTGGGAGTTCCGTTCTGGACTGACGTGGCAAGGCTCGTCTGAGAGAGTGCCACATCTCCCACTTTTTTGCATGTCATATCATGACCATTATACTAAACCAATGTTACTCTAATGCATTTCCCAAATTATTTGGCAGCCGCAGTGTGGAAGTTTCAACCCTCCAATGTGGGGTGCCTTTTTGTGGTGGACTAAGACAAGTCCTCTCACCTTGTCGGGCCGCTGGGTTGCCTTGATTTACATCCTCCAAATTCTCTATCGGATTGAAGAGTGTGAGCGTGGGTAACGCCTCTTTGTGCACAAAAACCGCAAATTACACTAATAAATTCATTCAACCTACGGCAGTAGAATGTGGTCAGGTGTCAGAGTCTGGTGTGAACAACACGGGTCATAGATCAAGCAATGGTCATCTAGATTTAGATTATAGATAATCCTGTGAAAGCTTCCGGTCACTGTAGTTACATTACATAAGATAACTTTAATTAATTGAAAGTCCATCTTCATTCATCATCTGATTCTCTGAGTTGTCTTTCCCTTTTCTCCGATCAGTTTGAAGTATGTTGTTCTCGTCTTCCTTGATCTTCCAAAAATATTGGTCCAAGTTGGATTTTTGAAGTTCCTACAATATAGCATCTTTTCGGAATAAACTTATTGCCCATGCCTTTTACAGGTGGTGCTTTGATGTTGAATTGGTCTACTTGTGCAAAAAATTCCGCATTCCCATGCTCGAGATATCTGTCACTTGGTGTGAAATTCCTGGATCGAAGGTTAATCTATTAAGCATTCCGAACATGTTGTGGGAGCTGGCACTAATGTCCTTGGGTTATAGAACAGGGATGTGGAAAATCTACACCTGATGTCCAATTTAGTGTAGAGTTAGTTACTTGAGAACTTCATATCTTAGTCGGTCTTTAATCAATACAATTCAGAGATCGGAAACGTCCTCTTAGGTTAACATTTAAGTAGCTGACTAGAGCACTTTCCCTTCATGGATCAACTTTTTATATATATGCAGTGACGGATCCAGGATTTGAGATCAGTGGGGTCAGAGACGATTTTAGGGGTGCTCGAAAATTTTAAAAATACTACTAGATATGGTAAATTTTAGTAAATTTTATATGTAATTTGGAGTAGTTTATCAAGTTTGCACCCCCTCCCCAAGTTGAGAGCAACTTGTTAAATATTCCCGCATGGGCTGAAGGAATCGAGACTTGAGAAACTGAGAGACTGATTATTTTTTTTATTGAGAGCAACTTTAGTTAAATATTCCCATGAAGCTAGAAAGGAATTGAGACTTGAGAGCTGAGAAACAAGACTATTTTTTATTGAAAGCAACTTGTTAAATATCTTCTAAAAGATTAGAAACAAAAAGTATTTTTAAATTTTTTAATATTTAAAGCTGCTTGTTAAATATCTTCTAAAAACAATAAGAATGGTTAACACCACTGCTCCAGTGTGGAACGAGAATTGCTCTGTACGTGTGGAACGGATTCTTATCTGTTTGATCAAAATTTTGAGAATTTATTAGTGGGGTCATTAAATTTTTTGTGTGGGGTCATTTATTATCTAAATTGAGTAAAAAATATCATATATACTTTTAAAAATAAAAAATAAAAAAACTTCACTGGGGTCACGCCTACCTGCGTCCGTCACTGTATATATGCAAAACTTGATTTCTTTGGCTATTTTGCCGTTTTACTGATCATACTAGCAGGTACATGTTACTACAAGAATTGTAACCATGTATAACTGAAAAGCACTATTTCTTTGCGTCTTTTGCCCTTTATAGTTGCATCATAATGTCTTTTGTTTTCGATTGAATGGTTGCGGCAGCTTGATCTCATTCGAGATGGTTCCAGTGCTTACAAATACACAATCTCGACTGGCCTGAGGAAATCTTTGCATGCCTCCGTTACCTTTTGGGAGGCCTGCGCCCTATAAAAACTGTCTACCTGATACTGTCTCTTGGCCCGGGCCGATAATATTCAATAAGAGTTATTGACTTATTTTAAGCTCTTATGGGGTATGAGGTTGTCCATTGTCAACACTGTAATCAAATTGGATCGACTTGATGGTTGAGATTGTGTTAGCATGTGCTGCCTAAAATTCATAGTCAACACTGGAACCAAATCAGTTTTAGTAGGAAAGGATCGTATGTTAGTATTAGGAAACACTAGTTCCAATTCACAGAAGTTGAGTTTTTATAAATAATAGCCTATTTTAAATCAAAAGGTATAAGCAATTAGGTAAGCTAGCTCACACTAAATTTGCCCACCTCAAATATGAGTTAATTTTCTCAGCTCAAACTCAACTCATCAGTAGCTCACGAGCAACTCAATTCAACTCATTTATCTACAAATATTTTTTGAAAAAAATACGATTACTTATAATATGTGTTTAATATCCAACTTATACAAAATAAATCAAGAGATTTTATTAGCACAATGACATATAATAGAAGTTTATATATTTCTACTAATTATACAATGTAAAGAATCCGGTCAAAAAAGCTTAACAAGATAAAAATTAAACCAATGTAATCCAACAAAAGTCTAGCTACCAAATATTATAATCCTTATTAATAAATGTCAAAAGTCTCAAAAGTTTTCTTATATAACCAATTTGATTTTTGTGGCATTTTTTTCCATCCGAAAAGTTAAAAATTTGTAGAATAACAATTAATTATCATCAGCAATAAACAAAAATTAGTAATATACTTTGAGTTTCTCTGAATGTCACAAGTGATCGAGTCAATCTCCTTCACAACTTAATGCTTGAAATGTTTTCGGGCAAAAAAGCTCGATATGAATAACTCTTCCATTTTGAGAAGATGAGAATAGGGGTGGAAGTGAGTTGAGCCGCCTCGTGATTAGCTCACGATTCGATTCGATTCGATTCGATATTCGGCTCGACGAGCTCAGCTCATGAGCTAAATGAGCGACACATGAGCCAAGATTTTTGGCTCATCTAAAATATGAGTCGAGTTTGAGCTAGATAGAGTTAAACTCATTTAACTCATGAGCTGACTCAATATATATATATATATATATATATATATATATATATAAAGTAGCCGCACATATTCTTAAGGAAAATAAATAAAGGCAACCCTAGAAATCTCTTATAATCTTCTCAAAGTGGAAGAGTTATTGATTCATATCGAGCTTCTTTGCCCGAAAACAGTTCAAGCATTGAGTTGTGAAAGAGATTGGCTCGAGTCACTTATGACATTAAGAGAAACTCAAAGTATATTACTATTTGTCGTTTATTACTGATGATAATTAATTGTTAATCTATAAAAAAAAATTATGACAATACTATATTTTTATCTTTTCAGGTGGAAAAAACATGCCACAAAAATCAAATTGGTTATATAAGAAGACTTTTGAGACTTTTGACATTTATTAATAAGTATTATAATATTTGGTATCTAGACTTTTGTTGGTTTACATTGGTTTAATTTTATATCTTGTTAAACTTTTTTTATTGGAGTCTTTACATAGTATAATTAGTAAAAAGATATAAACTTCTATTATATGTCATTGTGCTAATAAAATCTCTTGATTTATTTTGTATAAGTTAGATATTAAAATCATATTATAAGTCATGGTATTTTTTTCAAAAATATTTGTAAATAAATTAGTTGAGCTGAGCTATTGATAAATTGAACTTGAGATGAGAAAATTAGCTCACATCAAATATGAGTTGAGCTATGAGTTGGGCAAATTTAGTGTGAGCTGAGCCCTGAGCTCGCCTTAGCCCAGCTCAGCTCAACTCATTTCCACCCCTAGATGAGAAGATTATAAGAAAATTTTAGGGTTGTATTTGTTTATTTTCCTTAACAAGATGTGCGGCTACTTTTTTTTAAGGGGTATGTGAGGCTATTTTGTTTTATATATATTGAGTTAGCTCATGAGCCAAATGAGTCGAACTCCATCTATCTCAAGCTCGACTTATATTTTAGATGAGCCAAAAATCTTGACTCATGTATCGCTCATTTAGCTCATGAGCTGAGCTCATCGAGCCGAATATCGAATCGAATCATGAGCTACTCACGGGCCGGCTCAACTCACTTCCACCCCCAATAAACAATTACCGCAGCTATATATGTTTTTTCATTGCTTATCAGTCAAACTTATAACTTAAAATTAACCCCAAAGAAGTTAATTTGAAAAAAACACCTTATCATCAGGTGCCCAGTGGGCAGGTGCCTGGCCCGTGACCTAAAGGTCCCGGGTTCGATACCCTCCGCCAACGTGCGGTGAGCTTTATTCTCCCTTATCTAGGGTGCTCTCTCCCCGTTCATAGGGCTTTTCTATCTCCCCGTTCATGGGGTTCCGCCCTCGGGCGTTCAAAAAAAAAAAAAAAAAACCTTGAATGCTTTTTTATAGCTTATGATGAGTTAATTTTTTTAGACTAAGAAGCCTTAGTATACGACAATTAGTATAAGAAGCCTTATTATGAGTTAATTATCAACTGAGAAAATTTTCAGAAATCGAGAACAAACCCCATAAGCAATGGAAACTGGCAAGAAAAAAGTAACCGCAAAAAAAAACCCTTACAGAATGCAATCATATACTTAAAGACAAGCCAACCTCATGAAATGGTTTAGCAAAAAAAAAAACCTCATGAAATGGACTTCGAAATTTCCACGTTAAAATGGTTTCGCCCTCCTTTTTCTTACAGTGTTAAAAATTGTCGAACTTCGAAGCATTCGACTTTTCTCAAAGCATAATAAAATTAAAACCTCAAGTTACTTTATCTTCTTCCAAGTACATAAGCAAAATCCACTTTATAGAGTAGTTGATGTTTTGTTTTTAGTCTTTATAAATGGAGCAGTTGCATTCTTTATTGCGTAAATAAATCAAATGCCATCAAAATCTCTAAAGCTTTTTTTTTTTTTTTGAAGCCCGATTGGGCGGTTGCCCCATATAGAGGAGAGAGAACTGTCTCAGACGAGGAAGAGATAGCTCTAGAAAGGGAGATTAAAGTTTTTCGCACGCAGGCGGAGGATATCGAACCCACGACCTTGAGTCGTGGGGAGGCGCCTGCCCCACTGAGATATTACACATTTGATGCTAGGACACCTTTGATCTTCTCTAAAGCTTCAAGAGCCTTCTTTCAGCAAAAAAAAAATAAAAAAATTTGATCATTTAGTTCGTCTTCTTATTAACAAACATGGATGTTCATTTGATGCATGATTTCAAAAGGCAAGCTTCTGTATTCTTCAAAGAGAAGATCAAAGCTGCCCGTTTGGCTCTAACCGATTTCACGCCTGCAGAAATGTAATAATCCTCTAATTTCATGAATTTATTGATTTTTTTTAATTACTACATGTTCTTTTGAATCTTCTTCTGATAATAATTTTTTGTGTTTGAGATGAAAGGTTAACAGAAGAAGTTACAGATGGAGATTCCTCAGTTCCAGATACGCGTTCCATGAGATTAATATCGCGTGCAGCCTTTGAAGTCGATGACTATTGGAGGATCGTTGATATTCTTCACAAGAGGTCTGTCTTAGGCTATAGTTTGCATTAGATTTCAACTTTCTTAGTACATCCATATGCCACGAAAATAGTTATGAAAATATTAAGACTGTACAAAAACGTTCCTCCTTGAGTAGCTGTTAATACGAATTAGAGAAACTTTGTTTACGGTCATTTATGTACTCTTTGGATCTCCAGGTATAAAGTTCCATGCAAAACTTTCACATTCATTTTTCCCCAGGTTAAGGAAATATGATAGACAAAACTGGAGAGCATCTTACAAGGTCCTAATTTTACTTGAACATCTTCTCACAAACGGACCAGCAAGAGTCGCAGAGGAGTTTGAATCTGATCAAGAAATCATTAAAGAGATGGAAATTTTTCGCTACATTGATGAGAAAGGGTTCGTTGATATATACTATATAAATTTGCATACTGCTTGGATTTCAGTTTTGGATTCTGAATTTCAATGACAACTCTTGTTCACAACATGGTTGCAGGTTCAACTGGGGTTTAACTGTGCAAAGAAAAGCTGAGAGAGTGGTTAAGCTGATTGAGGATGGTTCATTTTACAAAGAAGAAAGAGGCAGAGCAAGGAAATTAACAAGTGGGATCAAAGGGGTTGGGAGTTTCTGCAGTCGACCTATTCCGAAAGACGGAAATTTTAATGATGGAAATGAATATGCATTTGAAGAGGATCGATCATTCATTTTATGAGAAAGAGAATCAGACTCTAGTTTCCTGCTAGATAGAAGCATATGTTTGATGGTTAGGTTATTTGGTATGAACCAGAAGACCTGAGTTGTAAATAGTTGGTTTCTTTACTTTGGTTTGTGTGTTTGTGGATCACACCATAGAAATATAAAAACAGAGTCAAATACGGTATCCATTTTGCGCAAGAATTTATGATCCTGATCCATTCATCCACTTCAAGCTTCTTCAATGTTTATGTTAGTAGCATCATTTAATAAGTACACCCACTTTAAAGAGAAGTTGTTATACCCATGGACCAATTAGCTATCTAATCCTCTAGGATAGTACACAATCAAACCATTCAGGGTGGATTAGTGGAGAGAGAGGCCAAAAAATGAGAAAACAGTAGAAGCTTCTACTACATTATATAAAATCAAAGAATAGGAACATCCAACAATCAACTCCTTGCCCTCTCAAGGTCATCAGCCCACAAAGAGAATTACAAAAAATACAAAGCAAAGCTAATAGAATAGAATAGAAAGCTGCATATCTGACCCAGTAGTAGGAGAAAGTTCAATATTGTCGTCCTGCCAAAATTTAGAAACACTTTCTATGCACAATTGAGGGACCAGATTCATCATATTCTCCTTTTGAAATCCACATCTGCAAAATCAACGAGAACCAAAGTCAGATATTCATTTGAAAAATAAAATTAAAATTACCAACTTATTCTGAATGTAAATAAACAAACCTGCTGGAAGGTACTAAGTGATGCCAAGATGGAGCCTCCAATCCAGACACTATATTTCCTCTCTGGTGGTGCCACCACCTTGATCTTCATACTGCTTGGGGCCAGTGCAGTGATTTCCTTGCTCATCCTATCAGCGATGCCCGCGAACATGGTAGAACCACCACTGAGTACAATGTTTCCGTATAGGTCCTTCCTAATATCGACGTCGCACTTCATGATGGAGTTGTAAGTAGTCTCGTGGATACCAGATGATTCCATTCCGATCATTGAAGGTTGGAAGAGGACTTCAGGGCATCTGAATCTCTCATTACCAATGGTAATCACCTGTCCATCAGGCAATTCATAGGTCTTCTCCACGGAAGAGCTAGTCTTTGAAGTCTCTATTTCCTGCTCATAATCAAGGGCAATGTAAGCAAGTTTTTCTTTCACATCCCTTACAATTTCCCTTTCTGCTGAGGTGGTGAAAGAGTAACCACGCTCAGTAAGAATTTTCATTAGGTAATCCGTAAGATCACGACCGGCCAAATCAAGACGAAGGATGGCGTGTGGTAGAGCATAACCCTCGTAGATGGGGACAGTGTGGCTGACACCATCACCAGAGTCCAAAACAATACCTATAGGACAAGAAATAGCAAAGAATTACTCCTAAAGGAAGAAAGAAATTCATTATCCTTGATTACAGATGATTTTTTAGGAATTGTTGTATTTTTGCATATAAATCATTGTATACTTGGTAAAATGTCTACTAGAAGATTTCAAGTGGTTATATGTAATGTAATGAACTTCATCCAGTAAACTAACATGATAAAAAAAAAATCATTTTCCATCTTTTGTAAGAAGGGGCTGAGATGTGGGCGTCACATAGATTAAAATCAAAAGAAATAAATTAATTCAGCTACTGATAAATGCTTACCAGTTGTACGACCACTGGCATACAGTGACAGGACAGCCTGAATGGCGACATACATAGCAGGCGTGTTGAATGTCTCAAACATTATTTGAGTCATCTTCTCACGATTAGCCTTGGGGTTGAGTGGAGCTTCAGTTAAAAGGACAGGATGCTCCTCGGGGGCCACACGAAGCTCATTGTAGAAAGTGTGATGCCATATCTTTTCCATGTCATCCCAATTGCTAACAATACCGTGCTCAATTGGGTATTTCAGAGTTAAGATACCTCTCTTTGACTGAGCCTCATCGCCTACATAGGCATCTTTTTGGCCCATTCCCACCATCACACCAGTGTGCCTAGGGCGACCGACAATGCTTGGGAATACAGCTCGTGGAGCATCATCTCCAGCAAATCCAGCCTGAACAAAGTACAAAGGCAAGCATAACTATCTACTCAAAGATCGCTAAATAGAATAGAAAAACAGAACTTGAAAAGCAGCATTAGCTACATGTGATAGCATGCAAGTTTCAATCAGAGATTCATATCACCATCATCTCATACCTTAACCATTCCAGTTCCATTGTCGCATACGAGTGGCTGAATGTCTTCAGATTCTGCCATCTTATGCTACCAACACCTGAACAAGTAGCAAAGCTTTAGAAAATTAAGCATTTAACTGGACTGTATACTTTTGCTTACAATCTATATTTTCCTTGATCTGTTTGGATTTCTGATGGAGATAAAGTTATGAAAAAATTGTCAATTAGCTGAAGCTTGGTACATTCTTTTGACCCAGTATGGTAGAGCAATGGAAACAAATTTTGTAAATGCAAAGTGATACCATAAGAATATGCGAGACAGAGAGAACTCATCTAATATCATTATAGCTAACAAACTGAAAACTATGATGAACCTAAACACAACTGGAATGCGAAATATAACTTACTGCAACAAAAAAAGAGAGAAGAAAGACACCAAGTTAAAGGTAGATCACCATGTTGCTTTGTGTAAGAAATCAAAGAATACAGTTCATTTGTACATGATGGCGGTATAGAGGGAAATGGATTTTCTTTATTTTCTTTCCCTAAAATAAATGGGTCATTAAGCAAAGCTGACCAGCTAAAAAGAATATCAAAGCCAATAACATAGCAGAAATGTCACATGACTCCGTAAACTATGATCTTTGTTACCAAGAAAAAATAAAGCTTTAGAAAAATCTAAAGTTAAAGAATCAATCCTTGAATATATTTCCTCAAGTCTAACAATGATTCTCTCCTGTAAAATAGCACAAACTACATAAGGAATATTGCATAGAAGTAGCAACCAACATCTACTTCCATTGCCATGATAGCCATAGATTCAACTTTCAGGCATATGATGAATGTCACTATCTTTACCAGATCAAGAACGGATGCATATAGATAAAGGCTATTATCTTCCATTAAAAAAGGATAAAGAAAAAACCCCAAAGTTTCAGAAGAGTTTAATGCCACAATCAAGCTCTTGATATGTGAATAAGTTTAAATCAAAATTGATCTTTAACTGCAGAAAAAAGAGAATCTGACACCGATTTTTCATAAACGAAAAGAAGATTGATCTTTCTTTTTATATATAGGGAAAAAAAATCCAAAAGAAAACAGCAATAAAACCTATCCAGATTGATCAAACCTACAAAGTAGATCCACAAACTCTAGAATTCACATCATTTCAGAATCAAGAATATAACAGGTGAAGATCATATATCATTTAGAATGGATCAAAACACATTACAATCATTTATCTTCTCAATCATAATATCCATTACTACACTAAAAAATCTCGAATTACTCCATTCCAGCACAGTTCCACTCAATTTATCAAACAAAATCACTAAAGATACAAAAAGAAACAAACAATTTATCTTAAAACGACATTTCAGAAATAGAATTAACATAAACAATGTGATTTCAGCTCGATCAATCGCAGATCAACAGATAGTTATAAAGAAACAACAAATTGCTAACAGATTACGAAACAAAATGCACAGATTGATAGATCTACCAATTGAAAAGAGAAATGCGATCGAAATACACCTTCTGGTCCAGAAATGCAAGACGGAGAAGAAAACCACGGTGGATGAAGGCCGCCAGAGAGAAGAACAATGTCGGAGAAGTGAGTGAGTGATTGCCGTAAAGGAGATTTGGCGTATAAGGTATAGGATAGTAGACTTGTTCGTTTTGTTGGGGTTAATAAGGAGGGGGAGAATAGATCTGAACCGTTGATTGTTTCTCCTAACAGTCTGGATGTACGGCTACGAGTGACACGTCGTGGGACCTATCATTCTTTCATTCATTCCTTCGTGGTGGCCACTTGCCACAGCCTTCTTCTTAGTCGGGTTTCCTCTCATTTTCTTTTCTATTTATAATTTTCTGTTACTCCTTTTCTTTTTTCTTTTTTATTTCTTACAAAGTAATTGGGTGTCTTTTCTTGCGGTTAATTCATCTCTATTAAAGACATCTATCTTTTTTTTTTTTTTTTGCTAAATAATAAATTTTTCATTAATCACAAAATAAGCGAAATCATTACAATCAAAAGAAAATCTAAAAATACAAGAAAATAAAAGTTATATAATGATTTAAAAAATCATGATAACAGACAAAAATCATACTCAAGAAACTTAGTTGGTTAGGAAATACTAAGATAAAAATTAGTAAACTAAACAAATACATAATCTTCTTCTTCGCTACATCTTCTCCGCAATTCTTGAACCACAAAGACGGGAGAATATCACTTTCAACATCTTCCTTAGGTATTGACAATTTATAAGACCATGTGCGTATCAACCGTCCTACAACTATTAAAGACATCTATCTATAACTTAGCCAAAAAAAAAAAAAAAGACATCTATCTATTGTTACAGTCCGGCTCCTATGCGGAACAATCCCAGTCGTCGGATGAGATTTTGAACGGTCCAGATCTGGAGAGAGAAAAATTGCGACTGACTTAAAAAATAATAAAAAAACTTTTTTCTCTCCAGATCTGGATCGTTAAAAAATCTCATCCGACGGCTGGAAGTATATCCCGCACCATACGGAACAAAAGTTATTCCGCATAGGAGCCGGGACGCTATTGTTATGTTTGTCTGCACCACGTTATATGTTTAGTTTATCAAGTTTCTACTATGTTTAGACTTGCACACTACTACACGCTAGCCTATGAAGTCTAGCTTTTGTCCAGGATGGTAATTTGCTCCTAAATTCATAAATTTTTAATGATTTTCTCCCTAATATATTGGAGGTTCGTGGATGCGTATCCAATTTAGAATTTATCACTTGATAAGAAATGTTTATAATAAATTAACTATCATCTTATCACCTTTTAAATGCTTTTTTTTCAATATTTCCTTTTTACAACCACAACTCCCTTATTCAATTTATCTAAATTTCAAAATTAAAATGAAGACCATGAATTTTTTGTGGACTTTTTCTTTATTGCAATATTAAATAAATCTTAGTAACCAAGATAATTTGTATATTTTCAATAAAATATGATAACTAAGAAGAAAAGTAGATAATAAATTGAAGAGTTGTAAAAATTGATAATTACTCTTTAATATGATAAATAAAGGATACAAGAGTCATTTTGTTTCAATATTTGTTGACTTCATCGAATTCTTAATATTTGTGAAAAACTCAAATGTTAAAAATATTTAGAAAATATCACAAACAAAAAATATTTCCTATCAAAAATTCGTCATTTCTGAAAAATTTGGGGCAGAGCCAGTGACTGCCTATCAACTATGAGGTTCTGACTATGTCGGAAACCCTCTCTTGGAATACTGGGGGTTGTTCCACTGCCGTCGTCGCTGAGCGCATCCCAATCCATGTCGTTTGAGGTGGGTATCTTCGCTCAGATTAATCACGCTACACACTTCAATTTGTCAAGCCATATATTGTTTTATTTCTGCGCAAATCAGAGGCCATCGCAGATCTTTACAGTCGACTACTGCCACCTCGTTGGTTTGCCGGACTGATTTTGGTTGTGGTAAGCCGCGCAAATTTTAGTCACATCAGAAGGCGCTACCCCGATCAATCAAGGGTCAATCGAGAACTTTCATCTCCGATAAAAAAAAAACAGCCCACTGGAAGCAATCTTTGAAGAAGGAATCGGATTTTGAGGCGTCGTCAAACAAGCAAATTACAGTTCCAGTGGAAATGCCTGAATCTCCCTGGGAAAGGGCTTTTGACACGATTTCTAAATTTATGAGGTTATTTGCTGCAAATTTTGTAATTTGTGGTTTACCAAAGGCTATTGTTACAATATTTGCACGTAAGGGGACTTATGCTGCAATTATGACGGAGGCGATAGCTCTCGCCACCGCCTCCATGAAATGCTTCACTTGGAATTGTTCGAGATTTAGGGTGTATTCAATCTAGATTTTATAGAATTTTAAGGAGTTTTAAAATCTATTTGTATTCAATTTGGATTTTTAAAAGTCCAATGAAATTTAGAGGTATTCTGTGAAAATTAGCTCATTAGCTTCCATATCCTCTCAAATCCCAATTGGTAAGGAGAGGTGTTAACCCATGAGCTTATATGTTATTTGGATTTTCCTTAGACACTCGATGTGGGACTTCGTATTTGAACACTCCCCTCACATCGAGGTGGGAGTCAATTTAAAGCCCGCCGCCCTTCTTGGGTCGTACGGTGACCATTAGAGCCCACTTTGGGCACTCGATGTGGGACTTCATATTTCAACACTCCCCGAGTCAATTTAAGGCCCGCCACCCTTTTTGGGTCGTATGGTGACCATTAGAGCCCACTTTGGGCATTATGAGCCCATCATTCCGCCTAAGGGCCCGCTCTAATACCATGTGAAAATTAGCTCATGGGCTTCCATATCCCTTCAAAACCAATTGGTAAGGAGATGTGTTAACCCATGAGCTTATATGTTATTTGGATCTTCCTTAGACACTCGATGTGGGACTTCATATTTCAACATATTCAATTTAGATTTTAAAAATTTCATTAAAATATAGAGGTATTCAAAACTCTATAGATTCTTCTAGATTTAATTAAATGCATGATTTTGATGGATTTCATAGGCTTAAATGTGTATTGTGAAATCTCTTATTTTTTCTCAAGATTTTAATTTTCTCTCATTAATATTAAAATTAAATGTCTTTGATTACAATTTTTTTTAGTGATCTTATTTCTTTAAAATTATAAGAAAATTAAAGAAATGTCCAAAAGAGATTTTTTTAACATCGTTAGAAAACTCAATATGAAATGTTTATTTCTCAAAAAACAAGATATATTGTCATAATATCCAAACAATTCTTTTCTTGATCATCTTCAAATAGAAATTAAACAAAGCAAACAATTTCTTCTCTATTTAACCATAAAATTTTAATTTTCAAACATTAATTTCATTTCCCTGGAAGAGAAAATCAAATGGAAAAAAGAGTTCAAACAAAACATATCTTAATTAAGCCAAAAAAAAATACCAGTAAGTAAATTATACAAACCTTGAACAAATAAAAAAAACCGCAGTTATGTGATCAAAAAAAAAAATCAAAGACCGTCACCAAAATTTTTAAATTTTTAACAAAATGATTTAATTCCAAAAAAAAAAAAAAAAGATTGATAAACATATGTTACTTTGGAAATTCAACATCGCTGGATCTGTATAATACACCACTGAATCAAGTTTTTTCTTTAATTTTTGGTGTTATTCAAATAATTTATAGACTTTATAAATCAAAATAAATCTTGATAAATCAATCTGATAGAATCTGCGTAGACTCTGCATAGAGTTAAAATAATCCATAAAGTTAGAAGAATCCATAGACTTTTGAAAATCAGTTAAAATATTTTAAAATTCGAATTGAATACACGCCCTTACTTACTCTGGGACAATTCAAGTCTTCATGCGCCTCAGTATGGCTTACTTTTCTAGTTTTTTTTTCCTTTTCGTAATAAAGTATTTTGAAGACTTCATGATTTATATCATGGTAATATTAAGGTTTATTTCATATTTTAAATTAAGTTTTTTTTTTCAAGTTTTAATGTAAGCAATGAAAAGAGGCGACCACCTCAAATATTGAAAAACACCCCCAAGGTAGAGACTTGTTGCACTATGATTTCGAATGTAGTATCGGGATCAAACGTTCTGTTCGTATCTGGTGTGATCGTTGGCTGGCTACTCAACGCAGTCTTCAACTGATAATTTTATGTATTTTGAAAGTTTGCAGATAGAAATTCTGACAATTACGAAAGGCTTCCGATTTGTACCCAGTTTATTTTTTTTTTGGTAATAGAGTTTGATTGTAAAGTAATAGTAATTTGTATCTTAGGTAATAGTAATAGTAATTTCCTTTTATTATTATTATTTATGTATAACTCATGGCTTGTTTCAGTCAATCAATTTCTTTTCTTTTTTGAAACAAAGCTAAACGAAGAGAAGATGCAAACTGTCTTTACAGTTATATGAAAGCTTTTATTAAGATATATATGTATGATAACAACCTAAAAGATTCAACTTTGAATCTAAGTCATGTGTGCTGTCTCTTTAGAGGTCACTCTCACATGAAGTCGCCCTTGTAAAATTGACTCACGTCCTTTTCAAATGAGTTGGGTACGGTCTACTTTGTAAGTAGACTTGTCCCAATTCACGTGAGAAAATAGTGAAGACAGACTCAAAAGGACAGCTATATCATAGAATTTTCCTATATTTAGTATCAAAAACTTTTTGTGATGGCAAAATATTCTTCTGACTAGATAGCAGATCACCTTTTCTTTCTACAGCTGTCTCTTCCCCTACCTTTTTTTTTTTTTTTTTTTAGCTGTCTCCAGAATGTTCTGCTTTTCACCCATAATTCAATCCCCACCTGCTATTCCTCCCATGTGAACTTGAAGTGTGAAATCAAACCATTCCACTTATTTAACATCGTTGAAATCGTTTACAATGTGAAAAATGTTTAGCACGAGTTTTTGTTTTTTTTTAAGTTTATGGAAAAAAAAATTAATTTTTTTGTATGTCTCAAATTAATTGTTTTAATTTAATTTTTTATATGTTCAACTTAATTGATGTATTTCTAAATTTAAGTAACTATTTATGTTAAGTTTTCTAATTTACCCTTACTTTAAACTCTTTACTTAACGCTCATAATTACTTAAATTGTATTCCAATACAATCAAGAGGTTGTTTGGTTAGTTGGAAAAGATACAATAGTTAATTGACTAGTCGAAAAATATTAATTACGAGTATTTTAGACATTTACTTATAATTTGTTATATAATTAATTAAAACTTTAATACTTGCGCATTAGTCAATAATTAGAACATTTATTTGGATGTGTTTGGCCACAAGAAACTACTAACAGCTTCGGTGAGTTGAAGGGTTTAGAAGAGGGGTTGATTTTAGCAAATGCACGACTTTGTTTCATCAAGGGGATCATTCTATTTTGCATATTTTTTCTGGAAGTAATCAGCTAGCTGACTCGATAGCGAAACTGTATTGTGATTTTGGTATTTTCTTTTTGGCATATTGGCAAATTTCGTCCCAAATCTTCAATGGTTTCGCGATAATGGTCCTTATTCATTATAAATTGGTAAAACAGTCCCCAATCATTTTGCGTTTAGCGGAAGTAGTCCTTCCGTCCACTTCTGTTACGGTAAAAATGAATTTTGATTTATTTTTTAAAGTTGTTACAAAATGCCCATTTTACCCTTCTCCTCATTCCCCAAATCAGCCAAAATTGGTGAATTTCATCCCTAAACAATTTGCGATTGGTTGTTTTGGTCCCTTGATTTTTTTTATTTTTTTTTGTGGTTGTCCATGGAGGACTTCCGGCCCCAATCTCCATGTCTGATGTCCACCATCACCACTCCAAACCTGCAACCTTCTAAGCTCCATCACAACTCCCAACATTCCATTGTCTTTCACCGACCCCCATCATCCCATCTCGCTCTAGAAATCTTACCCATCCCTACCACGTCTAACTCCCAAACTCAGTTTTGAGGTTGTAATTTTTTTTCTTATAAGTTTGTTTTGAAGAAAAATTGATATCAAAATCTTGTTATTTAAGTCATTAATTTTGATAATTTGGGGTAATTTTTAACCCACCCAAAGACCCACTCACACCAACTATCTCTTCATCTTCTTCTTCAACCCCACTAAAGACCTACTCCACTCCCAACTCTCTTCATCTTCTTCTTCAAACCACCCATAGACCCATCCCTATCCCACACCCCAAGACACTCATACCTCTTAATCAAAGGAAATAGGAGGTTCCAAATGTATAATGACAAAAGGGGTTTGATCTCCTCCTTTCAATTTTTTTGTTTTAAAAGTTTTTTTTTTTACAAAAATAAGCGTAAAATCCCTACTGAAGATTCCGGTTGTGGCCAGTAAGGGTGTAAAGAAGAGGGAGAGAGTTAGTTGGGAAGAAGGAGGGTTGGGGCACTTTTTTTGGGCAAATTTGTGAATTTAGTCCCTAAACAATTTGCGATTGGTTGTTTTGGTCCCTAATTTAATTTGTTCCTTAAATACCCTTCCCATTATCGATTTTTCATTTATTTTTTTGCACTCTAACAGCTGAAACTAACGGAAGTGGACGAAAGGACTACTTCCGCTAAACGCAAAATGATTGGGGACTGTTTTACCAATTTATAATGAATAAGGACCATTATCGCGAAACCAATGAAGATGTGGGACGAAATTTGCCAATATGCCTTTCTTTTTAGCTATTATCTTTAGCACTTTGTTTAGAAAGATTTGTGGTATTTTTTTTTTTTTTTTTTTTTGAGTAGAAAAACGAAAAAGAAGGGGTGCAACACAGAGCAAACCCAATACATATTGCCTCCTCTAGGGTTTCTCTTGTCACCGCCACCGGCGGCATGTACTGTTCAAACGATGAACTCTCTCATCCACCGGACACTCTCTCCCATTACATCACCAATGGTGAACGATGGTTGTTGATAACTAACAATATTATATATTATTTCGTCCATTTTAAATAGTGATTTTGTGTTTAAAATGTGTTGTTAAAATTTAGAATAGTATAATCCTCACTTCTTTGTGTTTTTAATCGTAGGGGCAAAATAGTACTTTTGAAGCGTAAAAGTGAACCGGACTTACGGAATTAAAAAGAAGAAAGAAGATGTTGGAATTGGAAAGACGTCTTTACAGACTAGAAGAGAAGATATGGCAGCTACTTTAAAGGAGGGAGAGTTTTGATCTATGTCAATTACTTTAAGTTAGGAGATTTCTATTGCTATAAATACTCTATACTAGTCTTAGGAAAAGATATTCAACCATCATTAGTTTTTGTTTTAGGCTTTTATTTTCTCTCTAATTAAACTCTCTTCAAGAGTTGGTTTGAGAGTTCTTTATTTACGTAATTTGAGGATAGTATTCAAGCTTTTATTGTTGCTGTGCTTCTGGAGATTATTACAATTTAAAGTTCGAGATATTAATCGAAACAGTGATGTTTTCTTATACTCTCTTCTTTACTTTGTTTATTATTTTCTTCTCTAGCATGAACTAAACTTTTCATCTAAGACCATGATGTAGTTAGATTAATTTTATATGTTATTCGATGGGTGTATGGAAGTAATTTTAGATTATTGTTCTTAATGCGTTTAGATGATTGATCGCCGTTTAAATTGTCTTTACATTAACTTGGAAAATTTGCGACAGCTGAACTTGTTAATTGGGTTAAATAATCAAAACACAAATTGCATGCAAGATAGACATATACTTGTATGATTTGTGCGATCTCTTTGATTTCATATGTTTAATGCATTTTTATGAGTTAAAATCAACATAGACATATAGTTGGTTTATTCATGAGAATATGTTGAAAAAGGTTATCAGATATTTTAGAAATCTATCGATTAACTAAACACACTCTAGAATAACTGATTGTTAGGATAACATATTTATTAATTTAGTGAATTCACGTGCCTTAGACCTCATCATATCAACCTTCTTATTCAAGTTATTTTGCTTTCTTTTAGTTAATTAAATTAGATTAATAATATCATCATCAACTATTTAGTTTTATTTTAATTATCTTGATTATCGTAGAATTATTCATCTAGGAAATAATTAATCATTATTCTCTGTGGTATCGACCTTGACTACTACAATATTGACCTAGTAGACTTGCTAGATAGATTTTTCGTATCAAGTGTTGTCCCCATACCGGTCACCTGTTGTTTGAAGGTGCATCGGAATCGGGGGCGTTAAATGTTGCTTTTGCTTCTGGGTTTGATGAAGGAGAATTGTTGATTTTGAGTCTTCTGTACCATAAAGGGCTGCCTTCTAGACATGACATGGGCGTTGAAGAAGGAGGGGGCTTGGTGTCGCCAGCAATGGTATCCAGCCGGCGACGTTCCTTCGAGTACGGAATGGTGCTAAGGGAGGCGATGGTGGGGGAGGCCCATTTTGGGTCAAGCCTCCTAAAGGTATGTTGGGAGCAAACGTTTTGGTGTACATTGGGGTTTCGTCGTAAAAAATGGCTTGGAAGACAATGGCTGGGTCGCCTGAGACGATGAAGACGACTAGACATCGTTTAAATCCTGCAAAGGGCGATATGGTCTGGGGCTTTCTTTCCAAGGCGGGTCGGGCCTCTGACCCGCTAGTGGCGCAGGTTTACCTGGTTTGGGCCAAGTTTCTGGTCCAAGTCTTTCTCATCTCAGACTTAGTAATTGTTACAAAATGGGCCAATCTGCTGCCCTGGTTCTTGATGGCCCATCCTATGATATTGTTCACTACTAGACTAGTCATGAATCATCATCTAAGTTCAATTATGATTTTATACCCATTATATGTATGTGTAATTGTGAAATTGAAAATTGTTGAACAAGATATAGAACAGGGGGCCATTAGTTTTTAAATATAAATAAAATATCCCCAAGAGGATCAATAGTGGCTCCCCAGCTTCTCCCCAACGTGAATTGAACTCCCGACCTACTGGTTGGAAGTGAAGCGTCTGATTGCTTGTATTGCACTAGGAGGCCATTAGTTAAGTTCCCTCAAGTGCTGATCATTTCGGCACAGAATAATGTATTAAACATCAATCTTCACTTTCACTCACAAGATGTTTTCAGTAAGATCTATCTAACTTTGATGTCAAATTATACATGAGAGACCAATGAAGCAAAAGCGATTTTTAGACCTTAAAGACGAGATATATTTCGACCAATGAAATCTTCACCTCTAAGTTTAATAGAGCCAACATAATAACTTAGTTGGTAAACCGCTTAGAAAAATAAATCAGCAAGTACATAATAATTTATCAAACATGTTCTTAAAGCCAGTCCAGACGTAACAAGTCAAAGATGATCTAAAAGAAAAGCAAGAAAGAGCTAACTTGCATCAAAGCAAATAAATATGGTCTCAGATACATTGCACTTCCATAGAGATCTACCATATGAAAGAGGTAATAAATAAAATCTGATCTATGTTTGAAATAAATTTAATCCGAAATGAAAGATAACAACCTTCTGACTCGTGATCTTGTCAATGAAGGGGTCGTGCCTGCTTTGCCAGTTGCTATCTACAGGAATGGGGGCAATATCACCCATCTTCTTGGGTACTTCGGTCTTCCATCTTTTCCATCAAATATCTGCAAATGAATATCAGAACAACATGAGGTCTAATATGTGAATTACATCAAATTTTCAGCATGCCAATCTTTATCAAACTGCGAAAAAGAAGACCTATGGCCGTCTCTATTTGGTGCACAAAAGATTTATAACTAAATCAGAAATCAGAAGGATTCAGAAACCAATAATATCATATCAAGTTCTATTTGAATTTGAGTAACGGTTCAGCAATATGGGTGAATTCAGTAATTGCGAAGATATTGGCAGAGCCGCAGATCTCCCCCGCCCCCCACCTCCAACCATACGCTCTCTCACACACACCCGCAGAAAACAAACTCCCATTTTGGCAAACACAAGTATATGAAAATAAATGTTTGTAGCAGTATATCGGTCAGAACCTAAATTCAGTTTTTTTATGGAACCAGAGGCTTAACGATCTAAGCTTAGGATATAAACTGTGCAAACTTCCTTAAAGTTTTTACCTTTTGCACACACTGGAAATAAAATAATTACACAAGTACATATGAAGGATCTCTGTGCATTTCACTTCAACAAAGAAAAAAAAAAGGGGGGGGGGGTACCTTTCTCAAACGCCTGTGCTTTGCAAGGGCCCAGTTGGTCATTATGGCAGCAGCAACAACCATGAAGAAATAGCCAATTGTAGTCTGTGTTGCAATATTGAAGCCCAGCCACTGGTAGATCTCTGTGGTGTAATTTGCACAAGTAACAATGTTGAACAAGAAGCCGCGGGGGATTTGGTACCCTCCGTTGCCATCAGCGCTGCGAAGATTTCTCAACAAGATGTGGCAATAAAAGTTTGCTATCTGACAGACTAACCCAAACCCAAATCCAATTTTCATTTGGAGATCGCTTACTGGAGTGTAAAGTGGGTGATTGACATAGTATGCGATAAGACAGCCAAAGCTCCAGTAATAAGCACAATTTCGGAAAACATTGGAAAGTGGTGAAGTGGCATGGCTGAAACGGTGGACAAAGAATGTTTCCATAATACGTTTGAAGTAGTGGAAACACCAGTAGTATAAGGCATATGTCTGAACTGGGTGGATGACGCGCTCCCCTTTGTTGCCCAAGCATTCATGCACATTGAAGAAGTAGAAAACAGGATACAGGACAAGAGGACCCAAGTATTCAAAGAAGAATAATGTGCGGTAACTAACTTGTGGACCTAGGTCCTTGAAAACTACAGTTAACGAATTATCGCTTCCACTGCTGTACTCTTTGATACTCTTTTTAGAGTGAAGTACAGTAGGCTTCTCCTTTGATCCAGGTTGAATAGGGAGAGTAAGTCTCTGTCTTGAAGGATAGTATTTATTGGCTGTTGGTAAGAACATGGTTATATGCATATCAGGCTTTAAACAATCATTACTAGGATTAATAAGAATAAGAAAATCAGGGAAGGGGCGACCAGCAGAGCAGAAGGGGGTTTTGCAACAAGGAATGAAGAGTTCAAGAACACTCAACTTATTAGAATAGGATTTCCAACAAATCCATTATAACTGGCCAATGATATGAGTTCTTCTTTTTACTAAAGTTCATCACTATCAATGATGTAATTGCCAGAAATTATACTACAACATCATCCCACAAAGATACCACTACTTGTATTTTCACACACATTAAAAAATGTACTTAATGTAGTTAAAATCAATTATTTTAGTATTATATTCCCTCCGTCCTAAATTAGCTCTCCCAACAGTTGAATGCCAAAGAATTAAGTGCTAAATTTCAAGCAAATATAAGCACAAAATAGAAGAATGTCCTTGCATTAATTGAATCAAACAAAATATTTTTCGATTTCTTCTATGCATTAAATATGGGAAAATTTGTTAAAGCATCATTGAAACTAAAAAATGACTACAGTTGGACATGAAAAAAAAGTCATTTGGGACAACTAAGACGGACGGAGTAGTTTCTTCTATACCCCTCAATTTTTGTTCTCTTTATGGTGAAAACCTATACCCCTCAATTAATACTCTCAAATTGCCAACCTATTATTGGAAATGTAAACTATATCTAGTCAAAGTTGAAAAGTTCACTATTCAGAATGGCTTACAAGTAAATTATTCTTGGAAAGACAAGTATTTAAATCAATCCAATCAACCGTTTGTTGACAATGATGGATCATAAAACTCGGGGAAAATGCGGAAATTAAGTTTTAACTACAAGTTAAAATTAGAAAGAGGCCTGTAATTTGAGATGAAAGGAAAAGAAAAGCGGGTCTATCTTTATGGGACGGAGGTACTATGATTATGATCTATGCCTTGAAGCTTTTTATTTAAATCTTACTTAAAAGAGGAATGGGTTACATATTTAATACATAGGTGAACTACAGAAAATCACAAGGCACAGAGACGAAATTTTATAAAGTGAAAATCAGGATGTAATCAATTGATTAGTCAACCTTAAACTATATGAAATGGCTATAACATGCAAAGTGAAAGATACATACTTGTCTTTCAAAACATAAGGGTTAAAAGACAACTGCTTAGCCCAGTAAATCGTTAACAACAATTCATTTCTAGGTCAGTCTGCTCAAGGTAGTGTTTGGTTGTTTCACCTTTTGCTCGAAAACAATTCAAGCAAAGCCATCAAATAAGTGTAGCATATTTCTAGAATAAGACATTGAGATCAAGAGATAAAAATACCTACTCTCTAAGGGAAAATTTCATCAAAAGAATAGATCAACACAATAAGCTTAAAAAAAATACGAAGAGAAAAAGGGAATAATATGCTAAGCAATCGAAAGCTCTTTTCAACCAAGAATGATTTTGGTTTACGCAAAACTGTAAGTAATTAACTAGAATTCCCTAGTCACACAAGAGTCAAAGACAAAAGAAAAATATATTACTACCTCCTCCATTCCATAATATAAGTCGTTTAGGACATGTAGCGAAAATTAAGGAAGTAAAAAACAAGGTACTTAGTCAAAATATCAAAATTACTCTCTTAATCAGAATTAGTGGTATACATATACTATTTAAAAGAGTAATTTACATTTCCTAAACGACTTATATTATGGAATGGAGAGAGTACTATTTGACAACGATTTCAGCCAAATTAAGTAGATACACTCATACAAAGCCTGTTATTTACAAAATATGAGCACCCACTGGAGCTTTAGTTCCAAAATCAACTAAAGGTTTCACAGAAATGCCGAATTTCAACGGTTAATTAAACATTGAAAATGCAATTATAAAGTATCAAGAAAAGATTTATAGTACAGAATTCTTGAACAACAGCATTTGGATCTAACTCTGAATCAGAACCTCGAAAACACCGAAACAGCATTATTATTATAAGAAATCAATTAAAGAAATACAAAATACACTTACTTCGCTTATGAATTGCTTCCTGCAAATCAGCCACAGTAGCCTAAAATGAAACCAACCAAATTAGATTAGAACCCAAAATTCAGCTGAATTGCAGAAATAAAAGAAGAGCCAATTAAGATTAAGAAAAGAAGACATACAGAATCATTGAGCTCAAGGCCACCCTTTACGAGTTCTCTGCCGCTACGAGTAACGACAGAAACCTTCATTGTTGAAGATCTGAGTTGATTTTCCTACAGAGAGAGAGAGTTTGGGAGTGGGCAGTTGGGTTTATGATTTGATTGGAATCACAAGTAATTAATGGCGTGTGGTTGGGCGTTGATGAACGAGATGTATTTGCGTTGATGAACCACCTATTCTCACATCACGGGTTAAGTCCAAAATACCCCACCTCTGGGTCCGGGTCTATCAAGTAGGGGTGAGCAAATTCGGTAAAAACCGATTTACCGACCGAATTCGATTTGAATTTGGTAAATCGAATTCGGTAATTCGAATCAATTCGGAATTCGGTACATACCGAATTTGAAAACTTCGAATTCGGTATATGATTTTAGTGAATTCGGTATTATCGAATTCGAATTCAAAAAATATTTTAATAAATAATTCTAAAATAAGTCCACTATAAAAGCTCTCTTACTTGACCTAAACCTAATACTTGACCTAATTTTCATCTCAAGAGAGGCAGCTCTCGGCCTCTCCCTCTCCCTCTCCCTCTCCTTCTCGACCTCTCCCTCTCCAGTCTCCCTCTCCCTCTCCGGCTCTCTCTTTGTCTCTCTCGGCCTCTCCCTCTCCCTCTTGGCCTCTCCAGTCTCCCTCTCCCTCTCCGGCTCTCTCTCTCTGTCTCTCTCGGCCTCTCCCTCTCCCTCTCCCTCTCCGGCTCTCTCTGTCTCTCTCGGCCTCTCCCTCTCTCTCTCAGCCTCTCCCTCTCCGGCTCTCTCTCTCTCTCTGTCTCTCTCGACCTCTCTGTCTCTCTCTCTCTCTCTCTCTCGGCCTCTCCCAATCTCCCTCTCCCTCTCCCTCTCCGGCGCTCTCTCTCTCTCTCTTGGCCTCTCCCTCTCCAGCTCAGAGATGAAACCAAGAACCCCAATCTCATCCAAACTGCTCAAGAACAAGAACCCCAATCTCATCCAAACTGCTCAAGAACAAGAACCAGACCGCAGATTCTTCTTCATTTTTTCTTTTTTTTTGGTTTGAATTTAATGTTTTTTAGTCTTTAATTTGTGTAGATTCTTCTTCATTTTTTCTTTTTTTGGTTTGAATTTATTGTTTTTTAGCCTTTAATTTGTGTAACTGTAGATTCTGCTCGAACATTAAAAAAAATGGAAAAAAAAGTGTTCTTTGAAGTTTGAACTGACAAAAAATCGGTAATTCAGTAATTCGACCGAATTCCGAATTCATACCAAATTCAATTCGAATTCGGTAAATCGGAATTCATTTCGAAAAAGGTCGGTATTTTTAAAAATCAAATTACCGAAAAAACCGATTTCAAACTACCGATTTACCGATTTCGAAATCGATGCTCACCCCTACTATCAAGTGAATACTCATTACAATAATGATTGTTGGATAAAATTTTTTGGATCAAATAGTATAAAATGAAAATGATTGTTAGCATTTAATGTGACATTATCCCTTCTTAATCCAAATTTGGGCTCTACTTGGACAAGGTTTGGTTTGGGTTTGAGTTTGGGATTTGGTCTCAAAATTGGTGGGAAAATACAAATTTTTACCTAGAAAATTGGCGGGAGCAATTCAAATTCAATTTATTTCTTTAAAAAATTTCTAATTCAATTTCAAATTCAAATTGTTTGGAGACTGTAATACAAAGAAATATAGAACGGGGACCATGATCACGAACGTGTATAAGTTTGGGGACGTATTTCACCAATCTGCCTTTTTTTGGGTTAAAATTTTTTATAGTAGAAATTAATTTTCATAATTTTGAGACACATAACAAAATATCAATTTTCTATGGCTCTTTGTGATGAATATTTGTTTAATACTAGCAAATATCATAAGATTCTGAAAATTTCATATTTCATCTAAAAGAATTAAGAGGGTACTAAATTAATATATTTTTTAAAAAAATTAAGTAAATCTACGATTCGAGTTACGATTCTACGATCCTACTACACTCTTCCGATCCTACGTAGAAACTCGAGTTTGACTGCTTTGAAAATAGAAATTACATCATAAACAGACCTGATAAATGACATTATTATTATATTCAAACACCAAGTCATTTCTACGAATACATACCAAAAGTATCACTGTTAAACATATGCTTGAAGCATCATTATCGGAAAACATGTATTCACAATAACAGAGTACCCAAGAGAGGAAAATACTTTAGTCGAGAAAATAATCTCACAAGTATATCTGTACAAGAACAACCTAAAAATTGAAGATAAACTGGCAGATATTTCTTTTCCGTCAAGAAAGTTTTACACATTACTGCTTTATTCTCAGATAGATCCAGCACTACTAAAAGGTCCCCAAAAGGTATATTGAAGGTTTTAGCACATGTCGAGATTAATGTTGGCACTTACTACATAATAATATCGGATAAACTCGATTAATTTCTACAGGCTATTTAGTTCCCAACATATTTAGTTCGTCAAATCCTTGGTAACTCCAGGGAAATTAACCTTCTGCTACCACACCCTCTTGCACTTGGGAATTATCACATCGGGGTAAAGTAGATAACTTCATTTAGTAATTATCTTCACAATTGGTTGACTTGGCTCTAAGATGATACATAAATTTGACACCCAAAGAGCAGAAATGTAGCACAAAATCAACCATGAAGAGAAACACATAGCAATGAGTTATCATTTCAACTCATGAACCAAGCCTATTACCGTAGGCAAGTTATTAAGAAAAAAATATAGTGTAATATAACAATAACACGTGAACAAAGAATTTTAAACATATAACAGAAGGAAAAGAAATTGGGGAAAGTAACCTGTTCTATCATATTCTTAGCAAAATGAATACCTTGCCTTCCTATTCAATAAATTACTACTGTATTCTGGGAACGGAATATTCAATAAACTACTATATTCGTAACTGGGAACGGAAATGCAGCAATAACACCATAAAAAAGAACCACATTGGAATTCACATGCTTTCATATACTATAAAATTAGTTCGAGGTTGTTATTTCTTAAAAAAGAAAAAAACCAAATGTGATCTTACGATCGATAATTACCAGGGGACTCCCGAGACATTTCAACTAAGAATGATGTGCCTTACACAACATATTTCAAACCCACGAACACAAACAAATGAACCACTTTCAGCTACTAAGAAAAGAACATTGTAACAAGTCTTAAACCCCAAAAGCAGAAAAACTGGAAATCATGGATTGTCAAGATATCTCCAACCATTTTAAACAGTGAGCAGAAGTAACAAATCAATAAGAAACTGTTGTTCTAAAAATAGGTTTCAGCAGCAAATGACTCGAGGGCTTGATAAAGTTAAATAATGTTCGACACACTTACCAAATATACACTATGAAACACTAAAACAAGTTACATTCTGTTGTCAACATTGTTATTGAGCTAATTTGCAGATGCCTTCGTATTCAACAGCCTTCAGAACCCGACCATAATAAATTCCCTTCTCAATCTAAACCTTTGCACAAATTTTCTCTGTATCAACATCCATTAACTTGGCGTTTGAACCGCGATATGCCCCATTGACGATCCTGACAAGTCCACCAATTTGAGGAATCACAGTTTCAAGCTCTTGTTGATCAACCCTCAACACATGCGTACTCTCAAGCATTTCAATTCCCCAACATACTGATCAATGACCATTCGGACAAGACCATTTTGCTTATAATATCTCTTTTCTGCCAAAACCTTGCTCATGACTTTCACAATAATCCCCTCACACAACCAATAATCCTTCTTATTATTCCTCTCCTTCGCCTTTTCTTGCTCCTTCATCAACTCATCCAACACCGATTTCCCACTCTTTTCCGTCTTTCCATCTTCCTTATTCCCCTTCTTTATTTTATTATCATCCTCAGGGTCATCAAATACTACTCTCGAACTCTCTGTCATATTCTTAACAAGTTTTTTCGAGGACGAACCCAAACTCAACATAATTTTCTCATTTTCCAATTTGTCAAACAACTTTTGCTCCTCATTCTGATCACCAATAGCCCCGGGCATCAACTGCTCGACTCGCTCAATCTGCCTCTTAATCTCCATTTCTTGCTTCTCTTCATCAACTAAATCAGCTCTAATATTCTTATTCTTCATATTTTCCTTAAACAAAGTCTCCGAATCGCTATCAATATAAGTAATAAACCAACCCTTTTCCGTCTCATAAACTTTACACTTACCAGTCTTCCCTAAATACTTACCAAAATCAGTCAAAGTAGTCCACTTAGTGGAATTCATGTGAATGTGATGTCTATCAACTATATATTCATTATAAACAACTGTGGCGGTGTCTCGGCTGAAGCGATGGCTCCGCTTCATATGTCCAAGGAAAGAGTTCTCGAACTCTTCGGAATATCCATCAACGATCCGATTAGGGTTTTGGCCGAAAACTTGCATTTGGCGTTGGTGAGATTCGCTCATACAATGGCATTTGAATCCGTTCTCATCTTGGCATTGCTTTTGGCACATTTGACAATACGATCGGAGTTTCTGTAATCCTTTAGCTTTGATTCTATTAGCAATTGCTTTTGGAGTCAAGAACTCGCTTTTCCCCATTCTGATCAATTTCCCCCCAATTTTGATCTTGATAAGGAAGATTTAGTAGTGGAGAAAACTAGGGTTTACAGAAAAATTTCAATTTTGATTGGAAGAGGCGGTGGCGATATGAGTAGGGATTTTTTTGGAGAAAATCAGTGGAGAAGGGATATGTTATGCCGGCGTCTGAAATGAATGCCAATTAAGCCAAGTAAAACTTTTTTGGTGAATAATCAAGTCAAGTACATTGCCCTAAGTGCACCGACAAATTGACAAAGCTATTTGCTTCAAAAATTTCAGTAATCCTAAAAAACAATTGTAACTATTGTTTTCCCACTTGCGTAGAGCCACCATTATCAGCGTTTTTATCCACCGGAGGCACAGTCTGCATTTTAAATCAGCAGCAATTCTCATTACACACACCAAGTCATAAACATAGAGGAACAAGAAAAGTGAGTTAAAGCAGGGAAACATAAATTCTCTTTTGGGGCATTTCGTCGAACACCTAACGTACAATTCATAATCATCAATATCTGATTGAAATTTCAAAAGTAATTACTAATTTACTAAAACATAAAAAAAAAAAAGAGCTCCTATGCTTCTACTTGGAGTAAAATTGAAAAAGAATTCATTAGTAATGCAGAATATGTCGGACATATTTGTTCCTATTATGGTAGATGAAGAAAAAAGGAGATTACTACTGACCAGATCAGGTTTGAAGAAATTGTGAACAACAGAAGCACCGACAAGAAGAGAAACAACTACTACGACGGATGACCAAGCCAACGACGGTGTTCCAGTAGGCTGTCTTCCCCCTCCGAATTTCTGATTCATCTTCCACACCTGTTAGAGTTTAGGCCTCAATTAGCAGGTTTAAGAAAGAGAGGTGCTTCCGTTATTAAAGAAGAAAAAAAGAAACAAAATGAGGAAAATGCTTCCGGGCCTCCAATCAAAATGATGAATAGATCGGGAAGTTAAACTTGTATTCAAGTCCAAGTCCAATTAACCACCCAGCCCCTTGGAAAAATAGATTCAAGACCAACTCCCTCTTCCAAAGTGCAAATAATTATCTGTACTCGTGTATGTATCTATCTATCTGTTTAACCATCCACAATTTACCATGTATATATATAATTAAAAAAATATGTCTATATGACAAATTCTGAATGGTTGGGCACAAGAATGGAATTATATACGTGTACATACGATTTTAAATGAGAATGGACTTAGGTATAAAGTTAATTGGAGCACATTTATTGGACCATCAATATCCGACGTTGGACCTATACAATTCATCATTGCATTCCCTTTGAGAGTGGGTGGATTGGATCTTGCTAATCGGGTATATGTTTAACACATTAGGCAAATTAGTTTGTTGGTAAGAAGTGTGTTGGGCGCAGCTAAAGGTGAGTGCAGAATCGGGATAACCGTAGCTTATGTTGGGGACATGCAGGTAGACCTCCGGTTGGAATGAGTATTCTGAATTTCTGTATCTTAGGGTTGAAAATCTCTCATTCAACTCTGAATGGAATGAATAATTCGGGTGTGCCTAAATTTGTTCAAATTCAACTCCAATATGTATTTCTACATTTTTTAAGCCGTCATACAGTCACCAAATATGTTTCAAGCCATCGTCGTCACTAATATGGACAACATTCGACATGACCATTCCAAAGATTGGTAAAAAAAAACAAGTTCTGGTCATATAAAGTAGGACATTCACACTTGAACGATCAATACATATTTTATGTCATATCCGGTTCACCAATATTCTATATGATATTCTCTTAGCAAGAACAATACGTTTTTGGCTAACACCGGAGAAGACTGAAATTCCGCCAATGTCATGTTGGATTTATTGATCAAAGTGTAGGAAAATATTGATTGAGTTTTCAACAATTTTTTGAGTATAAAATTTATATGGGATAGATGTATGACGATTTATGAGGATTATAGAAGTTGAGAGCAAGGAAGAGGATTAAAAAAGAAAATATTGAGCGGATTTGTGAAAGAGTTGTATGACGAGTCAGTTGTATAAATAGTATGATGATGATTTGATTTCATCATACAAAATGATAAAATTTCGGATTTCGTTGACATTTTGAATACATCTTATAATATTTTAGATCAGATTTTCTGATTTCATCGTACAAAACTTATACGATAAGATTTTGAGGGTATAATCCGTCGACTTTACTGAAAGACGGATTACTAGAATCTGTTGAAGCCAAAAAATATGTTCTCAAAAAAAATAATGTCATGTGAAATCATTCAGTAAAACCATAGATAATCTAATAAAAAACTCTGAATTTTCCCATAGAATCGCTTTCTTTCTTTATTTATTTTTTTTGATGGATAAATCGCTTTCTTTATTTCATAGAATCACTCATATACCAACATAATGACTTTAAGGGCATGCCAGAAACACTTTATAATATTTATAAAGACTTCTTCAAAAATTAATTTTCTTATTATGAATAAATAACACAAACGTTAAATAATCCCTTGGCCCCTTTAGTACGTATATGTAACTTGTATGAACAAAAAACATAAGCAAAAGGGAGGAAAAGGTCTGGACGGTTGCTGCAGTGGTCACTTAGAATTGCTTTGAATGGACACTCGGCAGTTTCCAACATATTTTTTTCTTTGTTTAGACTACTTCGTAATATTTTTTTTTTTTAATCAAAAAGACTACTTCATAACGATTAGTGTCAAAATGGAACAAAAGTCTTTGGAGACAGGAGACGACTGACCAGAGGTTTTGGTCATTATTTAATCCGTTAATGTCGTGTCGTATGATAATGTTGGAAGGGACAGTGAAATGGCGCTGCGGCTCATGTGCGGAACAAGTAAGTTCTGCACGTGCGAGATTTACCTTCATCCGTTCAATTAAAATTTTAACGGTTAAAATTGATTTAAAATAAACACATTTCATATTTTTTAAGAATATATGTCATGTTTTTATGTTTAAAGACACATGTTAAGGCGTATGTACGTATTGATTTTTTTATATTCCGCATATGATTTGGACGGGTGAAATGGTATATGCAAGTTCCGACTTTCATTTTCTTTTGAACTTACACTGAAGTTGGATTATAATGTTGAATTTTGAATTTTATAAAAATTAACTAGAGAATGTATGAGTTTTAAATTTAAAATTTTACGTTTAATTAAGATGGAAATCGTCTGTACGCGTCTGTATACCTATTTTTGTGCCTAACTAATAAAAATTTGTCATGTGATAATTTTTTTTTTATGCCAAAACAAGTTAACCAACACCTGACTTAACTTAATATATGTGAAATACGTGTGTTAATACGTGTGTTGCCTCGTCACTAATTAATGTACCCTCCATACTTTTTAAGTTTCAAGAAAGCCGGTTAGTTGATAAAAGTAGTGATGGAAGCAAAAAGTTGACTAGAGAAGGCAATCGGACAAATATAGGATTGCACCTCCAAACGCCGACACAATTGCTTGCAAGTTTAACAAAATGTCAATCCATTTAAGATCAATTTATTTATCAGTCTGCTTTGCCAGATATTAGAGATGGTCCAAACGAGGCTGGCTTCAATGCGGAACGAATAATTTCGCACGCGCGAATATTTTTTCGTCTGTTAAATTAAATTTTTGATGGTGAAGATTAATTTAATACGAACAACTGTTTTGAGCCTTAGAACACATATTATGAAGCGTTCTGTATGTATTGAAAAAAAAGCTATAAAATCCGGACGGTTCCAAAGACATACAATTGAATAGTCCGAATCCTATGCGGTACGCATTTTTTTAATACGTACAGAACGCCTAAAGAAATGTGTTCTGAGCCACAAAAACAAAAAATGTGTCATTTAAAACAGAACATGTGTAGAACAAATAAGGACAATTGTTCGTTTTAAATTAATTTTGATCGTCAAAATTTCAATCCGACAAATGAAATTAAATTTCACACGTACTGAAAAACGTTCCCTACTTAACCTCAGCAACAATTGCCGCCCACCCCACACACAAAAAGGACTAGATAGTACTTTTATCTGTACTATATTAAAGAATTCTATCTAGTAGACTCCTCAACAAGGCTCAAGCAAGGCCGTCATCTGAGTATATGGCAATTTCCGACGTGGCTGCCTGAGTGTATTTTTTATTTTACTATAAATGCAATAACAAAATAGCAATATGTTTACGAGTCTAATACTACATAGTACTCCCTCCATTCCCTATTAATTATCGTTTAGGAGATATATAGGTATCCTAATTAATTGTCGTTTAAGGTTCTTTTATTAATTGTCAACAATTTATTTCAATTATACCCTCAACATTTTCCTTTCTTTTCTTTATGATGTATTAGTGAGAGAGAGAGAGGGAAGGTGGTGTAATATTGGAAGTTTAGGTGAAAATGACAACTTCCTTAATTTTCTCAAATTGTCTAAAGAGGCTTATATTTAGGAATGGAGGGAGTATTTGTTACCACGGCGTGATGTGGAGGCAGCAAAAGTCTTTGGAAATAACCGACCACTGACCAGAAGTTCAATTTTTCTTTCTTAATTTTATCCCAAAATCTGGTACATACGTGTAATATGGTAGATTTGCCTACATATTTGGGAATTTTATTACATCATGTTACACGCATATCAACATAGAAACATGAACATGAAATTCAATGCTTTATTTCATATCCTAACATTTTTTTTTTATATTTACGCCAACTCAAGAGATGTGTGGTTTTATAGGTCATTGTAATACTTCCACAAAAATTCCCCACTAATAAGGACTTCATATTTATTTATTTATTTTTCAAAGAAAGAAAACTTTGAATAACTCCATCACATTTTCTCTTTTAAATAATCAAAACCATGAATAACAGATTAAATTTTTTTACATTGAAACTCAAATACACCATTATACAAATGAGTACAAATTAGAGGGTGTCATTATATCAGCAAAAAGATGGAATGCTCTTTCCATTTCATGAATATGATATTTTAATAATTATTTTTCTAAAGTTACCCACATTTACAAATATAATTATCTCATTTTTTATGATGAAATTAGTAAATGATATAATAATAAAAAAAATATCATATATTTTTTTCTTCCACATTGTCTTGCTTGCAATCTGAATGGATATCATACTGTTATTTTATGTGTTTAGGTCGTAAATTAATGTTCCCCAAAATTTTCAGAAACGATAAATTTTCTATAGGAAAAAATTATTTTTATGATATTTTCTTATAAATATTGTATTTCGCCCCACTAAAAAATTTCAATAAAAAATTCGCCCCCTTATGATAAATTTCTGACTCTGCCACTGATTGTATGTGTTTTTTTTCTTCTTAAGAAAAATAAAGCAATTTCGAAACAAAAAAAGTGGTGGGAGCTGATGCATGAAAACCAAGGGATTGGACAAGTGATGGATATGTTGGAAATGGCCAGAAAGATTACAAATAAAATAAATAAAGATCAGTATGGTTTATTATAATGATAGGTAGATTTAGAAGCAACCAATAGAAAGCATATCCAAAGTTGAGAAAGTCAGTAGTGAATTTGGGATGATTTAGCTAGAAGTTTACTCTTCAACTAACATCCCATTCCCGGTGCTATAAATATCTAACAAAAAATTATTTGATCTCTGAAGGAAATTCATCTCTCTATCTCTCTAAGAAATATTACTTTGGAAATATCTGTCTTGCTCGTCAATCTTCAAGTAAGATGTTTATTTTTAACCTAAATATATATACTCTTTCTGTTTCATAATATAATTTTTTATAACACGGGAAGAGTAAGTACCTTTTTGACAATATCTTCCTTCCATTGTTATAATTATTCTATATTAATGTTTGTATATGTGTTGTTGTTCTTCTGTTAAAGATGCTTGTGCATCAATTAATTATTAACACAACAAATCACTTGATTTAAAAATAGATGCACAAGAACTGTTGATATGATACTTCTTTTCTTTCTAAAGAAATACGAAAAGTAATCATGTTAGACAAATCTTAGACATCTCCATACCCCTAATAATCTCTTTTTCCAATATCTATATCATGTCCTTCCATGGCATAACAAGAAAAATAAAACGTAAAATCGATCACTAAAATACCTCTAAACAGAGAAGGTGTATGGTGAGATGTCCCTATTCCACGTGGATAAATTTGAATAGTGTGATGATATATAGACATATATACAAACATATTGAATAATAAATTTTATTTTTATTTTTTATATATAGCCATTATTTTTTTACATTTCCATAATTAATTAATTTTTTCCCTTCAGCCCAATAACCTTTCGATGGCAAATTCTCCACCACTGCTGTTAGCTCCAAACACGCTAATTTTGAAGCTCAAGCTTCATTGCACAAGATGCGAAAGAAAGCTGAAAAGTCTCCTGGCAAGCGTTCAGGGAGTCCAATCAGTGACTATTGACTCAAAGCAAGGAACGGTGACTATCTCCGGAAATGTCGATCCGGAAACCATTATAACGTTGTTGGGGATCCTCGGTCGGAAAGCAGAAGTGTTGTGGGGCCAAAATCCTTCAAAACACAATCAACAAATAGTTGAGCAACGTCCAAAAGTGGTTGAACTTGATAATCATCATCAGCAGCTAAATGAATCTCATGATGTGGTTGCTCAACTCGAGCAATTATCAGGGATGAAAAATGTTAAGGTCACTTATTCAATGACTATGGAGGGCAATCAGAAGGGCCTCCTAGGTGACAAAAACTTGGAGATAACCATTCGGGATGGCGTCTCTACCCCACAAATATCCTTTTCTGGAGGGCTTTGCGGTGGTTCCACTTCATGTTGTGGTAGTCATGGTTCTATAAATAGAAATCTTCACCAAACCTGTGGTTGCCCTTGTCCAATTCACGCAATGGCTCACCCAAACTGGGCAACACATGGCTATGGATGCTTCCCGCAAGGGCCTCCTCCGCCGTGGCCTGGTTACGCTAGTCCCTCAGCACCACCACTGGGCCTTGTTTACGACTCCCCGCAGGCTTCTCCAAGAACTCCACCTCCGCCTCCGCCTCCAGTAATGGGTTACTCGTACTCCAGTTTTCTCAGCGATGACAATCCTGCTGGTGGATGCTCTATTTTTTGAGTCGATTCCCTGGATATTTGATCTTGGTTTTGGTTTTTGTGGTCTTGACCATCCAGTGTCCAAATTCGACAGGCTTGACTAATTTTTATCAGGTACTGCAGAGGTTCAAGAAGAATGTGACCCTCCCAACATCAATAAATCCATATAAATGATATGACCGCGGTTCGAACCTTGTCGTTCTTAAGGAGGAGGATTGTTTTCCTATGTTGTTTGTCTTTTGGTGTATTTTCGTATTATATGAACTTCTTGTGGTACACAGGGGCGGCTATGGGGGTGTTCGAGGTGATTGACCGCACAGGGCCTCTAAAAATTGGGGGCCTCCAATTTTATGTTAGTTTATATATATATATATATATATATATATATATATATATATATATATATATAAATAATAATTCTTTTTTGGCTTTTTTATGTTCATAACACAATAATTGCATACATAATTTTGTTTTCCTAACACAATAATTGCATACAGAATTTTGTTGACTATTCCGGTTACTGTTGCATCTGCTGAAAGGAGTTTTTCAAAATTGAAGTTGTTGAAGTCATACATGCGTTCTACAAGTCTTAAGAAAAACTCAATGGATTAGCGATGATAGCAATTGAAAATGATATTTTGGAGCAAATCAAATACGAAGATTTAGTTGATGATTTTGCTACAAAGAAAGCTAGAAGGATCACTATTTTTAAGTGAAGAAAGTTTGTTTGTATTTATTATTTTGAAAATCTTGTTTAAAATGCTTTATTACATTTTGGAGAAAAAAAATTATAATACAATTGTACTGATTTTTTTTATTATATTTATATGAAAGTCATTTTTCTCCTGTTATATAGGGCCTCATTCTTTAATTTTGCACAGGGCCTCCAAAATGTTTGAGCCGCCCCTGGTGGTACATGACATGAAATTTATACATGTATAGTACTTACTCTGTTTAATGACTGAAATTTGGTTTTTTTGTATGATGAATGTAATATCATACTTCTGGGAGATCCTACCCCACTGTTTGGTGCTTGCTGAAGCTCTCGCGCAAATATTAGATAAGTTTTAGGGCAGTCATAGACCAAAATCCAAATAGCTAATGTTATTTTAATCATTTTAGGGATTTTCTGCTCCACTACATCCCTATTATCGTTCTTCGCGTGTGTATACATATATTTTATTGAGAAAAAAAAATCAATTTGCTTTAAATCACCAAATTAATCCCAGGTCAAGTGCTTCACTACGGAGGAAAATCGTATAAAAAGCACCATCTCATACAACAATTAGTTTTTGAAAAAATTGTTTACAAAGGCTAAGTGCTTCCCAATTTGCTCTTTACATAACGCATCACTCGAAATGCAGCATCCCATGTCTCCCTTTGGTTTCTGCATGATTTGATTGTTGATCAATTTTTCACTATCATTCTCTATTGTCGGTCTAAGTTGTTGTTTTATAGTTATTGAACACAATTTTGAAACAGATAAACCACATTATGTTATAATATATCAACAGCGTACTTCCATTGACAAAGGAATAATCCACTAGGAGAAAGCGTAACTTCTATCCCAATAAATATTTCAAAACTTCAAAATCCTTAATCATGAATTTAAAACCCAAATATTCCTTGACTTCTTGACATTTTCACAAATCATTCTCTGTAAGATTCATATCATGAATATAAACCAAAACTACCACCACATGATATTATCGCTTCGATAAATGAACAACGACATAGGACGTGATCAATTTAGTTGGGCCTTTCTAGCTTTAATTTACTTTTCAAGCTCCATCTTCTCGTAAATTTTTTAGTGGCACAAAATTATATCTTTCTTGATATTTGACCCTTGCTTGTAATATTTTTCTTACAATTTGCAAAATAAATAGACAATTAAATAAAATGCACCAAATATATAAATAAAATTATTCTCAAGAACTAATAAATATTAGGAATCGGGTAGCCCAAGTAGTAAGGCTACCCGGCCACAGGACGGAGGTCCCGTGGTCGATTCCTGTATCTCCCTTGTGGGGTAATAAATTATCCTCCTTGTGAGGCCAAACTCCCTCCCCAGGTATGGGGCATGCTACAATCTCCCTATCTAGGGTACTCTCCGCTCTTCCCTTTCCAGGGCAATCGCCTTCGGGCGTCAAAAAAAAAAAAAGAACTAATAAATATCTCCAAGGTAGATATTTTAATAATATTTCGTTCTTATCAGTACTTCAATGGTTTCACATTTTGAATTTTGAAATTGGAATCCAGAAACCTGTTGATCTCCTCACTCTTTTGTTCATCATTTCATATAATAATTATGTCATTTAACGTATACAAGAATAATTACCATTATAGTACCTTTAATTTTATGTAGACGAACAAAAAATGGTCAGCAAGGGACCGATGAAAAACCAAAGGAAAGAATGGTGTTGGTTAGTTCCTAATACCAACTGTTAGTAGTGCCCTAGGACCATTAGCACATGTTGTGCGTTTTGTTATCTTTTTGAGCAAGTAATTGAATAGTTAATTTTGCTTTTGATTATCAAATGTGTGATTTGATAGTAAAACTCATTAGCTTATGTAATTACTATTCTAGAAGTCCCTAGTTTTATGTAATGCTAAATTACTATGAAATAAAACTAGTATGATTGTTGATTGATGATCTTGTTTTACTGATCATGTGTAATGGATACAAATCACATCATAGATGCAATATATAGGGATACATTGTATTGGACGTGATCCGTCAGAGAAGTAATACTTCATGGTCTTAAGTCATAAGTATTACTTCCTCAATACTATTTTAGAATCCTTAGACCTTATGTCTTCATTGATTCTAGTATGAATGGAGCCACGTTTTGACTCAGTCGGACGTTACTTGTAACGAGTAATCAATACAACCGATGATCGGATGTAGTGTCCTATCATAGCTTGAATGTGAGAGACATTGTAAGGAATTTGTCCCTCTCTATTATTGAGAGAGATATCCATGGGCCCCTCGATAGGGAAAGAGCTGTTTAAATGCATGGTCGGGTGCTCAAATGTGTTTGATAAAGTGGTTATCAAATGCTATTTGTCAAAACAATCTACACGGAGATCGAGCATAAATATAATTAAGCTTAATAAGGGTGACGACCACCATGCCTTATGCTTAATTAGGATATCGCGAGACAAAGGGATTAAATAGTGGATTGATATTAGGTTCAGTTGTATATTCATTCACTTTGGGTAGTCACAATGTCCCTGCTAGGGACCGCTTGTGATTTATGGACTCACACTACTACTAAGTGCGTTTTTCATTGCCATTGTGAGATGAACCTACGTGGGTCACACGCATAGACAGAGCTAACGAGGCTTTATGTCAGATTCGATGAATCTAGAATGTGTCTAGGTTCATTGTATCGACATTTGTCTTTCTCGGAAATAATAAAGTGTTTATTATTCGAATTAGAGATAGGGGCAATTTCGGTATTTTACCTATAGTCGGGATTACGTGGGAGTTATTATCCGATAAGGACTCCCACTACCAGCAGAAGTCTAAGGGGACGTGGGAGTTGAGGACTCCCATTGCCGAGAGGAGTTGAGGACGTGAGAGTTAGTTCGGGAACAAACTCTCACACCCTATATAATAAACTCTTGGCCGAAACCCTAGATCTCAATGCTTTCAGCCGAAATACCCAAGAAGCCGAAATAGTTTACGCCTCTCCCTTTTCTCTCTAATTCCCCGAAACCCGGAAAAAGCGAAGAGCGAGCAATCGTCGCCCGTTTCGTCAGCGTGGATACTGGGTAGAGGGACTTTCCGCAAAGGGAAATCAATTGGTGGCGATTAGCATCCAAGAAACGCCATCCTCCATTCAAGAAGCAGCTTCTTGAATCCGTAAAATGTAAGTTTTTACCGCTATTTTCGATTCGTTTCATATGAGCGGATCCTTCAGGGGAGGATCCATGGGTGTTTGGAACGAGTTTCCGCCCATGAATCCCTTCACCAACACCATCCGACTTTCACCAAATGGTCTCAACTCAATACAACAATGTCATTAAACGGGTGAGAAGCCGTAGTATGGCTAAATCTACTAGTTTTCTTCTAAGGGAATATTGCATGAAACCTCGTGTATTTACACCTCTAAATAAAATGGGTAGGTAGAAAGAGAAAAAAAATGTCACCTCTTAATATTACTCGTATTTTACATTTTTAGTAGGGATGGCAATTTGACCTGTGATCCGCCGCCCCGCTCCGATCTGTGCATGTTTGGGGCAGCCCCGATCCGCCCCGTACTGAGAACGGGTCAGGTCAGGTCGTGTCGGGATGGGTCTGGACGGGTCACGGATCGGATTTGGATATGGTGGTTGCCCTGACCTGCCCTGACCTGACCCGTCCTGATCCGTAACATAATTATTTTTATAGGGGTTTTATGTGCTAATATTTTAATTACCATTTCAGTCCTAGGTATATATAATCATTTCCTAACCCTAAAATCATTTCACTCCTCTCCCCTCCTCCTCCTCTTCTCCCGGCTCCCCTCCCTCTCCCGACTCCCCTCCTCTCCGGCTCCCCTCTTCTCCGCCTCTGCCTCCCTTTTTTTTTCTTCTTTCCTTCTCCTTCTTTCTTCTTTCCTTCTTGTTCTTCTGCGAGATAGAAGCAACAATTTCGATAGGATTTGGGAATTTTTTTGCAGATTTGGTACAGGTTTGGATTTGGGAAATTTTTTGTGTAGATTTGGTACAGGTTTGGTTTGGATGAAAGGGTCAGGTACGGATCTGCCCCGATCCGTACGGGTCGGGGCACGGGCTGAAAATTTTGATCCGTCGCGGGGCACGGGTCGGGACGGGGCGGAAAAAATATGCACGGGTCGGGGACGGATCCTCAGAAATCCGACCCGACCTGCCCCATTGACATCCCTAATTTTTAGGCCAATCTGTCAATCCATCTTTGGGGGAATCTGTTTTAACTGCAGTATATCTTGTAAATAAAACTCCAAAATGACAAATTCATAACTCCACCCTAATCTATGCTTGTTAATAAATCAAGAGCGTGTTAAATTATTAAATTCAAGGTATCTATTTACCGCTCGGTGAATTCTTAAATGCAGTTTAATCATCTCTTGTTTGTGAATGTTTCTTTCTTTATCTAAAACACAAATTTTACACCAAAACAAAAAATTTGAAGACATTTCTCAAAATCATAAATCAAACATGAACTTAGGATATAAAACATACACTAAAAATAAAAAATAAAACATGGAAAAAAGGACCCGCGTGCTTATGAACACGCAAGTTTGATAATAGTTGCTTATTGAATGTAATGGCGGAATGCAGAGATTATATAGACTCAGAATCTTGTATGGTAAGAAACAATTGTCGAAACATTGAATCTTGACATTAATATTTTTTTGCTAAGTAAAATCTTGACATTAATTATCCATTGAGTAATATGTAAAGACAACCCCAATTATATTTATAATTGCAATTTAGTCCCTTTCTGTTTTTTCTATAAAATTTAATCTTATATCTATTTTGTTTCCATATTTTTAATCTTTTTATGTGGTGAAAGATCACTTGATTATGTCGCAAGAGCGGTGACAAAATTTACAAGATTTTGAAGCATGACTATGTCAATTGAGTCCAAACAGGTTTAGGATCCCGTTTTGAATGAAAAGTATGATTACAAGTTCTAATATGGTGGTTTTGCGTGACTATCGTCTTAGCCTAGAAGTTTTACTTCTAATATTTCACTTGACTAGCATATAATATAGTTTCCAACCTTTTATTCGCCTTAATTCTTCAACTTTAATTGATTGAAATCAAATTTACACATAACGCAAGAACATGAAAGATATGTAGAGATGGGGGGTTGTTTGACTCTTTTTTGGAAGTTCAAGTACTAAATTGGCTTAGGGCAAGCTTGGAACAGCTGTTTAGGTATAGTCCAGGGCGGATTCAAGGGGTGGTCAAAGTATGCCCAGGACCACCCAAGATCAAAGAAACAAGTTTAATTTCCACCCTAAATTGTTGAGGGACCACTCTAAATTTCAATCTTAAATTGTCTAATATGCAACGAAATTTGTAGGTTCCTCCCCTAAATTGTTGACGGACCACCCTAAATTTCAATCCTAAATTGTCTAATATGCAACGAAATTTGTATGTTCCCCCTAAACTGTTGAGGGACCACCCTAAATTTCAATCCTGGATCCGCCCCTGGTATTGTCTAACCGTCGAGTGCCAGATAATTCAAATAATTTTAAATGATTAAATCAAATCTACACATCGAAACTCAAAGCCTATACCTGCATAGGATTACAACTCTTAAATATATCCAAAGGAAAATAAATAAAACAATATTTCTTCAAAACAAGAAAAACATATAATTAAAACAACCTCAAATAATGGGAGAAAGCTTTAATACATTACAAATGCAGCAACATATTAAGTGAAACCAACAAACAACACCTTCTGTGAATCTCCAAAACCCTTTGATTCTCAACTCAATGAGACGATTATACCCTTTTAGGAAGAGCGAAAGAAGAGAAAATAGAAGATACCGCACAGAACAAGAATCCGAGTAGACAAAGGCTGGCTGCTGCATTTGCTGTATTTAGAAACTTATCGACAATGTCGGAGGCTGACGTGTTAACGAGAGTCTTCAAATCTTGGGTCATACCGAAACTCGCAGCGGCACCAGTGGCAAGTAAATATGAAATAATCTGCTCCAACCAAAATGATCAATTTTTAGCTAGCTAGCCTCTCTATATTATGTTCATGGCGAAGCAATTTTTCGCTTTTTAAGGGTAAAAATGTCTATCTTTAATTTTCTTTTTCTTGTAGTTAGAAGCGGATTCTGAACTTATACATGATAGGGGACGTGAAATATAAGAAGACATACATTCTAGTAGAATTTAAAAAAAAAAAAATTGAAGAGGCGGGATGCAAGTCTTTAAAGTTTTTTTTTAGAAATATGAATATGAATTTTCATACAGAATATTTGGCATTTTAGAAAATGTTGAAGATGGCTGTCACCTCACCCTTTAGATTCGTAATTTCTTGTAATTTTATATTGGTAAATGGTACTTTGCACTCACTATGACAACATTGATCTACTTAGATTGTGACACTTATAATATATGCTAATAATTTATGGTAGTTTTGTAAAAATGCCATATTTTAATAACACTCTACAATAAGTGCTATAAAAATTTGTGGCATTTTATTAATAAAAGAAAATTTTATTCACATGACACTTATGATGCCAGTTCTCAACAAAAGAAACTTTTCCTCACAAATAATTATAAATTCACATGACCCACAAAAAATTAAAATCTTTGGAATATAGCAACATTTTCTTGGCCTGGTTCTAATCCAAATAATAAGAATAATAATAATAATAATAATGTGCAACTCAGAATTAAATCAGTTCAATTAGAGGAAGGATTCAAGAGGCAAGTAAAACTATATAGTAGCCAATGAGGATTATATTCTACACTAGAAGAAGAATTTCTATTATTTTCCCTAAAAAGTCAACTCTAAATTCTAGTTTTTTTCTCTAACAAGTCAACTAAACACCTCACAAAAACTAAAGATCATACAAATTGAAAAACAATGCAGATGTACAAATTCCCCGTTTTATTCTCAGTCCCAAAAGACAAATTTAAATGCAATTCAAAATAAAAGTTCATGTTAGAAGATTCGATGACACACAGTTACCTGCTTATCCGTTGTTATCGGCTTACCCCGGTTGATTAAGCGCTCTTGGAGAAAGGGACATATATAATAAATTGAATGTCGACTCTCAATTTAGAACAAATTTGATCATATATATATATATATATATATATATATATATATATATATATATATATATATATATATATATATATATATATGATCTAATTTGTACCTTGTCAGCATAGAAATCGAACAAAACTTCGGAGATGGGATTTCCAGTGCTAACTAGGAATATTGCAAAAGCAGTTTGTAAGAGTGAGTATGCTGATCCAACAACTGTAGCTGAAAGCAAGTATCTGTAGTCAAAGAAATACAAATAAATTAAGGAATAGAAAATTATGTTTTTTTAAAATTAAAATGGCAATATTGCTCTCTTAAATAGAAGTAGAGTTATACACAGATCCGACTCTGTACAGACTCAAGTTGTCATGTAGAACCGGGCCTTTCATTTTATGGGCCCCAATTTTTTTAAAAAAATCACTTAACATATTAAAAAAAAAAAATTATTATATCTCAACTCAATATTATAATTGTTCGCACTCTTGAAACTTGAGCGTTTAATTATGTTTTGACATTTTTTATAATTTATACTTTAAAAAAAAATTGAGGGACCTAACTTTAATAATTAACAAAGGGTCTCGATATTATTTGAGACAGGTCTGGTTATACACGTTCTATTTAAATGAATAATATTGATATTTTGAATAACAAATTATCTTATTTTTTACTTTATTAATTTTCGCAACATTTCCTGAGAGTTTTATATTAAGAAATTGAGAGAGTAATAATTAAACACTCACCGATAGGCGTAGAAATGGCTGATTTTAACTTTAATATCACCATAATCCGTACTTGACGTAAATGTATTGTTGGCGAGGAGGATAAGTGATATTAGTAGACAAACGAACGTTAGAATCCTCACCACCAGGCTGACGACTGGAGACACGGCGGTAGAAGGCGGCGGAGCCATTTTCCTTCCTTATGTTCTTATTGACTATTTATTAGGATATATAAATACACAGGCCCGGCTCCAAGGGTGTCCAAGGTGACATCCGGAACCGGGCCTCACATTTACAGGGGCCCTAAATTTTTTTAAAAATTTCTTAATTTGTATATAATTATTAGTTAAAAAAATTGAAGATTTTGATGTTTTATAATTTGTTGCTCAAAATCTTTTTTACCATACACCAGTGCCGGTTAATAGGGGATGCGAGCTGAGTGACCGCAGAGGGCCCCCAAAAATCCGGGGCCCCAATATTTTTTTTGTTTATATATATATACTTAGCCTAAAATCCGGGGCCCCATTTTATTTTTTTTTGTATATATATATATACTTAAACTAAAATTCGGAGCCCCAATTTTTTGTTTTGTTTATATATATATACTTAGCCTAAAATCTGGGGGCTCAATTTTTTTTCCGGCACAGGCAGGGGCGGATCCAAAGGGTATTCATGGTATTCAATGAATGCCCTGAACAAGAAACAAAAATAGTAGAGATGGTATAGTACTTCGCCTTTTAAGTTTATAGGTCCAAGTTCAATTCTCTCTAGCACCATTTTATTTTTTGGTCTGTAAGTTCACTTTTTCAATTTTCTGTTTTTTTGGGCATTTGAATCCGTAAATGGCAATTTGCCTGGTCGAAATCTCCTTTTCTTGCTTTCCATTATCAGCACCATCTTTACCTTGAGAAACTAATGGCCCTCCATCTTCCTCATCAAGAAGATTCACCTCGCTGTCCTTTTTACTCAGTGTTCCCTGTGTATCCATCTCGAAGATTTTCGGAGACCCAATGCACTTCATAGGGGATTCGTTTCCAGCTATTCAATTATCATTTATCCCCACGGATTTTCCACTTTTACCAGCTCTACGTCTTAACCGACGGCATACCCAATCCTTTAGCGGCCTCACCACGGTGGTTGCCACCAAAGCTGATGGCGGAACAGCCGCCGTCCAAAATTCTGTGCAAAAGAGAGGAGTGGGGTTTAATATCTAAAATTCCAAAAATACACCTGATAGCTTTTGGGTTTAACATATTCAAAACTTAATTAACAGTTGACTTACGAAATTTTGGATGGAAGAACCTATATCACCAAACATAAATTGTTTTGAAACTGTGTTTTGTAAAAAAAAAGAGTTTTTGAATAATAATCACAAAATCAAAATAGATTTTGAACTTGTGGCGCAAATTTGTCTCTGTATTTAAGCGGCTTGGTATAACTTTCATTACCTAAATATAATACTTTTATTAAATATTCCGAAAATTAATAAAGAAAAATTTTAAAATACTTTTATAATTAAAATATCAATATTATTTTAAAATCTTAAATATAACTTTAATAAAATAATATTAATATTTTAAATACAAAAATAAATTATTATTTTTTCTTTAATTTTTGTAACATTTAATGAAAATCTTATATTCAAGGAATCGAGTAGTAATACATATTTCTTTATAAAAAAATTAAACATATTTCTTAAATTTAAATTATTTATACTAAACTAAAGAGTGTATTCAATCTAAGAAACACAAGACCTTTAGATTTGTGTACAAGCTTGTGAAGATGGCTTTGACTTTACCAATATCAACTGCAAGTGTTGGAAGAGTATTCTCTGGAATGAATTACGTGAAGGATGACTTAAAAAGCAAAATGGGTAATGGTTGGCTTAATGATTGCTTGGTGACTTATGTAGAGAAAGAAGTGTTCAGCACCGTTGATGATCGAGATATTATTAACCGGTTTCAAGCAATGAAAGAAAGAAGAATGACGATAAAGTTGTAGTTTCAATGGTCGTTACTTTTCATTATTTAATATTGGTAGCTTTTAATAATTTAGTCTTCTTATTTTTGTTAATTATAAATTTTTTTTTGGATTATGAAATGAATACCCCGTGTTTGAATCCTGGATCCGCCCCTGGGCACAGGGCCTCAGATATATTTGAGACGGGCCTGTAAATACACCCCCAAAAAAAAGAAATCTTGCTTGAATATGGAATGGATTAACATGTAATAGTATGGTTTTAGCTTTATAGAGGACAAGAGAAAGTTGACTTGGCACTTTTGATCAACCAAGTCTTCGGACAACTCGAACATTAATCCACTTGATTCATGGTTTAATCATCCTTAAATGATTGATAATTAGTTAAATCATGTTGACCCCAAATGAGCGCTTCGGTGAAGAAATTGAGAAGCAATTGCTAAGTAGAGGGTTGTAAGTTTAGAACATGCAAATTGAGAAATTTTAAGGACATGGATGGGTTCCGAAGAAAAAGAGGGGAAGCACGAAGACAGTGACTAAAATTATGAATCGTATTATGTTTTGGAACTCTTAGTGGCAATGTGTAAAAAAAAAAGGTAAAATTTTCAAATTAATCCCAGTATCTTGTAGGTTATTTTTAAAATAAAAATAAAAATTAATAATATCAGTAACAGTTGTGAACGGAAAGACCGTTTCCATCCAAAAACAAACAAAATAAAGAACAATGATCAAAATCATCAAATATGCTATATTTACAGACGAAATTTTATTTATGTTGAACAGAAATGATGAACAGGAGAGAGGAAAAATTAAAAGTAGAAAGTTGGGAATTTTCTGGTATATTTCGTGTGTGTAAAAGTCTACAAGAAGTTCCTTTTTATATGTACAATTAAGTCTCCAACCTTATGATGCCACATGGCATATCTTAATTTACATAATACAACTAAAATATCTACAGACAAAAGCAGAAAACTAAACTATACTATTTTGTCTTCATGTTTTTACGCTTTGTATTGCAACTTCCATCAATGGACTTCTCGGCTTGAAGTTACTGCAGTTACATCCACAATCTTGTTACCATTTAACATCCCCCCACAAGTCGGGAAGTGCATACAAATTGATTAACCCCCAAATGTCTCGAGCAAACCTTTGAACTTTGGTGCTACCAATGGCTTAGTAAATAGGTCCACTAGCCCGATTTTTGTGATGTTACAGGCAAAGGCTTAATCACACCTGCCAAGAGTCTTTCTCGAACAACATGACAATCAATCTCAAGATGCTTGGTCCTTTCATGAAAAAGCGAGATTTTACTGCTATGTAAATAGCGAAATACATGCCACAATATAATGGCACTGGTTTGCTTTGTTTCACACCCAAGTCTGCCAGCAAGTTGACCAGCCATTGAACTTCACAAGTGGCCATAGCCATGGCCCTATACTCTGCCTCAGCTGAACTTTTAGAGACTGTATGTTGTTTCTTTGACCTCCAAGACACTAAAGCTTCCCCAAGAAACACACAGAAACCTGTTACAGACCTCTTGGTCTCCATACAACCTGCCCAATCTGAGTCTGAGAAGACTCTGAGTTCAAGCTTGTTGTCTGTTGGGAAAAACAAGCCCTGCCCAGGTGCACCTTTTATGTATCTAAGCACCCTATGTGCTGCTTTGAAGTGTAAAACAGTAGGTGCATCCATGAATTGACTTAATTGTTGAATAGCATAGGATATATCAAGTCTTGTGACTGTTAGATACAATAATTTGCCAACTAACCTTCTATAAGATGTTATATCATTATAAGGCTCAGAATCCAAATGTGTATACTTTGCCACTGAGTCCATAGGAGTGTTAACAGGTGCACAATCTAGAAAACCCTCTTCATTTAGCAAATCCAATGCATATTTCCTTTGAGTGAGAATCATACCAGTTTTATTTCTAGCAACCTCAATGCCTAGAAAATACTTTAACTCTCCTAAATCCTTAATCTTGAACTCATTATGAAGAAAGATTTTGATTGTATTGACTTCATCAAGATCATTACTAACAACAATAACATCATCCACATAAATCAACAAACAAATGAACTTTCCAGTAGAAGTAGTTTTCAGGAATAGACTATAATCATGCCAAGATTGTCTAAATCCCTCTTTAATCAATGCTTTACTCAACCTATCATTCCACTCCCTACTAGCTTGTTTAAGACCATATATTGACTTCTGTAATTTGCACACCATTTTTTTATTCCCCTTTTGTTCCACTTTGTAACCCAAAGGCAAGTCCATATATATTTCTTCATGCAATATACCATGCAAAAAAGCATTATTTATATCTAATTGATGCACATACCAGCCTTTGGCAGAAGATAAAGCTAGCAAGGTCCTAATAGAAGTCATTTTTGCAACAGGAGAAAAAGTATTGATGTAATCAATACCTGCCTGTTGAGTAAATCCCTTTGCACACAACCTTGACTTTGGCCTTTCAATTGTGCCATCTGAATGGTATTTGATCTTGTATACCCATTTATTGCCAACAGCTTTCTTTCCTTCAGGTAGTTCACAAACAATCCAGGTTTGATTGTCCTCTAATGCCTTGATTTCAGCTTGCATTGACTCCCTCCAAACCTGAAATTGCACTGCCTCTGCATAGCTGCTAGGTTCACAACTTATATCCAAAGCAGAAATAAAAGATCTATAATGTGGAAGCAAACAATCATATGAAAGTACCTGCTGAATAGAATGTGGTGAAGTTTTAGGCTTCAAAGTGGGACAATGAAAGTCTTCTAAATGAGAAGGAGTTTGCCTAGACCTAGTTGATCTTCTTACATGATCAGACTCAATAGAAATATTAGAAGAAGGAGAAGGAACAGAATATGTGTTATCAGCAACTCTATTAGAAGAAGAAGTAGCATGATCAATAGAAGATAATGAAGGCAAGGAATGAGATGTAAGATAATCCAAGTCAAGAAAAACAGAAGCAGGAGATGTATTTCCTGTAGCAGCTTTAGGATCAGAAACATTGTCATCACAGAATTTAGAGTTGATGACAAAAGGAAATATAGACTCTATGAATATAACATTTCTAGAAATGAAAATGTCATAAGTGTCACTGTCTAACAATATATACCCTTTAGTGGTTTTTGAATGCCCCAAGAATACACATTGTTTGCCTCTTGGATCAAATTTCCCTCTCCCATGTTCTAATGTAGAAGCATATGCTAGGCAGCCAAACACTTTAAGATTGTAATAAGTAGGTTTCTTGGAATACAACAACTCAAAAGGTGTTTTCATGTGTAGAATAGGAGTGGGAGTGACATTGATAATATGGGTAGCATGTGCAATACAATATCCCCAATAAGGTAAAGTCACATTAGACTGAATTTTTAAAGCTCTAGCAACATTTAAAATATGTTGATGCTTCCTTTCTACCAAGCCATTTTGTTCAGGGGTGGCAACACAACTAGTTTGATGAATAACACCTTTTTCAGAGTAGAAAGAAGGCATGATGAATTCAGGACCATTGTCAGTCCTTATGGTTTTAATTTGAACTGAAAATTGTGTAAGGATAAGGGCAAAGAAATTCTGTAATGTGGTTCTAGTTTCAGATTTAGAAGTTAAAAGATAAATCCAAGTATATCTAGTATAGTCATCAACAATGGTTAAAAAATACCTTTGACCATAAATGGTTGGCTCCTTAAAAGGACCCCACAAATCAGCATGTATAAGATCAAAGGGAGATAATGAAGTAGATTTACTCAAAGGAAAAGATAATTTGTGCTGTTTTGCAACAGGACAAATTGTACAATGATGAGGAAATGATGAAGTATTACATTTAGAGAGTTCACTAATAGACTGCAATCTGGGAATGGACACATGTCCCAATCTATAATGCCATAATAATGACTTTATTTCAGAATCAGACACTGGAATAGAAATATTACAGAGAAAAGAACTAGAAACTGGTTTAGGCAAGCAAGATTGCTGGAACAGATAAAGGCCATGCCATCCTCTAGCTGTCCCAAGGGTCTGCTGTGTATTCAAAGCCTGTATAACAGATACATTGGCATAACAAACAACAGCACAAGAGTTCTGAGAAGTCAGCTTTGAAACAGAAATTAAGTTGAACATAAAGGAAGGAACCAGAAGAACATTCTTAAGGGTTAAATGACTATTAAGTTTGACAGTTCCTTTTCTAAGTACAGGAATGATGAACTTATTTGGAAGATTGACAAAGACTCCAGAGATAGGAAAAGACTCAACAAACATATCAGCAGAACAAACAATGTGACCAGATGCTCCTGAATCTAAGATCCAATATTTAGGCTTAGAATTAAAGTCAAGATTACCTGCATCTCCACATGGTGCATCAAAATTGTCTTTCAGAATAGTTGCTTGATTAATAATGGGATGTGAGACATCTCCTCCACTAGAATTAACCACAGCTGATGTATCTCATGTAACCTTGATAGACTTGATCAGATTGATCAGTTGTTGATGTTGTGCAGAATTGAATCCATCCACTCCTGGTGTTGGATACATGTACTGATTGCTCATATAGCTCTCATCATTATGTTCATGAGTGAAGGTAGTGTCAAATTGACTGCTGCAACCTTCATTGATCTGACCAATAACATGATTTATAGGCCTGAAATAACCTTGAGGATTGCCATTGCTTGGTTTGACTCCTAAACCTCCAGGTGAAGCAACTCTTCCTTGTGGTGGCTTACTCAGTGGATAACCATGTTTTTTATAACATCTATCCACTGTATGCCCTTTCATACCACAAAAGGAACATATGTATATTTTCTTTTGATTGAAACTTCCCCTTCCATATCCTCCAGACACAGCATTGACATTAGGCAGAATAGCAGTTACACTATTTTGATTTTTGATGTCAGGCAAAACATTTCTGAACTGTGAATTGCCTTGTGCATACATCACTAGTGCATTAGTGTGTTGTATGGCATAAGATTTCTGTGACTCATGTTGTGTGGCACGATTAAAGATCTCATTCATAGGTGGCAAAGGTTTCTGCTGCAACACACTGGCCCTAACCTCATTATAGTATTCATTAAGTCCTTTTAAGAACCTAATAACAAAGTCTCTATGATAGTAATCTTGTACTGTCTTAAGGCCTCCACAAGTACAAGAAGGTAAAGGACTTAACACTAGGTAATCATCCCAAAGGATTTTCAACTGTGTATAATATTGAGAAACAGTCAAATTACCTTGTTTCAATGAATTAATTTCTTCTTGCAGATTTGAAACTCTGTATGCATCTCCTTCATTGTATCTTTCTTCTAATTCAGTCCAGACTGCAATAGAAGTAATAAGATACTGAACACTTTGTGAAATAGTAGCATCCATGGCATTATGAAGCCATGTGAGAACCATAGAATCTGCTTGCTGCCAAGCCCTAAAAAATCTATCACCAAATTGAGGAACAACAACATCAGGTAATTTTTCTATGAAGCAAAGCTTATTTTTGGTGATCAAGATACGACGCATTTTCCTCCTCCATGAATGATAATTCGGTCCACTAAGAGCTGGTTGTACAAGGATTTGTGCAGGTGATTCACTCGGATGAATGTAAAAAGAATGAGTAACTGGAATGTTTTCGCAAATCTCATTGCCAATGGAATTATTTGAATTCGCCATTGTTACTCAAAAAAAAAACTTCAACAAGACAATAGGATAAAGAAGAAAACAGGAAAAATTGCAGCAAATTTTGCAATAAAATCTTCAGTGTAATTGTAGATGAACAAGAATAAGAGAAGAATTAGGAATATAAGATCAGAACCGTCACGAAGCTTCAACTATGGAAGATAAAGCTTCGATCAAGAAATTAGAGTAATCAAACGGTGAAATCAGAAGAAATCAAAGATCGCAGAAGCCATTTCTTGATGCTCTGATACCATGTTGAACATAAATGATGAACAGGAGAGAGGAAAAATTAAAAGTAGAAAGTTGGGAATTTTCTGGTATATTTCGTGTGTGTAAAAGTCTACAAGAAGTTCCTTTTTATATGTACAATTAAGTCTCCAACCTTATGATGCCACATGGCATATCTTAATTTACATAATACAACTAAAATATCCACAGCAAAACAGAAAACTAAACTATACTATTTTGTCTTCATGTTTCTGCTTTGTATTGCAACTTCCATCAATGGACTTCTCAGCTTGAAGTTCTGCAGTTACATCCACAATCTTGTCACCATTTAACAATTTATTTATTTTGACGATTCTCCACTTCTCTTCCTACCTTTTTGGGTAATCACTTTTCTTCGTTCTTTATCAGTTATCAACAGTTCCTGTTGGTATCAATTCGTATCTCAATTGTTTTTGCTGCGCCTTGTGAATCTGCCCCAGAAATCTCCAAGTTACTTTATTACCTCTTTTTTTATTATTATTACTTTTAGATTTTCAGTTTGCTTTCTTCACAAATTTTACCATGTCTCAGCACCATTTTTTAGTCTTTCTTATTGTAACATCTAGAAAAAGCTAAAAATGTGAGTTTTTTTGTTGTTGTAAATATGCAAAATTCTAAATTATATCTTATTCACCTTTTAATTATATCATTTCATTCCTAAAGTTCATCTTATTTTATTATATGAATCAAAATTTCAGAATTAACATGTTGGAGAGGGTGCCACCTTCAGTGATATAAAAGATTCAAACCGGTTTTTAGATATTGACGACTAGAGATTTAGAATATTTGGCCAGGTTGAGGACAGTTATAAAAAGTAAATTAATTTTTAGTTATAAATTTTTTTTATGTCATATATGTTGAAATATTTTAGATAATGGACGAGTGACCCCACTACTCGCAAGGTACTAGCTCTGCCACTAACCATAACTACTATTATTCTAGTTGTCGTTGCACGTATCATAATTACTGGCTATTATCTCTCTCTCTCTCTCTCACTCTCACTCTCTCTCACACACACACATATTTCCTCATGCACAATGAAGTTGCATGCACTCAGTTATAACCTCGATACTGGTCATTTCAACAACAGTTCTCTCACCCTTCTCTTCTTTCTACTGTCGTGATGGCGTAAATGACCAACACGGTTGTGATAATCGAGTCCATGTAACTTTTCATTGAGAGAGAGAGAGAGACTTTAATTATAGTACCAATAATGGCAACTAGGATGATAGTAGTGGGTTACAAAATAATTAGAAGCAGTGGAAGGGTCTTAAGAAAAAGAGAAAAGTTTTTAAGGAACTTTGTCGGTTATTTTTGCTCTTCTGAAAAATTTCAAGTCTAAAATTAAAGTATAAACTGTAAAATCTCACTAAGTTAATGATACTGAAATGCAAAAGTAGTCATAATTAAGGGTAAAAAAGTTTGTTTTACTGCCAATTTTTAACGGAAGCTTAATGGTTAGTCTGTTGGTGTGTTATTAAAAACATATGAAGTAAAGTGCCAACACCCTAACTTAGTGGTAGTAAATTGTAACTAAACTAAGAAGATAACATCAACATGTGTGGAAAATGCGGCTTTGGTCCTGATACCTAACATTTGTTTTTCTGCACCGTGTGAAACTCCTGTTAGCCGTTGGATCAAAGATCGGGGCGGTTGAGAATGCCCGTCCCCAACACCTGTTGAAAATGTTTCGCACGGTTCTGCACAAAAACTCATGTTCTGAGAAGGAATAAGAAAATGCTAGTAAGGCTACAGTGCAGAACGTCGAAAATTTCGCACGTGCGCTAATTTTTTTGGAGGTCGCATAAAATATTAACGGTTGAGATATTTTGAGTGACCACCTCTTTAATCTTTTTGATCACCTCTTACAAACACCTGCTATACAAAAATACACACACTTGTTGCGCCTGTTAATATTTTTTGGGTAAAAAAGTTATTGACGCCTCAGATTCATGCTAGAACCACGATGATTCAATAAAAAAATCCGGTTGAGTTCTAAGGATTTTTAATCTGTTTTTGTCTTCCTTTTGATCTGTCTAGATTGCCCTTCTCAGAGTCACGTTTACACATTTCGTGAGAAAAAAACGTAGAAAACAAATGAAAATTGCAAGATTATGGTAAAAGATTTCGCATTGTTTATTTGAAGGTAAAAAATCAAAATTAAACTAAGAAGATAACGTTAACATGTTTGGAAAATGTCGGCTGCGGTAACTGCTCAACTGGCGCCTGGCGCCGTCACCTCCGATTATAATACATCAGAAACCTTTTTCTTGTTTCCTTTTAAAACGCGACGTTTACCACCATGGCTCCTATGCGGGACGCGAAAATTCACGGCGGTCGCGACGCACGATCTCGGTAGTTGGATTTTTATCATTGTTTGATCCAACGATTGTATCAAAATAGGGGGTATTTTAGGGATAAACTTTGCTTGTTACTTTTTTGTTCAGGAGAGAGAAAAAATGCAGTGAACAAAAACGCATGTTTCTTCGTTAGAGAACACATGTTCTTAGTTAAAGAACATGTGTTCTTGAGTTAAAAAACATGCGTTCTCTAACGAAGAAACATGTGTTTTTGTTCGCACGCAACTTTTCTCTCTCCTCCTGGGAACCCAATCGATGTGACGGTTGCGTGTTACTTTTTGTTCTAGGAGGAGAGAGAAAAGTTGCGATGAACAAAACGCGTGTTCTTCTTTAGAGAACACATGTTTTTGGTTAGAGAACATGTTCTCTAACCAAAAACATGTGTTCTCTAAAGAAGAAACATGCGTTTTTGTTCACCGCAACTTTCTCTCTCCTCCTCGGTAATCCAAACATTTATTTGTAAAATTACATATGTACCCTTTTATTATATAACATTTATTTTTTTATTATTTTTTATTGTCAGCCGCAACTTTTCTCTCTCCAGATTTGGACCGTTCAAAATTTCATCCGACGGCTAGGAGGGTTCTGCAGGTGCGGAATTTTGGGGGTTCAGCACTGGAGCCGGACTGGACGTTTACCGCGTACAATTATTTTTTTTGATGAATATTTTACCGCGTACAATTAGATAAGAGTAAAAACGCCAGCTAATTTGAATAGCTCTTCATTGAACTACTTGTACTTTCTACGGTAACGCCTTTTCAAACCTCTCTCTAAAACCTCCCTCTTTAAGCAATCTTTAAATATTCTTGATTTCTTTCCAGCTATATATATATATAAAGATACTTTCTTTTCAAGCTTTTTCTCCAGATCTTAGTTGTCTTCTCCAGTCCGTATATTCTGAAAAAATCTCAATCCCAAACATTTATTTCATAGATTCTTGAAATGTCTTGATTTGGGTGTTTCATTTCTTCCCAATTTTTTTTTTCAAATTATTGTCGTACAAAAAAAAAAAAAAAAAAAGGTAGCAACCCGTGCACAAGACTCTCGCATACTTGAAAAATTCAAGCTTTTCGGGCTATCAGTTCCTACTTTTCTACTAAGGAAATCTTTGATAAGGATTGGGGTTTTTTAAGCTCTTAATTCTTGAACAGCTCTGGTCAAATTAAAGTCCTCATCTTTTTTCTTTTCTTGATTTCTTGAATTGGGATTTTAGGTATTTAGCTTCTTGATTTATTCAATTCTTGATTATTATTATTTTTCTATCGAAATGGATGAGAAATTGCCAAAAACGCCGTTGAGGTTTCCATTAGGAAAGCAATCGTCGCTTGCCCCTGAACGGTGGGAGGATCAATTGAAGAAGTTAGATATTCAAGAAGACAATTGGTCGGCAGAGGACATTGATCCAAGAGTTAGACTGATGTATTTGGCCAATGAGGGTGATTTGGAGGGGATCAAAGAGCTCATAGATTCTGGTTTTGACGTTAATTTTAAGGATATTGATGATCGAACAGCTCTTCATATAGCCGCCTGTCAGGGATTCACTGAAGTGGTAAAGATGTTGCTCGAAAATGGGGCTGAAGTTGACCCCAAAGATCGGTGGGGAAGCACGGTATACCATTGAAACCTTCAGCTCTTGTTTCTTCTTGTTCTTGCTTGTTTTGATTTTTAAATTTTACTTTCTTGGTGAAATTTAAGTAGTGTGTGATGATATCATATTTGGTTATATAACTATTTAAGACTAATCCTATGATTGAGATGGTAATAGGGAACTCTGAGAGTAATGTCTGCAATGCCTTTTGGCTTTGATTTGATGGCATGCTTCCGTAGCAATTGTGACGGGGACTACTGATTCAGTGGTATTCCGTGAGCAACCATTTTATGCATTCATTGCCAAATGTTAGGTCAGTCTCCCATCCATATGTTTCAATGGTATTCTGAGAGCAGCCAGTTTGTGCATTGCCAAAAGTTAGGTCGGTCTCCTATCCATCCCCACTCATACTTACAATTATTGGGGATTTAATGGGTTATGTTATTATTGTTGTTGTATTGATGATTTTGATGACGTAACTATTTTGGATTAGTACCATGATTGGCTTAGAATTAAGTTGTCCTATTTTTCTATTGCAGGGTTATTAAGTTCTGAAACTTAGTATAATATGGATTTTGAAGGTTTTCTAGTGATGTATGTTAATGCATCTGCAAATTGTTGGCTAATTTAGTCTGCGAAAATGTCGTAGAAGGATTGGAGAAAACGTAAATAATAAGGTGTCCGAAATCTCTCTTAAATAGAGGGAGATTTCGGTTACATCAAACAATAAAAGGAAGAGTTGTTTTCTTGGATATTCTTTTTAATAGAAATCAATTGATGTTTGGAGTTTCCTATTCTATTTTGTGGACTGAAATGGAAATGTGTTTCTATTACACATGCATATTGTTCAATCTTTTGTACTGCTTTGTTTTCATTTAATGCAAAAAGAAAGACAATCCAGGGGCAAAGAAAGAATTTTGGGAAGTCCAACCAGAAATATTGCTTGTGTACCCTTTTCCTCTGTACTAGGACTTTCTGTCAAATGCCAAATTAATATTTACTTTTTGTTTCTTATTTAGTTTCTCTTTTATGGTGCTTCGATGTTTTATGTTAACATGGAATCTTGCTTGAACAGCCTCTTGCAGATTCAATTCATTATAAAAAACATGATGTCATCAAACTACTGGAGAAGCACGGTGCACAGCCTTTGGTATGCCTTCTAATTTAACAATCCATATTATTAAGAGAGGGAGAGGGAAAGATGATGCCTTTCTAAGTTATCTTTTGGTTCTTCTCCCTTCATGACTTATCCTTAGATGGCTCCCATGCATGTCAAAAATTCCCGTGAAGTTCCAGAATACGAGATTCATCCAAACGAGCTTGATTTCACTAAGAGTGTTGAGATAGCCAAGGTAATCCTAGCATCTCGAATCATTCATTTACTTGAATGCTGCATCTAATACTTGTTACTCTCTGGCTATAAAACTAAATACCATTAATTTTTTACTTTCTTTTGGATCACTCATTGACTTGAATGCTCATGACACTAATGCTTAGCAACTAAGTGGAAGTTATATTTATTTACTCCCCCTTCAATATGCAAAATATGTTAGGGAACATTTCAACTAGCCTCGTGGAGTGGAATACAAGTTGCTGTGAAGAAATTTGAGGAGGAAGTCTTTTCCGATGAAGATAAATTGTGAGCCTTCTTGTTTTCCTACCTTTTCCACTCTTATATGTTATTTTTCATTTTTATGTCGGCTAAAGCTTTTAACATTCATCATGCAGGGAGGCATTTAGAGATGAGCTTGCATTGCTTCAAACGATAAGACATCCAAATGTTGTCCAATTTCTGGGTGCCGTAACACAAAGTTCTCCAATGATGATCGTGATGGAATATCTGCCAAAGGTTCTTGCCGTTCCTGGCATTCTATGAAAGCCTTCTAATAACTCAGACATATTTATTTTTTAGATTTATTTGCCTTCTGTTTGTTCTTTTCTCTCGTACGTCTTCTATTCTTCCTTGCCGTGAGAGTTCTTGCTTTCTTATATATTTCATTTTTAATTATTGTTCTGAAATGTGAAAGTGGAATTTTCATCCTAGTGGAAGTAGTGTTATCAATCTTTTGCATACAAAATGCAACAACAGCAACAGGACTCTTTCCTGATAGATTAATAAACCCTATGTCTAGTTTAGATGCGACAAAGATGAACCAACTTCGAGAAACCCTTTAATGTTTAGTGTAACCATATGTCTTTTTGCTTCATTTACTTGGTAAGCTCCACCAGACAGGTATTTGAATTATGTATTCTTTAGGGTGTGTTTTTACTGGTTTTAAAAACTGGAAAAGGGTAATGAGGTTAACTGGTTTTAGAGAAAATGTAGGATCCAAAGTTGACCTTTTAACGAAAAGTAGAAATCTTTTTTACTTTCAAATGTCTAGTTTTAGATGCGACAAAGACGAACCAACTTCGAGAAACCCTTTAATGTTTAGTGTAACCATATGTCTTTTTGCTTCATTTACTTGGTAAGCTCCACCAGACAGGTATTTGAATTATGTATTCTTTAGGGTGTGTTTTTACTGGTTTTAAAAACTGGAAAAGGGTAATGAGGCTAACTGGTTTTAGAGAAAATGTAGGATCCAAAGTTGACCTTTTAACGAAAAGTAGAAATCTTTTTTACTTTCAAAACCAGTAATGTGTTTTAAAGCATTATTTGAGCAAGTGTTCATGGTTTGGTCCTTTGTTTTAGTAAGGTGTGTTTGATTTCATTAAATAATAAATATATCCAGAGTGCTAATTGTTCTATATCAACTTGGTTTTAGTGGGATATTGAAAAGTTCATCCATATGTTATTTTTTTGTTGAGTTAAGCCATCTGAGAATGTAAATGTAATTTTCTTCCAAAATGCGGCATAGCTCATTTACTGCATAAAAATTTTCAGTAGCTGCAGGCGATATATCTAGTTTTCTTCGTCAAGAATAGAGCATATACATTTCAGAGGCTCATTCGAATTCTGTGTTTGTGTTCTTATTTTACTAACAAACCGGAAATTCTGTTAAATTCTCACATTATTATGCCGCTCTTGCATGTGGGTTTACTGTGTCTTCTGGTATTGTCCTTTTATTTCCATTTAGAAAGGACTTCTTGAGGATTTATTCGTTTGAGTTCTTAGGCAAAGTCATTGAATCTGATGCTTTCCATTTTGTTTCTACCTTAGATCCCGAATATAAAATTGTACAAGTAAAATAATATCTTTTGCGACCTTATGGTTTTGAACTGTTGTCTATGCTGTCAAAGTAGTCTTTACTTGAGTAATTAACAATTTTTCTTAGGCTTCAAACAATTATCATTCTGTATATGTTTAAATGAGTTTTAAGAGTATATTATATTTTGACTCGCGTAGTAGTATATTTGATGCTCGTTTGAATATATCTCAGGGTGATCTGCGTACTTTCTTGGATAGAAAAGGTCCCCTTAAACCAACAACAGCTCTCAAGTTCGCGATGGATGTTGCAAGGTCAGTAATTTACTCTGTTTCGTCGACATGAATGCCACAATCATTGACAATGCATGTTAGAAAATGATATATTTACCTTATCATCAGAGAGTAGGTCAGGAAATGACTGTCCATGCTTGAATGTTTAAGATGGATGTGGAATATAGTACTACCTCCATTCCTAAATATAAGACTTCTAGGACTAGTAGCAAAAAATAAGGAAGTAAAATCCAAGGTGTTTTGTTAATCAAAATACTAATATTATTATTTTAAATAGAATTTGTATGCCACTAATTCTATTTAAGATAATAATATTGATATTTTTTTTAAAAAAAACATCTTAATATTTACTTTCTTGATTTTTGCTACTTGTCTTGAAAGTCTTTTATTTAGGAATGGAGGGAGTACTAGAATTCCGGGGAGAGTCAGGATTATGCTTCTCTTTTCTTCATATTATAAGACTACTTCTGAAAATTATAGTTCTTGTGTTCCTGACATTCTCATTAGAGACTTCATAGTCATCCGTCTCATGGTGAAAGGTTCCGAGTAGAGCCTGGTTTTGGAAGTGGAAACTTGCTGCAATAACCTACTTACACGAATTATTTTCTTTGAACTGGATATGAACAGTTTATTTTTTCCCTGTTTTTGCAGAGGGATGAACTATTTACACGAAAATAGGCCTGGACCAATCATTCATCGTGATCTTGAACCTTCGTGAGTTGTTCTGTTCTCTAGCTCCTCGACTTCTCAATTTTAATTCTGTACCTGCATGCATAACTTTGCAGGCATGATTTTCAATGGATCGTATTTTTTGTTTCCGTAGTTTCCTTTTATCCTTCTTCAATTCTTTTACTGAATCGTGAGTGTTCTTTGTGTAATATATATCAGAAACATTTTGCGGGATGATTCTGGACATCTGAAAGTTGCAGACTTTGGAGTTAGCAAGTTACTGAAATTTTCCAAGAGGGTCAAAGAAAATAAACCTCTGTCATGCAAAGATACTTCTTGTGAGTCTGCTACTCTTATTGAAAGATTCTTCTTTTCTTAGAAACAATTTTTATTTTTTATGGAAACAATATTTTTTTATGTGCTTACTAAATTATTTTTGTTCTCATTATTCTAACTTGGCCCAAAGCTATAAAATCATTCTGGGGCATGTATTTCCTAATAAGGCCTGAGTTTTTAAGCTAATTCAATTTATTTCATTCTCTCCCCTACTGTGAAGATTTTAGATTACCTTCTTTGTTGTGCATTATACAGGCCGATATATAGCTCCCGAAGTCTTCAGAAATGAGGAATATGATACCAAAGTAGACGTGTTTTCATTTGCTTTGATCTTACAAGAGGTAAAGTCCAAACTTCTGTTCTTCAAGTAAGAAGGCCAGTTTACCACTTGACAAGTCAAACATTCTATTGGCTCTGTTTACAGCTTATCTCCTTTTCATTTGTTTTGAATTGCTTAGATGATCGAAGGCCACCCACCATTTTCTGCAAAGCAAGATGCTGAAGTAGCTGAATCTTATGCCGAAAAGGAGCGCCCTCCTTTTAATGCACCCGCCAAATTTTATGCCCATGGTCTCAAAGAGTACGTCTGTTCTGTTGTTACTTGCAAATGTTTTCTTTTCTCGTTCTTAATTTATTCTCTTGAATTCTGTTTGGGCTGAAGGATTTTAACATTCGAAACAATCATTCGGTTCATGAAATGTAACCATTGTTAGTGTCTTTCTACAGGTTGATCCAGGAATGTTGGAATGAAAAGCCATCTAATAGACCAACATTTAAGCAAATAATTCCCAGATTGGAGTCGATCTTCAAAAAATTTGGACCCCGAAGGCACTGGAAGGTCTTCCCCCCCTCCCCGCGTTTTACATTCAAGTGTCTTATTTAACGGGTTTCCAGTACTATAACCTGCACCTGCCCTTGGTATTGGGGATTTGCTGTAGTTTTACCATGGATAATGAGATAATTAATCGAGTGCCTTATAACTTGTGTTGGATGCTCTCCGAATCTGATTAAATGCTCTCGGAATCTGAACGCCGTTGTTTTCTGATTGTTTTTATCTTTTCCAAGTTTTTGAAGCTTAGCCATTGATTACGAATACCTGTTTGTTTGTTTACAGGTTAGACCATTGAAATGCTTCCAGAATTTTGAGGCAATGTGGAAGAAAGACAATTCAAATTTGAGTGCCCGTTCTCGTTCATCAAGATCTACCAGCAAGATTTAGGTTATTATTGTGGATATGTTGCAAGAAGAATCTCAACAAGTGTACAATATCTTTTTCTCTACCTTATTCCAATTGTTCATCTCCTCCTTATGTTTGATGGATTGTTTAGAGTATGCGACATTCTTATAGGTTATGAAGTTGGGCCTGGGAATATGGTTAATGTATAAACTCAATAAATATAACTCTAGCCTATAATTCTACAAAAGTTTTAAGTGTATAAAGACTCTTTTTATTCTTAAAATAAAAGGAATTAGAGTGCAAGAAGTTAAATATGAAAGGCGATTGAACACAGTCCGGATCCTATGCGAAACAGTTTTTTTTTCCTAGTACATACGGAACGTCTTAGAATAGGTGTATGGAACGTCTTAGAATAGGTGTCTTGAGACTCAGAACAGGTGTTCCGAATTGTAAAAACAAAACAGGTGTTCTGAGGCTCAGAACAGGTGTTCGTTTTAAATTAATTTTCACCATCAAAATTTTACTCTGACAAACGAGGAAAGTTCTGCACGTGCGGAACTTACCCGTTCTTGACTGGAACCTTGGTCGATTGAATAAGTATCAATTTTTTAGTCATTCACATATGTCTAGTCCTAAAGAAGATATAACGTGTACTTTACGCTCCAAATCCAAATGTCCAACCTTGAACGTAAAGAAGATATATTAAGAAGTGCATATATATATATATATATATGTGTGTGTGTGTGTGTGTGTGTGTGTGTGTGTGTGTGGATTGAAGTCAAAGTACAACTTTGGACCACAATTGTCTCAAGAATTTCCTATTTAGGCACATATCAGTAGCTATAGCTATGATAGTAGATAATCCAAGAAAGATTAAATTATGACTGCAAATTCTTCTTAAACATTCAATGGAGATTTGAAGTTCTCTTGAAATTATATTTTCTACAAATGGAAGTAGAGTTCAGTTTCAACTAAGCCCAATTTAGGGCAACCTAGTTTCTAATACACATTAGTCATAGGTTGTTATCTACAGCTTTCACTCATTAATGTATATTTTAATGTGACATTAATGACAATGACCGTACAGTTTGTTTTAGAAAGTACCATGAAATGCAATCAAGTCCCATCTTTAATTACTAGTTAACGAATACTTAGGATTTAGAGAGCTAGACTTCTTTTGGTTAATGGTTGCTTACTTCAGTTTTAAATCTCCAATCCAATACAGTTTGTTTAGAGTGAAAAATTAATTTAAAGTCTAACGGAAGTAAATTCGGAATTAAATAATACTCTCCCCGTCCCAAATTAACTGTCCAAATTTCCTTTTTTGTTTATCCCAAATTAATTGTCCACTTTCTAAATAAAGTAGTATTAGTGACAATTTTTCCAATTTTACCTTTCTTCCAAACTTCCCATTGAATACTCTTAGTTAACTAAAATGATCACTTTTCAACATATATATTTAGGAGGTAATTGGATGTTGCGTGAGAGGAAGGAGAGAGAAAAACATAAATTTTAAATGAGATTAATAAAATTAATGAGGGGTATTTTAGACTTTCACTTATATTTTACCATCAAAATCAATAAATCCTTAATACTTTTACATTAATTAAGGTGGATAGATAATTTGGGATAGAGAAAGTACATATCGTCTCGTCCGGATGAAAAATATCAGGGGAAGTAAATATGGAGGAAAATCTCCCTCTTTGTCAATATTTCTTCCTCTTTCAAATTGGAGGGTTTGAATAATAATTTGGTAACTCAGTTAATTTTTTTTTTTAGACTTCACGATGGGCGATTGCCTACATTGGGGAGAGAAAACATCCTAGATTAGGGAGAATAAAGCTTTACCGCACGCAGGCGGAGGGTATCGAACCGGGACCTCTCAGTTAATTAAAAGCGTTCATTATCATACTATATTCAACCCAATACAATATGTTCATTAAAACAAAAAACCATTCTATACATGAGAAACTATTCAGTGTGGTCGGTGCACCATGTTAGAAAAAAGAATTTGACAGGCTTGGAGAAAGGAAATAAACTGTGTTGATTAGAATTCCAAACCTTCACTTTGGTGTAATATGAATTCAGTAAGAGATGGAATGAACAACAAAATAAGTACGATAAACCAATATTTCTCTCTTTTCTCTTCTTTCTCTAATGTTTTCTTTTCTTGGATTAAATTATAGTGGTTTTTCTTTTAAATTATTTTTGAACCGGTAGCTATTACTCAAAATACGCACTAAATTTATGTATCATCTTATTAATTAGGTCCAACTCTTATTAACACCGATTTTGTAACAATGGCCGATGCCCATGGTTGAAAGGTTAAAAGGTTGTAAGCCACCTATGATCATATGGCATGTCCTGATGTAGTGATCGGAGTCGAACATGTTGAGAAAAAAAAGTTAAATCAAATAGTAACAAGCATCAACTTTAAATTCTAGAAATATAAGAAATGAATTCTTTCTTCAAGTTCATTTTTTAATGTGATCAAAGAAAAGAAATAAAACCAACACAAGTTGGCTCAGTTAGTAAGGATTCGGCACGTCCTTACAAAGGTCAAGTGTTAGATTCCCGCGCCGACGTGAGAGGTCTGTGTTGGTGGGTGATCCGTGAAAGTACTCTTGTAAGTGACTCCATGGTCCCCTAGAGCTCGCTCACGACCCGTGGTGGTGACCGGAGCCGAACCCACCCGAACTTTTATTTCACCAAAAAAAAAGAAAAGAAAAAAAAAATGTAAAAAAAATATGCTTCCTCAATTCTCATTTAATTGTCGTTTAGGAGATTTATAGATATCCAAATTAATTGTCGTTTAAAACTCTTTTATTAGTTGTCAACAATTTATTACAATTATACCCTCAACATATCTTTTATTTACGGTCTCTATCATCCTTATTTTTTCCTTTCTTTCCTTATGCTATAGAAGTGAGAGGGGTAATATTGAAACTTTCGATGAAAATGATAAATTTTTTAAAATTGTCTCAATAATTTTATACTTCGGAATGGAGGGACTATTAAAAGGAACATTCTGATATGGACCAGGGCCAGGGGTAGGGCCCTGGTCCACTTGGCTGAGAAAGCGCCACGTCACCCCCTCTCTTAAAATTTTTTTTCATCTCTCAGTCACAGTTAAAATACAAAAATGATAGTCCTGATATGGACACAGTTAAAAGTAAAAAAATTGTACAAACTTGTCACATCACTATAAAATGAGGAGAGAGAAATTTTTTTACTTTTAACTGTGTCCATATCAGAACTATTTTTTTTATATTTTAACTGTGACTGAGAAATAAATTTTTTAATTTTTTAAAATTGTCTAAATAATCTTATATCTAGGAATGGAGGGAGTATTAAAAACAAACTCAACAGTATGTCGTTTTCCTAATGCCTAGGGCTACAAAAGAAAGTGACAGACTTGGATTGATTGATGGAAAACCCTATGTGTTCCATAACCATTCATCTTGTAAGCCGAATATTTAGGGTGAAAATCCTCTGTCACATTTCACCTCATCCCTCGCATCTAGCCCAATCAAAATTTACTTATATAAATAATTTTTTCCAATTATATATACACGAGGGTGGATTGTGATTGCATTTGGGGACGAGTGATGTGACGTGAATCGTGACATGAGGATTATTTGCCGAATATTTATAGGACCACATTTTCATTATGAAAATTAACAAAAATCAACTCAAAATCGAAAATAGATAAGTATAATACATTTTTTACCTTCTTGTCATTTGTACTTTTATGGATTTTTTTACCATGTTGTCCGAACATTGATTTTTCCCCCCTCTTACTTTAAATTAACTTTTGTATACTTTCATCAAAAAAAAAAAATTAACTTTTGTATTTGATTTTGATTATCAGTGTTTAGATATTTAATCCTGATTGTGATCATAAAAAGTCAGTGGTCTACTAGCGGAAATTCCTAACGGACTAACTTGAATGGGTCATATAAGCACAATGGTCTGGTTGCGAAAAATCTTATCCGATTGATATGAATTATTTGCTTTCTAGATGTCTCGAACATTTGACATTTCTCTAAAAAAGTTCTAAAAGTTGCAAGTGTGACCAAACGAATTAGAATTGCTTGACTGTTCGATTTTCAGTTTATAACTAAAAAGGTGATGGAAGCCGGTAAACATTCATGGCTACCATCAAAATCTTGAAGCAAAATTTGAGTTCACAAAGATATTGAGATGATAGGTTGAATCAAAATAAAATTAAAAAAAAAAACAAGAAAGAAAAAGAGTTTCAAAATGGGGAAAACTAAGTTCACATCCCTCTTTACTTTATTCACACCTCCAATCTCTTCATTTGTAAGAAACTATGTCAAAAAAACATGGCCATTACCGGAAATATGAAATGTGATCGAAAACACATGAACATTGACGAAAACATGGCCCGAAGCATGTCTGGAACATCCCTCGGTTGTGCGCGGGGTGATCTCTTCCCACCGCGTGCTAAGGTCTTGCGGTGAAAATCAGCCAAATTTCTTTGATTTTCAGACCTAATTGTTTGGGTTCAAATGATTATTACAAAATTTCATTCATAATTCAGAAGATTTTCCTAGTTGTTGAAAATTTAGAAAAAATCTTGAGAAAAATTCTGTGAACAGAAAATAATTTGTACGAGAATAAAGAGAGAAAGTGTTAACAAAGCAAAATGGGTGTGTCAATAGATCTCATGTTCAAAATAATGAAGCTAAAAGTTGGTAGGACTTACAAGGGGTGTTCATGAAAAAATTGAAACCGATCAAACCAATGCAAATTGAATTTTCGGTTTGAGCGGTGCATTGAATTAGTTTCGGTTTGGACTAAATTAAAATCGAACTTTTGGTTTAATTTAAATTTTTTTATAATTCAAACCGTGTATATATATATATTAAATAACTCTTTTGTAATAAAAATATTGAACTTCTTATTTATATCATGACAAACAAGCTTTTAAAGTGCTGAAGTAAGACATTGAAGAGCCATCTTTTAGATTCACCTCAAATTTTTGTTTTTACTTTAAATTAATAATGGTTTAATTTTTGTATTTTTTGCTTTTTCCCGGTAGAATAATTTTTTTAGTAATTTTTTGATATTCAAGAATCAAGATCTAGAATTTATGTTTCATTAATTTGTTTTTTTTTTTTTTGTTGTATTTAACTTGTGAAAAATAATAGACATATTTCTTTATATTTTGACTAGCTAGATAATTGTATAAAAAAAAGTTTTATTTTTTATTTTATATTAAAGTTCAAGAATCAAGAATTTATATTTCATTATTTTTGTTTTTGATTGTGTTTAACTTGTGAAAACAATATTCTTATTTATACATATTTTATTTTTTAGTTGCTAAGTAATTCTATTAAAAAAAATATTTTATTTTTACTTTATAATCAATTATTTTGTATCTCTCGAAAACCGAACACCCAAATCAAACCAAACCGATACAAATCGAATGTACCGGTTTGAGATTTTGAATAGTTTGGATTGGTTTCAAATTTTCCAAACTGAATATTTTAATTTGGTTTCAAATATGTGTAAAACCGAACCAACCAAAATGTAGTGTTTGGCTTCTTGGGATTGATTGGATTAGGTTATGTATTGAAGCCTTTCAAAGGTCTACATCAATTGGAGATGATGTTATACCATCAACTTGCTTACTGGTCCCAAGAAGAATATATTGCCTTCCTTCTCATAAGGGGCTTTGAGTTCTATAGCTTTGTACTTTGCTCTTTTTCTCTTTTGCCAAGTTACTTTGCTCCTTATTTCTTTGCTAATTAATGTATGTGAATAAAGTCAAACTTGTAAAGTGCTATCATTGTTTTGTAACTAAAACTTCTTTAAATTACGTGGTTTAACTTAGTTGACCTTACTTTTAATTTTGAAAAGTTTGTTCATTATAAGTTAATGAGTTGGATCGCTCAAAGAGTAGCTTCATGTTACATTATCATATTTATATTACACATATCTTACCGGTGTCGGACGGATACCCAAACACCATTTTACCAAAAATAAACAACAATGTAAAATTGGAGGAGTTGGGTTCCTATGGAAAGAGCCAAAGTTAGAGCTGAACTAGAAGGTAATTGATCTGAATTAAATGAGTTTTAGAAAAAAAGTTTGAATTCGAGTTACAGAAAAAGTCTGGGCCTAATTTGGTAGAACATTCTTTAAAGTGAAGTCTTATTCAGAATTTTGATAGCTATACCGAAACTCAAGCTTGATTCAAAAGCTAGAGAACTAGAATTATATAAATGATTAAATTATAATATAAATTATACAAGCAAATATTACCAACTAGTAATAGATTACGATAAGTGTTGGATTCTGTTAGTGCGTGTCATGAACTATAGTTTGTCATACTTAATGTCGATCTCAATTAAGGAGGAGAGTTGCGATAAGTTTCGTGACGTAAAATTTAGTTACAGACAATAACATAAATCGATATAAGAGTTCTGCGGGTCATTCTCTACTCCTCAACGCGCTACACTTCCTACACCTAGATATAGAGATAAATGGGCAAGTCTACATCGTCGTCCGGAAGCAACACGACAGGTCAACCAACATCGGGATATATTGTCAAGTAGGCAAGGACACATTAGTATGAGATGTGTATGGGTAAAAAAAAGTTTGTTAACAGTTGCAAGATTCGTTTGGCGTCTTACATTATTGAATCTTTGACCAGCAATGTGATAGAACTAGTAGATGTTATGGTAAGACAAAAGATCAATATTATGTGTGTTTTCAATAAACGAAGTGGGTTGGTGAGAAAGTAAGAGTAGTAGCACCTTGGGATTACAATCTTTGGTATTAAGGTAAAGATAAGAATATAAATGAAGTTGGAATAATTATACAATGCGATTTCATCGATGATGTGCCTGAGGTTTGTAGGAATAGTGACAAGATATTCTAACTATAAATATCATGATCATTGGTGAGATTGTTACGGTTATCAATGCATGTGAGCCCCAGGTAGAGTTGAATGATTCTATAAAGAAATTGTTTTGAGAGAATTTAGATGAAGTATACCGCAAGAACATAAGTTTTTATCGAAGGTGACTTGAATGAAAATGTAGACTCTAGTCATAGTGGGTTTGAAAGTGTACATGGATATTTAGGCTTTGGAGATAAAAATCAGGCAAGTAATGATATTCTTGATTTTGTATTGACTTATGATTTGATTATAACAAGCACTTGCTACAAGAAAAGGGACTCACATTTGGTGAGTTGTAGAAGTGGATCGATTGCTAGCCAAATATACTTTATTCTAGTGAGAAACATGTAGCAAGCACCGTAACATCGGCTGTTAGTCCTTGATTTTATTTTCGGAAAAATGTTAGAAAGAGTAAACCCCCTCTTTTAAAATAAAATAAAAAATCAAATGGTGGAAATTATAGGGAGATGATCAAAAAAAATTTGTGGATAAAGTGATCCAGACAGATGATTGATCTTCTGAGATAGATCAAGATTCTACATGGGGAAAAATGGCTCAAGGTATCAAGAAAGTGACTAAGGAAGTTCTCGACGAATTTAGAGGAAATGCACAATTAGGTAATGATACATTATACGCTCAACCTTGGAGGCAATTCATTTACTTAGGCAAGTGATTGAACAGTATAGGGAGAAAAATAAGGATTTGCACATGGTGATAATTGATTTGGAGAAAGTTTATGATAAGGTGCCTCGAGAAGCACTGATGTGGAAATGACTAGGAAATGTATATCTAGCAGGTATATTGACCTTCTTGTTAAAGATATATATGAAAGAGTCAGCACAAATGTTTGAATTTGTTCCAGGACAACATAAGAGTTTCCTATTACAATTGATGCACATCAAGGTTCATCAATTAGTTTGTTTCTCTTTGTGTTGGTTATTGATGAACTGACTCGTTCTATTCAAGATTCAATGTCATGATGTCATGATGTATGTTGTTTGCTGACGACATTGTTCTGATTGATGACATCAAAGTAGGTGTTAATGCTAAGTTCAAGTTATGTAGACAAATTCTAGAATCTAAAGATTTCAGACTTAATAGAAGTAAAACTGAGTACATGTAGTATAAGTTTAGTACCAGTAATAGTAGAGATTAAAGTGTAACTAATTTGGATTACGGAGATATTATGTTGAATGATTATGTTCAGGAACATTTAAAAAGATGAAGAGTTTGATGGAATGTGGCACAACAAGTTAAAACTGGTTATTTGAAATGGAAAAGTGCTAAGAGTATCTTGTGCTATCTTAATATGTCGTTTGGACTTAATGAAAAGTTTTATAGAACCACACCCTCTTTGTTTTATGGTTTGAAATGTTGTGCACTGAAAATATATCATATTTAGAAGATGAGTGTTGCGAAGATGCGTTATGTTGCGATGAATGTGTGGAGATACTAGAAATGATAGAGTGAGAAATGAGATCATTCGAGAAGATATAAGTGACTCCTATTGATGACAATATGAGGAAAACCCGTCACGTTGGTTTTGGAAACGTAAAAAGAAAACTGAATGATGCTCCCGTTAATTTTTTTGAAGGGTGGATACATGACGTTGTAAGGGGGTAGAGAGAGGCCAATGAAGTTTTGTGTCAAAATCATTTATATAAATTTGTTAGATTTGGATGAGAGTATGTTGTTGGATAGAAATAAATGAAGAGAATGTATTCATTTTAACGACCATACAAAAATTTTATGTTTATTCATATAGCCGACCCAATTGCATAGGATTAAGACTTTGTTGTTATTGCATGCAATTTATATTAGTAAAATATTTTAGATGGATTTGTTAAAAGTTTACACCTAAAAAGCTAAAAAAAATATTGAATTCGAACTCAATTCATGCAATGTTCAACTCATTTTGTTAATCGAAAGATTAATATTATTCTCTTAAATAAAATTAGTCATAAACAAGTTTTATTTAAGAGTAATATTAATATTTTGACTAACAAAGTAACTTCTTTTTTACTTTCTTATTTTTTGTTGAATGTACTAAAATATTTATATTATGGAATGAAATGAGTTTTTTTTATATATATATATATATATATATATATATATATATATATATATATATATGTTCATCCAAATTTACGCTATCTTTAATCGATGATAATCTACTTGATGCTTTAACATTAAATGTTAAGACTCATGGGTATAATTATGCTCCTGGATCGAAATTATATGTGTTTGTTATAGGATTTATTATAAACCTTTATATACCTTAAATCCTATGTGTAAATTGGTCGATAAACCAAAAAAATGAAACAATTATAATTGAAACTAATTTTAGTAGATCCGATATAACTACTAGAAGAGCAATTAAATGGGAAGAAATAACTTTTCCCGAAAATTGGACAATAGAAAGAGCAATGAAACCTCAACCTCGTTATACGAGACAAATTTATTGAATGTAGTTCGGGACTCTCGAAGGATCTCGTGACATTAAATTTTGGTGATCATAATCGGTTAAAAAATACTTCTACAACCTCTACACTAAGATCTCGCAAGATCTTATAGATCTTTATTTCTCCAGGGTAGATCCGGATATACCCGGACCTTCAAGAATTTTTGAAGAAATTCCTGTACCATCTAGGTTATCCACTTCTTATATAAGAGAAGATGTAATGATGGTAAATGTATACCAATGAGTTTCTTATTAACTAAGAATAAGTTGTCAGTTCCTGTGATACTAGGACAACCATTCATTAATAAAATTTATCCTTTTAGATGGATAGATAGAGAAAAAATTATTGCTACTTATAAAGATGAACCAATTACTTTTAAGTTTATAACTAGACCTTTTACTAAGGTATTGAATAATTTATATAATGAATTAATGAGCAAAGAAAATCAATTGGGATTTTTGAAATTTGAAGTTAATATGCTTACTATTGAAGAAAAATTGGATAATCCTAAATTAAAGGAAAAAATAGTTAATATAACTAATCAGTTTGCCTTAGAAATTTGTAATGATCATCCTAATGCTTTTTGGGATAGAAAAAAAACATATTGTTAGTTTACCTTATGAGGAAAACTTTAATGAGGAAACTATTCCTACAAAGGCTAGACCTTGTCAAATGAATTCAGAATATTTGAATTTATGCAAAAAAGAAATTGATAATTTACTAGAAAGAAAAATTATAGGAGTTTCTAACTCACCTTGGTCTTGTACGGCTTTTTATGTTAATAAACATTCTGAAATAGAAAGAGGAGTACCAAGATTGGTAATAAATTATAAACCTTTAAATAAGGTATTGAAATGGGTAAGATATCCCATCCCTAATAAAAAAGATTTGTTAGATAGGTTATATGATGCTTTGATATTTTCCAAATTTGATTTAAAATCAGGGTATTGGCAAATACAAATAGATCCTAAGGATAGGTATAAAACTGCCTTTAATGTACCTTTTGGACAATATGAATGGTATGTTATGCCTTTTGGATTAAAGAATGCTCCCTCTGATTTTCAGAGAATTATGAATGATATTTTCATGAATTACAGTGATTTTATTATTGTTTATATTGATGATATATTAGTCTTCTCTAAAACAATAGAAGATCATTTTAAACATTTAGAAATATTTAAAAAAATTAGTGATAGCTAATGGATTAGTAATATCTAAACCAAAAAATGGTTTTATTTCAAACTAAGATTAGATTCTTAGGTCATAACATCGAAAAGGGTGAAATTATTCCTATCAATAGGAGTATAGAATTTGGATCGAAATTCCCAGATGTAATAACTGATAAAACACAATTACAGAGATTTTTAGGAAGTTTAAACTACATCCTACCTTCTTACAAAAATCTAGCACAAGATACAGCTATCTTATATGATAGATTAAAAAAGAATCCTAAACCATGGACTGATAGTCATACAAAAGTTATACAAAAGTTATAGCTCAATGATATCTTCAAACAGATTCAGAGAATTGGAAGATTTCCAAGATGCGCAAGATCCAAATGATTTGGATTTGAATATCAAAGATGTGCTGGCAAGTGCACAAGAATTATTATTGACAAGATTGGAATCAGCTAAAAGCAAAGGAAAGGAGAAGATTTCTCGGGATAAGTAAGAATATTTACTTTTAAGAAGAAGTTAAAATACTTTACCGACAGGAATAGATGCTGTCTACTTTAACTTTTATAAAGTAGCTTTTAAAAAGCAGTGTAATAATATAGTTTACTGTTGTTTAAATAGTTTGTATTTTATTTGAAGTCCGCAGACTCCTATAAAAGGGCGGATATGTTCTAGTTTAGATCTAAGCTTTTTCCTACCTATTCTCTCTCTCTCTTTGTAAAACTCTTATAAATAATATCTTTGAAGTTTGCTGTACAAGAAGGCTTTCGCATTTTAATTTTGTAAGTTTTTTTTTAATTTTTGTTTTGTTTTTATTTTATTTTATTTGAATTATGTTTAGCCTTATAGGCTAAATTATCTTGTGTTGAATTATGGCTGATTAATAAATAACTTGAAAATTCATGATGAAGATGTCTTAGGACTAGGGGTTTTCAAGAAATGCAGCGTTATGGTTAGAATATGAATAAGTATGGAAGTTGTGTTCAGGGAAAGAATGGTCGAACTTCTCGTTAAGCTCGTTAACCCAGTTAAAGCCGTTGAGAGGATAAAGGCGCTAGGGTGTTAAGGCGAGGTTTAGTGGTCGTTAAGTTCGAAATGGCTTCATGCTAAAGCATAATCTGTAATTTATTCCATATATCTCTGGTGGCTTTAGAGATCCCGACCCTCCCATGGTATCGTGAGCCATGGAGTTTTAAGGAGTTTATTATGAAGTTCATAATTCAACATAAGTTTTATGCAATGAACAATAAGTTCAAAAACATAATGAATAGAAAACCTACTTGTTAAAAACAAGTATTACTCAAGAATCGATTTACCTCGTAATCTAGATCTATTAAATAGATGGACAATCCCTAAGATTGAAACCGGAACAATTTATCAATTGGGTACTTTTGAAAAAATTATATATATATATATATATATATATATATATATATATATATATATATATATATATATATATATATATATATGCTGTGTTAGTTACCATAATGTGGTCCTTGTACTAGATATGGAGATGATTTTCTTGTTGTGGACACAGCACAATATTGACCTACTAACAACTCTTTTCATTATCATTAATATCTCTCCAACGTTCAGACTAAGCTTACTTTAAATATTATGCCATCATTAGAAACTGATGTGGAATGCTTTCAGAAAGCATATTAATCTAAGCATTGAAATAGAAATATAATGTTTTAAAATTTCTTCTTTCATTCTCGATGACTATATTATAACGCAACGGTTGTCAAATATGCTTTTACTAATATAATTGTTACTAGCCAGGAAATGTCTTTATTTTGTGGGGGCCAAAATTTTGGGGCGAACTTGATAAAATACTCCAAACTACATATAAAATTTACCATATCTAGTAGTATTTTTTAAAATCTCGTTCCCCCCTCCCCCACCCTTCCTTCCCCTTCTCCTCCTCCTCCTCTAGAATCGTCCCTGGTTACTAATATAATTGTGATTTTTTTAATGATTTGATAATTGTGATTAAGATAATCATAATTATAGAAATCAGAATAAAAAAGTAATTATATGTGTTTGACAAAATCTTTCTATACGTGATTTTTTATTGTAAATATACAAAATATCCTCATATTTGGTTAATTATCTCCAATTGAGTATACTAATAAGATGTCTATATAACACAATGGTGTTATATTTTATGTATTTTTCATATTTTGTACGAATACTAATAACAAAAACTTGTATGAAAAATAAATATTAGTTTTATCTTTATAGACAAAATGAACAATGTAACTTAAAATTATAGTATATTATACTAAATAGAAATATAATATAAAGATATTAATATTTAAACATCAATATTAGAATTTTACTTTCCCGTTTAGAACATTACCTTTTGTAAATATAGATACTAAGGCCATTGTAGCGACTTCGCCTCTGGTGATGAACATACATAAATTCAATTTTACCCCACTTATATAGGGGTCTATATCTACTAGCAAAAGGACTAAATTTAGAAGTGTGAGAGGTGAAAACAAATTTATTGGATCGATTGCACTTCCTACATTTACCCGAAACAATAGCGAATTTCAGGGGGATGGGGTGGCTCTCGCCAACTTTTTTAAAAGTGTGATTTTTATTTTTGAAATTCACGCACAAAAAAATATCTTTGAAAACATAAACTTTTTTCAAAATTTTCTGGAAAATATTATTTTTTCGTCCATATTAAATGTTCACTTTTCAATTCATTTTGCATAAACAAGTGAACATCCAATTTGAGACCGCCACAAAAAAATAATTTGTTACTTTTTTACATTATACTTTGAGATACTCTCTTCGTCCAGATTTGAATGTCTCAATTTCCTTATTGAGATGTCTGAAATTGGATGTATCATTTTCTAAATTTAGCTAAAATTTGAATGCAATTTTTCAATTGTATCCCAAGTTAAAGACAATCCTTAAATTTTAACTCGAATCAAACTAAGACATTCAAATCCGAACGGGAGGGAGTATAATTTTACATGACATCTATATTGACACATTAATTTTCTTTTTTGACACCCCCTCAGACTCATTTTTTAAAATTCATCTTCTCTCCCAACCAACTTTTCTTCCTAAATTCCAATAATAAGGCAATCTTCCATGAACAAGGAATTTATCAACATTTGAGATTAATTCCTACGTCGCTTACTTATTTTTCTGCAAAATAATTGAAAATGTCTAAAAAAAGACCAAATTTGAGAAAGAAAACAAATACATCTGGAGGCTCTCCGGTAAAATTTCCAGCCATGTTCATCAGGGACGTCTCAAACATTTTGGGGGCCCTGTGCTAAATTTTAAAATGAGTTTTTACGTAACCGGAGAAAAATGACTTTTATATAAATATAACAAAAAAATATATTACCATTGTATCATAATTTTTGTTCTCCAAAATGCACTAAAATATTTTAAACACAATTTAAAAATACAAACAATTTTTATCATTCTTCAACAACACACACACACACACACACACACACACACACATATATAGGGGCCCCCAATTTTTTGAGGCCCTGTGCGGTCGAGTACCTCGAACACCCTCTTAGCCACCCCTGATGTTCATCCTCAAAATTTGACTTTTTGCAAATGAGGGGGTTGAATGTGTCAAAATAGTACCATATTTTTATTCATTTCAGAGTTCTCCCTGGTATGAAAGTCCATGGTTTTAGTAAAAGCAAGGATGTCTTTTTTTTTAGATAAATAAAAAAGAAGGTGCAAGTGATGGTAAGCAATATTTTCCGCTACCTTATGTTCAGTTCTCATGTTCAATAACGAAGGTATCAAACTAACTAAACAACTAACACTAGCTTCGTCCGATTAGCACCATCAAGATGCAAGTATAATTTCTAAAAGCTGGCAGCACCAACTAAGATTCAATCTCATTACCTCAACTTTACCAAATTACTTGTGAGTAAGTTTGAAACCACTTGATCATCATCATCAGTGGTTATAAAAGTAAGGATGTTAATGACTTAATACATGATGTCATTCCAATGTTTTCTTTATTTGATTACTAATGTTACTCTCTTTGTTTCATAGTAAGATAGGTAATTTAACATAGATTAATGAAAGAGAAGAATGGAAGAATTTTTACTATTATATTTTTAAGTTTCAATTACCAACATATTTCTCTTTTTTATTAGGTCGAAGTTAGGATTTTTAGGTTTAAGGGGTGAAAAACTGCAACAGTATGCCGAACTAAATATAAAAACTGTAAAAAATTGTTGGGGGAGGGCGAATTTGATCAAATATTTCGAATTACATATAAAATTTACTATATCGAGTAGGTTTTTTAAAAAAAATTTGTCACTGCTTTTTGCAATATGAGTAATGATAACTTTAGAAGAAACCCTTAAAATTTGAAAAAAATTTATATATTTTGGAAAGAAATAGAGAGATTAAAAAGACTTTCATTATGAAATGAAGGGAGTAATTCCAAATTATTTGATTTACTTTCACCCTGTTACCAAGAGGGAAAAAACAGATTTACCTTCACCCTTTCCCCTTTTTTAATGAGAAGTCAGATATTCTTTACAAACACTGGATAGAACTAGGCTTTTGTAATATTAGAAGGGCGTGTACAATTTTCTTTGAAAAACTGCAATTCTTTTCTCGGCTTAATTAAGCTTTGCCAAAGGTTGGTCATATTGGAAGAAAAAAAGAAAAAAAGAAAAAAAGAGGTACTAAAAATCTTAAGTACTAAGTTGATCATATTGAGGGAAAAAAAAGAGAGGTACCTTTTGTTTAATAATCTTAAGTACTAAAAATATGAAAATTATGTTTGAGTTTGAACTCAGAACCACATGATTATTAGCTCAATCGAGCTAAGTTTGAGCTTGAAATTTTCAATGTGAACTTAAAAAATACTTCAGCCGTCGAGTCTAGCCACATTTGAATAATCGGGAGTCGGATCCCATAGATAAGTCGAGCCGTCAAGTTTAGCCACATTTGAATAATGTATAATAAAGTTTCTCTCCACCCAAAGAGATGGAATTCGTGCATGTATGTCGTGCAATGAGTTACTGAGCTAAATGATTATTTGTTATTTGTTTCTCCTCCTATTATATTTATTAGAATGGAATTTTTTTTTATACCTTTACTAATTTTTATTTCTTTTTGTGTTTTGATTTTTTTATGAATAAAATTAAAATTAAAACACTTTCATCAAAATTTTAATAATTAAGCGTCTTTAATTTTTCTTGAAAAAATATATTTCAGAAACATAATCTCTGTATTTGTGTTTGTCTGAAAATGTCACAAGATGTAACGACATAGTGTATAAATGTTGCTATAAGAGTCACAAAATGTAACAACTTATAACATGTAATGTAATTGTCACTAACTAACATCAAATTGTCGGTAAGAACAAAAATTACTATAATCGTAGTTATGAAACGTCGTATAAAATGCAAATATAGAGACGTTTGTATGAAATGTCACATGATTTAATGATGTTGTATATAAATGTCGTTATATGAGTCGCAAAAAGTAACACTTTATAACAACATTTAAAGTGCATGTCGCTCACTAACATCAAAATGTCGATTTTATCAACAATTATTATAACCGACGCTATGAAACGTCATATAAAATTCAAATTTAGTGATGTTTGTCTGAAAAGTCGTAAGATCTAACGAGATAGTATATAAATGTCGTTATATGAGTCACAAAAAAGTAACAATTTATAACAATATTTAATGTAAATGTCGTTAGCCAACATCAAAACGTCGGTATGAACAACAATTATTATAACCGTCACTATGAAACGTCGTTTAAAATCCAAACATAGCGACGTTTGCAAAAAAATGTTGCTTTAACTTACTCTTTTTTATTTAAGCCACGTTTAAAAAAGACGTTAACGTCAGAAAATATTGTTTTTGTTGTAGTGAGTGTTTACAGCACTACTACACAAAATCATCTTCATTTCAGAAGGCAAATAATTGTTTGTACTCGTATATGTTTTCACTCTTGTGCCCAACCACTCACATTTCACCATGTGTATATATAATTAGAAAAAATATACACATGACAAATTCTAAGTGGTTGGACACGAGAGTGGGAATATACACGGGTACGGACTATTTTCACCCATTTCAGAATATACAGTCTTTTGGCCTCTTCTTGAATAGGTTAATAATAAAAGAAAATAAGAAATATATTTTGTATCATACATAATTCATTTCACGAACATAATATACAATTAGAGAATTATATGTGCGGATGAAGGTAACTTTAAAAAAAAGTCAAAAGAAATAAAAGAAAATGGTTTTGTCAAATACTTGATTTAAATGATCTTATAAATTTTTTTTTTTTTTTTGATGAAGAAGGAATTTTCCATTAATCACAATGTAGCCGAGACCATTACAATCAAAGAAAAATCTGAAATTACAAGAAAATAAAAGTTATACAATGATTTAAAAATTCATGATAACATACAAAAGCCACAACCAAGAAAACTTGGGTGGTTAGGAGATACTAAATTAAAAACTAGTAAGATACTAAATGATCTTATAATTTAGAATTTACCATGTTGTCACATTAAATAAAAAAAGAGAATGATTTTTTGTTAATTATATATCATCAATAGTTGAATTTTATATTACAAGATCCATGTAAAAATACATTACATTACATGATAGAATTTCCTATATATCATAGAATGCTTTTAGGTTGTCTAAGTTTTATCCCTAAGAAAAATGAAAAATTAGAGGATAATTTGTTGTGAATTCCTCATGAATTGGGATCTCAGTTTGTGGATGAAACGACAATATTCAAATGCTTGATTTAGAAAGTTTGAAGCTTTGCATGGATGGTTAAGACTATAGAAATAAGCATGTAATCTAGAGATGATTAGACAAAACACATGATGGCTATACGGCCACCATTCGGGACAAAAAAAAATTATGTTTCCTTGTGTATGTTCTCATTTTTATTCCTAACCATTCACAATTCACCACGTATATATGTAAGAAATGTTCACATAACGAATTTTAAATAATAAAAACATGTATGAGAACATATATGAGTACATATATGAGTACATATAATTTTCACCCACCATTCGAAGGTTGTATATAAATAATTTTCTGATATATAAATAATTTTCATCTTTTCTGGATAAACCAGAAATATCAGAAGCTATCAACTTCTTGTTTCCATGTTGAGTAAGGACTCTATCAGATCCTCGGCCACGTCCACCTCTTCCTCTATAAGAGGAATTACCTCTGTAACCTGACATTACTGAATCAACAGAATACTGGTTATCAAGGTTTCTATACAAAGGACTATTAGGATCATTAAATATATTTATATCATCCTCATAAATATAATCTAACCATTCATCTTCAGTGTATAACTTTCTTCCTGGAGATTTATAAAATTGACTATATGGATCATCAAATAATAAATCAATTTTTTCAATATCATTGGCGATATCCATATCAGCAAATATCTTTAAATCCAATTTTATCAATTGCTCCAATGATTTATTATCCGGGAGACTTATGTCTTCATCATCTGAAATTATAATTTCTTCATTATTCTCATAACATTTTAAATTAATGTTATCATAATAAATGCAATTTTGCAACCATTGGTCAAAATACATTTCTTTAATTATTGGATTTAAATGAATCATAAATATTCACGAGTTAAAAAGTCTGGAAGACTATTATCTTCTCCTTTTTTATAAATGATTTCAAAATCAAAGGGAGCTAAATTAGCTTGCCATCTAGCAAACATTTGTTTAGAGACATCATGTTTAAAATCTTTATTAAACATATACTTAGCTGATTGACAGTCTGTTTTTATTATAAATTTCTGATTATATAAATCATCTTGAAATTTTAAAACACATTTAACTATGGCTAGGATTTCTTTAGCTATAGTTGCATAATTCTTTTGACTATCATTCCATTTTCCTGAATGAAATCTAATCAAATTTTCATTCTTATTGTCAGGATTAACCTGTTTCAGAATTCCACCATACCCTATATCAGAGGCATCAGTTTCTATGATTTTATCCCAATTGGGATTAGATATCATCAAGCAAGGCAAAGTCTTTACCTTTCCCTTAATCTTTTGTATAACCTTAGTATGACTTTCAGTCCAAGGTTTAGGATTCTTTTTCAATCTATCATATAAGATTGCTGTATCTTCTGCTAAATTCTTGTAATAAGGTAGGATGTAATTTAAACTTCCTAAAAATCTTTGTAACTGAGTTTTATCAGTTATTACATCTGGAAATTTTGATCCAAATTCTATACTTCTATTAATTGGTATTATTTCACCCTTTTCAATATTATGTCCTAAGAATCTTATCTTAGTTTGAAATAAAACCATTTTAGGTTTAGAAATTACTAACCCATTAGTTATTATTAATTTCTTGAATATTTCCAAGTGTCTAAAATGATCCTCTATTGTCTTAGAAAATACTAAGATATCATCAATATAGACAATTATGAAATCAGTATAATTCATGAAAATATCATTCATAATTCTTTGAAAATCAGAGGGAGCATTTTTCAAACCAAAAGGCATAACATACCATTCATATTGACCAAAAGGTACATTAAAGGCAGTTTTATACCTATCTGCTGGGTTAATTTGAATTTGCCAATATCCTGATTTTAAATCAAACTTAGAAAATATCAAAGAATCATATAATCTATCCAATAAATCTTTTTTATTTGGAATGGGATATCTTCTCCATTTTAATACCTTGTTTAAGGGTTTATAATTAATTACCAATCTTGGTACACCTCTTTCAATTTCTAAATGTTTATTAACATAGAAAGCAGTACAAGACCAAGGAGAATTAGATGGTCCTATAATTTTCCTTTCTAACAAAGATTGAATTTCTTTTTTACAAAATTCTAAATATTCAGAATTCATTTGACAAGGCCTAGCCTTTGTAGGAATATCTTCCTCATTAAAGTTTTCCTCATAAGGTAAACTTACCATATGTTTTTTCCTATCCCAAAAAGCATTAGGATGGTCATTACATATTTCTAAGGCAAACTGATTAGTTATATTAACTATCTTTTCCTTTAATTTAGGATTTTCCAAATTTTCTTCAATTGTAAGCATATTAACTTCATATTTAAGAAAACCTAATTGTTTTTCTTTATATAAAATATCCTCATATAAATTATTTAATACCTTTGTAAAAGGTTTAGTTATGAACTTAAATGTAATTGGTTCATTTTTATAAGTAGCAACCATCTTTTCTTTATCTATCCATCTAAAAGGATAAATTTTATTTATAAATGCTTGTCCTAATATCACAGGAACTGATAATTTATTTTTAGTTAATAAAAAACTTAATGGTATACATTTACCATCAGTACAAACCATAGTTTTGGATAATTTATATTTAATATCCATCCTATCACCACCTGCATGTTTAATATTAGAGGTAGTTTTCTCAAAATATTTTGTAGGTATTACCCCTTCTTGAATTATATTCAAATCTGCACCACTATCAAATAAAGCAGTAAATTCCTGAGAATAATAATTCCCTATTAAGAGAGTAATCTTAATATGCCATTTTTGTATAGTAACATACTCAAGAATTTGTAAAAATTCTTCCTTTTCAGTTTCAGAAGATTCTTTAAGAATTTCTTCTTTTGCTTTATTCTTAAATTTTTTATCAATTTTTTCTAGAATTAATAGCCATTTTGGTCATCAACATAGTTTCGGGCAGCCACTTTCATCCTTTTTCTTTTCTTTTTTTTAACTTTTCACATCCCCAATAAATTTTTAAACAGCCACTTTCATCCTTTTTAACTTTTTTTAGCCACTTTCATCCCCAATATATTTTCAAACTACCATTTTCATCCCCAATATATTTTCAAACAGCCACTTTCATCCCCAAAAAATTTCAAACAGCCACTTTAAAAAGGATGAAAGTGCAGTTTGAAAATATATTGGGGATGAAAGTGGCTGAAAAAAGTTAAAAAGGATGAAAGTGGCTGTTTGAAAATATATTGGGGATGTGAAAAGTTAAAAAAAAAAAAAAAAAGGATGAAATTGGCAGCCCGAAACTATGTTGATGACCAAAATGGCAATTAATTCATTTTTTCTACAATTGTTAGGGTTTCTAGATTAGAAATCCTTGTATCATTTTCTGTATTTTTCTTTTTTAAATCTTTTATTTCAGATTTAAGATTATCAATCTCTTTAAGAATATCAGTTACTGAAGTTGGTTTTTCCTTAGAATTTTTATTTTCTAAGATCATTTTATGAACTTCAGACATGCTATATTCTTCCTTATATTTATTAATATCAAATTCTTCTCTTATAGTATTTTTGTCCTTTGAGGTACTAGGAGTATTACCCATCTGATCTATCATTTTTAATCTTATTTCTGGATCCTTAATTGTTTTTAACAATTCTATCCAATGATCAGATTCTAATACGTTAATTTCATGATCTTCATCTTGAAATTGTGATATCACCTTATAAAGCTGTTCATCCTTTTTAGGAGGCTTTATACATGATTGTCCTATCTGACATGGTTCACATTCATATTCACTAGATGAACTAGTATAATAATCACTTTCTATTAGATCTAGAGTATTATCACTCTGTTCTGAACTATCAGTTGAATCTAATAATAATTTACATAATCTATCTTTGATTTCATCATCAAATTCAAGATTTTTAATCTCTTTTTTGGTCCAACAATTTTTTGCCATATGACCAACCTTATGACATTTGTTACAGACAATAATTTTGTCTTTCTTCTTATTATAATTCTTATTTTTCTTAAAGGATTTCCTTTTTTCCTTTCTATCAGCTTTTTCCTCTAATTTCTTTTTAGAGTATTTTCTTTTCTTTTTCCTATAATAAGGAGGTTTATCAACAATTTTCTTTTTACCTTTATGCTTATAAACAGGCATATCCATACCAAATTGGCCACAAAATTCACCTAATTGTTTTCTTTCAACAATTCTTTGGGTTTTTAATTGTTGATTCAATTTAATTTCATTGCAAAGATTTAATCCTTCCTGGGTACAAGTTCCTATTAACTTCCCATAAGTATAATCCTGATAAGGAATTGTAGGTTTATTACCTTTTAAGGATTTTCTAATCCTTTCCGCAAATAAATGAGGTAAGCCATCTATAAACTTAGCTTTCCAGTGAGTACTATCACTCTCTGGTAATTGTAAAACTCTATTTAGAAAAGTATCTTTATACCATCTAAAATCAGTAAGTGTTTTACACCTAAGATTTTGCAATAAAGTTCTTATTGTATCATAATTTTCAGAAAATGTTCCCGTAAAATGTTCAATAATCTGAACTACAAGTGTATAAACAACATTTTCTTTGGTTTCACCATTTTCCAGTTTAACTGTTCTTAAAATATATATATATATATATATATAACTATGCTTAATCACATAAATTAACTAACGACATTGATTGGGCAGTACGAATTTAACAAGTATTGTATAAATTATCCGACATCGTTTTATCACAATCTCTAATACAAATTTCTTACTTTGAATCTAATTACATCTTTGGGTTAAGTTTAGAAGACACCACGAAGTTTACCCGAGATATCAATTAGATACCCATTCCTTCAATTTTATTAATTTGGTACACATTCCTCCAATTTATCAATTGGGGTACCCAAATTAAGAGTGGTTGAATATTTTTTTCAAAGTTTTTTTTTCTATTACCCAATATACCCTCCAACTGAAACTCCTAATTCATCAAATCCCTAGATTTTCTTCATCATCTTCTTCAAGCAGCCTCATTCATCTCCTCAGCCGAGTTCTTCATAATTTTTTTTCTCTTTGGCTTTTCTTTTCTTATCTATGGATTGGTGATGATGACAATAATAATTTCTTTGGTTTCCAAAAAGATACATATATAACTTTTAAAGAAAATTTTAATTGATTTAATTAATTATTATATTTTTGCATAATCAATCTTTCTTTCTTTTTTCCCTCCAAATCATAATTATTCTTTTTTTACTGCATCATAATACATCATGATATATAAGTGGTGTTTCAATTTTCAAATAAACATGGTCATTGTAAACACAATAATAATGTTTTAAAAATATTTTATTTTAAAATAACGACTTAGCAAAAATATTTTAATAATTAATTATTTAATAATGATAGAGTTTTTTGAACTTTTATTTAGTAGAAGAGTGAAAATTCATAAGCAAATAATTGGAAAAAGAGACATTTCTCACTTATGTTAAATTGATTTGGTTGACAATTCAATTTGGGTTTACCCAATTGTTAAAATTGAAGGTATGAGTACCCAAATTGGAATCACAAGGTCCATAGCAACAGTGGGGCTATGGCCTGCGGTCGTGGGTTCGATACCCTCCCCATACATAGGGCATGCTTTTAATTTCTCTTTCTAGAGTTCTCTCCTCCTCTTGTGAGGCACTTCTATCTCCCCTACATGGAGCAACCGCCCAGCCGGGCTTTAAAAAAAAAAAAAAGTACCCAAATTGGAGTGGACTTCATGTCAATTTTTAAATTTAACCGTTACATTTCCTACTAAAAATAATTCACTTTTATGATGGTTGAAATCAAAATTTCAAACAGAAATTCAATCCAAATACATTAAGCTTCAAAAAATAAGGCATTTTTAATCTTTTATTAGCAATTCTAGAAATGTTTGCGATTTTATAAATTTCAAAGATTATTTTCTAAAAGCACCCTTATCTATAAATATAATCCCTTCATTACTTTTTTTCAATTAGTGGAATAATGATAATTTATATTTAAATTATTTACAAAGTTATAAATATGAAAGTCACGAGGTTGTGAAAACTTTGTAGAGGAACCACGTATTTTTTTCCTTTTCTATTTATGTGTAAATCAATTTTCATAGTAAGTCTACATCCAACGGTGGCCATTCGTGGAAGACATAAATGTGGATGGAGCATGTAAAATTGTCGAGGAATTGCACAATACATTGTTAGGTTTTTGTGGCTAAGCATGAGGTAGGGTCATTATTGCAAAAGTAATGCAAAGATTTGGAAATCCTCACATGTTTTGGCACATTTATAATCCTTGAGGATCCCACTAAAGAAAACAACGTATGGTTCTCTTGTGATGGAGAGGGTATATTATTCAAATAGGAAATAGGTCGTTAATTGGGTTCAGGTCAAAACTAACTCTTTTTTAGGAAATTCTACGTAAAAAATCGTCTGTATTCATATATGTTCTCAACTATTCACAATTTTTCATATATATATATATATATAAAATTGAAAGAAGTGTACAATGATTTGCAACAGTTGTCCTGAAATCATAAGAGAACTACTAATTTGGACAAAAAAATATATATTTTGCATCAACCAGTTAGTTTTTAAGTTTTTTAACACGAATCATATGGTAATTGTCTTCTAATCACAACATTTTTAGACAGAAGATAACGGGACTCCTTGAGGGCTAAAATTTAAGGTGTTACAGCCTACAGGGATGGTTTTGTCAATATACGCACAGCTGATTCATTAATATGTTCGGTCAATTGTTAGGGAATATTTTTCTAGTATTAGCTATATTCCTAGTATTTCAGATAGAAGTGTTAAGAAAAAATTTAAACCGGCCGATCCAAACCGATTTTTCGGTTTGAGCGGTGTATTGGACTAATTTTGATTTAGACTAAATTAAAACTGAAATTTCAGTTTGGTTTAAAAAATTTATAATCCAAATCAAATATATATATATATATATATATATGTGTGTGTGTGTGTGTGTGTATTAAATGATTTTTTTGCAATAAAAAATATTTAACTTCTTATTTATACCCATGACAACAAGTTATTCAAGTGTTAAAATAAGAGATTGAAGAGTCATCATTTGTTATTTAACCAAAAAAAAAGTGCTAAAACAACATATTGAAGAGCCATCATTTGTTATGTGATTTTATATTCACTTGAAACTTTTGTTTTATTTTGAACTAATAATAGTGTAATATTTTTTTTTTGCTTTTTTGCTTTTTTTCTTATAGGATAATTTTGCACTAATTTGTTGGTCAAATGGTTTATTTGGTCCTGAAACTATTTTCACTTGGCGTCCTTGATCCCTAATGATCGTTTGCAACTTTTTAGTTCCTCATTCAATTTACGGGAAAGCAAATACGTCATTCTGTCAATTTTTGCAAAAAATGAACGGCCGTTAACAAAAATGGGTCAAAGGAACAAGGGCAAATTAAGAATTTCACATATATTCTTTTAGATATATTTTATTCTACTGTATCAAATTGTAAATACCTAATTATATAAAAAAAACCAAATCCCCATCCCCTTCTTCTCCGATGAGATCTCCGTCGGCGATTTTTTTTCTTATTTTTTTTTCTGAAAACAAATCATATCATATAAAGCTAAATTTAGTCTCAAAATTACCAATTTTTAAGCTTCAATTTCAATCTCAAATCACCCTCATTTTATTAACTTGTGTTTCATTTTGGTGGCAGTGGTGGAAGACGGTGGTTAACGGCGACCACCAGAGCACATTTTTGTTTACTGTGTTGATCAATTGATCAAGAAGGGTTCATTCAAAAAACATATGCAATTTTTTTTTTCTCCTCTGACTATATACCTCTGCATTAGTTCTTCCAAAAGCTAAGCTAATTAAATTTTTTTTGATGTGTTGTTTTAAGCGAGAGATCTGACATCAAATTCCTTAGTTAAATTGTGTCGGCTTTAGCTGGTGAGCTGATGAAGGTTGAATGGAGAAATAACTAAGATTAGGGTTAGGATTTTGGAGAAGTGGATTCAGTTGCAAAGGGGGTAAAGTGGAGATACCCAATTGACACAAGAAAACCTGTAAAGTTCCTATTTTACCCCATTCTTTTAACACCTACATTTTGACTAACATTTAAATTTTGAAAAAAAAAATAACGGAAGAATCTAGTTTTAGCTTATAAATTGAATGAGGACCTAAAATGCTACAAATAATCATTAGGGACCAAGCACGCCAATCGAAAATAGTTTCAGGACTAAATACACCATTTGGCCTAATTTTGATTTCAAGAATTAAGATGAAGAATTTATATTTCATTAATTCGGTTTCTTTATTGTGTTTAACTTGTGAAAATAATAGACACATTTCTTTATATTTTTAGCAGCTAAGTGAATATGTAAAGAGCTTTTTTTGTTTAATTGTTACTTTATAATCAAAATATTTTGTATCTCAAAAAAATGAACCACCAAACTAAATTGATACAACCAGAATGCATCGGTTAGAGATTTTGAATGGTTTGGATTGATTTCAAAATTTTCAAACTGAATATTTTAATTTGGTTTGAAATATGTGTAAAATCAAACCACACCGAACCATAAACCTCCTAAGTCCAGCTCATATTTTGATTAGTTATGTTAAGAGAATTGGTTCCTTTCTTTAATGGATAAAGATTCTCTGAAATTTCTCATTCCAATGTAATTTCTAATATATATTGAAATTCTAATTTAGAAAAAAATGGAAAAATGAGTATTTATTAATGTTAAATCGAGAATTAACAGTTAAAATTCTTTAGCACAGACGGAGGAAAACACCTCTCTAAGCAAGTCCCTCTTATTTCCTTGCGTCCGGCTCTCAAATGTTGAATTATATGGTTTGAATTCATTTATTAAAAAAAGAAAAAAAAAAAAAAGGAGGGGAAAACGTGTAAGAAGACAATATGATGTAGTTCTGCAAATTAAGTATCAAGATTTCCTTAGAAGATAGTGGTGACATATTGGAACCAACCCCAATGAAGATGACAACTAAAATGGAAAGTGAGATATGTTTAACAAAAGAAACCTTGATAATGAGTTATATCATCAGTTTCTGCTAAACCTAAAGCTGGACTCCAACCTAGTCCAAGGTTCCATCACTTCTCAAACTCTCTCTCTCTCTCTCTCTCTCTCTCTCTCTCTCTCTCTCTCTCAAATAAATAAAGACAAAGGAAAAATAGCATAATAATATGTATATAAATCAAAATGATTGTTGAGTTTGTTTTTCATGGTGTCTTTTGGTTTTTAATTTCGTAGAAAACGTGACGGTATAGGAAGACTATTGTTTTAGTGGTATTATGTTAATAACCACTTTGTAAATCTATTGTCAAATGTTAAATCTGTCTCCTATTCATCCCCGCTAATATCCCAATTATTAAGGACTTAATGAATTATATTATTGTTGTATAAAGAAAAATTAGCCCCAAAACATATGCAAGATGGTAAAATTTGAAAGTGATGTGGAAAAAGATCTCTGTCAACCCAAGTTCAAATTTCGTATACAGTAAATTCTCATTGAAATATTGTAAGAATCTGTTTTGAAGTTGCCTGTACCATTGACTCTCTTCTAAGTTTTTTCTCAATAGCGAATTTCGCCAATGGGCTTTTCCCCTCTAAAAGATAAAAGGGAAAAAAAAGAAAAGAGGAAGTGGGGGTAAGAGTAGTCAATGCCCTAACAAAATATCATTTCATTTTAGCCTCACAAATTTTAATTCCTCTTCATAATAATATCAATTATTAGTTAAATTCCTGAGTTAACAAACTTCTTTTGCAGAGATAAATCTGAAATTAGTATAGCAGACAAAATATGAAGTTTATTATCATCCTATACTAGAAAAAAAAAGACTCTTACTTTACTTTATAAATACCTATTTCTTACTTCAACTTCCCTTCCATTTTCTGCATCTTTCTTCTAAGAAAGAATTCATAAAAGGAAGTTTTAGTAAGAACCCAAAAGCTATACAAACTTTCCTCAATTATCTTCTTCCTCTAGTTTCCTTAACCAGGTTGGTGAGCTCAAGTACTACTTCAAACCTTAAATTTCTATCAATCTTGTAATGAAATTAAAATCCCCACTTCTTGGAAATCAAACCAAGTACTAGGTAGAGATAATTTCTTTTGACTTTGTTGTCTGATGGGAATTTTTTTTTTTTATTGTTCTTGATTTTGAGATTTGCAGGTAGAGCTAGAAAATGGCTTACCAAAATGATCAATCAAGAGAGATCTCACCAATTACAAGATTGGGTAGGGGAAAAATTGAGATCAAGAGGATTGAGAACACTACTAATCGTCAGGTTACCTTTTGTAAGCGCCGAAACGGATTGTTGAAGAAGGCTTATGAATTATCAGTTCTTTGTGATGCTGAAGTTGCTTTGGTTGTTTTCTCTAGCCGTGGCCGCCTTTATGAGTACGCCAATAACAGGTAATTAGTTAATTACTTTCTAATGTTCTTCTTGTGCTCCTCCTCCTCCTAAATTAGGCCTTCGGAGACGAGTTAAATAAAAACTTGAGTGTTGTGAGGGGTAAATTGGGTTTGCTTCCACGATCCTGTAAGATTCAGCCCTTTATTACTTTGATTTGGGTTTTTTTAATGCTAATTTCTGTTGAGGGATTAAGTAGAGAAGGGCAAAGTCATGTTGTTACTGTAGATTTGAGTTCTTGGGCAAGAATGATTTTTTCTAATTTTTTTTTCTATTTTTTTTTTTAAGCTCCTATTTTTATGAACCCATTTTAGTTTATGGTTTTAAAGATTCATAGATCTGCTGTTTAAAATAAAGATGGAAATAGACAGAAGTCTGATTATTGTTATAAGCAGTGTGTGAGATCAGTTTCCCTTCTTCCTCCACAGTTGTTAAGATTATTTCCCTCTTTCTTTTCTTTTTTCCTTCTCTCTCTTTCTCATCATATGTCATCTGTAAGGCTAAAGAATCCTTTGTGAAAGCTGTCATGGGTTCATTTGTTGAGTCAGTTAAACATCACCACTCAACACAAAACCAAAGTACTGTTCAAAAGTTGTAAGTTTAGTTTTAGGTTTCCAAGAATAACCTTAATTAGGTTTTGGTTCGATTGAGTTTCAATCTGAGATTTCTGATATCAGTCTATAACTAGTATCAAACCCAAACCAATTTCTCAATGAATTAGTGCTTGAAATTTAATTCTCATATTCAATACAAAGAGATTTTGGGTTTCACTTTAAAATTTCATTCCCACACTCAATACAAAGAGAGTTTGGATCTCAGTTCGAAACTCAAAACCCACATGAGACTTTAACCAATTACACCGAGTTTCTTAATCCATATCAGTCAAATTACAACGATAGCCTGATATATTCAATTAAGACCAAATAAAAGGACAATTTCCAATCCAGATATCTATGTTAATTTCTTAATCTAAACAGGTCAAACATCAATATTCCCTAATTTTGTACCACAAGAAAGTAATTGTACTAACCTAACTAGGGTTAGTTGCTTAAAAGAATCTTATTTGGCAATTTGTAAAGGGTTTTTGATTTTTTAGAATATAATTGGGTGGAATTGTACTAGATCTCTTTTAAGCCACTAAAAAAACAACTAAGATATCCAAAGTATTCATCTTTTGGTCATTTTGTGACATGGGTTCTTCTCTCCATCTAGATTTGGACACAAAATTAGGTAAATCTTGGTATTTTCTTACATATCCAAAGAATCTTTGGTCATGTCACACACAAAATTTCAGTTCTAAACAACTGAAAAAGAGAGCCCTTTCTTTGTATGAGAAAAAAACAATTGAGCATGGTAATTTCCTTCTATCAAGTCACTATGTTTTAGGTTATTCTTTTTCTGCACTTGCAATTTTTCAGATTTTGCATAGTTATTTTTGTGCAAAATCCATTTTTCACACAAAGTGCAGATTTCCCAGAGACATTTGTACGGAATATTGGCAAACCAATAGGAGAGAACTGAGATTCTGACCATCTATTCATGCATGGGATTCGTATAATAATAATAATTTTTAAAAAAAAAAACTGGCTGCTAATAGAAATGGACGGTTGTGATGTACAGTTGATAGAGCAGGAGTCAATTTTTCACTGTCCAATTTACTGTTGGTGTAGCAGAACTAGCTACACATTGAAGAAGGTAGTTTTTGGAGTTTACCTAGGCTAGGTGGGTAAAAGAGAGAAGTTACTGGGTATTAACCATGGGGTAAAATGGGTTTTGACAAGTGGCAAAGATCTGACTGTTGAATATTTGGACCAATGGTATTGTGGGAAATTGTGCCAGCTAAGCAAGGACAACCAATCAGTAGCTCGATGAAATTAAGGTTAAAACAACCTGACTAGGATCATACTATTAAGGGCTTTTTCTATAGTGTTTTTGGGTAATATTTCATACTCCATCTTTTGTTTGTCATGTTTGGGACTCTTCATGTTTTAGACTGTGACTCTGATTGAAAGAATTGTTTTCACTGTGTTTTGCTTTTCGTGTGGGTTTTGATTTTACTAAAATAGGAATTTAATGTTTTTCTTGATAAATTAATATATAATGTGTATTTGTATGGAGTCTGATTGAGTTTGAAATGAGACTCAAAACTCTTTATATTGAGCATGGTTTGAGTTTGAATGATGTAAAATTTTGTTTGTGTTTGACACTGAGATCAAATATCTCAGACAAGACTCAATCCAATCATACCCACAACTTTATAGGATTAAAATCACTATGTTATGCAATTTTTAATTCTATAAATATAAAATATCTAAATGTTTTACACCTTATAGATCTTTGATCTCTTCACACAATGTTTGATCTTTTCAAATTCAAAATATTATTTTTCTAAAGTTACTCGCATCCATAAATATTTATGTGGACGACCAAACATAAATTTTATATTGATTCATTTAGTCGCCTCCAATTACTTGGGATTAAGGTGTTATGTACTCACATCCATAGATACAATTCTCTATTATGTTAATGGAAATAGTAAATGATATATTAGGAAAAATATAACTTAATTTCATATTTTTTAATCTATGCAATAATGTCGGGAGGTCTTATATTGTGAAATTGAGGGAGTACAATTCTTAAGAATGAGCTACATAAAGAAGTTATATTTCATTTTTCCAATTGTCAAATTTCACAATTCTTAAGAATGAACTACATAAAGAAGTATCACAAGGTCAATAGCCCAGTGAGGCTATAGCCTGCCCACGACCGTAATGTCGTGGATTCGATACCCTCCTCACACAAGGGGTATGCTTTAATTTCCTTTTCTTGGGTTCTCTCTTGTGTGAGGCACTTATATTCCCCTACATGGGTCTTCTAATCTTCCTCCTTTGTAATGCACTTATATTCTCCCTCATGGGGTAACCGGCCTGCCGGTCTTCTAATCTTACTCCTCTGTGAGGCACTTATATTCCCCTCATGGGGCAAACCAGTCTGCCGGTCTTCTATTCTACCTCCTCTGTGAGGCACTTAAATTCCCCCTCATGGGGCAACCGGCCTGCCGGTCTTCTAATTTACCTCCTTTGTGAGGCTCTTCTATATATATAATTTTCGCCCTGCATAGGCTCCCTCCTCTGGTGAGGTCCAAAAAAAAAAACTACATAAAGAAGTTATATTTCATTTTTAGATGTTTTATATTCAATTCATTTCCCTAGATCCTCTAGGATATAGAAAAAAGGGCAAGAATGTGGTGATTTTTTTTATGCTTTGATAAGGTGAAAAAAAGTGAAGTAAACAAGTAAATGTGTGATATATACAGTGTAAAAGCAACAATTGAAAGGTACAAGAAGGCATCTTCAGATACATCCCATGCTGGTTCTGTTGCTGAGGCCAATGCTCAGGTATCATCATATTTACACTATATATATACTGAGAAAATAACTGGATAATCATTACTATATATGGAGATAAAAATCAGATTTCTTCATTAATGAATTAGGTATTAAAAATGAAAATTTCTAGTAATATTAGTTGAGCATTTAAATGAGGATCATACTGGAAAAATCGAGGCAATGAATTTGCTTGGTTATTTTCACAATGTGTGACAGATATTTCGGAACCAATTTTTTTTCTAACAATGTCACTATATATCATTGTGAAATGGAATTAGTAGTACAATTTTTTTCTAACAATGTCGCTTATTTTTTACTCCCTCAATTCCTTAATAAAAGACTTTAATTAAATGCTGCGAAAAATAAGGAAGCAAAAATTAGGATAATTTATTAGTTAAAATACAAATATGATTCTCTTAAATATGACTTGTATGCCACTAATTGTATTTAAGAGAGTAATATTGATGTTTTCTTAATTTTCGCAAAATGTAATGAAAGTCTAATATTAAGGAATTGAGGTAGTATTCAGTTTCTTTTTACGACCTCCATCTCATAATATAAGTCATTTATGACGTGTAGCGAAAATTAAGGAAACAAAAAATAAGGTACTTTGTTAGTCAAAATATTAATATTAACTTTCCCAAACGAATTATATTATGGACTGGATGGAGTAGAATTTAGATAATGTTCTGTTGTATCTTGGCAAAATTATTTGTTGTTAATTCTATTTAACAACCTTCTAACCCCACGGCTCGACGAATGAAACAGTTCTATCAACAAAAAGCATCAAAACTTCGAGCACAAATCAGCAATTTGCAGAACTCAAACAAGTAATTTCAACCCTCCTTACTATTTCTTGATAAACTTCGCAATTCCAACTCGCGATCTTGACTATTTTAATGTTTTTTATATCAAGTAGGAACATTCTTGGTGAATCTTTAGGGTCACTGACTATGAGAGACCTCAAGAATCTTGAATCTAAAGTCGAGAGAGGAATCAGCAGGATCCGATCCAAAAAGGTCCTAACTTTTTACTTCCTTTTTTTTTGTTTCTAGTGATGTAAATTGTGATTTTCCTATCCAATAGTTCAAGATTTTGTAGTATCTAACATGAAACCTTACCAAATCATTAAACTGTAGAATGAGCTTTTGTTCGCGGAGATTGACTACATGCAGAAGAGGGTAAGTGATTCAAATACTTGTTTTGATTTTTTTTTTCAATTGATCTAATTATTAGCATCCCCAGAAGAAGCTTTAGAAGTTCAGTTTACAGGGGCTTTAGAAATGGGGCTATCTACCATATATTTTGGTATAAAGTATGATCTTTATGTCTTGGATCAAGATAACTTCGAATGCAACATATCTTGCACATAATACAAATGTCTTTGTATTATGTGCAAGATGTGATGCATTAAACTTCTGTCCTTTTTTTTCTCTTTTTTTTTATGCCTTTTGACTTTAATTTGAGTGTATAGTCTTATAGCAAATGCGACTGTGTCGGGAACTACTGTTTGAATTGGATTTAGCGAGTATACACTTTGTGCATTCATTGCCTAAGGTTAGGTTAGTCTACAATTTATTTGTTTTAGTGGTATTTTGGGATCAGCTACTTCGTGCATTTATTACCAAAGGTTAGACATGTCTCCTATTTATCTCCAATATGGGTGTCAATCGAGCTATGTGAGTCGAGCTTGGCGTAGCTCACACTCAGCTCACATAAAAATTGGAAAGCTCAGCTCACGCTCAGCCTGGAAAAGTACACAAACCTTTAGTTCATGCTCAACTCATATTTTTAATGCGAGCTCGAGCAGCTCATGAGCTAAATTTTTATTAGCAAAAAAAATCATGTAGAATGAATAATAAAATACAGTGGCCATGAGATTAAATTATAGCCAGAATACAATGATACTTAATTCCTTTAGCAAGATAAACTAATAAAAAGATAACCAAATATCAACTGTTAAAAACAATCCATACAACATAGTCAAAAAGAAACCATGTGTTTTGTCATCACTTTTTATATGTCTATTCTTTTTAATTAGAAATATAGTATTATATAATATATAATTAAATTATTTTTATTTTGGTGCGAGCTTTAATCGAGTTGAGCGGTGTTAAGCTCACACTCACCTCACATCAAATTCGAGCTTGAATATTAAGCTCATGTTCGGCTCACGCTCAGCTCATTTAAGCTCATGCTCGCATATTTTAGAGATATGTGAGCCGGGTTCGGGCCGACTCGAACTCGTTGACACCCATAATCTCCGCCTATATAAAATCTCAAATTATTAGGAATTTAATAAGTTATGTTATTGTTGTGATGTGATGCATTAAAATCATGTGTTCATAATTAATGTGCATGTTGTAGTACTCATCTCCTCCACCCTTCGAAATTTAAGACCTTTTAACCCTTGAATACAATTATCTAAACCTATATTATGTTAGTGGAATTAATTAATAATATAATAGGAAAATAACCACTTTTTAATTTTTAAAAACTAGACCATTTATAAGTATGGTCTAGTTTATTACAAGACCTCTCCAGAGGAGGTCGACCTCACCAGAGGAGGAGTAGTAGAAGCCCGGCTGAGCGGGTGCCCCGTGAGGGTCGTAGAAGTCCCGCTCGTAGAAGTCCCGTTGAGCGGGTGTCGTAGAAGCCCGTTGAGCGGGTGCCCCGTGAGGGTCGTATAAGTCCCGCTCGTAGAAGTCCCGTTGAGCGGGTGTCGTAGAAGCCCGTTGAGCGGGTGCCCCGTGAGGGGAGTAGTAGAAGTCCCGATGAGCGGGTGTCGTATAAGCCCGTTGAGCGGGTGCCCCAAGAGGGGAGTATAAGATCCACACAGGGGAGCCAAAGAAATGACAATTAAATCATTCCCTTGTGTGAGATATAAGGATTGAACTTGGGACCTAAGCCCCAAGTGTGATGACCTTACCCACTTGGCCATCCAATCCCTATAGGAAAATAACCACTTAAACATCAGTTAAAAGTCAGGAAACGAACTTTCGGAGAGTAACTTCTGGACTAAAACCAATCGAGCAAAAAGATAAAAAAGTTAAGATTTAAAATGTAGAATAAACCTAAATACTGAAGAACTGACCCTATTTGTTACTTGTTCACTATAATTTTGAGATTTGAAATGCTTTTTCAAATGCACCATAAGTTTGATTCATGAAAAACCTAATATATAGAGGTGCCAGAATATTTGCCAAAAAAAAAAAAAAAAGAAGAATATTTGCCAAATGCAAAAATAAGAACTAAAAGGGTAATATTGGTACTTTGACTAAAAAATTATCTTAAATTAAGTTTCCTTAATCAACTTATATTATGAAATGAAGATTGTAGTATATATATGACGAAATAAAATTATATTATCAAAAGTATGTTATTTCATAGAGTTCACAATAAACTGATACTCTCTTCCTTCCATAATCTAGGGTCTTTTTGGCCTATTGCATATATATATATATATATATATATATATATATATATATATATATATATATATATGTGTGTGTGTGTGTGTGTGTGTGTGTGTGTGTGTTCTTCTCTCTTTTCTTTCTACCTCGGAATTTTGAGATGGCTATGTTTAGTATTGGAAAGAGAATTACAGGTGGGGATAGTCTTTAAAAAATTACATTAAAATTGGATAAACGAGATAAAATATTACTCCCTTCGTTCAAAATTGAATATTCAAATTTCATACAAAATGAATAGGAAGTAAACATTCGATTCCGATAGACTATATATTCTAGAATTTGAGTGTGGATATGTTTGTTAGTGATACCAATCACATTACTAATGCATAGTTGACTAGAAATGCTATTGTTTTGTATGTAATTTTTCCAGTGTTTTAAATTGCCATTATTTTGCAGGAGATTGACTTGCATAACAACAACCAATACCTAAGAGCAAAGGTCCAATTCTCATTCTCTTCCCAACACATATATATTCTTTTCATTCATAATATAAGTCGTTTAGAACAATCATAAAAAATTAAGGAATAAAAATTAAGTACTTTATTAGTCAAAATATCAATATTACTCTTTTAAATAAGACTTATATACCACTAATTTGATTTAAGAGAGTAATATTGATATTTTGACTAACAAAGTACCTTATTTTTTTTTGCTTTCTTAATCTTCGTTACATATCATAAACGACTTATATTATGTGGAATGAAGGTAGTATTTAATTACTATCTTTAAGTCCAATACTTACAATAATATGATGATTACATTTCTGTAATATTACTTAGATAGCTGAAACTGAGAGAGCTCAGCAGCCAGCAGTAAACTTAATGGCTGGAACTTCTGAGTATGAAATGGTTGAACCTCAACAATACGACGCTCGAGACTTTCTCCAAATCAATGATCTCCAACCAAATAATCATTACTCACGCCATGATCCGCCCGCTCTTCAGCTAGTGTATGTTGTCACTCAATCAAGCTACTCCCTCCGTCTCAAATTAAAATTTTCTCAAAGAAATTTACTTAATTTCTCTTGTTCTAAATATTTAAAAAAAAATGCTACAAAAGATGAAACTAATTCAGTTTTTGCATTTAACATTTTGAACAGCTGAAATGATTGTTGGGGTGTTCAAGATTTCTCCTTTCTATCACTATATTCTACCTTTTAAATATGTCAAAGGATTTGGCAGCTGAAGAAGATCAAGTGGAATTCATGAGTAAGTTTGATGATGTGAATGCCTCATGCCCTAGAAATCATTGGTGTTCTAAACATAATATATATTCTACTCCATGTTCAAGTAAGTGTGATATGTATGATAACTCTAAATTTTATATTTTTGTTGTCTAATTATTTCCCTTTGTACTGTGTGTCCAGTTTCCTGAATGGAAACATATGCATAAAGGTGTAAAACCTATATATTTTGTGTATGGTATTTATCTTGGAAGAAAATAAAGACACATGGGGCTTTATATTGGATTTACAAATATTAGTTTGTGCTTTAATGAGGATATTCTAGATTCATCAGCATAAATATTTATATCTTTTATGTAATCTACTCAATGCACATGAATATTCTAAATGCTAAAAGAAAGAAGTGTGGTAATGTACAAATAAATCAAAATTATTCTTTGGTCTGCCTTCTCTGATATCTTTTGACTTTGATTTGAGGGTATGATTCCGTAACAAACGTGACGGTATAGGGGATTACTGTTTTAGCAGTATTCTGTGAGCAGCCACTCTGTGCACTATTGCTAAAGCTTATGTCATTCTCCAATCCATTTGTTTCAGTAGCATTCTGAGAGCAACCACTCTGTGCATTTATTGTCAAATGTTAGGTAGGTCTCTTATCCATCCTCCGCACCTACCCCTAATTAGTGGCGACTTAATGTGTTATGTTACTATTGTTTGTTACTGCTGTTATTTATGTAATCTCCATTTTTTTTTTTTTATCTATTATGAATACTTTAACTTTTTTAGTAGGGGGAGGGGTTAATATATCTGGAACCCGGATATTCAAAGTCGGAAGTTTGCACGCCCAACACTTGGTTAACTTCCTTTGAATAGGCAAAAAATCATCTGTCCCCATTTCTTTTTTCATCCCTGTTCCAGCCTATCACAATTTACTCTGTGTATATATAATTGGAAAAAATGTTTATATAGTAAATTCTAATTGGTTGAGGACAGGGATGGGGATAGGAATGGAACAAAGGATTTTCACCCCTTTTAATATATATATATATATATATATATATATATATATATATATATATATATACATATTCCGTCATATTAATCCCTAATAGGGAAAGAGGGTTTTTTTTAAGTACTGCTCTTGTTAAATTAACTGTGTTACCATTTACCAATATACTTTGCTTAGGGAAGGACCGAGGTGGGGGGGGAGTTCGTCATAAATGTACCTTGTACACGGAAAGACTGTACAAGAAGATCAATGAAACATTTGGGGAAGAAGGGTAATTTGGGAAGAAAGAGAGAGTTATTACATCAATAGTTTGTGATTATCTTACTGGCTTTCTCTCTCATTCTTTATCCTATTTTTTTTTATAAAAGTAGACTCTATATAATAATTTAAGTATATTAAAAAAAGAAATTTATTATACTATATAAATAACTTAATCCAGATTAAAATATACTCGGAGGCACCCGTTTAAAATACCATTCATACAAATTTGAAATTACCACATCTTGCATTTTTTCCAAATCATATTTTATTTGAACTTTCCTAAATTGAATTTATTATTTCTCTTTTAATTTATATCAAAATGATTGTCCACCTTCTTCCTAATCTCCTATAACTAACCTACTACATTTAAAGAATGTAACCTCTACTAACTTACGGTTTCTACCATAATTACTCACCCCACCCCAAATTGGATGTTCATATTTGACTTTCCCCATAATTAAGGAGATTAGTTTAACTAAAAGTGAATTAGCATGATATACTTATTCATTGATACTAATTGTATGACCCATAAGTTAGTATAGCTTTCATCCTTAAATAAAGGAGATTAGTTAATTATGACTTGTTAAACTTAAGTGAGAAAGTATATCCATTTTGAGAAATTGGACATTCATTATGGATAAAATAAAATAGAAATTATCATTCAATCTGTGACGAGAGAGTTTTAATTAATAACGATATTATAATCACTCACTTTTAGTCAAATTACTCTTAATTATGGTGAAAGTTAAATATAAACATCCAATTTGGGACGAAGTGAGTATTATTTAAAAGAAAATTGTTAAGTGGGCAATTTAATAATAATAGTCAGTAAATATGGGCTTCAAAAAAAAAAAGTCAGTAAATATGACACAAAATGAAATAAAAGATCCAAATTGTGCATTAATATATAAAACGTATAGTGTAATACTTATATCCCACATATGCATTGTCTAAAACTACTGAATTGTATGTAAACATATGTCTAAGTAGATATGGTTAGCTTGCATATATGTTTTGGCATAACATTGTCGACTACCAAATAGTTAGCTATATATATATATATATATAGTGGTGTGAGACTCGCAAGTTGAACTTCGAGCTCGCGAAAACAGGACATGACATTATAATGTGGGCCAACATTTGATAGTATAAGCACCTCTAGAACCCCATAGGCCTAATCTCATAGGTGTATAAAAATTAAGAATTGCACCCTACACAGCAGAACCAACCAGTTCTAGGGTCACATGCTCTTGTTGGTCTTGAGCTTTTGCTACTCTAATGGAACTCATAGCAAGCAGCCCGTCTCGAACAATATTGATGTCCTATATTAGATATCAAAGTTAGGCCTTTACTTTTTTTTTAAAGTATAAATTATAAAAAGTGTCAAAATATATTACGCTTTTCGGATTTTCAAAACCGAAGAAAATAGCATTAGTTATCATTTTGCATCATCTATTTAATCTATATTTTAATAAATTAATATTATATTAGATAATAATAACATTTAAATTTAAAAGACATCAAAAAATTTCGAAAACATACACGCGTGTATATTAGTAATAAAAAACTTGGGGCATCCGAAGGGCACTTTAGGCACCCATGTAGCCGGGCCTGATAGCAAGGAATCCTGGGCCTAACAGGGTGAATGTAATACCTAAGCATGGGCCACTTATAGTCCTTATTTGGGCTATTGATCAGAATATGGTCTATGGCAAGGAATTTAGGAGCTAAGTAGATGAATGTCATACCTAATCTGGGTCACCTGTAGTCCTTTTGTGATATTCAAAATACGATATCTAATCATTAACGCTTTTATCTTACGTGTATTATTCTCATTAGTCAAAGTACGAATTTTAAATTTGCACCTGAACCAAGATAAACTATTCCACATTTGCTAATGCCTCATACACAATATTAGTAGGGTGAATATTATCCCAGAACACATAATAGTTCCTGTTACTGCAAGTTGTTCCTCCCACTTTGCAGAATGGTGCATTTAAAACCCTAACTCCTGCTAATGCTGTTTCATATTCGGTTAAGGAGTGTTCATAGTTCGGTTTTGTATGGTTTTGAATATTTCAAACCAATTCTACATATTCGGTTTAAATTTTTTTAAATCAATCCAAACCATTCAAAATCTCAAATTGTTACATGCTTACATTTAATTTGCATCCATTTGATTTAGTTTGGTTTGGTCTGATTGTGTAGTGAGACACAAAAAATATATATATATATATATATATATATATATATATATATATATATATATATATATATATATTTTTGGTAAAAGCCACTATATGGTGGGGGGTTTGGCATGGACCCCTACCCGTTTATTGAAAATGCCCGAAAAAGGCTAATAAAAGTACAGAGAGGGGGACAAAAGCCAAAAACCTCTCAATAGGTGGAAACAAATCCACTCCATACAAACAGTAGAACAATGCAGGAAACTGATTCGTTTATCACACGAATCAGGTGCTACAAATTGCCTAAAATAAGTAGTATGCAAAGCGACTATATCTAAATAGGATATTTGGGGACGTCCCCGATCCAATAGATATAGGATAAATACAAATAAACAAAATGCAAAAAAGAAACTAAATCTAATTAGTACACCTTAAATAATGAGTTCCGCAACAATCAAGGTGACATAGTCCACGAACTGTAGTCGGAAGTTGTGAAAAAGTCACAAAAGTTGAATTCCGTTGCTCATCGCATGCAATGTTTGCCAAAGTATCTGCCACTTTATTAGCCTCTCGATAAATATGACTAACCTGATTCGGGCCAAGAAGATTCAAAAGATCATGAAATAAGCCATCCAATCGCCAAGCATTCACCTTCCGTGATTTAATAGAATCGCTTAAAAACTTTGAATCCGTCTGGATAATAAAGTGTGTGTATCCTAATCCAATAACAAATCTGATGCCGTGAATCATAGCTTCCATTTCAGCTGTGGAATTAGAGAGATGATGACCAAGAAAAGTCGCAAAAGCCCCAACGAACTCTCCACTAGATCGCCGCAAAACGCCACCTATTCCAGTAATCCCGGGATTACCACGAGATGCCCCATCAATATTCAAAATCAGACCTTCCCCACTACCTTTCCACTGTACTGCCAAAATACTTCTTCTGAAGCTCAAGTTTGCCGTGGGTTGTGTACCAAGAAAATGCAACAGACCCGCATTGTGTAAAATTGGCGTAACAAAATATTCCATCTCTCTAAATAAACTTCTACCATTAGAATGAGCACCATCATACACAAAACGACATCTACTACGCCATAAAAGCCAACACACACTAGCTATAACACTAGTATAAATATCATGCCACTTTCCCTTCCCCTTCCACCACACAAATTTAATCAAGTCCAAATAAGAAGTGTACCTGATATGATGAAGTCGTAAACCAATCAAAGTGAATGCTCTTTTCCAAAGAAGTTGGGCTAAATTGCATTCTAAGAAAATGTGGTTAAAAGTCTCCTCCCCTCGTCCACATTGACAATGTGAGGCTAGAGATGCACCCCATTTCCTTCGAATTTCATCTAGAGCTAAATATTTGTTAAACAGTCTCCACATAAAAAGGCACAGGGAAAGAGGCATTACCTTATTCCAAATATAACGCCGAGAATATTGGATGATCCCATTGGGTTGTATGAGTTTCAAGATCGAAGAAATCGTGAAACGCCCATGAGATTCTAACTTCCAAACATGCACATCTATCTTCGGTTGAAGCAGTGGGTCGTGGGAAGTAGCCGAGCTTGATCGGTTGTGAAAAGACGTCTAGTTTCCATGGTCCATTGATCCCCATCTATATGCTCATGTACCCTGGATGAATCCCCCGACAATCCCGGTCTTCTCTCTTAAGCAGCCTTGCAAAGTGATATCATCATGCCAAAACGAAGAAGAGCCATCACGAATTAAGATCCCTATGTGTTGCTCAGTGAGGTCTCTAGCCGCCAACATACGTTTCCAAATAGGGGAGGCAAAGGAGGTGAGTTGGACCAAAAATGAGTGATGGCTATTAGAACAGTACCTTTCGTGCAAAAAGGATCTCCAAAGTGAATCTGAGGTCCTGAAATGCCACCAAAGTTTATGAGAAAAGGCAATTTGAAAAGAATTTAAAGAGAAAAGACCCAAACCATTTTGTTGTGTGTCACGACATAGGCGATCCCAAGACATCCAAAGTGTCGCTTTCTCCAAATTCTGTCTTACCCCCAAAGGAAATTGGAAAAAAATTCTCTCAATATCCCCAAGAACTGTTTCAGCGGTCTAGAAGCCGCTAAAATATGTAAAGTCATAGAAGATAACACAAAACGGATCAAGGTAAGGCGGGCACCCATACCAAGCAATTTACCCCCGCCAACCCGCTACCCTATAAGCCAATCATCAACCAAACCCGAGTAATATATGGTTTTAGTTCGCCTCAGGGAAGATAGGACAACCTAAATAGGTGATAGGAAAAGAGCCTTGTGAGAAACCGGGAGACCCGGTTGATCATTTGAATTTGCTCGGGTGACGTTTTTGATGAGACATAGAATGATGATTTATTATTGTTGACCCGTTGACCCGAACAAGCCTCATAATTATTGATGTATCGAATTAGTGCCCTGAACTCCTCTCTTGCCTCCATTAATGAAAATAAGGACATCATCCGCATAAGCCAAATGAGAAACAAGAACATTAGAGCGAGGCACCATATAAGGACCCACCGCACTGGGATCCGACAAGCCGATCCAATCCACGAGAGAAAACGTCAGTGGCTAATATGAAGAGTAAAGGGGATAGAGGGTCTCCTTGTTTTACTCCCTCCCCGATTTGAAAAAGCCATAAGGACAACCATTAATGAGGACTCGAAAACCAATTATTATTGAGAAGTTCCTAATCAAGTGAATAAAATGTTGACTAAAACCAAAACTAGTCAAAACATCAAGAAGGAAGTCATGTGAAACTCGTCAAAGGCCTTCATCATATCAAGTTTAGCAACCATATTACCCCCTCGAACTCTCTTGTTAATCGAGTTGATCATCTCCGTAGCCAAAAAGAACATTGTCGGTAAGAATCAGCCTCTTTCACAAAGCCCGATTGATTACTACGGATAATATCGGGTAACAATCTTGCCAATCTATTAGCCATAACCTTGGAAATTATTTTCACTGGAAAAGGTACACAGAGAAATAGGGACGAAAATCACCGAAAGTGCTTGGATTGTCTATCTTAGGAATAAGAACTAAGAAAGAACTGGACATAGCTCGGGGAAGGGGAAGACCAGCCCAGAAGTCCCGCACTGCCTGAATAACATCATGATGAATAATATCCCAACATACTTGGAAAAATCTACCTGTGTAACCATCCGGACCGGCTGCACTGGAAGGGTTTAATCCAAAAACAGCTTCTTTCACCTCCAAACCTGTGGGCAAGCAATCAAGAGAAACATTAAGATCATTAGTAATCAGTCTAGGGATCAAATCAAGGATCTGTGAATCCCGTTGGGGGGTGGGATCAAAAGCGAAAAGCCGTTGGAAGAAATTTGCTCCAACCGAGCCAATAGCTGCGGGTGTGTCAGCCAAGGTGCCGTCTGTTGTGTATATTTTTGTAATTTGTAATTTGCTTTGACGGTTCCTGCAATAAGAATGGAAAAATTTAGTATTAGCATCCCCCTCCTTGAGCCATTTTTGTCTAGATTTTTGCCTCCAATATATTTCCTCCAATTGAAGATTATGAACATGATTATCTCTAGCCTTTTTAAGATCCTCTTGCAAGAGAGCCGAAGGATCCGCATCATGAAGTAATTCCAGACGACCAACTTCCTTTTCTGATAGCTGGATATTGGGACTCGAATATTCCCAAAAGTCCCGACGGTTCCAAATACTCAAAGCAATCTTTAACTTCTTGAGCTTTGTTTGCAAAATGTACATACCAGAGTTGTTGATCTCAGTTGCCCAAGCAGTTTGAACAACTTGAAGAAAAGTGGAATGTTTGACCCACATATCCTGAAAGCGAAAAGCAGAACCACTTTTCCCAACATTTAAACGTATGTCAAGATAAATAGGACAATGATCCGAAACAGTGCGAGGCAGATGAAGAGCACCAGTGTGTTGAAAAAGCAAATTCCAAGCAGTGTTAACAAAAACGCGATCCAATCGTCTGAGAAGTGGTCTATTACCCCCCCGGCACCAAGTAAAGGGGCTGCCCAAAAAAGGAATTTCCAATAACTCACAATCCTGAACCATTTCACCAAATTCATTCATAGGTAATAAAGCAGGAATAGAGCCTTGACTCTCAGATACTCTCAGCACAACATTAAAATCGCCACCAACAAGCCAAGGATGAGTATAGTTCTCGTGATTTTTTTTTAAATCATTCCATAGTAATCTGCGCTGTACATGAGAACACTTAGCATAAACAAAATAGCAACAAATAGGTGAGCCAGAAAAAGAATTGATTTGACAATTAATCACTTGTTCCAAGTCCTCCAAAATGACTAAATCCAGCGAAGCATCCCACATAATCCAAATTTTGCTACAACAATTGCCATAGCTAAAATCAAAACCAATACGCCGAGTATAAGTGTAGAGGTCCGCTAACCCCACCATAGGTTCTAATAAGACAATAAGGTTTAAACGATGCTCTCTTTTAAATTGCCTGATATTAGATATCGTGCTATCATTCGCTATTCCCCTTATGTTCCATATAATAGCATTCATCAAAATAAATATGAATGAGAAGTAAAAGTAGCAAAAGCTAATTTTTAGTAGAAGACGATCCCTTTTGAGCAATTCTAGGAGACCGCCGCAAAGGCAATTGAGATGTAGAAGAATTTTGTGCTTCATTAGTGATGACAAAAGAGGAAAGATCAACAATAACCTGACCACATGTGGTATCCTGAGAGGGAATGGGTGATTCGGGGTCAGCCGGTCCCGCCTGGTCCTTATCAGCCAGTTGAACTGGGTCTTCGTCATCCGGCCGAGCCGGGTCTTCCAAATTCCTTGGTGTATGACCCTCTCCACCTACAGGTATTACACTTGGGACATCACAACCATCATCTTGTAGAAAAACCAGGGCAGTGGCATTATGAGCTAGAGCCGCGACTGGTGAATGAACCACATCCGGAAGTAGTGCAGCTGCATCCGGTTGCAGAGTAGGGGCAGCAACAGTAGTCGAGGTTATTGCAGGTGAAAGAACCTCCGGAAGTAGTTCAGCTGCAGCCGGTTGCAGAGCAGGGGCAGCAGCAGTATCTGAGGTCAGGACAGGGGATGCAGTGGCATGCTGAGCTATAGCTGCAACTGGTGGTAGAGTTGAGTGAGCCATAGTCGGAGACAGCTTCATCAGAGCCGGTGCGAGTAACAAGGGCAGCAGCCGAGGGCGTAATAGCAGGGCGAATGAGTGGAAAGTTGAGGTGTGACTATGTCCGAGCGGTCTGCAGTGCGATCGATTTTCCGAGCTGCGTACTGCAAAAACCGTACTCAGCCCACAATAGCAACATCCGATGAAACGGAAACGAGGATCAAGCCGTACCTTGATTGATGGTAGTAGCGGCAATCACCGGAGAGCTTGTGTTAACCGGTGGCGTAACCGAGTAGGGATAGAAACCGCTCAAGCTTCGATTTGTCCTCCGATTTTTCTTTTTTCTTTCCCGCTTGAACCCATTCTTGCCTTGCGAGATAAGTAATCGAATACCCGAACTTAAGATTCTCTCCACGGGCGGCGGCCATGAGTGGATTCTTGTCATTTGTCTTTGTGTTTAAAATTATCTCCACGGGCGGCGGTGGCGGAGGATCATTGTCCTTTTTCTTAGTGTTTTCGACGTTTGAGGTAGAAGCTTTACCACATTGACTCATATCATGACCAATCTTCATACACCCAAGGCAATAATCGTGAAGATCATCATAAGTAATGGATTGCCAATATCCTTTTCCCCGCTTTTTACGTGTGTAATACGAACCCTTTGAGGCAATTCCGATAAAAGATCCACCTCCACACATACCTTGGCCACGCTTGGTCGTGAGGCGGCGGCTGTGGGTCCTTCCAAAGCCAGAGGATGACCAACGGCTTGTGCTAAGGAGAAGAGCTTTGATTTATTATATAAATGGATCGGCAAACCTTCAAAGCCAATCCAAATTGGCACAATAGATGGTTCTTCATGAACATTAAAATCGTACGTCCATTTAAATACTCTCATGAGTAATCCACAAAAAGTCCAAATTCCTTGACGCCACAATCTACAATAATCTTCTTCTAAATCAAAGCGTATAAGAATGTGACGCGGATCCATTCTGCCAATCCAAAAGTTCCCTTTAAAACCTACTTTGTGAAAAGATTTCCTCAAAGCTTCCATATTGGGTACATGTTTTTGGAATTTTCCAACTAGAGCAAATTCCCAAGGGGAAATGAGAAGATCATGTTCATCCGCCGGTATTATCAAGTTAGGTTCCCCTTTAAATTGTTCCAAAGGGGTAATAGGAAGGGAAGCAATAGCGGATACCGGCCGGGCAAGTAAATCTGCAAAACTTTTATTTTTCCAGGGGTTAGGAGCTGCCAAGGTGGGTTCCAAGGCAGCCGGCTGTGTAACGGCAGCCATAGTGGCCGCAGTGCAGTAAAAGAGCCACAAGGGAGCTCAGGCTAGAGTGTAAGCAAGATATATTGATTATATTGATTATAAAGACACAAAATATATTGATTATAAAGTACAAATAAAAATAAATAAAATCATTCACAATTAACTAGCTTCTAGGAAATATAAGGAAATGTCTCATAGTTAACTAGCTGGTAAGAATCACAACGTCCATAGCCCAGTGGGACTATGGCCTGCCCACGACTTTGATGTCGTGGGTTCGATACCCTCCTCACACAAGGGGCATACTTTAATTTCCTTTTCTTGGGTTCTCTCTTGTGAGGCACTTATATTCCCCTACATGGGTCTTCTAATCTACCTCATCTGTGAGGCACTTATATTCCCCCTCATGGGGCAAACCGGCTTGCCGGTCTTCTAATCTACCTCCTCTGTGAGGTCCAAAAAAAAAAAAACTAGCTGCTAAGATAAAACACTTTAAACGCGTGGTTCAATCACTTGAACAGACCCACATCCATATTACCAAAAGAAAAACTTCAATATGTAACTTTTTTTCACGGACAAAATTACAAATGTTTACGTGAAAAAACTTTTCCCAAATTTGAAAATTCACATTTTTTTATCCTTAAGAAAAATAATTCAAAATAACGTTTTGAAAGAAGCTGAGAGGGAAACATGCACTACACCGGAAACTCTCAACCTAATGGCATGTTTCCCTCTCAAGTTTAATGAATCGCATTGGTATTGGAAAATTAAGGAAGAACAGAAATATGGAAGAAACCCATAAGGGAAAAACCGTCTTGGTAGTCAGAGGCGGACCCATGGGTCCGGGTACGACTCTAAAATTTTAAAAATCACATTTTTTACCCTTAAAATAATAATTTGCAAAAAATACAAACAAAAAAAAAAAAAACCTTTTTGGAATATCAAGACTTCCCCACCCCACCCCTCCCTTCTTTTGGAATAAAAAACTTGTCCCGCGTCAATACAAATTTGCTGAATCTGCCCGTTGTTAGTCAAATTGATGATCTGAGAGAGCCAATAGTTTTATAGGTTTTTATATTTGCGTGTTTGTTGGGGGTGTTTTGTAAGAAAGATATGGTGAAAATGAAATAACAACTACAGTTTATTTGCAGGTCATATCACGAATCTAGTTTTGGAACTACAAGTATTAAATATGTTAGGGGATACACTCGTTTATGGGTCTGTTCCAAATGCCATTTTTAGAATGTTAGCTAAATAAAATATTCAATAATAATAATAGAGATTAAGATGTATTTCATTAGTGGATCGACTTTCCAAATCTTTGAAACATGCATTGAGCGTAGGCTGGAAACATTTGTTGTGGGGTCGGTCAATGTCTTCGCATATGGTTTTTGTAGTCTAAAATTCTCTTTAAGATAATAAAGAATACCAAAAATTGAAACAGTTTCACTCATTTTACCATGTAATGATGAGTTGAATCCTAGACAATAAGAGTCAATAGATCAGGTTCATGACAAAAATATTCATGGAGACCGTAGTGTGATTTGGCAAAGAATTTAGACATTTGTTAGCAGCCAAGCGTTTTTTCCGTGTTTCTCGCATTTTTTACTCTTCTATCCCAAATCAAATGTTCTCCTTCATATAATGAATGCAGGAAAGTAGACATTCAATTAACAATAGAGAGAGTATTGTAAGTGCGACCACAAATCTTATATTACAAGAAAATTAAAAATAACAAAGGGCCAGAGGCCTCAAACTACTGATCAATATATATAAGAGTTAGGAGTTTCTTTGCTAGCTCTAAGTAGAAATTAGTAGTAACATTTCCACATTTTTCTCCAAATGCATAAAGATATTAAACGGTCATGGAATTGACTTCTTAACAATATATATAAAAGCTAAAGTTATGTTAATGGCCGATTAATAGGGGAATATCCATAATGAAACTTTGGTTGATCATCTTCATAGTACTGCAAATATCTCCATATACCATATGATATGCGTAACGAAACCCTAATCAAACTGCCAAAAAATATATAAAGAAAATATAACATATTACCAAATAGTAATAGAAATGTTGGGAAAAAAAAATAGATTTTAGTGAATGAGTTGGAATATTTATGTACCGTAACTGCAACCAGGGTTACCGGATTCCTGCTGACTGGGCTGGAGGCCAAATTGGTGAAATTGAAGAGGACGATCATTAGGTTGAAGCATAAAATTAGGGTTCTCTTGATGATCACCAACAAATGGGAATTGATCAAGAATACTTTGCTGTGCTACAAGCTTTAGTTCAGTCATTTCATGTTCCATTAACCCCATATGCTGCTTCGGAATTTGAGTATTCATCAACTGTTCCAAACAAAAGTTTTATGTAGTAATAAATCAATATGTCTATGCATAACTTCGAAATTTTGCAAATTGTATGTCTAGTCAGATAGTAGTGTTGTGTCAGAACGGAATACAAATTTTTGGCTTCATAATCACATATTCTCTCCCCCAAAAAAAATCATCAAGACATTCCATTTTAATACTAGAGAATATCAAACTAGCCAGACCCTAGACACGGAAAAATATTTTACTGTAAAACTCATGATTTAAAATTGACAAGAATATTGTCTTACCCAGTTGCAGATTTCTTCATTTTCCTTCTCTAGCATGGCTCCCTATATTTGTAATTAAAAGAAAGAAATATCATATTGAGATATAATATGTAACATGTGGAAATTTAATTATTGCAATCCCTATAAATTACCGTCCTCTTCAGATTTTCCATCTCCTGCTGGAAGAGTTCAAACTGCATGCATAATAATAGTAAATTTTGTAAGAACTTATAAGTGAATTAACTTAAATTTCTCTAACAATAATCGAACTGTTTAATTTCTTTGATAATGCACAAATTACCTTTCTACCCCGGACCTTGTTAAGAGCTATTTCAAGCTGATTCTCAAGTTTAGTAACTTCTTCATGGTGTGCAGAACTCAAGTCATCACCTTTGTAACGCTGGAGGCTCAATTCAAGATTAAGGTTTTCGCTTTTCATTCGATTCAATTCACCATAAATTTGTTCCTACAAATTTCAAGCTTAATATAACTCTAGGCAACAATTATAGAAATAGGACAAGTACTTCCCGAACATAAGAGATTTTGCTTACATGTTGCGAGTTTTCCCGGTTATCTGGAATCGAACTCCCAGTAGCGTTCATGTACCTTTCGATAATTTGGCCCATGCTGAAAATTCAATAAAAGATCAAGGCCCTAAACATATTAATTTCCTTACATATACTTTGTATTAAAAAATAATTGAACAAGAAATTTAAGAAAAAATTGTTATAAAGTGGGGAAGAAGAATTACTTGTGAGGGTGGGAGGAGTACTCAAAGAGTTTTCCTCTGCTGGAGAAGACAATGAGGCCAATTTGGGCATCACAAAGTACTGAGAGTTCATGAGTTTTCTTGAGAAGGCCGGTTCGGCGCTTGGAGAAAGTTACTTGTCTACTAGTCTTGTTCTCAATCCTCTTCAATTCAATTTTTCCTCTACCCATTTTTTCTTCAACAAAACCCTTTTCTGGCTTCAAATTCTTGGTTTAAGGATAAACAAAGAAGAATTAACCAAAAAATAAAATTAAAAAAACAAGAGTGACAAGAATTAACTCAAAACAAAAACCCTATGAGTATTTTCCGTTTGCTATATCATATATTCTATATTTCCCCTAAATTTTTTACTTTTCCTCGCAACTTTTTTTCTCCTAAATAATTCACTTTTAACCGAACTCAAAAAATAAATAATTAAACCCTCCAATGAAAACCATAAAGGGAATCCTATCAATTTTTTTTTTCTTTCTCTGGATAATTTTAAGTGGTTTACCATCTTAATTAACAGAAAAGTTGGAATTTTTTAAAATTGGCAAGTACACTATCATGTATTGTAAGAACCAAATAAATATAAATGGTGATAGAATTTACAAGAGAAAATAGAGCGTTGAAGAACTTACAAAACTTTTAAAATTTGATTCAACTACTTGTTCTTGCCTAGAATTTGAAGCAGTAGCAGAAGAAAGAAATTATTTTGGAACCTTTTCTTTTATAAGGTTGCCGAAGCCCAAAAGTCTACTGACTAATCTCTCTCCCCTTTTGAATTTTTCTTTTTCTTTTTTGTTTTTGTCACGTCCCGTGTGCGCGAGCCCGCAGCGCGATACTTGGGCCTGATAGCACAATGACCATCTATTTGACAACCGAACTCACTATGCCAAAATAGATATCTCGAGATAATAATGAATGCTTAGGCTCATGGTTATATATCAATTGGAATGGGGTTTCACAGTTTTGGTTTTTGAGGTCAAAACTAAGGGTCTCCACCGCCAATAGCATTGCAGTGACTAATCTCCTTCGCAACGGGAGCTCTCCAAAGAGGTAAATGGCTGACCATTTAAGGTACACCATTTCCATGGACAGGAATCGAACACCTGACATCATGGTTAATGGATAAGGTGAGCTACAATCACGTCACACCACATCTTGTAATTTTTTGTTAGTTAATAGTGACATATAACCACTGCAATTAGTACAATCTGCAGACTTCACCAGCTTTCTCCTAAAATTTTCCAATTTGGATATCTTAAGCAAAATGGTCTAGTTCTAAAAGCTTTCCAAATTTGGATTTCAAAGACTTTTGGACCACTCTTTCTTGACTCCAAAGTCAATATACGAATCCTCTTTGATGACAGTTTTTGTTTGCTTATGCAATCTTAATCCTTTGAATTTCAGTATTTCATGTTCTTATTCTTTCATTGCATAACATGGTCCCACTGATGAAACATTTCTTTGACCATTGTCACATGTACTCGGTGCAATAAAGACAGAGGTGTATTTATTCATCCATTACTATTGGTGCGAATAATTAAAAAAAATAAAAAACAATAATAACAAGGGTATTCTTGTGATATATATATATATATTTTCTATTACAATTATTTATTGGACCTCACCAGAGGAGGAATAGTAGAAGCCCGACTGAGCGGGTGCCCTGTGAGGAAAGTAGTAGAAGTCCCGTTGAGCGGGTGTCATAGAGGCTCGTTGAGCGGGTGCCCCATGAGGAGGAGTATAAGACCCACACAAGGGAACCCAAAGAAATGACAATTAAATCATTCCCCTTGTGTGAGGTGGGTATCGAACCCACAACCTCAAGGTTGTGGGCAGACCCTTGCCCCACTGGGCTAAGGAATCTTAGATATTCTTGTGATATATTGTTTATTAAGATTTTATATATTCAAATTTACATAAACTTCAAATTTAAATATTATTCAGCTTTCTTTTTTTTAATCAAGATACGAGTGTCGAATTCAGAGACAGATCCAAAATGAGAATTTAGGGGAATACACTTTGAAAGGTTTTTTTTTTTTTTTTTGCTAAATAATATACTTTGAAAGGTTACATTACAAAACTTTTGAAACTTTCAGACGCCCAAAACAAAATTTTAGTTTTTTTTTTTTCAAAATATAAACTTTTATATATATAAACAAAATAGGATACAAGAAGGCCAAAAGACCTAAGACATAACATGCCAAACGGCTATAAAAGACTAAGGTCTTTTAAAAGGCTTATATCTAGTCGTCATATGATGCTCCATAAGCGTCTTTTTAGCATTTTTTTTACTTTTTCGCTAGCGGACAGGAATAAAATCATCTTCGACTAGATCTTCAGATTATTCAGACTCTGAAAAGTCGTCGTTCAAAGCCTCCGGAACAAGCATATTCGTAGTGGGTACCTTTGGACTTGAGAGAAATTGGTCTATAAAATCTTCATCTAGCTGAAGAGCAGTCAATGTTTCGAAAGTCGTGTCTGAAACTTCAGTATTTGCAGGCGCGAGAGTCTCACTCTCGTTTTGCGCAATGGTATCAACATGTCTCTGTGCAGTAGGCCCCTTGATTTTGTTATTCAGGTTCCGTAAGCTTGCAAATAATTTGTGTTTGTCTTCGAAATGAGCATCCAAAATATTCGGTTTCTTTTGTGCTGACCACAAGTGCACCAGAAAGTCAAGTGGTTGACGGACCGGTGCTGATTTTTAAAACACTGCTAGCGACTCCGGACTTAATCCGAGTCTGAAGCTAATCAGACCCACCTTATTAGTAATAGATTGGGCTAATCTGTATGGGTCCTGCGCAGGCACAGTGAAGTCACCAACTGGGCCTGGGTTCTCTGGCATGCTGTCCTCTGCTGCTAGGATAGAGTGATTTGCCTCAGCTGTTGTCCCCTGCAGTTCGCTATTAGCAGTAGTAGGCAGTGCTAAATCCCCTGTTTCTGGAGCAGAATCATTTGTTACTGGGGTAGTAGCTTTCGCAACATGATGTACAGTCTCATGTGCTACTGCAACAATGCTAGTCGTGCCAGCAGTACTAGCCGAAGCCACTGCTTAAAAATGGGTGAATCCAAAATTTTGGGGCCTATAGTGTAGATTCGCCACTGGTCGAACCCGAGATATATTATTCTGAATTAGAATAATTGTGCCAACTGCACTAACCCTGTTTAACCATCATTCATCCAACTTGATTTACTAGATCTCGAGTTTACGTAAGAGGGTCCGGTATGCATGTTCATTTCATCAAATTCTAAAAATTTCTTTAATGTCAATATGACTTTGAGGATTGAAACTGTCACGCCTATACCAAGAGGCGAGACATGACCGTGTCAATAACCCATACTATTAACACAATGTCTCTTATTCAACATAAACTTAAATTTACAAATACCTCAAAGGAACTTTAAATAACTTAACAATCTCTGAAATAAATTATTACATCAAAATCTTTCGCAGCAGAAACAAAACATAACATTAATAGTTTCTCAAAACTAAATTGAAAACTTAAACGAATCACCCTCTTCACCAAAAGGGAATTCTTCCTACTCTGCTACATCATTCTCATCATTGCTAACTTCACTTGAAAAAATATGGAAATGAGTGAGTTTCCAACTCAGTAAGAAATTAAAATTCTTCCGAAATCAAGTAGTTTGAAAACACTTTTCGTACTTTTACAAAACATAACCTTTGACAAAAAATCGTCTTTGAACTTTGAACATCTCAGAACATCGTTTACCTTGAAAACAATACTTTTACTTTTCTGGATACATAATATTTGGTATAAAACTACCTTTGAACTTTGAAAACCTTACAAATAATCATTCTTTTAAAAGAACCGAAAACTCTTTTGAGAAACAAACTTCTACATCATCAGAAAAGAATTCACTCGACATAAATAACTTTATAATAAACTTGAATCATAACAGACACAAAACTTTTATCATTTGACTCGGTAACTATATAAACATTAGAAATTCTCAACTTGAAAGAGTCCTTTACCACAAGGGTACTTTACCATAAAAAGGTACTTTAGTCGATTAGGGGAAAACAGTGACTCACAAGAGTCCCTTAGCCAAGCAATTTCTTTAACATTTAACTTTTCGAAATATAATTTATTTCCTTTTCTTTAGCTCTTTCTCATAACACATCGAATTTGACTCATCAAGTCCTTCACCGGGGTATACTTCAAATGTTCGGCTCAAAATTTATTTAAACTTTAGTTGGGGTAAAAAGACTCTTATAGAACATCACATGACGACTCGGTATAAGCCTTTCAAAAGGCCTTAGTCTTTTTTCAGAAAATTCTGCGACTTTTGTACATGAATCCGGTAAGTGGATTGTTTGGCAAATGAAACTTGTGACTCGCGTTTGGATCGTGACTACAGGGATTTTAATCAGCTCCCAATGAAGGCAAGGGGCTTATGTTAGTTGGAGGAAATAGGAACACCACATTCGTGTACCCAAAAGATGATGCTTTGTCTATTTTCGCTTTCTCATATGGTATCCAAGGTTGTAAAGTACTACACCTTGGCACTTTACTTCTTAACTCTCTGGCCATATCACATTTCAATAAAATCTCGCATATTAATTAAAAAAAAATGCTGCAATCTCAACAACTTGGATTGGAAAGAAAAAATAAACATTGCATAAGAATATTTTAAGCTAGAAAGAGATCATAAAAATAAATACTTTTCCAGCTTTGGTTATCTTAGCAACTTTAATTGGAACAAAAAGCATACGAATTTTGGTACTGATCATTTCTATTTTTGCATGCAATTTCACATGGATGACTTGCTCTTTCTTCTTTTCTTTTTTCTCCCCCCCCCCTCGCCCTCCTTTCCTTTACAGTAGTATGAGGTGTTTACCACTCTAAATCATATTAATTCCATCTTATAATATAAGTCGTTTACAACGTGTAGCAAAAATTAACGAAGCAAAAAGTAAAGTATTTTGTCATTCAAAATATCAATATTACAAATCCTATTATGAGAATAATATTGATACTTTGAATGATAAAGTAACTTGTTTTTGTTTCCTTAATTTCACTAAATATTTTAAACGACTTATATTATGGAATGGATATTACTACTTACTAATTGAAATAATTTGTTATAAACACATAAATTTAATGCATTGAAAATTTGAAATGCTAGCACTTTAATGCAGACTCAAATATTGCATACAACAAAATTATTGAACAGGCAAGTCAATACAATTGCGCAGTCGATAAAACACCCGTTCTGCAAAGGTCACATATTCGACAATCATATAAGATCTCATCTCTCCAACTCCTTTTGCATGGCACTTGGGTAGAATATTATTCCGAAAACTAATCAAAGATTTCAAGTTTAGAATCCGGATATTGTTTTTTGAATTTGAATATTTTTTTTACAAACTTGGAAACTTATCATAGTAAATCAAGTGATTTATTTGACGTCTGTGGTTTAAAGAGGAAAAAAAATAACAATTGTTAAAATAAAGAAAAATGACTATTTTTCTTATTTGTTAAATCTTCTTATCAAACGGTCTAATAGTTGTTTCGCACATAGTTCCGCAGTGTAGCCATATTTGGTTAGGCAGTTGCAAAGCCGTCTTCACTTCCCTTAAATCTCAAAGGCTCTACCATCTCTTTCATTAACTTGGCCTTGGACCGTTCTATTTTGTTTGGACCATTTTTCCTAATATGTTAATTCATAAAGAAAAGGGAAAATGACCTGGATAATCCTTAAAGTTTTATCGAAGACATAGTTAGGTCCCCAAAGTATTTCGACTTCTTGTTAGGTCCTGGAACAATAATCGCGACTTTTAAATGGTCCCACCAACAGTTTGCCGGTTGTTTCCGGCCAAAAATTGTCACGAGCTTAGCACGTGACTGATCACCCAGGGGCAAAATGGTCCAAAAAATTAAGTTTTTTATCCCACCGTTGATGTCACATGTAAGCATAACCTAAATATCTCAAATCCAACCTTCTTCAGCCGCGTTATTTCCAAATTCAAAACCCTAATTTCTAATCTTTCCTTTAATCACCTTAAACATAACTGTTCTTCCTAAAATATTTGCAACAAAACAAAGAATTCTGGCATCGAGGTGTGTTATCCAAAGAAGAAGACACATGTGATGGGAATGGACCATTTTGCCCTGGTGGATAAGTCACGTGACCGGAGCGTGAGTATTTTTTTGCAGAAAACAACCAGCCAAACTGGTGGTGGGACCATTTAAAAGTCGCAATTATTGTTCCAGGACCTAACAAGAAGTCGAAATACTTCGGGGACCTAACTATATCTTCAATAATAGTTTAAGGATTATTTAGGTCATTTTACCTAAAGAAAATAAGGGTCCAAAATGGATGGCGCCTCGCGTGGAAATCCGGGGAGCGCGGGGTCGGCTGAATCCTCCGTTATGGGGATGGCCGATCGAAGTATATTGGTGAAAGTGCAACAAACTCAACAGCGGAAATTACTTCTTTTTGTGAAGGACTCAAACTTGCTGAGGGATTTGAAAGTACCCCTCTCAACAATTCACACGGATTCCTTAATCCTGGCCGAGGCGATAAAAAAATGAAGGGTGAATTCATGTACTTTGGATGATTGCTTTCATCAAGCTTTAGTTATATGGAAAAGGGAGGATGTCGTTCACGTATATCGGGAAGCTAATAAGATGGCGGATTGGTTCGCAAATTTGGCTTGCAATACTCGCTGCACTACACATTTTGCACAACTTGAGGATTTACCTATGGAAGAACGGGTCTTATATATGTAACTTGGACCGCAAAGGAATGCCCTATCTTCGGCTGCATAAATGATAGGGACTTGGATGATAAAGTTTTGATAATCTTAGGAGCAAGAACTCCTGCTTGCTGCTGTGTCTGTAACCAAGGCATTAGCCTGTGGGCATTAATTTGTACTTGATAATGCCCTTATTTGAGCCACAGCAATAAAATTACTATTCTTTATAATAAAAAATAAAAAAAATTAATGCTGTTGTCAAATTGTATTTATAAAAAAAAAAGGTCCAAAATGGATAAATAATCGTCACATGAGGGAGTAAGAAAATGTACAGGACCATTCAATTTGGGACAATTGAGTAATAAAATGAACATATTAAAAAACAATATATAATTTAAAATGAAGATATCCTTAAAATGTTTTGACGGGCTAACTTAGAGACGGGTACAAAGATATCAGTCGGAATGGTTTGCGAGCATAATTGATCTTTTATTCGTGAATCTTCTTTTTTTTCCTATTACAATTATTTATTGGACCTCACAAGAGGAGGTCGACCTCACCAGAGGAGGAGTAGTAGAAGCCCGGCTGAGCGGGTGCCCCGTGAATCTTTATTCGTGAATCTTTTACAAACCAAAAACAATTATAAAACAACATCATTATAACTTTAAGAAATACAATTATTAGAGATAAGATTCTTAGTCCTTAAGTAGTGCAATGTTTTTTCCTAATTTTACCTAAAGAGAAAATCGCTAGTACATAATTATTTACTAATTTCGATTTTTAACACAAACTATTTATTAAGCGATAAATAACATGAACTATTTACGGGCTACCAAATGTATCCAATTAAGAATTTCGTCTAATTTTCAGGCAAAAAAAGCCACGTGACAAGCATGCAACATTTGAACAAAGGGCAAATTTGTCCAAAAACCCACCCTACTTGAAAAGAAAAAAAACCCGACCCATTGTACCCGGATACTAAACGATTAACCCATAAGTCTCGTCATATATATCTAAACACTTAACAAAAAATCAGAATTTCTCACAAAACCCTAAATTTCCCTAACCCTTGAACTTCCTATTCTGACCCATCGACCACCAGATCCAGAAGCATTCACTTGATTTCATCAAGTAAAACAAGAATCCTAGTATCCCTTGAACGATATTGTATTGAATATGCACATCCAACCACCTGAGAAAGGCAAAGCCAAAATATGGTAAAAACCCTAATCTTTTATGAATAAATCTTGAATATAGTAGTCTATTTGCCTGGAAATCTGTAAAGATATTATTTTTTTGTTCAATGGTTCATTATTTTAGGGTTTTTTGGTTCACTTTTTTAAATATAAAAATTATTTTGTGTTGTTTTCAAAACATCGGAGTTATTTTATATTATAATGTTTGTGTTGGGCCATTATTAAAAGTTGATTCTTTTAAAAAAAAAATGGTACTACTGTTATCCTTGTGTGGTCCTGGTCATAAAAAAATGTTGGCTTTTGATGTAGTCCTGGTCATTTATGTTGTCCTAGTCCGACTAAATTTAAGTGATGGACTGATGTTGGCTTTTTGTACTTTTTTTTTGTTTACCACAGCTCACCAATCAGATTTCTTCACTCTTAATGTTCGCCATGATGGTAACTTTATAGTAAATGATAAAGGTGAAAATGAATATGTGGGGGTCGAGTTGAGCACTTTGATTACTGTCACCCTAACCAAATGAAGTGGGACAGCATTAAGTATGTGTGTGATAAGTTAGGTCATAGGAGAGGCAAAATGTTTCTATAATGTGCATTTTGATGATGGTAAAGTATTAGTAATGCACATTATGTCTGTAATAGATATTTGAATATGGCTCATTGAAAGGGACCCTCCAGCAAATGAACAAAAAATGGTAGTAATGGCAACCCTATCAAACTGTCTAAGTTAGATAATGCATCAACTTGTAGAGGTTGTTTCCCAAAGGGGCACAAAATGTCCAAACAAATCATCATCTAATGGGGCTGAAGTGAATCAGAAACAAAGTGGATACATCTAACATGAATAAATGTGGAGTTCGCTTGCAATTAGGACCCATCATTAGGTTTTTGTTTAAGCATTATTTACATTTTATGACAAGTGAACTTTCTATGTTAAAATTACGTATTTAAGCTATTAGATGGGTATTTCACTTCACATTATCAAATCTATCCAGGTATAATTTTTCTGTATTAAACAGGTTTGAATTAGAGTTGAATTGTGAAGAGAAGATTAAATAAAATGGGGTGAGTGAGAGTGAGTGCTCAGATGGAAGCAGATAAAAATGCATGCTTAAACAAATATAGATATAAATCATGATTTCATAAAGTCTTACTACTAAACATGATTAGGGGATGTGACAAATTCTACATAATTGACAACACTGGGTTGACGAGTCAAGATTAAGAGCCTTCATATGGTAATAGTAGTAACACTTTTAGGGACCCAACTACAGATGTGTGTGGGGATGGGAATATCCAATAATGAGAGGAGAGACCGTGAGATCAAGAGAATGTCTGTGTAATGTCACACAGTTATAATGCGGAATATTTTTTCTTCACACATGCAGAACTTATTTTTCTTTTGTACAATCAGTTATTATTAACATTTGCAGAGTCGGAACTAACCATTCTCAGAAACGACGAATTTTCTATAAAAAAAAATTCATAAATATTTTTATAAATATTATATCCCGTCCCAAAAAAAATAAAAATTTCAATAAAAATTTCATCCAAAGATAAACGGATGAGTAATTATTATGTTACGTAAAAAACTATGATACTTTAATAAATAAATACCTAATACTCTCAAAACAACCATATTAATAAATATAAGAACTTAATACTCTCAAAACAAGCATATTAATAAATATAAGTACTTAATACTCCCAAAACAAACATGGCAACCATATTAATAAATATAAGAACTTAATACTCTCAAAACAAGCATATTAATAAATATAAGTACTTAATACTCCCAAAACAAACATGGCAACCATATTAATAAATATAAGTACTTAATACTCCCAAAACAAGCAATAACAAGCTATAGTTTTAGCAATCACCATGATAATAAAAAAAAATGTAAGATTCAAAAATGTAAATTGAACTAAGCAAAAGTTTTTCAAATTCTAAAGTAACATGAACTATAAAAGATAAATTGGCTGCAAATGTTGATTCCAATTTAACTGCAACAACAAATGTTGAGAGTTGAGATCACTCTGCACAACCTATAACTCCTCCAGCGGCGCCAGAGCTACGAATCATCACCTACAATGCAAGAATTATAAGTCAACAAAAATATCACATATATCAAAAAAGTGTTTACTCCAATATAATACTTATTTCATCCCATATTGAATATTCACTTTCTCAACACGAACGCATATATAACAGATAGATCCTTATATAATTAAGAGAAATGACAAACATGTACGCGTGAAGCAGCCGTAAGACCGCTCGTTGCACGGCCATATACTTTTTGCCCCTTAGCTCCAACCAATGCAACCACTAAACTCCCTTTCCATTTTCTCATGCTAGTGCCTCCTTTTTCCATTGGAACAAATAGACCAATCATATGGTGTATTTTAAACCGTCCCTATATATTGTAGATGGTATAATTAAACATACAAACTTATATGAAGGATATTGATAAAATCAATAACTTTTCTAACATCCTAGAATCTAGGAAGAAATAGTAGCAAACAATTGTTTCTCTCTTTGGATAAAATAATAATGCTAGAAAATTATACACTACATAAATCATTTTCAAATGAACGAAAATATTTGTGGATATTACAAAAATACAATTACTACTTTTTTTGCTTCACAATATATAAGAGTTTTTTTTTTTTTTTGCATTTTTGTCGAGATTAAGGAAATGGAATAAGTACGCAATATTTTTCCTATTATGTCCATTACCAATTTCATTAGTTAATATAATAGAGAATAAGGGAATATTTGTATTTACGGGTGGCGGTGACTTTCGAAAAAGTAATTCTTAAAAAACTTATAAAAAGCCAAATATTTTGAGAAAAATAAAAGAACTAAAAGATATTATAATGTGAAATGAAGGTAACAATCTTATTTCTATTAATATAAGCGTATATAGGCTTTCAACTCCTCAAACCACATAATAAAGAGAAAGGAAGAAAACTGGTTAAAACCTCGTAAGTGATTATTTCGTTTGATGCATCATGAAGAGTCACGCTTGATAGGAAACCAATCCCGGAAATAACACTAAAAGCCTCGGGAACATTTCTAAAAAAGAGAGTATTTTCGAGAACACTTCCTGAAAATAATATATCATTAGCTATTTATCAATTTCCTTAACAACAACTTGGAATAAGAACCAACACGCAATTGTATAGTAAATAAGTTACCTCTCCTGGTTGGACTATGATGTTATCAATCTTCCTTGGAGTACCACAATCTAGTCATACGGGTAAAAAATTCATCAAAATTTATCATCTATAGAATTGTAAATATTTCAAATATTAAAGTAAATAGAAAAACAAACTTCACCACAGAAGAAGGGGGACGATAGAAAGAAAAAAAAAGCAAAAATATACAAAAAAATTTTCTTTTTTTGAACGAGGAAAAAATGTTAACCATTTATTTTTGTACACTTGCTTAACACTATATATTTGTTTCTAAAATTTCCTTAAATATTGAAAATTAAGTCTCATACATAGCACATGTACCTAGACTAGTATATAAATGTAAGAAACCTACTACCCAATCCCATCACTCTATCAGAGAACTATAATTCTTTGAATCCATGACAACTTAATCCTAACAAACATACGTTTTTTTCTTTCTTTCTCTCTCTCTCTTTTCCCTTTTTTTTTATTTGTGAAAATCCTAGCAAACATACATAATTACACATGTTTAGAGATGTAATACCTTTATTAATTAATGTTTCCTAATTTCATCTAAATTTCAAGCCAGCGCATTCACTTTCTTTCAAATTATGCTAATAGATTATCATAAAAGACACAAAATGAATACCAAAACTCAGGCCACCATTTGAATTACTTTAAACCAATTCCAAAAGCAAAAAGAATCGTTAGTGTAAAGACTTCTAGAGAGTAGTTTAAATGTATCGGTGTTTTATGTTTCTATAATACATGCACAATCGCATTATATACGCACACTGTGAAATTAAATTTGAAAGCAATTTATGTAAAAAGCTAAAGAGTGTATATATAAGTAGTATAGATTTTACCCAAAGCTATATTTTCTGTACTTGAGTTATGTGGTGGTTGTGGATATGTTGGAGGTGGTGGCACTACTACTGGTGACGAAGGTGATATTGTAGGCGCCACAACTGGAGAGGGTGATGACTCAGAGATATGAGCGGTTGAACCAGACGAGGATGGTCGGCGTGGTGTACGAGGATGCTGCACCAGGTGGCCTTACATATGGTGTAGCTGTTGTATGCATTTCAACAAATGACAGGGAACTATCTGGACCGTATTTCCTCTGTCTCCCTCTTTTACGCTTTAACCCATCACTCATACTTGAGTAATCAGTATTAGTATGTCCTCCTCCGACGGCTCCATGGCCGGAGGTCACCCCAACAGCAGGTCGGTAGGTTGGTGATGAGCCAGCCGACAACAAGGAAAATCCAGGAGGATATGTCTCGTCATGAATCGGGTAGGTTGGAGATAAAACTAGCGAGTTTGGCTGAGATTGCGCCAAAGGTGGAGAATTCGATAAATTGTTGTTATTGTCGTATGGGACTAACTCCAAACTCGTAACCTTCATTTTTCTATTTGTCTGATGAAATGAGAAAGATTTAATCAGAGCCAGAGAGGAAAGATTTAAATAAGTTGACCATGAATGTAGGAAATATCATAATATGGGCTTGAAAAATATGCAGAAAGTCAAAATCAGCAAAATTGAATATGTTGTAAATACTCCATACTCGTGGTAGAGAAACCTTAGAGTTTCATAGAATAATATTTATTAATTTCAAAAATTTCAATAAATTATACCCCAACCCTATTATTTTAATCTCCCCCCCCCACCCCACACACACACACACATAATAAAAAAAGGAAAAAAACAACTCATCTTTCTACAGTTAGAAGCCAAGTAAAAATTTCTTTAAAAATAAAGAAGAAATTCAAAACGAATGAAATTCTTATTTGTAAAAACTAAAAATTAATTAAAAAATGCAGAAAAGGAAAAAATTAAATTTTGAGCACCTAAATTCAAAACGAAAGTCTTATATAAAAAGAGCAAACAATTAACAAAACTTACAGAGAATTATAAAATTGGCGAAGTAAAAGAAGAAAAAAAATCTTGAGCACCTGAAGAGTGGTTTCAAAGATTTTTTTGGGGCTAGAGTAATATATTTCAACATAGATGTAACCTTTTATACTGTTGAAATTTGGTTAAGTGGGGTCAGATGGAAGTGTGGTCGAGTAATATATATTTTTAGAAGATGTTTAATGGGTGTGTTGTCAAAATCGGGTCAGTTTAGTTGACAAAGATCAATATCAATTTCAAATAAACGTTCTTTTTAAAATTTGGGGAAATTAAAAAATTTCAAAAGAAAATTTTGAAAAACAATGTTGAAATGCTTACCTATAAATACTAAAAGTAAGAAAGAAATAACGGATCTACAAAGATCCGTTGAGAACATAAAAAGAAAAATAATTTTTAGAACTATAAATTAAGAGGTTTTAAATGGTTGTGTATAGTTTTCATTAAGCGTTAGTATTTATAGTGTTGAATTGAAGGGAATTGGTGGAGATACACGAACTAGAGTCTCCATCGTTTAAATAAGGTAATATTTCGTACAAATTTTAGTTATTACCTTCTTTTATTGTTGATTCGAGATAAATTTATTTAAATTAATTACTACTTTGTACAAAGGACAATTTCTAGTATATTAGTTGTTTAAAGCATTAAAATCATAATATTAAAATTTTACCTTTTATATTTTCGACCCAAATGGGCAAAACATAAATAAGGAGCACTTGCCAATTTCAAAAGTTGGCAAATAGTATTTATATTATGAAAATCAAGAAAGAGGATATAATTTACCATTTTTGCAATATAATTTGTTTAGAAATAATAAATGCAAAAATAAAATGGTAAATATAAATTGTTAGGAAAAATACATTTCAAAATATAAATTTTGAATTTAAAAATTTCTAATATATATTACAAGGATTTTTTTAAAAGAAAATAAAGTTCGCAATTTGAAATTTAGCAAATAATCAATAGTAAAAACTAAAACAAATATTTACATATGTATATATATACTAGCAAAAATACCCGTGCTATGCACGGAAACGTAATGTTTAATGAAAGAAAAAATGTCAAAGTAATTTTGTATCTCAAAACATGTCAAAGTACACTTTTTTATAGTATTGTCAAACTCAAAAAACAATGTAACTTTTCAATGTGGGATACTCTTATAAGCAAATTAAGAATTTACAACCAAATTAAATTTAACCAACCAATCAAAATTTTATAAAATAATTAATTGAACAAAAATTCATGGAAATTACACGTAGGATTTAGAAAGATGTGATTGGCTGAAACTGAAAACAATCTATGTAATATAAATATAGATATATACTCCTTCCGATTCAAAATATAAGTCCTTTTAGGAGTTTTCACACAAATTAAGATACTAATCAATATGACTAAAGTACCCCTAATTAATACTCCAAAAGAACAAATAAATTAATGAAGAGTTGCATGAGAACTATACATTTTGACAAATATGAATATATGGAGAAAATAATGTAAGGGTAAATTAGTCAATAAATACAACATTCTTGTGTGTTATAAATTAGCAATGATCAATAGATTCAACTATCATAAATCAATGAAAAAACAAAAATTCTACTAATAATATTAAAGAAATTTAGAAAAATAACACAAGGGTCATAAGCAATATGATGATACATAATTATCAGAAACTCTAACATTATTTAGGCTATATACTTTAACAAATATAACATTGCTTCAATCTTGAATTTAATGTTTCATTTTGACTTAAAACGAAAATTAATAAAAGTATTTTACTTTTAATAAAGTTGTCTTCTAACATTATTAGTTAAGGAAATTTAATCTGCTTAAATTACGCTTAAACTAAGGAAGGTTAGTAGTGGAAGTTTATATGAAAAAATATTATTATTTTAGGAAATGAGTAATTTAATTCTAGCCATTATGAAAAGAAAAAAAAACTCATAATAGACATATTTTACTCGACAAAAACTCATTATGTATACTTTATTCGACAAAAACTCATTTTGTATACTTTATTCGACAAAAACTCATTAAAAGTAAGGTCGGTAAGTAGCTTATAGATTAAAGTAAAAATTATTGCACACGAAAAGTCATTTAAATCTTAAGAATTGTTCCTCACTCTCACTCTCAGCTTCATCTTCGACCAATTTCGAACTCGTTCTACCACTACTCGACCTCCGTCCCCTTTATCACTGACGTCAACCATCTAGACCAACCATAAACAAAACTATAGGTAAAAAGGTCTATAATAAAGCTACAGGAAAACATGTGTATAGTATATTTAATGTAGAGTATTATATCAAAACCAAAAATACTGAAATTTTACTTAAATTAGCATTACTTAAAGAATAAAAGAAAATAGTTGTCAAATGGCCGCTGAGTAGTACGCAATGTGGTATAACATTTGACGTGCACGTTGTGGGTTCGAATCCTGCCTTCTCCAAATTGAATAAAATAGTTCAATTTTTTTGCACCAATCAAAAGTTTTATAACTAATTAAAAATATAAAAAATCCTAGAAAATGACACGTGGCATGATATATATACAAATCGAAAGGGCTTACATATATATATATATATATATATATATATATATATATATATATATATATATATAGAGAGAGAGAGAGAGAGAGAGAGAGAGAGAGAAAATATGTATCAACCGAAATATTTACATTTAAAACGCCATCGTTTGGAAGTGAGCAATACGACGTCGTTTGGTTTGCAATAACTGAATAATGATTGTCTGGTAAAACAATGTCGTTTTATACCTACTGAAACAACGACGTTTTACAGATTTATCAAATGGTGCAAAAGGGACATAAAACGACGTCCTTTTGGGGTTCAATTGCTATTTTATAAAAACGACGTCGTTTTACTCTACCAACCGAAATGTGACGGAATCGAAACTACATCGTTTTGGATACTACCAACTAAATAGCGATTGACGGAAAAAACGTCGTCGTTTTATTCCTACAGAAACGACGGTGTTTTACAGATTTATCAAGTGGTGCAAAAGGGACATAAAACAATGTCATTTTGGTTCAGTTGTTATTTTATCAAAACGAAGTCGTTTTACTCTACCAACTGAATTGCGACGGAATCGATACTACGTTGTTTTGGATACTACCAACGGAATAGCGACTGACGAATAAAACGACGTCATTTCATTCCTACAAAAACGACAATGTTTTACAGATTTATCAAGTGGTTCAAAGGGACTAAAACGACGTCATTTTGATTCATTTCCTATTTTATTCAAACGACGTCGTTTTGCTCTACCAACCGAATTACGACTGACTCTGAAACTAAGTCGTTTGGGAAACTACCAACTGAACTGGTAAAACGACGTCGTTTTATTCCTATTGAAACGACGACATTTTACAGATTTATCAAGTAGTTCGAAGTGACACAAAACGATGTCGTTTTGATTCAGTTCCTATTTTATTCAAATGACGTCGTTTTGCTCTACCAACCGAATTGTGACTGACTCCGAAACTACATCTTTTGGGATACTACCAACTGAATAGCGTCTAACTTGAAACGATGTCGTTTTATTCCTATTAAAACGACGATATTTTACAGATTTATCAAGTAGTTCTAAGTGATACAAAACGACGTCGTTTTACACGTTTTCTCCCTCTCCTAAAAAAACCAAGTCTTTTCTTCTTCGAATTCTCTAAGAGAAGTTGTCGTTTTCTCCTCCCTTGCAGAAGTTGTCCCTCCCCTTCCCATATCCCTTCTGCGAACTCCGGTCGGCCACCACCATCTCATTGTCGTCGTGTTCTCTCAGTCCCTCATATTCACCGTCACTGACCACCATCTCCAAGACCCCCTTTCCCATCTCTTCGTCCTCACCATCTCAGCACCACTGCCCCTCTTTCCCTCCATTCACCACCTCACGACCTTCTCATCACCCCCTCGTCACCACCAGCTCCTCACCACTTCGCCATCACTACCTTTTCAGCATATCAAATTTCCCCAATTTTGTCGAAATCAGATAAGTTAAATTTTGTCTCAAATTCCCCCAGATTTGTATTAATTTTGCCTCAATCAGAAAATAAAATCAAATTCTGTTTCTTGAGTTGATTTATTTGATGGATAATACTGTTGGTGATATATAATTGTTGCTTAAAAAGCATTAAGAATGTGTAAGACCTTTGTTTGTGTATATTTGCCACTGCAATGTTTGTAAAGCTGATTTCTTTAATGTTTTGGGATAGGAAATTTATGATGAGAGTATAAAAACTTTGTTTCAGGTGCTGATTGTGTTGTCCTGAAATTTATAATGTTTTCAGGACATCAAAATCCCCTATTTGTAATTAATTATCTGGAATATTATCTTGGTTTTGAATATCAAGAGTTTCATTCTTTATTTATAGAGGATTTCATTGTTGTTTTTTAGTTTGGGAAATGGTAACTGTTTTAAATTATGGTTATTAACTATGGAATTCAATATTGTTATCCTTATGCTCATTTAATAGGGAATTCATTGTTTTGTCTTCATGTCTTCATGGTTTTATCTTCATGTCTTCATGTTAAAGAACTTCTGTTGAAATATAAAGTCTCGCATAGAGTGTATAAGGAATATCCGAATAACTTATAAGCTTATGGGTTAACACCTCTCCTTACCAATTGGTATTGAGAGGATATGGAGGCCCATGACCTAATTTTTACATGGTATCAGAGCCACGTAGTTTGATGTTGGGCCCCATTATTGTTCACGGTCCAGATGTTCAGCCCTGGCCATGAGGGGTGTGTTGAAATACTACATCGACTAGCTAGTGAGCAAATTTGTTCTTTATAAAGATTGGGCAATCCTCCCCCTCTTGAGGTATCTTTTGAAAGAATGAGTTAGACCCAAGTCCATTTTCTACAACTTCACTTGGATTTTTCACCAACTACCAATCTCAGCATGATTATCTTCAGTACATCAATAACTTAAAGTTGGTTAATAGACACGGAGCACCTTCCTATGCCTACATATTGTTTGGTCGAATAGACATCTATCTATAAATAAGAACAACACCTAGGATTTCTGTTTGTCAATATTTCTTTACCATTCTGTTATTGCTTTTCATGTTTCTCTGTTGAAAAAATTCAAAGCTACTCTTTTTGTAAATTGTACTATTACTTGTCATTCCTTCAATCGACTCTAAATTGTAACTGGGAGAATGTATTCATATTAATGACTACGTATTTTTCTTTAGTTCACGTAGCTGACCCCAATTATTTCCTAATTTGTCTGATTTCCTAATCTGTATTTTAGAGATGCCGTGAAAGAAAAATGTAGGAGAATGATTTAGAATGAATAGAAATAGAATTATTAATTTGGTTCTCTATTTGTTATTGTGCTTTATTTGGATTACAATATAACTATTAACTTTTTTCTTAACTTTCCTTTATTAATCAATTTTTTCATGCATGATATTTATTTATTTTTTTGTTCTTTTTTAATTTATCGAAATTTTTATGTCTCTTTCTCGCTTCACACTAAGAAGTCACTTGAACGACGCATATTGGAGGTGAGTAATATTTGTAGGTTTATTTTTTAGTACTTTTTAAGAAAAATTATGTATAACTTTATTGCCATAAATTAATTTGATTCTTTAATTTGCAAGGTCATAAAGAAACAAGAAAAAAGGAATTGGTTGAGGAATGGAGTTCACACTTTGTTTGTTTGTGAGTTTTGACTTTTTAACATATTTCAAAGTAATAATTTATTGTCATAAATTAATTTGATTCTTGAATTTTCAGATTGTAACTCATACATTTTCGAGGATATACATAACTGCAGGAAAAATGGTCTTTAGTGATAGCAAAAATTCGTCACTAAATCATAAAATATCGTCATTAAAACCCTTTAGTGATAAGATAAAGTTGTCACAGCGTTGTCACTAATTCACTGTCACTAAAGGTTAGTGTCGTCACTAATGATTGTACTTCAATGACAGTTAAAATGTCGTAACTAAATATTTGCGTGCATTAGTGACAACAAAACTTGTCACTAGATACCACTTTTAGATACCTACTTTTTAGTAGGCATTTCATTAAGTCATAACATCATTTTGTGGATGCAAAGATTTGAACACTTGACCTCCACTAGAGTAGTTAAGTGTTGAACCGTTGAGCTGCAAGCATATTTGTGTCATTTTCTCTCATATTTAATATTTATACTATATATCATGCAAATTTTAATTAAATATATATTTAAATATTTCAAAAAAATAATAAAATTCTAATTTATTCCTTAAAGTTATTTAAATACGAATCCTTAAAGTTTTTTTTCAAATAATAATTTTAAATCATTATACGATTTTAAGTACAAGCAAATTTAAAGAAATAAGTTTATAAATCCAATTTGAACTCGTATACATATTATTTATATTTCTAGTTATTAAATATAAATATATTAGTAGCAAAGTGTTGCCACTCGCGGTTCTAAGGATAATGTCTATAAGATATACATGTTCAACACATGTAAATTGTAAGACGAATCTACATATGGTTATATTTAAAAATGCGCGCAGAAAAAGAAGTTTTACATATATACATAAGCCCAATAAGTTTAAGAAAATTACATTCTCGACAAGTACTCTAAAATTAAACAATTAAAATCAATAATTAGAAAGTTCAAAATTGATGACAACATTTTTAGTAATATTTAGTGACAACGCGTTTTGTCACTGAAAAAAATGAATAGTGACAGTGTAATTTTTTGTCACTATATGCAAGAAAAATGTCGACACTATTACCTACAACTTTAGTGACAAGATTTCTCAAGTTGTCACTAATTTAAGATATTTAGTGTCAACACATTTTATCATGAGAAAAATGACTAATGACAACGTAATGTTTGTCACTATATCAGTATATAGTGACAATAAAATGTCGTCACTATTACGTACAGCTTTAGTGACAAGATTTCTCAAGTTGTCACTATTTTGAGATATTTAGTGACAACAATAGTGACGAAATTGTTGTCGTCATTAAAATTAACCCCTCTTTGTATTTTAGTGACAAGATTTTTTGTCATCGCAATAATTCTTGTCACTAATGACCATTTCTCCTGTAGTTACAAAAGATATGAGACACTGGTATATTGCAAGGTCATAAAGAAACAAGAAAAAGGAATTGGTGGAGGAGTGGAGTTCACACTTTGTTTGTGAGTGTTGTAATTGTTACATGAGAGCGTGTAAACTTTTTTTTTAGAATGCATTGGTAAAATAATGAGTTATGGATGTTATTTTTGGGTTTTATTGATCATGTTTGATTTTTGTGATCTTATTGCAAGTTTTTCTAATTTATTGATGTGCGTATTGTTGTTTCTTATAACATAGATTTTATTAAATTTCCGTATTTATTTATTTTAATTAAAAACAATAAGCGACAGTACATTCGGTTGCTATATATTCAAAGTCAACTGAATTTTACTCAGTCGCTATGTCGTCGGTATCTAACGACAAAATTATCAGTCGCTAACATTTCCGTCGGAAATCGGTCGTTACACATTCAAAGTCAAAAGTCAATATTAATGTCAGATCGGTCGTTATTCCGTCAGTAACTAGCGACAAAATTATTAGTCGCTAAAATTGTCGTCGGAAATCGGTAGATACATATTCAAAGTCAAAAGTCAACATTAGTGTCAAATCAGTCGTTATTCCGTCGGTAACTGGCGACAAAATTATCGGTCGCTAAAATTGTCGTCAGAAATCTGTTGTTACCCATTCAAAGTTAAAAGTCAACATTAATGTCAGATCGGTCGATATTTCGTCGATAGTTAGCGACAAAATTATCGGTTTGCTAAAATTGTCGTCGAAAATCGGTCGTTACACATTCAAAGTCAAAAGTCAACATTAATATCAGATCGGTCGCTATTCCGTCGGTAACTAGTGACAAAATTATCAGTCACTAAAATTGTCATCGGAAATCGGTCGTTATTCGGCTTAGTGACGCAAAATATCTGACAACATGGTTCGGTAGCTATTTTCAGTTTAGCGACAGATTAGCGACGGAAAAGTCCGTAGTTATTTAATTGTTTTCTTGTAGTGAATAAAACCTGTCCATCTACTAAAAAATGCTGAAATTAAGGTGAGCACTTGTTTCTCCATTCATGTACTACTTTCCAATTGTTTGTCTTTGATCAATGCATTCTTGACATTGTGAATGAATTGCAGATTGAGGAAAAGGTTGATGATTATGGTGATCAGCCTGAATCAGAAGAAAATGAGGTAGAAGGTGAAGAGCAAGAATCAGATGATGATTCAATCGAAAATGTGAATGATTCTGAAAGTGCTGGGACTGATCATGAAATGGTGGTAGAAGATGCTGGTCTAATTGATGTTGAAATTGAGAATGTTGCAGCTGCTGATGGTACACAACCAGTATCTCAAGTTGATCAAGCAGTGCAAGAGGGTGCAACAAGCAGTGGTAGCTGCTAAAAAGGGGGCAGAGCTTGCAAAATTTGTCACCAACCTGGCCATAACCAAAGAACATGCCTAACTGAGATGGGTTTCTGGATACGCTCCAACATCTCATAATTTTAGTCAAGTTTGTGGAAGTAACTTTTTGCCCAAATGGATATGTAATAGGTTTTTAGCATCAGATTATTAACTGAATGTTTAGGGAAGTTTTTGCTAGACTTGGTTTGGTTTATTTTGGCTAATTATGGGTATTTTGTTTTTGCTACAATGACTTTTGGACATGTTCACTTCATGTTAAACCATTTTCGCAGCTTATATCCTTGTGTCTTGTAATGCTTTATGGAATGTTCATTTACCATATTGTTAGCAAATTGCCATTTGCAAACCAATTCTACAATTAAAATGGTACAAAACCAACCACGACAGATTCATAATTTATTTATAAAACCTACAAGGATGTCTTACAAAACAATAACTCCCACACATAAATCTGGGTGAAAATTGCTTGTCCCCATATATGTCCATATTCCTGTATCCAACCAGAATTTGTTATGTGGACATTTTTTCCAATTATATATATACATGGTGAATTGGGTACATGAATGAAGACATACACGGGAACAAATGATTTTTTGCCCATAAATCTAATACTAAAGTTGATCTAAATAGCACGGTTCAAAAGTGAAGGGTATTGCATTGGACTGACAATGGTTTGACATAAAGAGCCAACCATGGCAGTCATTTTTTTTGGGACCAACATTCATGTCCCGTAATAGATTCCCCAATTCCGTTATGGGGACAATTCCATCTTGGGCCGACGTGGCAAAACCATGGTCAATGCAATGCCCAAAAGTGAATATAATAAACAACCCGATCCACTTAAGTCGGCGGGTCCAACATAAAATATAGAAACCTAATCCATTATTCGGCGGGTCACTAAGATATATCTACTGCTCCAACATATAAATAAGAAACCCGAACCGAGAATCAATCATCTTCTTCACTCCTCAGATTCGTTTTCGAAAAAAAAACATCTGCAGATTCAAAGCCTTAATTTCAGTACTTCCCACATGGCTATTCTCAGTTAAACCAAATCCAAGGTTAGTTTCTTCACCATCATCTTTGCTTAGTAATTTTTGTATTTATCCATTCATAGGTTTGCTTATATTTACATAGTCTGTTTTTGTTTTTCATCTAATAATTTGTTCTTTCTATTTAATTTTTGAATTAGCCATTTTGTCTTCGATATTTTGAATTAATTGTTACTGTATTTTACTGATATTTATCTGATATTCCTCTTTATCTGCTGCAGTTTGGATTGATTATTATATCTCTAAGAGCTCATCGTACGATTGTTTCAGAAACCAAAAAAAGAAATTAGGGTTAGGGTTTCTGTTTAGCTTATAATTGAATTGAATTTAAAAAAATGGATGACGATAAAAGTGAGATTCAGAGAACTCAAGAGGAGAGGAAGAAATTGGAGCAGCAACTTGCCTCACTTAATTCCGTGACATTCGATACCGACTTATACAGTGCTGATCGATTCGAGGGCTACGAGAAATCGATACCTGTGAATGATGATGATGATCTGGGGGATGCTGCGGAAAATGAGGTTGCTAGGAAAATGGCTTCCTTTACAGCCCCAAAGCAGTTTTTCAAGGATGCTCCTAGGGCTGGGGAGGAGGATGAAGTTTCGGGGTTCAAGCAGCCGAGTAAGATTATTGATAGAGAAGATGACTATAGGCGGAGGAGATTGAATAGGGTTATTTCTCCGGAGAGGAATGATCCCTTTTTGGATAAGACTCCTGGACCTGAGGTGAGGACCTATGCTGATGTCATGAGGGAGGAGGCATTGAAGAGGCAAAAGGAGGAAACACTGAGACAGATAGCAAAGAAGAAGAAAGAGGAGGAGGAGAGTGGTAAGGTGGTGGAGAAGGAAAAGGAACCAGAGAAGCCTAAGAAGAGGAATAGGTGGGATCAGTCGCAGGATGAGAAAAGTGAGAAGAAAGCTAAGGCAGGTTCTGATTGGGATTTGCCGGACTCAACTCCCGGAATTGGAAGGTGGGATGCTACACCAACTCCTGGGAGGATTGGGGATGCAACTCCATCCGTGAAGAAAAACAGATGGGATGAGACTCCAACACCGGGCAGATTGGCTGATTCGGATGCAACACCTTCTGCCGGGGGAGCTACTCCAGGTACTACACCTGCTGGGATGACTTGGGATGCTACGCCAAAGCTAGCTGGGATGGCTACTCCAACACCCAAAAAGCAGAGATCAAGGTGGGATGAGACACCAGCTACTATGGGAAGCGCCACACCGATGGCTGGGGCTACTCCTGCTGCAGCTTATACCCCTGGTGTGACCCCTGTGGGAGGAGTGGAGCTTGCTACACCAACTCCAGGCGCAATTAACCTGCGTGGTGCAGTCACTCCTGAACAGTATAATTTGTTGAGGTGGGAGAAGGATATTGAAGACAGGAACCGTCCATTGACTGATGAAGAGCTAGATGCTATGTTTCCTCAGGAGGGATACAAGATTTTGGAGGCCCCAGCTACATATGTGCCGATTCGAACTCCTGCAAGAAAGCTTCTAGCGACCCCAACTCCGATTGGCACTCCACTGTATTCGATTCCTGAAGAGAATCGTGGTCAGCAGTTCGATGTTCCGAAAGAAATGCCTGGTGGATTGCCATTCATGAAACCTGAAGATTACCAGTATTTTGGTGCCTTGTTGAATGAGGAAAATGAAGAGGAATTGTCTCCCGATGAGCAAAAAGAGCGAAAGATTATGAAACTACTGCTCAAGGTCAAGAACGGGACTCCACAGCAGAGGAAAACAGCTTTGAGACAGTTGACTGATAAAGCTAGAGAATTTGGTGCAGGGCCACTCTTCAACCGAATACTGCCCTTGCTCATGCAACCAACATTGGAGGACCAAGAAAGGCACTTGCTGGTAAAGGTTATTGATAGGGTGTTGTATAAGTTGGATGAGTTGGTCCGCCCATATGTCCACAAAATACTGGTGGTTATTGAGCCTTTGTTGATTGATGAAGATTATTATGCCCGTGTTGAAGGTAGAGAAATTATTTCCAACCTCAGCAAGGCTGCGGGTTTGGCAACTATGATTGCTGCAATGCGTCCGGATATTGACAATATTGATGAATATGTGAGAAACACTACTGCAAGAGCATTCAGTGTTGTTGCTTCTGCACTTGGAATTCCTGCATTGTTGCCTTTCTTGAAAGCTGTGTGTCAGAGTAAGAAGTCTTGGCAAGCTCGTCACACTGGTATTAAGATAGTTCAGCAGATTGCTATTTTGATTGGTTGTGCAGTCTTGCCTCACTTGAAATCCCTGGTAGAAATTATAGAACACGGGTTGAATGATGAGAATCAAAAGGTTCGAACTATTACAGCCCTCTCGCTTGCTGCTCTTGCTGAGGCTTCTGCCCCCTATGGTATTGAAAGCTTTGATTCTGTGTTGAAGCCTCTGTGGACTGGTATTAGATCACATCGCGGGAAGGTTTTGGCTGCATTCTTAAAGGCTATTGGTTTTATCATTCCTCTCATGGATGCTATATATGCTAGTTACTATACGAAGGAAGTGATGCATGTTCTTATTCGGGAGTTCCAGTCTCCTGATGAAGAAATGAAGAAAATTGTGCTGAAAGTTGTGAAGCAGTGTGTCAGTACTGAAGGTGTGGAACCGGAGTACATACGGAATGATATTCTTCCAGAGTTTTTCCGCAACTTTTGGGTGAGAAGAATGGCTTTGGACCGCAGAAATTATAGGCAACTGGTTGAAACTACTGTTGAGATAGCCAACAAGGTTGGTGTTGCTGATATTGTGGGGAGAATTGTAGAAGACCTGAAGGATGAAAGTGAACCTTACAGAAGGATGGTCATGGAGACAATTGAGAAGGTGGTTGCCAATTTGGGTTCATCAGATATTGATTCACGCTTAGAAGAACTATTGATCGATGGAATTTTATATGCCTTCCAAGAGCAAACTAGTGATGATGCTAATGTGATGCTTAATGGTTTTGGTGCTGTTGTGAATGCTCTTGGACAGAGAGTAAAGCCCTACCTTCCTCAGATATGTGGTACAATTAAATGGCGCCTCAATAATAAGAGTGCGAAGGTTAGACAACAAGCAGCAGATCTCATATCAAGGGTTGCTGTGATAATGAAACAATGTGGAGAAGAACAGCTTATGGGCCATCTTGGCGTTGTTTTGTATGAGTATCTGGGAGAGGAATACCCAGAAGTTCTGGGGTCAATACTGGGAGCTTTGAAGGCAATTGTTAATGTTATTGGTATGACCAAAATGACCCCTCCTATAAAGGATTTACTTCCTCGCCTAACTCCAATCTTGAAAAATCGTCATGAGAAAGTCCAGGAGAACTGTATTGACCTTGTTGGTCGTATTGCTGACCGTGGAGCCGAGTTTGTTCCTGCTAGGGAATGGATGAGGATTTGTTTTGAGCTTCTTGAGATGCTCAAGGCCCACAAAAAGGGAATTCGCAGAGCAACAGTGAACACTTTTGGTTATATTGCAAAAGCCATTGGTCCCCAAGATGTCCTCGCAACATTGTTGAATAATCTGAAAGTGCAGGAACGTCAGAACCGTGTCTGCACAACTGTGGCAATTGCAATTGTTGCAGAAACCTGTTCTCCTTTTACCGTTCTGCCTGCCCTGATGAATGAATATCGAGTTCCGGAACTTAATGTCCAGAATGGTGTTTTGAAATCCTTGTCCTTCCTTTTTGAGTATATTGGTGAGATGGGGAAAGATTATATTTATGCGGTTACTCCATTATTAGAGGATGCTCTGATGGATAGAGACTTGGTTCATCGTCAAACTGCAGCTTCGGCTGTAAAGCACATGGCCCTGGGAGTTGCTGGTCTTGGGTGTGAAGATGCTTTGGTTCATCTGTTGAACTACGTCTGGCCCAACATTTTTGAGACGTCACCGCACGTCATAAATGCTGTAATGGAAGCCATTGAGGGTATGAGAGTGGCGCTAGGTCCTGCAGTTATATTGAACTACTGTCTTCAAGGGTTGTTCCATCCGGCAAGGAAGGTGAGAGAAGTGTATTGGAAGATCTACAATGCCCTGTACATTGGCGCACAAGATGCACTTGTCGCTGCTTATCCTATGCTGGAGGATGAAGGAGAAAATATATACAGTAGGCCTGAATTGGTGATGTTTGTCTGAAGTTCTATGAGTAAAGTATGTGATAGATAAGATAGAGAACGTGTCTATTAATACATTAGACGCGGTTTCCTTGTAGCTGTTGTAGTTCTTGTCTTGGAAACCTGAGTGATAATGCTTGTTTTCTGTGTTTCTCCAAATTTCAGCTGTTAAATTATATATGCTTGGTAAAATAAACATTTGGATGAGGTGCTTATCATATAGTACCTTCATCCGATAACCATGAGGCATGATATTGCTAAAATTTTCTTCTTCCATTTTATTTCAGTTCTTCATATAAGATGCCTCAAATTTTTTCACTCTGACCTACAATGGATTGCAGGAATTCTTGATCAAAAGGGAAGAAAATGGAATCTGGATGTTAAGGTAGGTACTGGCATGACTACTTTATTTATGCCAAATTGAAATTTGCAAGATTAAATACTCTGCTTTAACCATACAGCTTGGAAACAAAATCTTTGATTTAACATGTTGATTTTACAGTTTGTATCTTTCAAAACAATTATATAAAAACTTAAATTATGAATTTCAGAAATTCAATAAGGGGTACAAATTTTTAAGTGGTGCATATCAAATTCTTAAGCGGTGCATAAATGTTTGCATCTAAAATGCTCTCTGTATTTCAGAGTTATTGCATTTAAAATGCTATCTGTATTTCAGAGTTGAGCTAAACGACGAATGTCAAAAGGGTATGCATCGGATGGCTTCTCAGCAGCGAATGATCTTCTGCCGACGATGATATTTGCTGCTTCGCCTGGGTGAAATGCATCCCAAAACAGGTACTCATTTCTGTTCCTGCATGGACTTTGGAATGGAAGACATGTTATTTGCCCATTGTTTCTCCCTACTCCGCAGCATCCAGAATTTGTCACCCTAAACCCTGCAAAAACATCTTATAGTCTCAAATTTCCATTCAAAATTTGCCCTTAAAAAGCATCGTGGTGGTGTGTCTGACTCGTAATTCAGGACTAGTTGTCAATCAAAAAATTTACCAGATTGTCCTCAAAAGAATAATAGGTGACTTTGAAGGGGTGGGTTAGGTAGCTACAGAGTTATTTTTTGAGAAGGTACGGAGGTGTAATTACCATATCGTCCGGGGGTGTCAATCAAATCTTGAAAGATCCCATAGGCATTTATGTAGATAAATCTTGCATCATTAAAATTGTTGTTGAAGTTGTCTACCAGTGCCCTAAGCTTGTTATTAAAGATCTGGTTTGCAGAGTTGATTCTGGAAACACATGTTCTGCCATCAGGGCTGTTTTGAGCCAATGCATTTGGACTGCAACCAATCTGACCCACTCCTATAAACACAAATTTCCTTGCTCCAAAGTTGTAGAGCATCTGCAACCATAAACAGCACCAAAAAAATTTCAAAACAATTCCTGAAATATTACCCTTTTTCCCCTTATATCATCTTTTGTTGCATATATCTGTACATTCAACATAAAAACTCTTGTTCCACGAGTATGGAAAATGGGAGTAAGCGAAAAGGACAAACCCTTATTTGTTGAGTATATTCTTGAATAAGGACTTGAGCAAATTGTTCAGGTGTGAATTGTCTGCTACTTGAATAGAATGCAGGCATAAAGTAGTTGTTGAGGTAGTCATTGCTTCCAACTCCAACTGAAAATATGCATTTTCTGAGGTAGTTTGCTGTTGAATTTTCATTTCCAAGAATGCCCACCAACTGTGAAACTGTGTTTTTGTAGTTGTTTACCTGTGCTGCGAAACTAATCCGAGCACCCTACCCATGACGAAAATATACGAGGTTAATAGTACCTTAAAACATGCTATAATCATACTAAGATCAAAGGTGTTAGAATGTTAAACAAAATTTAGTACCAGTTGCTGGCCAGTTTCTGCTCTAATCCCAGCAGCCGCTGATGCATAATTTACTCCCCTCAGTATGGCTTGGCCGCGCGCTCTTGAATAGGGTGGAATGTAGTCGTCGAATCCCATAAGCTCAGCTGCAGAGTAGCCAATTTTTTTTAAGTAAAGTTGAAGATTAGTATGTATTTAATATCCTGTTATATATATTAATTGAAGTCTTTAGAAAGTAATGGTAAAACTAGGCTTATAATACTACTAATTAAAGTCTATTTCCAAAACAGGAAAGAAATGTAGTTTGAAAATTACCTATTTCGTCGACAGTAGTTTTTCCATTAGAAAACCTTCCACTAGGACCATTAGGGAAATCAATTCCATAAGGAAGATAATTAGCTTTGGCCAAAGAATTGATATTATTATTGTTCCCATTATCTACCAATGAATCACCAAATATGAAATAACCCGGTGCTATAGGTTGAGCCACCACCGCCGCCGCCATGGCCGCTGCCACCAGCACGACAACCAAACTCACCACCAAGAAGTTCTTGATCCCATAACCCATCCTCTTTCACTCCAGGAAAAAAAGACACAGGTAAAAGAGAGTTAAAGAAGAAGTAAAAGAAGATGAGTTGTGAGAAGCCTTTAGGACAATGTACTATATATATACATGTTTAAGGTCAGACATGCAACCAATTGAATTAGAGAATCAATGATCGAGGGAAGGAGGTTGAAAAGTTTTGCAGTTGAGAGCATTAAATGCCACGCGGAAAAATGTTGAGTTTTTTGCAAATATTATTGAATACCCCACGCAGTTGAGTATTGAATTTATTCAAACTGTGAGAAGGGAATTGATGAAGGTAATACTGGGACATATAGCAACAAGATAAATAAGCAAAATTCCATACTGATTTTATATTTGTAGTATAGATTCATTGACTATACTTCAGGACGAAGTCATGAAGTTTACTTTGAGGGCGAAAATAATTTTTTGCTTAATTCTTAGAGAGTTAGAAGTAAATTTTACCAATAGTTTTGTGGAAATAGATAAACTTTATAGGGTTAAATGACTAAATGACCATCTAGTATTTCACTATTTTGAGTTACAGTCGAAAACAATTATTTATACGGGCTATGTCCATCAAAATTTTACGGACAACGGATTTTAGACTCCAGCCAAAATTCCTACAATTTTTTAAAAAAAAAACCCTCCGCGTACCTGCCACGTCACGTGGGAACATTTTCGTCATTTTATTTTCTTATTAATTTTGAGGGATTTTAGAAGATGGTGGTTTTGCAATAAGGAAGATGAACAGGGGCTGCATGCGGGTCGGGTTGGGTTATGGAGGTACATTAGTCTTTTTACATTTTCAGTTAAAAAATGAGAAGAAAGTTGCCGGATTTTTTGCCGGAATCTATAATATTCAACCCGTAAGATTTTGATGATCGTAACTCGCAAAAATAATTGTTTTCGGTCGTAACCTAAAATAGTGAAATATTATACGACCATTTAGTACATTTAACCCAATTTTATAAGGTAAAAAAAAAAAGTAGTTTAAATTTTTTTAAAGGCCGCCCCTAGCTCATCCTTGCTATACTTATTTACTCATGAGATGAGCACCGCATGGCTTTGCATGACATTTGTTCCTTCTTTTTATCTACCTCTTTCAACTGCATTGATGACAAGAATTTTTTTGGCCTTGGCGGAGTAGTTTCCACTATTGATAGCAGTGAATGTTTTTTTTTCAAGATTGGTCCAATGTATTTGTCTTATTTTCCTCTCACATAAAAGTAATCTTCCTTGCAAATAGACATGAGTTTCGCTTCTATAAGTATGATCAAAATTAAATTATATGAGAAAGAAGAGAGTGAGTAGACAAATATATTGAGTCGTTCTTAAGAAAACGTTTCCACGATGGTTCTCGGTGAAAACTCCATAATAATGAGATAAATAGATAAAGAGACATTTTTTATAATTTATATTAAAATATTTGTGGGTCTAATTTTTGATTGGTATAATACCTTAATATTATTCAGTACGGCCTGCTTGTGGAAGCATTTGGCGTTTCGCCCACCAAGTAATTTTGCGACTCCTTTTCAGCTTGATTTCAGACTTGTGAAAGAAACATTAGTACTACTGTCATATTTATTTGCTACTGACTTGATCAAAATTTCATTCAAACTTGCTTTTCTGCTGATTTTTTTGTATCTGTTGCTCGTCGGTTACTTTTCCCACCGACTTGTAACCTTTAAAATCCTTAGTTTGACATAAATAAATGCACATTATGTTCCGGAAGTCACACCAAGGCTAGCATAGACTTGAAGGTTGAAGACCAAACAATCAAATAAAGCCGTGAAAAAGTCTCCCAAATCCCATACTTACCAAATATGAGTTGAGCTATGAGGCGAACAAAATTAAAGTGAGTTGAGTCTGAGCTGGTTTTAGCTCAACTCAATTAATTTCCATGATGGAGTTTTACCTTACTTTCACGATTCTGGATCTTTTATATATTGTCTGTCACGTATGAAGTAATGTGATTATTCCAAACATATTAATTCACTTTGGTCAAATAATGTTATTACATGTGAAATAATTCCATTGATCTACTAAATTTATTGCACTTAAAGATATACTAAAATATTCAGAATCTAAAAAGATTCTTTTTGCAACCCGTATGGGTGATCTAAAAAGATTCATGTTTCTTATAACCATCTCGCGGTAAGACAAATAGACAATGTCAACTCTAGGAAGGAGACAATTAGGACAAATCAACAGGGCAAAGCAGTTAAGAGTCCAAACTCTGGAAGCCAAAATGCATTTAATATAGGATTGGGTAGCAGATGATATTATGAAGGAGACACAGCACACAATTATACAAAGTCAATAACCAAGTAGAGAAAATTGCCCCAACAGTCCCTCATCTATTTTACTTTAGCCTTTATAGTCATAGTTTGTTTTTTTCCAACCTAAAGAATCCTCCGATTAATTACATGTTGCCTAAAAAGTCTTTTCCGTTAATTGGCGATGGAATTCGTCAATTTTAGGCATGTGACTTGCACATGCTCAAATAATAAGGGGTAAAATAGTCTCTCACATGCTCAAATAATAAGGGGTAAAATAGTCTAACCACTTGTTCATCATCTTCTTCCCCTCTCTCCCAAAATTTATGCAAGACGACCACCTCCACCGGCCACCGCCTTCTGCTACCCTCGGACCCATCACCCCACCCATCTACCGCATGAATGGACTCCACCGCGGATAAAAACTAGGCGTACGCATTGATGATATCTTGAACTCCAAAAATCAGCTGCTTTGATTCCAAAAATCAGTCACTTTGATTTTCTTTTTGTGATACCCGAGACTTTTTCCTTGCGTGTTTCTGACCTGTAATTAATTTCTGTATGATTAATTGCTCAAGTATAAATTTATTTGGTATGACTACGTGATTATGAGCATATTTAAATTTATGATATGCTATGTGTTATATTGGGTACGTTTGGTTAATGGGCGTTTTGTACGTGTTAGGAATCTTGAGACTTAAGTTTGAGAGTTTAGGAAAGTTTGGGGACTTTTTGAGAGTTGTTGGAAATACTCCTAATGGAGTAATTAGTGTTTGAGAGATTTAGGGGGAGTTATTGGAGGGAGTTAAGGAGTCTAGTTAGAAAAGGAAAAGAAAAAAAGAAAAAGAAAAGGAATGGAGGAGGCATCAGAAAAAAGAAAATAGTGCAGCAAAACGGAGGGCTTAGAGGTATTTCGGGTGTTTGACCTAGCTAACAACATAGGTATTTGGCGTTAGAAAGGTAATTGAAAGAGCTTATTGTGAGCTCTAACAAATTCGAATCCCGAGTTTCCTAGATAGAGTAATTGCAATATGAAGTTTCGGTTTTAGGACTTTTTGGTGATTTCGGAATTTTGGGAAGAACTTTGTGTAAGTCGATTAAGTAAGAATCCTTCACACTTATTTTTCAGTCCTAAAAGATGCATAAATTGTGGTTTAAACGTACTTACTGATTTGCTATGATCCGGGTTTTAAATTCATATTTTCTTGCATCAAATTTGGATGAAGTGTTGATAATTATTGCATTGAATCGTATTGGCATTCTCGTATGGTTGATCGTCGAGTCTACTTGCACATGTTAATTGCAAGATTAACTGTTTTTGTCATTCGTATTATGTTTCATTATTGATATCTTATTGTTTTTGTCCTTGATGTTGTCGTAATTGGTATATGTTGGTTGTGTCGCCCCCAATCTCGAGTTTTCGTCTAGAAACGGATTTCAGTTATTTTAATTGTCTGTTATGTTGAACCCGGAAGTTCAAACTGTTAAGCTTCCACCAGTTTGGGCCTTCCCTAGTTAGGTGATAATTATGGGCTGCTAACGGTTGTTGTGGACATGGGCGAAGACACCCCCCAACAATTTTTAATACTATTTATCGAATTTTTATGTGTACTTTGGAAAATTTTATCGTTTCACTCCCCCCACAAATTTTTTTTTTTTGCCTTTTTTATTGCCCCCCAAGAATTTTATTAGTTTCGCCCCCAACACCAAATTCCTTGCTTCGTCCCTGGTTGTGGATTTCACTACGGTGGGCGATGACATAACCGAATGATTCCTTAAACATTGTATCAGTCTGGACCCGGTTGTTCAGGGGTTATATTGTACCCATGAGTCTGTTAGTCTAGGCCTCTCTTGGCTTTGGCAAAAAGTTGGGGATCGTTAGTAGTTTACTTTAGAGTTGGTTTTAGGCGATTGAGCTCGATTGTGAGATTTGTGTGTCATAGATTGAACTATACTCGTAGTGTCTGACAATCTGTATTTTCGTCTGGTCCGTTATGAGTAAATCATGGTGCTCGAAGCACAATTCTGATGTACAAGTGTTAAGGTATGAAGAGTATCGTTTATAGCTTGTTCTTATTTGGGTAATTGCTAGAAGTATCCTTGATTATTTGACATTAGCATACGTTTATAATGCATGAGTAATTCATGGTGCTCAGCACGATTTCCTATCCGTTAATGTCAGATATGTTGAGTGTAGTTTGAGAATGTTATGTGAGAGTTTGCATATGTTTTAGTATGTATTTGAAGGTAAAAAATCGGGAGTTTTGGGTTGGTTTTTAGAAAGTTGCAGAAATCACTTTTTCCTTTGTTAAATTGTACATGAAAAAGGTTGTAGTGTATCGCGATCAACTGGAGCCCTTTTCCCATCGTCCGAACAAACTACTGGGGCTGATTGCGGATGACCAGCAGTGAAATGCGGTCAACCAGGATGAAAGTCCCCTCGACCGAAACCATTGCGGTCGACCTAATCGCTCATCTAGTCGTCCAAATTGTTTTGTCAATGTTTCTATCCGAATCTCGGACGACCTCGGTCGACGGGTCCCTCTGTTAGGTCGACCGGACCCATGTTCAGTCTATGTTCAATTTCTTCCGCTTTTTGGTTCTTATCCGCTTTCCGTTTTCGTTTATTGTTCTAGCTGAATTATCAAACTATTTATGCTAACCTTTGTTACAAATGTTTTGGGTTATGGAAACAGATTTTCGAGTCTTAATTGGTGTTTCATCTGAACGGTGATCGATGCTTACTGATGCTTTTTCCATCGGTGATCGATTTTACTGGGCTAGTTTAGTAGCTCACCTTTTATTTTTCCTCTTTTTACGGATGAGTTCGTTGATGGTACCTTTTAGGAGACTTACGACGATGACTTAGTATGATATTTGATGTAATAACTAGTTCAATTTTTTTCTTTTGATCATTTAGTTCTTTCTTTTATGATATAAGAATTTATGGTTTATGTATTTCCCTTTTTACTAACGATATACGAACCAATAATAGTTTGGGTTTGGCATCTTATTGGCGAATGAGGGACTGTCGTGTCACCTCACCTCACCTCAGGTTACGGGGTGTGACACTTTTCATTTTCAAGTTTTAGGGAAATTTTCCAAAACCCGTAAGTGGAGAATAGGCATTTATGATATTGGCAGGGTAAAATTCTCTGGTTTTTTTACACCGGTGTTGGGTTAGCCAAATATTTTCTCTGATGAACGGCAGAGCTGAGCCCTTCTTTTACTATGTTCGCCTCCGGCTGATTTGGGATTTATCTACTGAAGAAGAATGACGGAAGCAGAGAGAGTGTTGGGATTTCTTTGAGGGTTGTTTCCCTTCTCTGTCTTCTAATGATTTCTCCGATTAGCCTCGAAATATTAGTGTCGGATTTGCTTGAATAATTCAAAGAGGTCGCCGCCGATGTTACCCCCAAAGCCGCCAACTTGACCCCACGCCTATAGAGTTAAAAGGAAACTAAAGTTGCTGTTGTTGAAGAAAAGCTGCAGAATCCGGCGAACAAAAATTGCACCAAATCGGGATCTACAAAATACACTCATTTCTCCATCCTATATTAGTTACAGAGAGTTCTGCATAGAAAGGTTCGAAGTAATGCTTCTCTACGCTTCTGTAAGCAGTGTGATTGAACATTGTACTTTGGTGACTTGTTGCTCTTGTAGGGACCCACATCTCTTCTTTCGAACAAAAAAATAATCCACATTTGAAATTTCCCATCACATTTACTCAATTAAAAGAAATCAATATTTATATTTTGCTACATCTGATGCCAAAAAGGAACTAATCTACCTTTTTTTTTATAAAAAAAACATTTTAATTTATACTTCCATAATTTTCACAACATATAATTAAAGTTTTATATTTTAGGAATGGAGAGAGTACCATATTACCAACTTTATAATTAAGTATACAGAGTTTCCTCAAGTCAATTGTTTTAATTAGTAAACATGCAATGGCTGTTCCATGTCTGAAAAAGAAGCTGATTACTATCTCCGATCATATCCTTAATTGGATAGATAAGAGGTCTATGCTTTCCTTAATTGGATAGATAAGAGGTCTATGCTTTCCTTAATTGACAATGGAAGAGTCAGTGTTAGTGATTAGCCGAGTAATTGATTAAGGGTAAGACTGGAAAAATTACAATAAATATCTATTCGATTTCTATAATGTGACAAATATTTTGACAATGTAATTATTATCAAGTACGAAAGTAGCACTAGATTCTAGAACTTACAACAAGATTTGTATCAGCATTTGTTAAATATGAAACTTATCATTGGTAACGTTCTCTGGCACGATTCTCTTTATCCTAATGGGATTTTGAGTGATGAACACTTCAGTTTGCATTATTGAAAGGTCCCAATATCTTAATGCTAACTGACACTCCAATGAATAAAATCACAGTAATTACAATCCACATTTTTCTTTTTTATTTCAATTTTTAATCTCAATACATTGGACACGGTTTCCTTGTAGCTGTTGTAGTTCTTGTCTTGGAAACCTGAGTGATAATGTTTGTTTCCTGTGTTTCTGCAAATTTCAGCTGTTAAAACTATAAATACTTGGTAAAATAAACATTTGGCTGAGGTGCATCTTCGTCGAATAACCATGAGGCATGATATATTACTAAAATTTTCTTCTTCCATTTTATTTCAGTTCTTCATATAAGATGCCTCAAATTTTTTTTCAGTTTGACCTACAATGGATTGCAGGAATTCTTGATCAAAAGGGGAGGAAATTGAATCTGGATGTTAAGGTAGGTACTGGCATGACTATTTTATCAACTGCCAAATTGAAATTTACAAGATTAAATACTCTGCCTTAACAATACGGCTTGGAAACAAAATCTTTGATTTAACATGTTGATTTTACAGTTTGTATCCTTCAAAACAATAATACAAAAACATAAATTATAAATTTCAGAAATTCAATAAGGGGTACAAATTCTTAAGTGGTGCATATCAAATTCTTAAGTGGTGCATATATTTTTGCATCTAAAATGGTATCTGTATTTCAGAGTTGAGCTAAACGACGAATGTCAAAAGGGTATGCATCAGATGGCTTCTCAGCAGCGAATGATCTTCTGCCGACGATGATATTTGCTGCTTCGCCTGGGTGAAATGCATCCCAAAACAGGTACTCATTTCTGTTCCTGCATGGACTTTGCAATGGAAGACATGTTATTTGCCCATTGTTTCTCCCTACTCCGCAGCATCCAGAATTCGTCACCCTAAACCCTGCAAAAACATCTTAAAGTCTCAAATTTCCATTCAAAATTTGCCCTTAAAAAGCATTGTGGTGGTGTGTCTGACTCGTAATTCAGGACTAGTTGTCATTCAAAAAATTTACCAAATTGTCATCAAAAGAATAATAGGTGACTTTGAAGGGGTGGGTTAGGGAGCTACAGAGTTATTTTTTGAGAAGGTACGGAGGTGTAATTACCATATCGTCCGGGGGTGTCAATCAAATCTTGAAAGATCCCATAGGCATTTATGTAGATAAATCTTGCATCATTAAAATTGTTGTTGAAGTTGTCTACCAGTGCCCTAAGCTTGTTATTAAAGATCTGGTTTGCAGAGTTGATTCTGGAAACACATGTTCTGCCATCAGGGCTGTTTTGAGCCAATGCGTTTGGACTGCAACCAATCTGACCCACTCCTATAAACACAAATTTCCTTGCTCCAAAGTTGTAGAGCATCTGCAACCAAAAACAGCACCAAAAAAATTTCAAAACAATTCCTGAAATATTACCGTTTCCCCCCTTATATCATCTTTTGTTACATATATCTGTACATTCAACATAAAAACTCTTGTTCCGCTAGTATGGAAAATGGGCGTAAGCGAAAAGGACAAACCCTTATTTGTTGAGTATATTCTTGAATAAGGACTTGAGCAAATTGTTCAGGTGTGAATTGCCTGCTACTTGAATAGAATGCAGGCATAAAGTAGTTGTTGAGGTAGTCATTGCTTCCAACTCCAACTGAAAATATGCATTTTCTGAGGTAGTTTGCTGTTGAATTTTCATTTCCAAGAATGCCCACCAACTGTGAAACTGTGTTTTTGTAGTTGTTTACCTGTGCTGCGAAACTAATCCGAGCACCCTACCCATGACGAAAATATACGAGGTTAATAGTACCTTAAAACATGCTATAATCATACTAAGATCAAAGGTGTTAGAATGTTAAACAAAATTTAGTACCAGTTGCTGGCCAGTTTCTGCTCTAATCCCAGCAGCCGCTGATGCATAATTTACTCCCCTCAGTATGGCTTGGCCGCGCGCTCTTGAATAGGGTGGAATGTAGTCGGCGAATCCCATAAGCTTAGCTGCGTTAGGGAAAGTTGAAGATTACTAATTGAAGTCTTTAGAAAGTATACTTGCTAATTGATAATGGTATAAGAAAACATGCATAATTTTCTAAACTAGGCTTATAATACTACTAATTAAAGTCTTTACAAAATAATACTTACTAATTGATAATGGTATAAGAAAAACATGAATTATTTTCTAAACTAGGCTTATAATACTACTAATTAAAGTCTATTTCCGAAACAGGAAAGAAATTTAGTTTGAAAGTTTACCTATTTCGTCAACAGTAGTTTTTCCATTAGAAAACCTTCCACTAGGACCATTAGGGAAATCAATTCCGTAAGGAAGATAATTAGCTTTGGCCAAAGAATTGATATTATTATTGTTCCCATTATCTACCAATGAATCACCAAATATGAAATAACCCGGTGCTATTGGTTGAGCCACCACCACCACCGCCATGGCTGCTGCCGCCACCACGACAACCAAACTCACCACCAACAAGTTCTTGATCCCACCACCACCCATCCTCTTTCACTCCAAGAAAAAAAGGTATGAGAATTAAAGAAGAAGTAAAAGAAGATGAGTTGTGAGAAGCCTTTAGGACAATGTACTATATATATATACATGTTTAAGGTCAGGCATGCCACCAATTGAATTAGAGAATCAATGGTCGAGGGAAGGAGGTTGAAAAGTTTTACAGTTGAAGGCATTAAATGCCACGCGGAAAAATGGGATTTTTTTTTGGCAAATACTATCATTGAGTGCCCCATAGGGTTGAGTGTTGAATTTCTTGTATTTATTCAAACTGTGAAAGTGAATTGGTGAAGGAAATACTGGGGTATATAGCAATATGATAAATAAGCAAAAATTATATAATGACTTTATATTTGTACAATAGATTCATTGACTATACTTCAGGACGAAGTCAGAAAGTTTACTTTGAGGGCGAAAATAATTTTTTGCTTAATTCTTAAAGGGGTTAGAGGTAAATTTTACTAATAATTTTTCAGAAATAGATAAATTTTATAAGGTAAAAAAATAGTTTAAAAATTTTGGGGGGATGGGGATACAGGAATTGACCCAGGATCGAAGCTCTGAGTCTGACAACCTTTTCCATCGGGCCATCTGATTCCTGTCCTTGCTATACTTATTTACTCATGAGATGAGCATCGCATGGCTTTGCATGACATTCGTTCCTTCTTTTCATCTACCTCTTTCAACTGTATTGATGACAAGATTTTTTTTTGGCCTTGGCAGAGGAGTTTTCATTGTTGACAGCAGTGAGTTTTTTCCAAGATTGGTCCATTGCATTTGGTTTACTTTCCCCTCGCATAAAAGTAGTCTTCCGTGCAAGTAGACACGAGTCTCGCTTCTATAAGTGTAATCAAAACTAAATTTATATGAAAACGAAGAGAGTGAGTAGCCAAAATACATTGGGATGTTTCTTAGAAAAAGTTTCCACAAGGGTAGACATTGATCCTCACTCACGTATGGTACCACTACTTTAGCCAGCACTTTACCCATTATGGGTTGATTCTGTGCGAGTGGAGATTAATCTGGTATGATCTCCCAAAAGTTAGAGCCAAATAAGACACCTCGTGGCAAGAAAAAAAATCACCATGTGTATCATTCTATGGCCCATTATTATTGAACTTGTCTTGCGTTTCATTTTGCCCTCAAAGCCCCCTCTTTTTTTTTTTTTTTTGAAGCCCGACTGGGCGATTGTCTCATTAAGGGGAAGAGAGAATTGCCTCACAGGAGAAGGAGATAGCCCTAGAAAGGGAGACATTTAAAGTTTGCTCCATGTATGGGGAGGGTGTCGAACTCGTGACCGAGAGGCTTGCCCCCTCTTCTCTCTGAGTTCCATATTTTCAAAGGAAAGATGGTGGTGAAAATTCCATAATAAATGAGATGAAGGGCGAGAAAGAAAATTTCAACATTTAACTCCGAAGAAAATTAACCTTAATTAAGGTCACCAAGTTAGGACGTTAACCCATACAGTTTCATTGATAGATTTAACTAATAGAAACCTGCAATAAAAGAGAATAGTCCCTTAAAAGCGTAATTAATTCACCATATGAGGAAACAGTTTCTCTTTGCTAAAAGATTCCCACGTTTTCTTGCTTATGATCAAATATTTGCAATGGAAGGGAAAAAGAAAAAAAAAAACTTTTCCATAAAACTTTTACAACTCTATCGATCATGTTGAGCTCTCAAAAAATTATTCCGTTACAATCCCATTACTCCAAATAGAGATCAATCAAATAGAAAAACGAAAAGAAGAGAATAAATTTGCAAGATTCTTGATATCCTTTTTTGTATGTGTATTCTATTTTTACTTTAAGTGGTAAGAATGGAGAGAGAGTTGCAATGTAAGGTAGGGTTGATCAAATAAAATGTTAAATTTTATCATAATTTTAATATTATTCAAAGTGCAATCAGATTTCAAAGTGCAGTTAAATTGAGTCTGAGTCTGGCTCCAAGTTGATTCTAAAAAATTTACTTGTAAAATTATATATTCTATTATAAATAACTTTTATACAACTAAAATAGTTTGGTCTCAAAGCAAATTCAATCCATTTACACTTTAGGGGGAAAAAAATGGAAGTGTTATAATTGTCATTAAAATTGACTTGTGGAGGAAATCTCGAGCTCTGTGGCAGCTGGTTGGAGCTGTTTAAGTTGACGTCGTTGACGAGTGTTCGATTCCCACTAGTGGAATTCGACTCTTGCGGGATTTTTCGCGGCTGAGAGCGCCGTTTAAAGAGCAGTATGGGCCAGACTCTCCCCCGTGGAGCGGTAACGCTGCAGGCCAACCGTAAGGCCGAGTCCGGATGTAGTCACCACGTTGTCAGTGGATACCGGATGCCCCAAATGGGTAGAAAATTTTTTTTTGACTTGTGGAGGCAATATTGGAAGCCAAGTTTTCGGGTTTCGCCCACTATGTTATTCTTAGGGGTGTCAACGGGTTCGGGCCGGCCCGAATCCGGCTCACATAGCTCGAAAAAATGTGAGCGTGAGCTTAATATTCAAGCTCGCTTCTTATGTGAGCTGAGCGTGAGATTGACCCCGCTCAACCCGAGAAAAGCTCGAACCCGAATAAGATTAATAATATAATTAAAATATTATATATATATAAAATAATAATATTATTATTATAATATATTGATAAACTCAATACTCAATACCACAATTTAATTATTATCTCCTTCACAAAACCATATTCAGTATTCACCGAGACCGACTCATCATCTTCCATCACCATCACCATCATCAGTCATCCTTATTCTGTCTTCAACACGTTTACAAGGTAAACTTTGGCTCTTTCTTTCTAATTGTACTATGCTACTGCATCAATGGACAATTAATCCAAATCCTATTCTACATTTATGTCGTTTTGTCTCTTTTGCTTCTTTTTTTGTATTCTTGTCCAAATTTAATTTTAAGGCTCATTGTATTATATTATTCTTGAGACAGGATTGTCGTTTTTTTCGCTGATATAAATGAGCTTGGGAAGCTCGTGAGCTAAGCTCGAGCTCGTGTTAAAATGTGAGCTGAGCATGAGCTCAAGGTTTATGAACTTTTCCGGGCTGAGCGTGAGCGTGAGCTTTTCAATTTTTATGTAAGCTGAGCTTGGCATATAGCTCGATTGACACCCCTAGTTATTCTGTGGCTCTTTTTCAGTTTGATTTCAGATTTGTGAAAGAAACATTACTACTACTGTCATTTTTATTTGGGCAAAAAAATCTTCTGTCCCTGTATCCCATTCTCTATCATTATGAATAGATAATTGTTACGTGTTAACTTTTCTCTACGAGTATCACTATTTATTTTAAGTTATAATTATTTTAATTAAAAAAAAATTAACACATGTCGGCTTTTTATTAGATGGATAGAGAATGAGACACTGAACTAGACCGTTTTATTTGCCACTGACTTAATAAAAATTGCTTTTCTGCTGATTTTGTATCTTCGCCTTTGCTCGTCGGTTACTTTTCCCACCGACCTGTAACCTTCAAAACCCTTAGTTTGACATAAATAAATGCATATTACGTTCACACCAAGGCCAGCATAGACTTCAAGGTTCAAATTAAACCGTGACAAGTCTCCCAAATCACATACTTATCCTTTTCTCCAAGGTTTGCAGCACTATCTTCGTCCATTCCACTTGCATTAAAGGTAGACAGGCTCATAAGAAATAATATATGGCTAGGAAGAGCCTCCAACCTTAACCCAGCTATAAGGTTCTAATCAGCTGTTGAGTGTTTAACTCCTATTTAGTGCGAGACAACAATTGTTGTTGCAGACATTCATTAATTCAGTAAAAGTAATTTCGAGTTCTAATTTCTAAGACATTTTAACAGGTGTCCAAAATAATCGTAAAAAAAGACATTTGAATAGTTGTCTACGTTTTTTAATATTTGAAGATAAATGAGTTGGGAAGAGTTGTTAGTGAGCTATTAATGAGTTGAATTTGAGCTGAGAAAAAATTATGTCACAACATATATAAGCTGAGCTATGAACCGAGCAAAATTAAGGTGAATTGAACCTGAGTTGTACTTAACTCATCTCATAGAGTTATACCTTATTTTCACGATTACGAATCTTTTAATACATCTTTGTCTGTCAATGTGATTACCACAAACCTATTAATTCACTTTGGTCCAATAGTATTATTACATGTGGAACAATTTAATCAATCTACTAAATTTATTGTATTGTACTAAAAGATATACTAGAATATCCAGAATCTAACGTACATTAGTAATCGGATTCGTTTTTTCTTTTAACCATCTCGCGGCAAGACAATGTCAACTCTACGGAGACAATCTTTCAGGACGTACAAATCAACAGGGCAAAGCAAAGCAGTTGAGTCCAAACTCTGGAAGCCAAAATGCATTTAATGTAGGATTAGACACAGTAACATGCATGGGCTCTTAAGAAATTGTCAATACCACAAACTGTTGAAACTCTAGGTCTAGGCCACCCACCCACCCATGTTTGTTGAAAACTTCACTTATTATTTCTGCCTCCTTTGCCTGCAACCCATCAACACACAGAAAACGCTGCAGACGGCGGATCAGAACTTCCCCACACGTCATTTCCTGACCATACTCTCCCTCTGCAGCACAAGTCAACAGTTTTTAATAGGGAAACATGCATTGGCTTTTCCGTTTCTGAATTTTTTTCGAGTCTAAGTACTAGTAATTTGGTTAATGTTCCATTTCAGAACTAAACGATAGGTTTCAGATATATGACCCACATCTTATCTAACGATCAAAATTCAACTTTTAAAAAACTCGGGGGACAAATTTTTCAATACCAAATACCTTGCCAACTTTATAATTCAGTATACGGAGTTTTCTCAAGTCAATTGTTTTAATTAGTAAACATGCAATGGCTGTTCCATGTCTGAAAAAGAAGCTGATTACTATCTCCGATTATATCCTTAATTGGATAGGAAAAAGTCCATGATATCCTTAATTGACAATGGGAGTCATTAATAATGATTAGTCAAGTAATTGATTAAGGGTAAGACTGGAAAAACTACATTAAATATCTATTCAATTTCTACAACGTGACAAATATTTTGAAACATTTAAATATTTTGACAATGTAACTATTATCGAGGAACGAAAGTAGTATTAGATTCTAGAACTTACAACAAGACTTATCTCCACTGTTACCTAGACTAGGGTACTAGTGTCTGGTACGAGTACATATCAATGTGTTAGGTACTTATATCTCTAAAAGTAAAGATATGAGGACACTTCTGAAAACTTGGACATTGGTTCGTGGATTTGGCAATAATTAGGAGCATACAAAAAAATTCATGAAGTAACTGCTTTTTATAAAGAGAAATAGACCTATAATTTGGGAAATAATCCTATAATATCCTCATCACTATAGACATGATGGGGACGTTCACCATTAGAAATGTATTTAGTATCGGTCAAAGTATTCAATATTTTTTTACCACATCCGATAAGGATCTCATACCCATACGCATATCCATGTCGACATGGGTGCAGCAGTCAAAACTAAAGAGTCCAGATAACAAGACTTGTCTCAGCATTTGTCAAATATGAAACTTACCATTGGTAACGTTCTCTTTGCACGATTCTCTTTTTTCCTAATGGTACCAGGGATTTTGGGGCGATGAAGACTTCAATTTGCATTATTGAAATGTCCCAATATCTTAATGCTAACTGGCACTGCAATGAATAAAACCATAGTAATTACAATAGTTCAAGTTTTGATGAATAAGAAATTTTTCATTAATCACAATGTAGGTGAGGCCATTACAATAAAAGAAAATTTTGAAATTACAAGAAAATAAAAGTTATACAATGATTTAAAAAACCATGATAGCAGACAAAAGCCACAACCAATAAAACTTGGGTGGTTAGGAGATACTAAATTAAAAACTAGTAAGATAAACAAATACATAATCTTCTTTTTCGTAATATCTCCATCGCAATCCTTGAACCACAGAGGCATGAGAAAATCAATTTCAACATCTTACCCTCGAGATCGACAATTTATAGGACCATGGGCGTATCAACCGTCCTACAAATTGCCTCGGAAAGATGTAGAAAATTGATAAAGAGCCCATATCAAGTTCGGGTTGAAAGATTTCTTCTAGGGATTGAGCCAATAAGTCTAGATATGTGAAGATCTGAGACAGATGTAACATCTATGTTTTGAATCTTTGAAAAAAAATACTTTGAAAGAAATATCATATGATTTGTGGTACAAAATAGATATATAAAAACTAAACAAAAGTAGATAATTGGCTATGAGTCAATGGTCAAATTTGGCCATAGGCAGAGGAGAAAGGAGCAGCAGGAACGCCAAGTGTAAACAGAAACAATCCACATAATAGATAATTGACTATTGTAGCATTTAATTTGACATGTGATTCTGGCTTTATTGATGCTGGTACAATAAATTGAGCAGTTGTAGAAACACACGTTTGAAGCAGTCAACATTTCAAAACCTTGAGAATAATAACTAGTAAAATAGTTGATCTACTACAATTCGCTCACAGATACAGTAAAAGGAAAAAGAATATCTAGGGGAAATAGTTATGGTTACCCTTGGACTATTTTCTAATTACTCAAAATATTCAGAAAGTTCATTTTGGCGTTTCATTATCCTCAACCATTTTCAAGCCTCTCGAATTTACCTAACTCAGCGATTTCCGGTGAGAAATACACATTATAATGTGTGCAACTAGGATGTATTTCACTGAAACTGCCGGGTCAGGTAGTCGAGAAGCATCAACATAGTTGAGGAGTATAAAAATGAACTTTGTGAATATTAGGCTCAAATTGGATTGTGTTTGGGTTTGGGTTTTGGCGGGAGAAGCTAAAAAATTGGCGGAATTAATTCAAATTCAAATTTTTTTCTTCAAATAATCGTTCAATTTCAAATTTTGGCCTCTAAAATTGACGAGAAAAATTCAAATTCCAAATTTTTTAGGCCAAATTTTGAAATTGAAAGATTATTTGGAAAAAAAAATTGAATTTGAGCTTCTCCCGCCAAAACTCAAACCAAAACCAAAACCAAAACCCAATCCAAGTTGAGCCTTATTATGCACAATAAGAAAATATTTTAAGAGTAATCAGAACCCAATAAGTAAATTTCATTGCATTTTAATTATCAAGCAAAATTTTCCAACATGACTCCATCAAATAACCAAAGGATAGGGTCTGATACAACATATATATAAGTACAAACTAATTATCTCTAACAGGATGCATGTGAATTCTAAACCAACTCCAAAAGGTTGAATATGATATTCATATAAGATGATCCCTTTCCTGTAATCTCAACCCATCATTTGCCGGGTGTAAAACAAATTAACACAGGATATGTTGCCAAACAATGACTGAATTACATAAGGAAAGAGATAATCTGTTGTTAAGAGCGTACCTTGTCTATGATTTACTAAATGCTGATCGTTGTCTCTAGTGCCGTTTAGCGCGACTCTAACAGCATAATTGAAAGTAATAACCATCCAATACCATAAACTATTTATGTTTAAGTTACAATTCCAGAAAGGTTTCTGCAAAATCCACCATGCTTAACACAATAACATTCTCAACATTAGATTTGATTATTTCAAAACTATAGCACTTTCTCAACTAAATTTTATGAAAAGTTACTCAAAGCAAGAGTTAAAAATACTAACAAATTTTTGAGCATATTGATTGTTTAATCAATTATTGTTTACTAATTACAATTACAATTTTGGACCCAGAAAAGTTTAGAAGTTTTACTTGAAAATTCATGTTCATACAGATCATTACAGGAGAACAAAAATAAACAATTCATACTACTCTTTCTCCACTTTCCCCAGCCAATGTGAAACAAGGTCTAAATACCTTCGATATATCTAAACCTAAAATGCTTTGAGGAGATAAAACGTAATCAAATCCTGAGATAAAATTTCTTAGGCAAATGAGGTAAGAGTAAAATAAACTGATATGAGCAAGATGAACAGCCATATCTTGGCAGAGAAGTGCAACTGCAGAAAGATATCGTGTGGGTGTTCTTAAGATGAGAGCTAATGGAACTTTAACAAAGTCTGCACTGATTCATTTTTCTTGTTGGTTCCAGGTTCATGTGGAGATAGACTGACATCACATTGGACAATATGTTTTGTCAATATGCAAAGTTTAAAGCAGATGAAATAGAGCCCCAATGAACAGTGAGACTACTAGAGTACAAAAATTATAAATTCATGTAGATTACCAGAGAAAGCATGGTCTTACACTTCCCTTAAATTGACTGTATTCACTTGAGGTATTTGTGGACTATAAAGAGAATCTCCTATTTTATATGCTTTCACTTTAGTATATCATTATATCCATAACACGCAAGGAATTAGATTTGAGCTTCGGACATTTCAAGTGCAATTGCTGGAGTAAACAAAACAATTAACATCTAACCAAAGCAGCTATGCACTGAAATAAGTTCTTAGGTTAAAAACAAGATTGAGTTTACTCATATCCTCTTCATATTTCTAGAAAGTTAAGACTTTACGCAAGCTAATCAGAATATTCAAAAAATAATGTGAGATTGATTTAAGCACAAAAATAATGAACTGAAAGACTGTCTACAAATGCTCATTAAATTCACAAAATAGAGATGACTATCAAAAGAAAAGAACAGAAAGGCATATAAGGTTTACAAGCAGAGATCACAAATGACCTACCATAAAACTTTGCTTGTTTGTCGTCCAAGATCTCTACTTTTTTTCCGTCACCTTCCCATGCTTGATGAATTCTGACAATAAACACTGGAGTTTGATCCATACTGAAAGAACATTGTCCTCGGGTAGAAAGACATTAGCATGACATGAAAGCTACAAATTCACCAAGCAAGTATAATTGCCAGCACAGCCTTGATTGTGGTGCTCATTACCAGGATAAATCTGCTTTACTTTCAGAACTAAAACTCATCCCAAGTTTTCTATGATTAGTTCAGTATTAAACAAAAGCACATGTTCGAAATCTCATCCTTAGGGAAACCAACATTTTTTGGGAACAAATGATTTTGTAACATTACTAGTAAATTCTGTATATTCCTTATAAATGAGAAAAAATCAATAAGTTGAGAACCAACTCCCAACTTGAGTGCAAGTGCAATCCGAAGTGGAATTAGCGCATTAACATCAATATGGCCATACCGAAAAGCTCTTTACATAATTCTCTCACACCATTTTTTCAAACTTCTATTTAATAAGAAAGAGCATAAAAAAGGTAGCTTAGATTAGCGCACGAGCAAAATAGAGATAAAAACAATTGCTGTAATCGACTCCAACAATAACTTTTCACGATCTGAATAGTTAGAGAAGCTTTCATAGCAGCTATGGATTTAGAACTCACATTCTCTTCATATTAAAAGCAAAATGAGTATAAAGTGAAAAAAAAGTCATGTTCTTGAAATCAAACCAAAACCCTTTATTTTCTATGATTTAAGAAAACATGAAAACTACTCTACCAGAAACAGTCACCGTAGTGGCAAGTTCCTTTAACAATCATTCCATCCTTTGGCTACCATTTTACAGATTATACAAAACTAAAGAAGATCATAACTCAGCTCTACCAGACGAAGAGGTTGCATACTGTAAAGCAATATCCTTAAAAACTTGGACCAAGCCCTTCAGATCATCAGCACCCACCTCAAGACAGTCCCTTAATAAGTCACCTTTAACGACTTCTTGCTGCAGTGTCTCCACAAGTTCCCTTAAAGCACCCTGCGCCAGCACATCAGATTAGATTCTTATGTTAGATATCTATTTCTATTTATTCAAAATTTTATACCATCCTCATTAGCTCAACTCAGGATTATCGAAGTTGCATTGCTAGTAATATTCTACTTTACACTCAAATTAAAGACGAGACAAAAAGGATTGTAAAATTGATTTTTAGTAAGTTGTTGATTCAAATTACTATACTTATATCTCCATTAACCACATATCCAAAATATCACTATTCACCGTTTCCTGAACTCTACGCTATAATCATTCACTTGTCAAATATTTATCTATAACGAATTCCATTCTCTGATACGAATTCCTGAAATTCGTTTACCCAAATACCAATTCAAATTGTGGAGATAGAAATTTCATTATGCAACATCAAAAAGATTTTATTATATATAGCCAGGCCAAAGGGGGTAAATAAATATCAAAATAAAAATCAAGATTGTAAAATCCACTTTTTCAACAATCAATTTCATTAAGATTAAAGTACCAAACTAAAAAACAACAATTATTTTTTCTTACATTTTACACAAATTACAGCAAACCAATATCTTAAAAGATTAATACTCAACATATTAGCTGAAGATTCTGCAAATTCGCAATAAAATTTAACTCAGAATAATATATCGAAAAATAATTGATATTTCTAATGTAAAATAGTAAAGAACAGAATAATACCGATTGACGGAACACTTGGAGTAGTTTACCGAGCAGCGACCTGGAGACTTTGAGGACATTTTTGTAATTACGGCTAATCCAAAGGACTCGCTCAGCGTCCGAGTTGACCCGAGACAACTCACTGAGAACTCCGAGCAACTCATTGAAGCCCGAAACGGCAGCGGTTAAGTCACTAAACGACACTGTGCTTAAATCAGTCCAAGCGTAGTTTCTAAAGTAGTCGTAGCCCATTGTCCAAGCGAGTTTCCAGAAGCCGAGTCCTTGAAAAGCCTCGAGCTTATGAGCCATGGCTCTGGCCCTAGCTGCGCCGTCGTAGTCGCCACGCGAAGCCCGGAGATTGGCCACGCGTGTAGTGAGAGAGTGGGAGAGGGAGACCAGAGTATGGTAATGGGAAAAGGGAAGGGAAAAACAGAGCGGCGGATTGAAAATGAGGAGGATGGAGAGAAGGAGGAGAGATGAAGCCGGAGTTCTTCGGGTGGAGTTGGCCATCGGAATTCCGCTGGTGGCCGTTGCCGGTGCGGTGGTCGGCGACCTCCAAAACTTTTAAACGAAATTTGACGTATATTCTTCGAACGGTTCTGTTGTGAGCTGAGGTGATCCATATTCGAGTAGCATTACTGATTTTGATTAAAATAATAAAAAGCAGTGGGACTTTTCTATGAAGATTTTTTTTTAATGAAAAAAGGTGATGTGGTTGATTGTGAACCAAGTGGTCCACAACCCCACATATAACCCAGGTATATATCAGAATTTTCCATATTTTCTTCTGTTCCTTTGAAGAGCGTGAAGTGAACTTTAGTTTGAAATTTGATCCTTGTAATTGAAGGATATTGCCAACCAATGGTCCAAAATTCAAAACATGTTAATTTAGTCCCTAGCATTTGCAAAAAGGCATAATTAAGGACTCTGTTAACAATCAAAGGTTCCTTAGCCCAGTGGGGCAAGGGCCTGCCCACGACCATGAGGTCGTGGGTTCGATACCCTCCACATGCAATGGGGCAAGCTTTAATTGTCTCCCTTTATAGGGTTATATTCTCCTCTTGTGAGGTGCTTCTCTTTCTCCTTATGGGGCAACCGCTCATCCGAGCTTCAAAAAAGAAAAAAGGACTGTGTTAACAACTGTTTAATATATAACAGCTTAGATAATCAACGAAATGCAGCTCAAGTGGTAAGACACATCACTTCCAACAAGTAGGTGGGGAGCTTGAGTAATGTTGGAGGTGAAGTATGGTGTCGCTATTGATCCTCCTAAGAGGAGTTGCAACTGTTAACGCCTTAACGGTCCAAGTTTGTTTTGTATTAAAAAGTGTCACATGACAAAGATCCGAGGGTTGAATTATTTTTAAAAAAAATTAGACACACTAGTGGGTACTTTTCTACAATATTTGGTGCACTTTTACATTGTATGATATATTTGGTACACTATATGGTATAATAGTTCACAACAGTTGACAGTTGGATAACTCACCAATGTAACTCTGTTTCCAACTAATTTATGTCAACTTATATAAACTTTATTTAGTTTCTTGTAATTTTATTTTTATTTGTCTAAGTGTATTCAGTGAAGGATCTAGAGGGAGTCGGTCACCATTCTAATTTTTTTAAAGTTCATGTTTTACCTTCTGTAAAATTTTCAAAAAATCATTTATAATGTTTCACCGCCAATCACCCTGTCAATTATTGTATGTAAAATTCGCTCACCTTTAACACAAAGTTTTTGAATCTGCCCTTATGTGTATTGCATTTGTTGGTGTATCAGTAACGTGTAAGATGTCAATAAATTAGTTAAGGACTGAGATAAAACCCAAATCCAATGGCATGTGTTTCTCACGCATTGCTATTAGGATTATTGTTGGTAAGTCCAATTTGGTCTCTAAAATTGGATTATTCTTACTCAGTTTTAAATTGAATATTTCATTTTACTTTTTAGAATGTCTCAGTTTCTAAAATATTAATGTTTTTTATATAAACTTTAACTATTAACTTCCCCTAATTTAAAGTTTAATTTGAGAGGATTAAGCTCCTGTCATAAGATCCCACCACTCCCATGATTTAAGAGTTGATTGAGCAAGATAGTAATCTAGTTGTTAAAGGCTTAAAGCACTTCAAATAAGATCAAGAAGTCTCAGATTTTTTTATGTCGGATCGGGTGGTGGGGGCTGTCACGACCCGTGACAGGGCCCTGGGGGCGTGGGTATCGCCTTTATGTGTATAAGAAGTCTCAGATTTTATGCTCAGGATGCATGCCTATTCCGTGTGGAACATAGTTGTGAATAGCGGCGAATAGCGGCGCTATCACGGTATCGCGGCGCGTCGCGGTCGACAACGAGAAATCCCGCTATAGCGGCACTTAGCGGCGCTATCGCGGTTTCGCGGTCGCGGCGCAATCGCGGAAAATCGGGAATCCCGGTGGTTTAATTTTTTTTCCTGTTTTTTTTTTCTGGTAATTTGATAATCTATTTTTATTAATTTGTTAATTTGATATATAATGGTGATATAATAATATAGATATGTATTAATTTATATTGATTAATTTATACTTTGTGATATAATGATTAATGTGTTTATAATTCTTATACGTTTGTGATATAATTTTGTGATGTATTGATGAGTTTCTTAATTTTTGTAATTGAATATAATTTAATCGAATATGTAATTGATATTTTGCAATAAACATGGAAGAATTTAACTAAATGTTTACAAGTATTACTAATTTTTTGTCATATATCTATATAAATATGTCATATCAGAAACCGCGAAAAAGTACCGCGTCGCGACACCGCGACACCGCTATAGCTTTTGAAGCTTCACCGCGACGGACCGCGAAACGCTATTAACAACTATGGTGTGGAAATAATATAGATTTACATAATGTTCCAAATTCAATATTGACACGGAAGCGGAATGATTTTGAGTTATGCCACATAGGTACATAAAATATGAAACAATACTTGTATAAGAACCACTCTTGAGACCTATTTATTGCTTATGACCAAGAGGTAATTACTTGATCTTCTCTCTCCTAACTCTCTAAATATTATATTTGTGAATATTGATGGGCGGAACATACAAACTAGTGAAGCTAAACTGCTTAGTTGCTTTCAGACGGGTAAGAATGACCAAAAGCCCTATTTTATAGGCTTATGTTAACCCTCCCACCACAAGTCATTGATTTAGGGACTCATTAACTTTCGTTTGTAATTTGTGTAACTTATAGAACTTAATCTCCCAAAAACTCTGAGATCATAAAGTTAGTTTTGGGGGTGGTTTAATAATCCATAAAATAGGTGTCACAAATAGTGTTATACTCCATCCGTCCCAACTTATCTGTCCACATTTCCTTTTTAGTGTGTCCCAAATTATTTGTCCCACTTTCTAATTAAAGGGTTCATTAATGATGATTTTTCCAATCTTACCCTTTATATTAAATATTGGAGAGAGAAAAATAAAGAGAGAAAAGGAGGTGAATTAAATTGAGAGTAACATTAAATAAGGTTATATTTGACATTTTATCATATTTCACTCTAGAATTTGATGAAACCTTAATCCCCGTACAAAATACAAAGTGTGCATATAATTTGGGACGGAGGGAGTAACTCTCAACTCTTTATATTCATTACTAATGTGAGTTGCTACTAGTCATGGTTAGTGGTCATGAAGGCCACATTTCCAACATTCCCTTCAAATTTCTCCCTTCGCGACGCCCAATGTTTTCTCAAAGAACAAAAAATTAAGGCTTGATTTAAGGGGATAGTGACTTTTCGTTATAGAGAGTGAATGTAAAATACTGGACAACCGGGTTCATCAGAGAGAGGAAGATTTATCCTCCATAGGGTATATTGTCAGTTAAATCAAAAGTATAATGGGGATTAGCATAGCCAATTTAAATTTTGTCTATAAATCTTATAATAATTCAGCTGATAGATTGACAAATTATGCAATGAGGACTAGAGTCTCCACTCAATAGATTGGAGACCTACCGGGTTTTCTCCTACCACATGTACTACTTGATATCACCTAATGATATACACTTATTTTTCTTGTAAAAAAAAAATTAAGGGGATAGTGTTACCACTAAGCTCATTAACTTTCTTGACTTAACTTCACTAACACACGATATCACCATTCATTTTCGTAATTAATAAAGGTAAGACGGTAACTCAATCAACAGTCAAATTTTCTATTTAATGTTTTTCATTAAGTCACGATTGAACATTTAATTCTGAATGAGAGAGTATTTTCAATCAAAAACCTCGAAATGCAAAAACATTTAATATTTTACTTAATATTTTTGAAAATGTATCAAAATAAGGGCAATTTGTAGATTATGTTCAAAATTTAAGCCAAATAAAAAAAAATTAAGAACAAATATTTTTTTTTTTGAAGGGATCTTAATTATTTAAGATAAAAATAGTAAATTTATTTAAATCTCTCATACTTAAACTCTAACCCTATTGTTGTTCGCCGAATAGTAACCTTTATTTCTTCTTTCCCTCTCTTTGTCATATTCACTGATATAATATATCTTTAATCTTTGCATCCATTCCCTTTACTTCCTCATTTTCTTCTTCTAAGTCGCCAGAAATCCACTCTATATCAATCCACTTATCCCTTTTGCAGAAGCCACTTCACTTTTGATAAGAGAGATAGAAAGGAAGAGGAAGGTTAAGTAAAAAAAATAAAGAAATAAGAGTATAAAAACAGAGTTTGCTGCACCAAAAGAGACACGCGATCAATTCTCTTCTCTTCCTCTCTTCACTGCTAGTGAACAGTGCCACCACTATTTATGTTCTCCTGATTACCTCTAATTTCCCTTTCTGTAATTACATAATATGAGTAAGGAAATATATATAATAAAAAAAACAATGGAGAAAGCGAGGAGACTAATGCACAAGATTTGGTACGAAAAATTAATAATAAAGATAATGATGTTTCTGAGTTCATCAATGAAACTGTGCAATGTAATTTTCACTCACGTGGTAACTATTTATTGTTTTCCCCGTACTGGAAACAATACAACATACTTCATTACCCACAAAAGAACTCCATTACTTTCTAACAAATCGTGTTTTGAAAATGGTCTTTGGAATAATTTATGTTGTAATGCCAAGTTTCTGGGCATTGCCTTACTATGGCATTGGTTTGTCATAACGGTCAAATCATGACAATGCTTTTTTTTGAGCACAACATTTATAGCAAATTCGACCTGAGGCCAAGACAGAATTAAGAAATCCGTCCTCAGCTGACGTGTTAAAAATGACACGTTGATGACGGATTTCCCAAAATGACACGTTGATGACGGATTTCCCAAAATGACACGTTGATCTCATGACGGATTTGGCAAATCAGTCTCCGACTTGCCATAATTTGTCCTACAGCTCTCCTCCTTACATTTTCTTAGCAGTTGCAGCAAAAAGAGATAGGCGAAAATGGCGAAAAACCAAACGAATTAATCATCTCCACTCGCACCCACGGTCACCTTCACCCACAATCAACTCCATCTCCATCCATCTCGAAATTCTGTGAAGGTATAATCCAAAAAAAAATGGTTTTTTTAATTTTTTCGGATTTAATATTTAAATTGTGTATTATTTAAAATTTTGAATATTGTGTAATGCTTGTGAATATTGTGAATTATGTGATTTGAGTTTTGTAATATTGGATTGATGTGAATTTTTTAACATTGATTTTTTTTTTTTAATATTGGAATATTAGAAAATTGTGATTGTGAAAGCATTGTGAATTTTGTTAATTTAGTGAATATTATATTATTGTGAATATTGTCTATTTATTTAATTTTGATGTTTCCGATAATGTCAATAATTTCCTGATAATGTCATTGGTTTTGTTTTTTTTATTAGATGTCTGATGTACCTGCTACACCGGTTTCCCTCCATCCTGAACCTTTAGATTATAGTGTTTTATACAAACAACGGGATCACCGATCTTTAAGTATATGGTAAGGTAATGATAAGGATAAGTTAGATAACCCACTAACTTTTATTCGCGGTGATATTCATTTTTGGACTGCCTACGAGCGAGAGACAAATAAGGATTTAATTAACCTTATTGATAGAGTAGGGTTTAGGGGTTGTGTCGCATAGGTTATATTAAAGTAGATCATGCCTTAGTCACCGCTCTAGTTGTGAGATGGCGACTCGAGACCCACACATTTCACTTGCATGGCGGGAAGGCAACCATCACTTTAGAGGACGTTGGAGTCCTTTTTGGACTACGGGTCAACGACAATGAGGTGACTATGAAAGAGAAAGTGAATTATAGTGTCTCTAAATGGATAAGTTTAATTAGTGAGTATTTGGGATTTTGACCAGCAGAGAATGCTTTTAAGGCAAATGCCATTAATCAGCATGAAATACTAGCACATATTTCAGACCCATTGCCTAATGATGCTAGCATGGTCGACGTTTTCAGAAAGGCTAGGGCTTTACTTTTAATTCTCATGGGTACCTTATTGTTCTCGGACAAGTCAACTTCTCGTATTCATTTGTGATACCTGATCCTACTCCTACTCCTACTCCGAGACCTAGAGTTTGATACCTTCACATATTCATAGGCAAGTGTCGTACTCGTCTATCTTTACCGTCAGATGTGCATCTCTTCAAAGCCCGATTCACAAGACATTAGTGGTTGCTGTTTGCTCATTCAGGTAAAGTATTAAATTACTTTTTAAATTTATTTACGTGCAATACATTTTTTTCTTTGCTAATTTAGTATATTTTATTCTACAGTTGTGGGCATAGGAGCGTCTGTCCATTTTTCGACCTCAAAATCGGGATGTTACAAGGCTGAATATACCAGAGGGTGCTGCTTTCGGGGCAAGATGGAAGTGCCCTAAGAGTTTTCGAGCAACTCCTAGCCATCAATTATTGGTATGTCGGGATCAACTTGATGGAATGAATGAGAGACAAAGGGTAAGTTGGTATTTTTTGTAATTTTTGTTTGCATATATATATATATATATATATATATATATATATATATATATTTAAATGTTAGTTAATATATTTATTTGTTTGTGTAGTTTATACGGGTACCATACCCGACCTAAGTGATAGATGTATCAATTGCTCGGGAGCCAAACTTTCGGGAAGTGGTGTGTGCGCGAGTCCCATTGATTTGCTTTGACATTGTGGAATTTCATCTTCCTGATCGAGTCTTGAGGCAGTTTGGATATTAGCAGACTATACCATAAGCAGTTAGGACTACCGGACTTGTTGAGGATGACGATCTCCACAAGATTAAACTTGTGGCGAGTAAAACTGGTTCACAATGCACAAGGATTACATCGAGTTGTGGCGGAAAAGAACGAAGTTTGTAGTGGAGGGTGTTCGGACGGGTAATGTTTGTGTGCCCCGCGATGATTATATGGAGTGGTACAAAAATAATACAATCTTGCTTATAAATAACCCCAAAATAAGGGACCCTACAAACCTTCCCCGGGGTTTTCAACCAAACGCAACTGCTGAACAAATTTTGATGAGTTTTAATTTTTTATGAACTATATAATAATGTTTAATTTTTATCAGAATATTTAATTATGTTTATCTTATGTTTATTATGTATTACAGGTTTCGGCGTCTAATCAGGTCTCAGGTGTCTTGCAACAGAAAACAAACAGCATTACTAATCCAGATATAACAAATTTTCTAAACTGGGCATCTGAGCAATCGACAAGTGCTTTACAAGCTGCTGGGAGAGCTATGTCCGACATATCAGAGGCGGTGATAGATCGTCCGTTGACTTTCCCGAGAAGCCATGTGAAAGGCCGGAGTAAAGTTGGTGCTAGACAGGGTGGTCGTCGGTCTCGCCAGGAGACATATGCATATTATTAGTCCATTCAGCGGGCACAAGCCGGTGGTGAGATTCACGGGCCTTGGGACGCTTAAATCCCCTTGTCCCCGCCACATACAGACCCTGCTTGGTTCATTGGATCTAGTCACGGAGATACACAAACTTCATCATCCAATATGGATGATTTCCTAGTTAGTCAGTGGGGAGATTTCCAAATTCCCAGCAACTTTGATTGAACTTCAGCTGGTATTCCATTCACCAATCAAGCTGCTCATTAGGGTGCGTCTTTATCAGGTTTGCAGGCAGGTGACATGGATGACCTACCCTCATACTCCCTAGGACTTTATCAGATTCAAACACAGGAAGAGACTGCACTTCACCCGCCACTATCACCGGAGGATAAAGTTTTTATCGACACTGAAGGGGTTCAATTAGAGACCTACCCTCATTTGCCAAATCCGTCCTGAGGCCAAGATGGATTTGGGAAATCCGTCCTCAGCTGACGTGTCAAGACGCGTTCAATTTTTGACACGTCAGCTGAGGACGGATTTCCCAATTCCATTTTGGCCTCAGGACGGATTTACTTGCTAAAAATGTTGTGTCAAAAAAAAAAAACCATGCCATGATATGACCATTATGCAAAACCAAGGTCATTCTAAGGCTAACCCCTATCAAATTCTTATGTCATTCTTAACGAATATAACTAACTTTATAGTGTCATCTCATACGTGAGCCAATGTATTTTAAAACGAATGAAATAGTTACCCATTTACCCATTTTTCTTTTGTTTTATATATAATTTTTTTATATTAAGGCATTTCGGATCCAATAGTTACTTGTTATGTAATGATTTTTTTAATTATATTTAAGTGAAATACTCAGTGTAAGTTATACTTATTTAAAGTTTCGCATAGAGCCTCCAAAATGATTGAGACGACTCTACTCTCTTGAAAAGCAAGATATTTTGGTAATTTTTGCATAAATTAAAATAGAACGAGAGAATTGATCTATATAAATGAAATTAACTTTAGAAAAAAGTAAGCTTCGAATTTTTGTAAAATTAGATATTTTGGGCGTATTTGAATTGGATCTTGTCTGAGTTTTAAATTCAAAATTAAACTCAAACTCTCATTGGATTGATTTCAGTAATTAAATCTCAAGTATTAAATCATTTAGAATTTGATTTGGGTATGAGACTAATCTGAGACTGAAACTAGAAATGCTAGTGATATTGCCAAGACGTCTTGATCTCCTCCTGCCAAAGCAATTTTCCTGCAAATGATCAAGCTATCACATCTCCAGTATTTTCTTCCCTAAATTTATTCATACCGATACTCAATCTAATCAGACCCTTTGAGACGAGGTAAAAGACCGAAATGCCCTTATGGTGTGAACGGAAGGATATGAATATGCATATGTATTACTACATATACACTTAAATGAAACCGTATTGCTGACAAAATTTTACCTCATTTTTATTCATTTTCTTCTTCCACTGCCTCTTCTCTCTCTCTTTTTTCTCTCTTTTCTTCCTCTTAAAGTTTCTTCATTTCTTTGCTTCCATGGCTAGATTGGTTGGATCTAGCCATCCTACTTCCACTTTTGGTGTGTTCATCCCCTTCTTTTGCCGTAAATCTTGATGAAATTTTTTCAAAGCAGTATTATTCAAGATTCAATACCTACTTCAGATCCTTCCAGATCTGGAGTTTATCTCTAAATCCGGAGTTGCTCTGGGCCCTTTCTCATTTTTCATCATCTTTCCGAGACAATCTATGGGACGGTTGATACGCCCATGGTCTCGTAGATTGTTGATTTCTAAGAAAGGTGATGAAACTGAGTTTGTTACTACTGTTTCAGGATCTCGAAGAAACTGTTGCGAAGAGTTTTATCATGTATTTATTTTTTTTACCCATTTTTTTTTGTTGTTTTCCCGGTCCGGGGTGTGGACTTTTATCTGTTATCATGGTGTTTACACCATTGTATAACTTTTATTTTTCTTGTAATTGCGTTTTATCTTTTGATTGTAATGACTTTGCCTATTTTATGATTAATGGGTAAATCTTTATTTAGCAAAAAAAAAAAAAAAAGAGAAACCGTATCGCTGATGCCACTGCCAACCATGAACCAACCAAATTAACATTCACGGACTCTCTTAACAGCGTCATCACCTGCATGGCTGAAAAAGCAGTTTCTATCACAAAAATCCTTACCGCTCCACAATTCAATTCATTATCATCATAATCATCATCTCTGAGTTGTAATTTTCTCTCTCTATCGTATTCATATTCAAAGATATATATATATATATCTTCTTCATAAATATACCCTTATTACGAGACAAATTTTGCCGCTTCTTCGTCTCTATATGGACTGTCCTTGCGTTTCCCAATCTTCAGACGAAAGTCGAATATTTTCTGCTATATCAATTTCCTATGATGAGTCTGGGATCATCATCTAACGACAACGGCATTCTCGATTTACAATTTGTAAGTTCTCGTTAATTTTTCTCTGTTTTTCATTACTTTTTTTTTTTTTTTTTGAGTTTCGTGGAATTTTTATGTGTGGCCTCAGATTTGTTTGTGAAAATTAAGATAAGATGTTTTTTTATTAATTCGTCGATTTTTTTAGTGAATTTCTGAGAATTCTCGTGATCTATGGGTTTCACGAAAGTTTATTATCCTTTTCCAGTATCGGTACATGTGAATAATTGTACAAATGTCTTGCATCCAAAACTTAGTTTTTCATTTGCTTATTTTAGGTTAATTCAATTTGATTATTCTATATATTAGTTTCGGACATCATTGACTGAATTTTAAAAAAATTTACAAAATTTTGTATGAATATATAATGTGTATGAAGTTATAGACGAACTTCCAAAAGGTTTTTACAGAAGGCTTTTTTTTTTTTTTATTTTTTATTTTTTTTTATAATTTTTTTCTGTCTTACAATGCCATATTTCCTGTTTTACAATTTTTTTTCACATAATGAAATAATTCATGTTTTCTTTCTTGTGGGAGAAAAAGTACATTAGTTAAATCGATGTGGAGTAAAATCAGTAATTATTTTCTCTATGATTCCTGGATTCTGTTTTTTGATTGTGCAATACGGCGTTTGTGATGCATTATAATGTCTACTGCAGGATGACCTTCAAGCCACCAACATGCCAGGAAAAGCGTATGATTATGATTCTTCCAAACCAACAACTAGATTGGAAAGGCTTTTGAGAGAACGAGAGCTCAGAAGATCTAACCGATCCAATAGCCATTCAACTGATGATCTTAGAGATGCTAACAGAGAAGTGGAGGCTAATGGGAACAATAATAACCTTAACTTATATGATTTTGATAAGTGGTCACGTGAGGAAGAGTATTTGACGGCGCTTTTGGCTGCAAGAAGCATGAGTGATGCCAGCGAGATGCCAGATGGACGTCCTTCCAAACAGCGGTTGTTAGTAGTGGCCAACCGGCTACCTGTAGCTGCAACTAGGAAGGGCGAGGACACGTGGTCGTTGGAGATAAGTGCTGGAGGCCTAGTTAGCGCGCTTTTAGGTAAGCGTTACGAGATTCTGCATTCAATGCTGGCCAAAGAATTGGAAAAATATATTATGCATACAAATGTATCTCCATGAGTCTTGTTTTACATTTATATTTGTACTTTTTATCATTGTTCTTTCAGCTATTTATGCTAATGATGATTGAATCTATCCATGAAGGGGTTAATGAATTTGAAACCAGATGGATTGGATGGGCCGGTGTAAATGTACCTGACGAAGTTGGGCGAAGATCACTTACTGAAGCTTTAGCTGAAAAGGTTTTCAGTTTTTGGTCCTCAATCAAAGTCTACCATATCAAATGATTTAAGACTATTTCCGTCCTTCTATAAATACCTATCGACTTGGATCGGTTACTAAATTTGAATTATTCATCTGGTAGTTTTAGAGTCGTGCTTTGGTTAAATTGTTTTTTTTGTTTGCTCAATTTCCTACTACTTGCAGAGGTGCATACCAGTTTTCCTTGATGAGGAAGTTGTTCATCAATACTACAATGGCTACTGTAACAACATATTATGGCCTCTTTTCCATTATCTTGGGCTTCCTCAAGAAGATAGGCTGGCAACAACTCGTACATTCCAGTCTCAGTTTGCCGCTTATAAGAGAGCAAATCAGATGTTTGCTGATGTTGTGAATAAGCATTACAAGGACGGTGATGTTGTCTGGTGCCATGATTACCATCTGATGTTTCTTCCAAAATGTCTAAAAGATTATAACATCAACATGAAAGTTGGCTGGTTTCTCCACACCCCCTTTCCTTCCTCTGAGATTCACCGGACATTGCCATCTAGATCAGAGCTGCTAAGATCTGTTCTAGCTGCTGATTTGGTTGGGTAAGTTTCCTCGGTTCCAGATCATCGCCCCTGAAATATTACTAGTGCCTTTATTTCCTGAAATGTTTCAGATAATAGGGGATCACTTATGGTTGTATATATATATATATATATATATATATATATATATATATATATATATATATATATATATACACAACGGAACAAATAACTAAATGAACATGTAAATATTCAGTTCAGGTATAATGCAGTTAACAAACTGCAAACCAGAAGTTATTAAGAGAAACAATGCTGATTATTTGTGTGTAATTATGTCTTGAAACTTGAAAGTAGGAGCTACATGCTTAAATGATTCATAACATAAACGAAATACATTTAAGAACTTCTGGGCTCTTGTATAGTGTTTAGTATTAATTAGATGTTAAAAGGCCTCCCCTTGATTTTAGTTTGCCACGTGATACGCAAAATCTATACTAGCAAGTGTACTAGGTCAAGGTTGTAGTAATCAAGGTCGATCCCACAGAGAATAATGATTAATTAATTTCTAAGTAACTAATTCTACGATGATCAAAAGCAAGTAAAATAAATTCAATGGTTGATGATAGTATGGTTTAACTAAATTAATTAAATAAACTAAAGAAAACAAATTACTTAAACAAGAGTGATAAATGTCTAAGGCACATGAATTCACTAAATTAACCAATATATTATCCTAACGATATGTTATTCTAGAGTGAGTTTCATTAATCGACCGATTTCCAATTATATCTAATAACCTCTTTCAAGGCTTATCAAACATATTCTCATGAATAAACCAACTATATGTCTATGTTGATTTTAACCCACAAAAAACGCATTAAACATATGAAATCATAAAGATCGCACAAACCATACAAGTATATGTCTATCTTGCATGCAATTTATGTTCATATTATTTAACCTATTGAACAAGGCCAGCTGTCGCAAATCTTCCAAGTTAATGTAAAGACAATTTGAGTGGTAGCTAATCACACAAAAGCATTAAGAAAAATTCAATAACAAATTAAAACCTGGAATAATCTAATAATGACTCCATATTCCTAAAACTATTAAAGAGTATTTATAGAAATAGAAACCTGCTAGCTTAAGATAATTGACATATATTAAAACTCTCCACACTCCTTTAAAGTAGTTGACATAAAATACAACTCTTCAATATTCTTTAAAGTAGTTGAAATACACCAGAACTCTTCTATCATATCTTCAATTCCAGCAGCTTCTTTCTTATTCTGCAAGTCGGTTCACTTTTATCCTTCAAAAGACTATTTTGCCCCTACAAATGCAAACACAAAGAAGTGAGGATTATACCATTCTAAGCTCAAAACTCAATATGTAAATACTTTTTGAAGCTCAAAATTAATATTAAAGTAGAAGAAAATATAGATAAATTTACGAGTTATCACCATGCTGCTTTCAAGATACAAAAATATAGGACGAAGCCCCTCAGTTTCTCAAATAAATTTTCACATGTAAACAATGTCCCGGTATAGAAATAACGATAGTATGCAAACGTTACTATCTTTAGTGCTCTGATGCTCATGACTTTAAATTTTCATTCCCAGCTTCCATACTTATGACTATGCAAGACATTTCGTCAGTGCCTGCACTCGTATTCTTGGGCTTGAGGGAACACCTGAAGGTGTCGAGGATCAAGGAAAGCTTACTCGTGTGGCTGCGGTATTAGCTTATTTATTTGTTAATAATTCCATTACTATAACTATGCAAAAACAAGAATCAATAGTTTCTTTTACATTACGAAGTTTATCTAAGCATTCTTTTGTTGACACCTTGATGAAACAGTTTCCAATTGGGATAGATTCTAATCGATTCATCCGAGCTCTTGAGCTTCCGGAAGTCAAGGATCACATTAGAGAATTGAAAGAAAGATTTGCTGGCCGTAAGGTAAGCTTCACAGCTCCAGCCTCCAGAGCACCATTTATAGCTGGAATAATTATGCATGTTTAATTGGGTATCACAGGTGACATTTTGTCTTTTAACTCGCTTGAAATGTTTAATAATATTTTTTAGTAAAAGATCACAAATTGGTTATCAATTCAGTAATTGAGCTAGATCTTTGGAAATCCTTGAGCTCTTTATAGAAAGCATGAGGGTTTGAGCAAGCATCTGCATTCATTAATTGAAGGAATTTCTATGCATTTAGAGTGTGCATAGACTTTCTAGGATATTTAGGTACATCCTCTTTTTTCCCAGCTACGTAGTTGCAATTTCTGATTTGTTCTTTTACAGGTTATGTTGGGAGTTGACCGTCTAGACATGATTAAGGGAATTCCTCAAAAGATTTTGGCCTTCGAAAAGTTCCTCGAAGAAAATCCAGTTTGGCGGGATAAGGTAGTGTTACTGCAAATTGCAGTTCCAACAAGAACAGATGTTCCTGAGTGTATGTATCAACCTTCTTTCATGCTAATTTTCATTGAAATTCTATTATCATTACTGTCTTCTTTACTCGCTTTGTCAATGAATTCTCTGGCTATTCAATCATTCATTATTTTCACAGAACATGAAAATTTACATCTCAATAGTTATTGTGGCTCTTTAGTCCCTACAATTGGTTTCTTCCTTGGTAAATATGAGACTCTGAAGATTACATGCTAGGGTAAACAACGCGTGCACATTAACACAGACAAGAAGAAAAGCTAATATGAAAATGAGAAACTACCGTACTGATAATATACAGGTGAATATTTTTAGCAAAACCATATACAGATTTCTTATGTTTTGGATTTTGGTGCAATTTTGACTTGCAGATGAGGCAGATCTTATAGGGAACAGGAATATCGTATATTTACTTGGTAGAATTCCTTGTCAGAACTTTTGGTATAGTATTTTCTAGTTTAAAGGTGAATTCCAGATGACAAAGATGTGATTAGTGGAGTAGCACAAATAGAATCTTAAGTGATCTTGACACGAGGGATTTCATATTCGGGAGTGCTATACTGAAAATTAGTTCATGGTCATCTTGACATGGGTTTTTCTTGTCGAGGAACGATCCCATTGCTTTACTGATCTTTAATATTCTCTGACTTTGTAGTCTTCTCTTTTCTTACTGACGTCAAGATAAATCCCTTATTCTTACTAGGTTTAACAGAGCCACCATAATATTAATAATTACACTCACCATGACACATTAATAAATTGATTATTTCGCTTCTTTCTGATTGAAGTGTAATAGAACTTATGTTCATTTGTTTGATTTACAGATCAGAGGCTCACATGCCAAGTTCATGAAATTGTCGGACGCATTAATGGAAGATTCGGAACTCTTACTGCTGTTCCAATACATCACTTGGTATACCTTTACTATAATAATTAGATTTAGTAAGAGCATGCTTTGTTCCAGCAAATTGAAGCTACATTATTATCTTTCATGGTATTTTATAGCAAAAATCATCTTCACACTGAGAATCTGTGAATCAAAGAAGTAAAATCTAATAACCCGGTGGACTTACACGTGAGGAGCGAAAAAAAAAGCCACCTTCTGTTATCTTCAAATGCAAAAACATTGATCTGTGCAAATTCTTTAATTAAATTATTGGATAAGAATAAAGATGCCTCAAAATTTTCATTATACTACTAAACTAAAAGTTATTCCGTCTTCTCCAAAAAAATTATATGAAATCACTGAATTAAACATATCACCCTATATAGCCTTTTCTTGTTCTTTTCCCGTCCTTTATTTTTTGATTTCTTTTTCTTATTTCTATTTTCTATTATTTCCTTCAGTTTATTTCCCGGTCTTCACCCTGGCCTTTTTCATATTGTAAGAATTTTCAAGCAATAAGTGGGCAAGCATTAGGATGATATTGCCCCTTACTCCTTAGCCTTAACTGGACTGCTCTTCTCTTTACTCTTTCTTATTCGGAACAAGATGAGTTTACCTATAGCAGGATAGTGTAGAGCGGTAGCGGCGCTATTTGAAATTTAGTATAAATGATTAACAAAAATTAAAGACAACAAGGAAGACAAAGTCATAACAAAAGTCACTCCAACATAAAAAAACTTAACCAAAGTCATTAAATCCAAGATAAAAACATAGCCAAAGCCATTAAACTCAAGAAATCCCCAATTTACCCATAAGTTTTTTACTATTGTAAAGGGAAAAATGGGGTTTTTAAGCTCTTATCCAAATAGCGCTGCTATTTAAGCCGCAATAGCGGCCGCAATAGCGGCCGCAATTCCTGCAACACTGACGCGCAACGCTATGGATGGATCTCTAGCGGCATATGGCCGCTCCGCTATTCCACTATAACCCGCTATAGCGCCGCTATGGATAACACTGAAACAAATAACGAGTAAATGCTGAGTCTGTTTCTTAGTCTTTTGTTGTTTGTGATCTAATAAGAAAAATAACATATTTCAACAATCTGTATGACCTGTTCGCTTATTCCGTTTGCACTCGAATATTTAGGATGTCGAAGAGCAAGCAGGTCTCTGTTCAGGTTATACTGTACCTTTCAACTCTTATCCAATGAGGTGTTCTAATTCTCAACCATTAGATGGTTATTTATCAGGAAACGTTTTAGCAGTTTTAAACACTAACAAAAGTTCATGAGCAAAACATTTACTAAATATCTGATTTTTTTATATCAGTACAGGGATAGGGTTCCAAATTACTTAAGGATATAGAATCTTATGTTTCTGTTTGTTTCTTGGTCATAAACACTGTCGACTTTCTTTCACTGAAAGATAATTCACTCGTAAGTCCAGTCTTTTTCCTTAAAATTTGTTTATGTATAGGTTAACAAATGTGGTGTTAAACATTGTGCAAAATCAAATCTAAATATTACTGTGTCTTTTACAAAGTTGCACATTAAACTTCTTAATAGAATTTCTGATTGTATGAAGACCCATAATGCAACTTTTTCCCTTTATTTGCAGGATCGATCTCTTGACTTTACGGCTTTATGTGCACTATATGCAGTTACTGGTAGGTTCTCTATGCTATCTTGTGTTCAACATTACTGGTTCTCTAGATTGTCCTGGAAATGATAAGGAGCATATTTTTTAATGGTAAAGTTTTAGATTCCTAACTTTAGTATGATATCCAACTCAGTAAAATTGATTGAAGCAAAAGATCAATTTTGAAACACACACACAAGGTCTGAATCTCTGTTTATTTGAGTGATCTCTGGGTCTTCTTCAAGAACTTATGTACATGAACAATATTAATTCCTTAGTCATTAAATTGCTATAGATACGTTTGATTAGGAGTTCTGAAATCTGAACTAGTATTTGCTTCCTCGGTATTGTGATACTACTTTGGGTTACAATGACACTGTTATTTTCTTTAAGGTTTAGTGAGATCTGTGAAGAAATGTGTAGTGCTGGAATGCTGGCTACTGGGAACCTTCTGTGTTTCTTCACCTATTAGGCCAAAAGAAATCAGAAAATTTTCTTTGGCTGAGATTGATAGTTCCTTGAGCATTCGTATATTTGGCCTTCTATTATTCTCTTCATTGTTTGTCTTTTCTAGGTGTGTGCCATCCAATAATAAAATTCTGTATAGTATGGCTGGTTGAAGATTTTCCTTGACATGAGATAAGAATTGCACTGCATAAGGTCAAAGTGCCTGGAGGAGTGTATTTTATTCCTAAAAGTCAAATAAGATATGGTCTACATAATGTTCTTTAGTGTATGACAACGGTATCCCCGCTAGATTAATTATTTAGAGCCACCTATTGGAAAAGTATCAATAATTAGGTCATCAACTCATCAACTAAGAAGGTCGAGCTGCTATCCTTCGCGCTCAATTGTAAGTAGCTCGACCTCTGCACCTAGTGCATTCGTTCTTACTGAAAATTTAAGATTGAAGTTAATTATTAAGGACTTTAGAGGAAAATAGATAAAATTTATATTTCTTATTGGATTTGGATAGGTTCTACAACAATTCCTGTCTCTGTTTTATATTTCTGCTTAGGTGCTTGATTTGTTAGGGAACCACAAGCGGTTTTCTGAAAAGAGACAGATGGTATCTGCAGTAACTTTTTTAATCACTAATCTTGAGAGAGTCTACTAGTCAAGTCAACTTTGTTTCTAGGGCAAGTATGCAGATGTATTATTACAGTTGATCAGTATGTACTTTTGTTTTTAACTGAGATCCCTAGATGCAAATACTAAATTCTTTTAAATGATTTTAAAGTATATATTTTTTACCTTTGAACTTGAACTGTATTTAACATGCAAATATAGGACTTAAAAAAGCTAATAATGCACTTGCACCCTGAAGCTAATAGGACTATAGGAGAATAACTAAACAGAACTTCTTTCCATAGTATTTCAGCATGTTCATTTATTGACATCTATTCCTCCAAATACGAAACATTTAGGCGTATTCTCATTATTAACTTTTAAGATAAAGGTGGTCTGGGTTTAAAGAGAATGACTGAAGATAATTTCCTGTATTTCAAACTAGTCTTTTCACATTCTCAGGTTTTCAAACTCTTGGGGATTCTTGTGTTACTACTCATATCATTCATTATGTGGTTACTGGCCTTGCTTCCTGTTAAAATGCATTCTTTCTTTTTGGGAAACTAAATCTGACCAATAGTTGGATCTTCTTGAATAGTAGATTTTAAATGTTTGTTTAGTGTTCCTGCTTTCCGTTGGATAGAAAGAAATGGATATAATGTATTCATGTTGGCAACCACACGTAATCCTTTCTTTGGTTAATATAGCCGACCCAATTACTTGGGACTAAGGCTTGGTAGTGGTGGTGGTTGTTGTTGTTTAGTTCTTACTTTCTTATTTATCTAATTCTCTTTTCAGATGTGGCTTTGGTTACTTCTTTGAGGGATGGGATGAATCTTGTCAGCTATGAGTTTGTGGCCTGCCAAGATGAAAAAAAAGGCGTTCTCATTCTAAGCGAGGTAGCAAATAAACCAAGATACTTATATTTCATGAAAGCATTCAATATAATACCTTTATGGTCCAACGTTTTCAACTAAAAGAGATAAGAAAATGGAAATGAATTCAACATGAGGTTGAAAATTAAAGACTGAACCGTTCTCTTTTGTTCAAAATGTATACTACGTACGTACAGCTAATAACTGATGGTTTTGCAGACTTAGGGTGCATTTAATCACCGCCTCTGTCAATCTCCAACACAAAGTTTCATGAGTCCAGCTTCTTCTCTTACAAACAATTCAATTTTTCAATCTCCGAGACAGAAAAATGGAAATACTGACTGTTCTAGATATCAATTCTTGGAACTGCATCTCTTTAAGTTGTTTAAATCTTTCATCTGATAAACTATGAGTAGGACATATGCCGAAGTTTAGGTTAGACTTCTGATTATGCCTTCTCTGTATTTTTTCTGATAGACGACTTTAAAGCTTGAGAATGTTGTAAAAACACACACACATACAGAGACAAACACTTCTAGGTCATTTTAGGGTGAAAACTATAGCTGACAAAACAAAAAAATGAGACCAAATAGAAAATTAGACAGCAAATAGAAAATTAAATGAAAAAAAGATTCAAAATGTATTGCGTTACGGGGACAAAAGATAACAATTGGTACTTTCTCTACCAACCTTCTCTTAAGAGAATGTGAAGAACCAAAACAGATTTACTACTCCTAGTCAAAACTAGGAGGGGGATGGTGGAACTCGAGGAATAAGGCTTAGATATCTCATCAATGTTGTTTCAATTTTTATATACTTGCAATCAGTTACCTTTGGGGCCATGAGAGATCTCATTAATGATACTAGAATCCAAAAGTTTCGTCCTGGTTCATTTGGTTGCTTTAACTTGTATGTCAGTTCATGTAATGTGACTTGTAGATTAGCTGAAATGTACACAAAGGTACTCAGGGGAATGATTTGGAGAGGCTAACATGCATAAAGTTTTGAGTTACATTTTCTGAATTTGTTTATGAGATAAACATCGTTATTTTCCCAATTTTCCTTTCAGTTTGCAGGTGCTGCACAGTCCCTTGGTGCTGGAGCTATATTGGTGAATCCATGGAACATCACTGAAGTTGCTGCATCAATTGGTTACGCTTTGACTATGTCTGCTGATGAGAGAGAAAAACGTCATCGACATAACTTCATGCATGTGACTACTCATACATCACAAGAATGGGCTGAAACATTTGTCAGGTATTGCAGCAAATGGTGGTTCAATAATATGTTGTAATGGTGCATTGTTTATACAAACAGTCTCTGGTCACCAAATGAATTAACTTGACTTTTTATGGCATTGCGTACTCTGAATGCTGCATTGAGGAATTTATTGCTCTGAGTAGTGTGTAGCTGAAACACCTGTAGTAAGTCTTGAACTTTAGATTCCCTTATATGCAACATGTAACTGAAACTGTCAAGAGGAATAACAGTACACACTTAGTTTTATTTATTTTAAAAAATATGAAATATATCAGCATTTTGCATAGCTTGCTTCTGAGAGTATCTACTTTTAATTGGTTGTCTTCTGGATTGTAGTGAACTTAATGATACCGTTGTTGAAGCTCAGCTAAGAACACGTCAGATTCCTCCTTTGCTGCCCACGGGAAATGCTGTTGAGCGTTACAAGCAGTCAAAGACTAGATTACTCATTCTGGTACGTTCTTTTGCTCTCTTGTGAAAGTCTGAAGTATTTAATCTGTCTTATTAATTTTTTTTATACTTTCTGTCCCAAATTGAATGTCCTACTTTTATTTTAGTTTGTCCAAAATGAATGTCTTCTTTCTCTCTTATCTCTCATAACTAACCTCCTATATTTCAGGGATGCAAGCTCTACTAACTCATGGGTCCTACTAGTAGTATCCATGAATAAGGATATTATTGTAAATAACTTTTTAGTCAAACTAGTCTCCTTAATTATGGTGAAAGTCAAATGTACATGGACATTAAATTTGGGACGGAGGGAGTATTTCATTTTTGTATTTTCCACTAATAGTACCATTTGAAGATATTTCTCAGGTTGAAAGAATCTATAAAGGAAAGCTTTATAGCACTGAAGTAGTGAGTAGGGACTTTATTATTATCAATATATTATCTCAATATAAAATCAATTAACTATTATAAAGTGGAAATTAAGCGGTCAAATTATTCTTAGAGGATCCAGTTTACGTTCTTCATCCATGCATACCAGTAAGGATATCAATCATACGTCCAGTTAATAGGATTAGACATATTTTTGCCATTTGATAAAATATTACTCACAGGTTTTGTTCATAGAAGTTTCCTCACACTTTAATTCAATGACATATCATGCATGACGTTCCATAACAAAAAAAAAAAGACATTATGCATGAGAAAGGCATAAGCAAAAGTAAGTATACTAAGCATGCTATCTTATGAGAAATTCAAATGCTTGCCCCTTTCTTTGATTCTCAGTCAAATAGCTAAACTCTTTGCTTTGTACAATTATTAGCCTAAGGTCTTTGAGATTTGTACTTATATTTTAGGTGAATTTTGTTGCAAAAGTATGATTTGCAATCGACGAACAATGTTAGCAACAAGGGTTTTATTTGTTTTTATAGAAAGGTTCTTTTGCATTTAATTCACTCTTTGTTTAGGGATTATGAATCTTCTCTAGAACTCTTATCATTCTAATGCAGCAAAATGTCTGTTAGCTTTCACTTGTTTTCTTCTCATCCTTGGATATCTAGAACAACAAAGTTTCTTCTGTTTGTACCTGTAATATAACTATAATTCTATAAATGAGTGCAATACCAGCTTGATTGTAAGTTTAAATGACGTGACAGGATCCAAGATCAATTTCCTAATTCTTTATGCAATTGATATTTTTCCTTGGAAAAATGAAGAATAAGTGTAGCAACCAAAAAACTTTCAGTTGTATCTGCCACTTTCGTCAAGTAATTAGTTCAAGTTTTATGTCAGCAACATCAATTCTCTGCCTCAAAAAATTTTAGTCTACTTTCCCTGTACATGTGCAATCACTTTATTACACAGGAATTTGAAATAGATATTCAGTTTGTAAGAAAGTACTCTCTAGGCAATTCCCCAAACTCAAATAATTGTTCATGCAATTGTACATTTTCATGCTATTATAGGGAAATTATTTGTTGAATTGAAATAGTATGGGATAAGATGTTGTTCCAATGAATATGCATTTTACTTACTGTTGGTTTAATATACGTCTGTCAGGGATTTAATGCAACTATGACAGAACCTGTCGACACCCAAGGACGAAGGATGGATCAGTTCAAAGAAATGGAGCTCAAGTTGCATCCAGATTTGAAAGAACCCTTAAAGAAGCTTTGTGATGATCCAAGGACCATTGTAATTATTCTAAGTGGAAGTGACCGAAGTGTCCTTGACGAGGTTATCTGATTTCAACTGTGCTCATTTTCTTTCCTTTTGGGAGGACGACAAGGAAGAAAAATCAAATAAACTGATTGTTTGATTTCTTGTGCAGAACTTTGGTGAATTTAACTTGTGGTTGGCAGCAGAACATGGTATGTTTTTACGCCCCACTAAGGGAGACTGGATGACAACAATGCCAGAAAATCTACAGATGGATTGGGTTGACAGTGTGAAGGTGAATATGCAAATTTGTTTGAATCTACAGTTTTTTTTTTTTCATTGGAAACATATAAAGTGGATCGCATGTTTTTACTAAAGTTTGAATTACCCAATATTTTGCTTCTCCACTCTTTCAGCATGTCTTTGAGTATTTCACCGAGAGGACACCACGATCTCATTTTGAACTTCGCCAAACATCACTTGTATGGAACTATAAATATGCAGGTAACTATATTTCATGTGCCTCCCAATTGGCAATCTGCTAATATTTTTGCAATTGATTCCAAAATTTTGTCTCTTTTATCATATTTTTTTTTGTGAGTGCAATGACAGATGTTGAATTTGGAAGGCTACAGTCAAAAGATTTGCTACAGCATCTGTGGACAGGCCCAATTTCAAATGCTTCTGTAGATGTTGTCCAAGGTGGGCGTTCAGTTGAGGTTCGAGCAGTGGGTGTTACCAAGGTCTGTATTTCTTTCATAAAGGAGAAATTATTTAATGATATGTTGATGTAAGGCCATACTTATTCTCATAATTCTGATGTAAGGTCATACTTATTCTCATAATTGTATAGGGTGCTGCTATTGACCGTATTCTTGGAGAAATAATTCACAGTAATGATGTTAAATTACCAATCGACTATGTCCTGTGTGTTGGACACTTTCTGCCAAAGGTGCGTACTTCGTTTCTGGCAAACTAAAGTTCCTTAAACTTATTTTCTATTGAAAAAAGCTTCACAAATCTAGATCAAATCCCCTTAAATTTCTGAAACCATGGATACAAATTTACCCTGGTGCAATTGAATAGATGTCTCATTGTTCCGACTCAGTTCACTATGTCTGCCCAATTATCGAACATGTTTTTTTCCTTAATAATTATTTTATAACATGGTTCACTATGTTCAGGAATTATTCAACATGCTTAAGAGCCATTCATGACAACTTGTAACAATTCTTGGAATTGGAATGTAACTGAGTTTGTCATTCATATATTTGTTTTTCATTTCTTGTTAGTATAATATCTGAATTATTTTATGAAATTGGATTGTCATGGTTTAGGATGAAGACATATATACCTTCTTCGAGCCAGAGCTTCCTGCAGGACCAGCTGCCACATCTAGCGCAAAGATAATGAACCCCATGAACCGAAATGCTTCGAAATTTTCTGCAAGAGGCAATGTTCAGCCACTTTTGCGTAGAGCCACTCAGCCCCTTTCTTTTCCAAAGAAGAAGACACTTAGTAATGGGACGGGAAGTTGGTGGTCCTCTATGCGTGATAGAATGACTGTGCATGAAGGCTCATCAGTTCTCGATTTACAGAAAGAGGATTACTTCTCTTGTGCAGTTGGAAGAAAGAGGTCAAGTGCCAGATATCTTCTTGGATCATCAGCTGATGTAGTCTCATTGGTGAAGGACCTTGCAGATTCTCAATCACATAATTAGTTGACCAACCCTTTGTTGGCTGTGCAATGATCATCAGAGGTCTCTAAACAGGTATTTAATCTCCTTCCTGAAATTTAAGCATTATCCAGAACATTAACCTTACCAATTAAATTGCATTTATATTGACAAAGGAAAAGAAACTTCCAAATTGTTAGTAGTGGAGACTCTAATTACTCACTGCTTTTCTGTCCAGGTTTATGTGTAATTTGAAAATTTTCTTGACTGTAAACTTGTTTTCCCCATCTCCGCAGAACTCTACTAGACTGATATAATCTTATGTTTTGTTTTTGATAAATTGACAGACATTTGGCGATTTTAAAAGGTTTCAGGACTTCAAAATAATATCCAAGTGGAACTTAGAAAAGTGCCTGATTTTAATAAATTTTGTTTAAAAGTTTCCATAAAAGCATTGCCTCTACGGTTGGAATAAGCTTTATTTTCCTTCATTTCAGAACCACGTTAACTTATGTATTATGCTGTAAATCCTGAAATTGTTGAACTAAGTTGTGATTAATAAATACTTGTTGAATCCAACATTGGAGGATTCACTACATTCATCATGCTTCTAATTTAACAAATACAATAGGGAAAAGAGAATATATTTTGCTTTTGATTTTATTTGCATGATATTCAAGTTAGTACAATGAACAACAATTAGAATATATGGCTGTCAATTTCATTTTTAGAGGTTTCTGAAGGGCATTTTACTCATTTATATTGTGATTTTTGAGAAGATTATTATGTTTGACTTAGGAGTGTTATAAACAAGCACCGAAAGTTTCTTTACAGAACTGATATATAGCAATTATAGAATGTGATTTGTTCGAATTACGTTGAATGATAATTCAATTGTAGATTGCTGGTGACATGGCTTTTTATAGGAATCTCATCAATAATTCCCCCCTCATATTTTATAGAATGTGATTTGTTGGAACTACATTGAATGATAATTCAATTGTATATTGCTGGTGACATGGCTTTTTAGAGGAATCTCATCAGTATTTCGCCTCTCATATTACCTTATTTCCATTTCAGGATGATTGGCCTAGAGGAGGTAACGGCAGTACCATGCAAAATGAATAAAAGGGGACAAATTATATTGGATATACAGACTTCTTTGAGGGGTTCGGGGGCGTGTTTAGGTGGTGTAGGTAGTTTTGTTAGGTTTTATTGTTTATTTTCCCCCGGTAATAATAGTCTGGATGGTATAAGGATGACGAATAACTTTGGATTATATATATATATATATATATATATATATATATATATATATATATATATATATATATATATATATATATATATATTTGGACAGGATATGCAGATCTTCAAACTCATATCATATACTTTCTGTAGTAATGTGTGAGATGGGAGTTGGGGTTCTCTTTTAGAAACCATAATATATAGTGGTAGTTGTAAGTTTGGGCTTGAACCAAATTACTTGGTCTTGGCCCCCAACTTTTGTTAATAAAATAAAAGGTAAATGGACCAGTGGTAATAGTAGTTGGACTTTTATTAAAAATTTGTGATCCAATACAACCCAATTCACTTCTTCTTAAAAGAACATATGTGATTTACCCCCAATCACAAGAACGGTTCTGTTGTGGGACTAGAGCTACTAAGTGGTCATGGGACACTTAGTCAAATATTCAATCGCATCACGAGTTTTGATTAAAATAATAAAAAGCAATTAGGGCACTTTATGAAGATAATGAAAAGAGGTGATGTGGTTGATTGTGGACCAAGTGGTCCACAACCCCACATATAGCCCAGATCTATATAAGAATTTTCCCAATCACAAGGACTTCGTCTTTAAAAAATGAAGGGCATTTATCACAAGACCACGACCTTGAGGTCGTGGGTTCGATACCCTCCCCGCGCATGGGGCATACTTTAAATTGTCTTCCTTTTTAGGGTTATCTCCTCCTCCTCTTGTGAGGTGCTACTCTCCCCTTATGGGGCATCCGCCCAACTGGACTTAAAAAAAAAAAAAAAATGAAGGGCATTTAAGGTCTTGGTAATTGAGAGACCAAATTTTTTCATGCGACAAATAAGATATAAATTGGATGGGATCCATCCATTTGCTAACGAAAATGGTGAAAGTCTCACATGACCCTTATAAAAGCTTGTGTTATTTTCATTTTAGTACCTCAAAGTTCGGTGTCTTAATGTTTTAGGGACCAAACTTCTTCATGTGATAAATAGGGGATCAACTTGCAAGTACAATTTTACCATGTACTCCCTATATCCCAAATTGAATGTCCATGTTACTATTTTAGTTTGTCCCAAAATTAATATTCACTTTCTTTAAATTAACATAATTTATCTCTAAACTCCCATAATAACCTCATATCTTTAGTGGATTTACACTCGACTAACATATTGGTCCTACCAACTCCGCCATTGAGTGTTATGAACTTTAGTTCGTGTTACTTACTATCGGTCACTGGCTGTAAGTGTCATGGACTCTAGTTTGCGATACTTACTGTCGTTCCCAAGCCCGGATAAATAAGGAGGGTTGCGGTAAGGTTTGTGACGACCAGCGTAAAACTTAGTCATATCTCATGACATTAAGCGATATAAGAAATCCGTGGGGGCATTCCCTATTCAGCGACGCGCTGCACTTCCTAGACCCGTGTGTAGTAATAAATATGCAAAGGTTACTAGGTCGTCGCCCGGAAGCGACGCACCATGTTAGCGCCTGGATATGGTGTCAAGTATGCAAGGGCGCACTACTTTATGATGGTTACAAGTCAAGAGATTAGTTCATAATAGAGTTCATTTGGCGTCTTGGAACATCATATCTTTGACTGGAAAACTGACAGAACTGGTATAGGTAATGGTAAGACGAAAGATTGATATCTTGTGTGTTCAAGAAACTAAGTGGGTTGGTGAGAAAACAAAAATAATAGTTCTATGGAATTACAAGCTTTGGTATGTAGGTAAAGATAAGAACATAAATGGAGTTGGGATAATTGTACATCGTGATTTCATCAATGATGTAGTTGAGGTTTGTAGAAAAAGTGACAAGATCATTAGAATTAAGATCATGATAGATGGTAAGATTGTTACAATCATTAGTGCGTATGCACCTCAAGTAAGGTTGAATGATGCTTGTAAGAAACAATTTTGGGAGGATTTAGACGAGGTGGTACAAAGTAAACATAAGCTTTTCATTGGAGGTGACTTAAATGGACATGTAGGTTCGAGCCGTAGTGGGTTTGAAAGTGTACATGAAGGTTTAGGGTTTGGAGATAGAAATCAGGCAGGTAACGATATTCTTGACTTTGCTTTGGTTTATGATTTGATTATAGCAAACAGCTGGTTAAGAAAAGGGACTCACATTTGGTGACTTTTAGAAGTGGAACGCATGCTTGTCATATAGACTTATTCCTAGTAAGGTTCGACACCCTCCCCATACATGGGGCAATAAATTCTCCCTTTCTAGGGCAGTCCTTATCTCCCTTGTGGGGCTAAAAAAAAAAAAATTAACTTTTTATGTTTTGTAATCAAGAAAAATAAAAGTATAAGAAGTGATATTCTTATTTTCAAAACGAAAAAAAAGAAAAGAAGAAGTGATATTCTTGCTTCTATTATGACGTCTTTATATTATCTAGCCACTAAATTACTATAAGTCTTTAAACGAGAACAGGTCTACAGAAATATATTTTAAAAATATTATAAACTCTTTGGCACGATATTCTATTGAAAACTTTTTTCACTCCAATTGATAGTATAGATGACTTGGCAAAAAAAAAAAAAAAGATAGTATGATTAATTAATTATGATTTGTAAACGATAAGGATGTAGCTGTAATTTGTTCAGAATAGAGATGAAACTATAATTTCGACAAACCTGGAAAGGAAAGTGTAATTAATCCTAATATTTATTTGTGACATAAGAACTTGTCTTTTTCAGCAAATATTCGTAAATTAAGTAGTAATGTTAATGAAAGACCAACTAAATTATCAAGTTAAGCAATTTCATTTTAGGTCCTAAAAGAATTTTGTTTTCTTTCGAAAAATTGCACTTATTTAATTCAATATGCAGTATTGATTTTATGTAAAATGTCCATCCTCTCCCCACCCCCCCCCCCACCCCCCCAAAAAAAAGATCACATGATAATAAAAAAAATACTACTATAAAAGAAGTGATGAGGGGAGTATACTTGCTATAAAAAGAACAATATTACAAATGGTCCAATAATTATGGTGTAACTTATCTTAAATCTATATACATATAATAAAGTTGGGGTAGAAGTCTCTAAAAACGACACGTGGCAAACTATAGACTCATACTCAATCAAAAGCTTACATGTGTTAGAAAAGGTATGATGATCTACTAGAATATTGTGGTCTCATTTGCTAAATAAGATAAATAGAAGTTTTAGATAGTTATGAAGCTTAAATATATAACATAAATATTCAAGTATAAAATTAATAAAAAAATTAATTAAAAAGTCTCTAATTAATATACTTGATACATGAATCTATAAGCCTTATTATATATATATATATATATATATATATATATATATATATATATATATATATATATATATTTATTTATTTATTTTTTTTCAAACCATTAAATAATAGGATGACACAGTAATACTGGTTCTATCATTATACCAAGTCAAAGCAGCCTAACATTAATAATACTATCGGTGCACTGATGCACCTCATGACTAGTCTGTCTTACTTTGGAAATAGCCCAGCACAACCTTCTGCTACATTCATACCAAGTAGAATATAAATATATATAATTATCCCCACCACAACACGAGATTGTTGCCATCCTAGACATCTTACACTTGATCGGGCAGAAGAGCCCCTCGTAGTAAGCTTGGACCAACCTTCAACTAAGGAGCAGCTTCTTGCTTCTTCATCCTGCACATGAAGACCTCCCGCTCATCATTTATGCCCTCAAGAACCTTAGCTTCAAACGTTTTCAAACCCTCCTTAGCATCTTCAGCCTTGAAGGTTAAGAGAAACATGAGACCCCGAGACGGTTGTTCAACCATCCACTCAACATCAACCAACTTGAACTCTTTAACATGTTCGGTGTTGAAGTGCTTTATAGCCATATCCGATAACTCATTGGCCAAGCGGTTGTAGAGAGGATACTCCTTAAAGTCGAAAATGGGTCGAAGATATGCATTGAAACATGGACCAGGAAACACGTTCACCCCAAATCCCTCAGTGTCCTTAATCTGTTTATAGTATTGTTTCCATAGAACCCAATCCACCTCTGTTTCTTCGGATCCATACGGGATGTATTCTGAATCTGAATCACCTTGCATTTCGCCTGATTTCATGCGGTTTATCGTTTCATCAGAAACATAGCCTTCATATTCCTTCCACCATTCAGTCTGCGGACGACGTCGTACCTGCCGCCCCCCTTCTCTCTCTTCTTCAGAATCCTCATCTTCTTCCTCTTCGACCTTGCTAGTTTCCATCTCGTCAGATTCATCTTTGCTAGTTTCCATCTCGTCAGATCCGTCTGCTCCTTCAATCTTCTGTTTCTTCTCAGGCGTTGGCGTTGGCCGTGACGGTGTCGTATTATCTTCTTCTTCGACTCCTGGTAGGATCGCTTCGATTTCAGACATCTTTTGGCTCCAGAGTATGTCTTTCTCTTCAGACGAAACCCTAGAAATTCAGAAGAAGAATTTGTGAGGCCTTCTTTTATATATACAGGGTCGGTCCTAACATTTCGGGCCCTGTGAGAAAACTAAAAATGGGGCATTTCGTATGAACATTAATATTTTCAACTTGTTACAATTTTTAAAATAAACAACATATGACATTATAAAACTACAAAATATGCTTTCTTCGAGCATTGGTGGAGGCAAAATCGTCAATAATAGTTGGACTATTGGAGTAATGGACATGGATGGCTACATGGTAGCTTGAATATTTGGGTTGGGCTTAATATATAAACAGGTTATACTTGGAAATTTTAAGGCCACCCTCTGTGCGGTTGCACCACCTCCATATGGGCTCGGCCCGGCCCTGTATATATACATCAATAAGCAAACGTTAGAATGCACTTTATAATGCTACATGAAGAACAATTTGGATCAACTTTCATTATGTTATAGCTAGTAAGTGTAACCAGGCCCGGGTCCAAGGGTGTCCAAGGTGACATCCGGAACCGGGCCTCACATTTACAGGGGCCCCAATTTTTTTAAAAAATTACTTAATTTGTATATAATTATTAGTTAAAAAAAATGAAGATCTTGATGTTTTTCAATTTGTTGCTCAAAATCTTTTTTACCATACACCAGTACCGGCTAATAGGGAGTGCAAGCTGAGCGACCGCAGAGGGCCCCCAAAAATTCGGGGCCCCAATTTTTGTTTTTGTTAATATATATATATATCCTAAAATCCGGGGCCCCAATTTTTTTTTTGTTTATATATATATACTTAGCCTAAAATCCAAGGCCCCAAATTTTTTTCGGCACAGGGCCTCAGATACTTTTGAGCCGGCCCTGAGTGTAACGGTTTTCCAGCTTAAGATCCAAGTTTTGTAACGGTTTTCCAACTTTTTTTTTATTTTTTTATTTTTTTATTTTTTTTTGGACCTCACCAGAGAAGGAGCCTATGTAGGGCGGATAGAAGCCCGGCTGAGCAGGTGCCACATGAGGGGGAGTAGAAGTACCTCACAAAGGAGGATAAATAGAAGCCCGGCTAGCGGATGCCCCATTAAGGGGAGTAGAAGGCCCACAAGGGAACTCAAAAAAATGGCAATTAAATTATTCCCCTTGTGTGAGGGGTATCGAACCCACAATCTTAAGGTTGTGGGTAGGTTATAGTCCCACTGGACTATGGACTTTATGATAACGGTTTTCCAACTTAAGCTCCAAGCAAAAAGCTGTCGAAAAGGCCTCCATGCAAAAGCAATCGAAAAGGCACATGTAACGGTTTTCCAGCTTAAAATCCAAGTAAAAGCAATCGAAAAAGGTTTTGTAACGGTTTTCAACTTAAACTCCAAGCAAAAGTAGTCGAAAATGCCACAAAGCAAACGAAAAGGCACAGGAAATCCAAATGACATTCAATCCTGAAAGCTAATTCAGTGAAAAAATATAAAAATTAACACCAAAATTTGTTTACAATAAAGCCAACCAAAACGTACGTACTCTTTCATAGAAAATTTGTTCAATATCTATACCATTTAGGTAATTTATTGACAACGAAATGCAGCTAATGCGATAAGACGCTTCACTTCCAACTGGTAAGTCGGGAGTTCGAGTTATGCCGGAGGAAAAGTGGGGAACCACTATTGATCCTGCTTTAATTAAAAAAAAAATAAGAGAATTTTTTTTTAGGTAATTTATTTAGCTATATGTATAAAATCAATAAATGAATGAAATTCATTGTATAGAATAATTTCACAAAATAATTGAACGAATGTATGCAATATATGAATTCCTCATTATATATATGGAATTTTTTTTTGAAAAAATTTGAATGATGAATCAATTTTGATATTTTTAAGAAATTTACTTTTGACTTTCTCGAGAAACTAAAAAGTCTAAGGGGGCGTATTCAATCGGGATTTTAACTGATTTTCAAGAAGCTATGGATTCTGCAGACTTTGTGGATTGTTTTAACTCTATGCAGACTCTACGCAGATTCTATTAGATTAATTTATTAGGATTTCTTTTGATTTATAAAGTCTATAGATTATTTGAATAACATCCAAAAATAAAGAAAATACTGATTCAGTGCTGTAATAATTTTGAGACATTTATCACGATCTAAAATATCAGCACGTCTTATACTTTCGCTTTAAGGCTCGTCAATCTCTTTTAGGTTACATAATTTTTATAATAAATCAATTAATTTTGGGACATTTATTACGATCTTAAACATGTATTTAACGAATCGAAAGGATTATGTTAACATGATATAATATATCCACTGAATCATTCTTTGAAATATTCCATATATAAAACAGCCAAATCAAGCTTCGCACCTCTATGATTCAGGACCATCTTCGGTCCTTATATATGGTTGAGAATCGTCTATTCTCATACATGTTCTCACCACTTAGAATTTGACACATGAATATTTTTTTATTTTATATACACGTGACAACTTATGAATGATTGGTATGGAAAAAAGGACATGCACGTGGACGGGAGATTATTTGCCTTATATATACCACCCTTTAGAATCTCATTCTCAAATTTCTCTAAACCCCATTCCATCTTTCTTTTTTAATTCACCCACCATGAACATAATAAACATTTATCCTAGTTTCTTTTTACTTCTTCTTCTGATTCCCATTATTGCTTCCTTTGCTGAAAGACAGGTCAATTTTTCAAAACTTTAAAAAAAAAAAATTCAATTTTATATAAGGTCCTTTTAATTTGTATTCATCATAACCCATTTACAAAAAAAAATATTTTTTTCCAGGTTTATATAGTCTACCTTGGTGAACATAATGGGGAGAAAACATTGCATGAAGTTGAGGAAAATCATTATTCATACTTGCTTTCAGTGAAGGAAACTAAGGAAGATGCAAAAGCTTCTCTTCTTTATAGTTATAAATACAGCATCAATGGCTTTGCCGCATTGCTTTCTCCGGAGGAAGCCTCCAAACTTTCCGGTATGCCCAAAATTAAACCTTTTTTTTTTGTTGATAATCCCACGTTGAAATTAAGTCAAAGTCTATTTTTGGTATGGTATCAATGTTGGGACCCCAATAATTTTGCTGAAATTTGCGCTTTAGATAGTAATTTTTAATATATGTCCACGTTTCATTTTTAATCTGTCACAAATTAATTGTTCACTTTCTATATAAAAGGCTTGTTAATGGTGATTTTTCCAATCTTACCATTTATATTGAATGCTCTAAGAGAAGACTAGAGAGAGTAAAAAAAAGGTAGAATTAAATGTGGAGTAAAATTAAATAGTGTCATATTTGACATTTTACTATATTCTACTATAAAATTTTATGAAACCTTAATTCTTGTGCAAAACACAAAGTTGACGGATAATTTGAGATGGAGGGAGTATCATTTTTCAATTTATTTCCTCTTTTACGTGTTTTAGGTATTTTATTACATCATCTCAGGGACGAAGACAGGGGGCGGGTGGGGGCAGTCGCCCTCGAGAATTTTAGAAATCCTACTAGATATAGTAATTTTTATATGTAGTTTGAAATATTTTATCAAATTCGCCCCAACATTCTTTTTTATAGTTTTTACATGTAGTTTTTCATACTATTGCAATTTTTCGCCCCAACCTCAAAGTTCTGACTCCGTCCCTGCATCTCTGATACATTACGTTACTACATATGCGGCAATATAATTAATGTATCAAACAATATAGTAGTGAATGTATTATTAAAAGGTATTCTATAATACATGGGAATCATGGGAGTCCAGTGGAAAAGGCTTTCCATCCCAGGGGTAAGACCCTGGGGTCGATTCACGTATCCCCTAAAAAAAGAATAAAAAAAAGAAGGTATTCTCCAAAAAAAAAAAAAAAGAATGTATTATTAAAAGGTCGTTTCCCTTTTGAAATCTAATAGAAAATTGATTAATATTTTTGCAGAGAGGGATGAAGTGGTTTCAGTGTACAAAAGTAACCCAAGAAAGTATTCACTACAAACAACAAGGTCATGGCAATTTGCAGGCTTAGAGAAAGCAGTGCCGTCAAGGACACTAGACAGGGATGATGATGTGCTTTTGAAATCCAAATATGGCAAAAATGTCATTGTTGGCATAGTTGATACTGGTAGGGATACGATATGTACATCATTTATATAGGGTCATTCAATCCTAGAACTGTCTTTTTGGACCGGTTCCACCGCCCTCTCACATGAATTGAGGCGAGCCAGCATATGTAGGTAGACCACGCCTAATTCATGTGAGAGAAATGTGGGGTCAGTCTCACAAGGATTGTCCTAGGATTGAATTTTCCATATATATATATATATATATATATATATATATATATATATGTGTGTGTGTGTGTGTGTGTGTGGCCTAATTTTTTCTCTTATTTTGTTCCACCGTAAGAATTTAAACTTGACTTATTAATCTTAACGTCACATCTTCCTCAAACTTTTTGAGGTCTTACTTATATAAATAGAGTTGGTGAATAAAATATTTATAAAAGGGCGTGAGTTTTTCTTTTTGAAGCCCGACTGGGTGGTTGCCCCATGAAAGGGAGATAGAAGTGTCTCACAAAGAGGGGGAGAAAACCCTAAAAAGTGAAATTTAAAGCATACTTTATGTATGGGGAGATTATCGAATCCACGACCATAACCCCATTGAGTTATAGACCTTGTGATACGTCCATGCCCTGAATCCCTATTTTATGGACAAGGGAAGGGTATGGTGTACTATGAAGTTGGCGTTTTATCATTTGTTATACGGAATTTAATGGAACAGTAATTTAGATAAAAAGTAGTAAAGTGTAGGATTTATTAAAGCAAATATATATTTGTTGTGTTTTGAAAAGGGATCTGGCCAGAATCTAAGAGCTTTAATGATAAAGGGTTGGGACCAATTCCAAAAAGATGGAATGGAATCTGCCAATCAGGAGATGCCTTCAACTCATCCCACTGTAATAAGTGAGTCTATTTCTCTTTATAACTACTACTAGTAATCATTGTTAGAGCCCTTATAACTCTCTATTAATTTATTGCATTTTTTATTATTATCTCACCACCATCAATTTATTTGCACATCTTCTTGTGGGCAAATTTATTCTGGGATTGTCTCAATTCATTCGAGCTCATTACTCTTTTATATAAAGTAAATTGAATGTTTTGTTTTTAAATAATAAAAAAAAAAAAATGAACATTGACTCCCAGACAAAACGAATAGTAAGCTTTATAGATTTTAGAAGTTGCAGCCACCTATATCCGCCACCATGATGGCCAAAACTCAACCCTACATGTGTTATTGTTTCATTTTCTAATAATTTGAAAAACTAATTACAGTAAAACATCTATATAGTAATACTCTATATAAGAATAACCTTCTTATAGTAATAAAAAATTATGGTCGCAACTCGTGACAAGTTATAAATAAGAATAAACTCTAAATTTTAATATTCCATATTTTTTTAAGGACCATCCTTAAGAAATTTACCTCCATATAGTAATAAAATAACATTAAATTTTAAATATATTAATATATCTATATAAAATATCCATAATTATTTAACTATGTTACATAAACATATGATGATATGAATTCTTTATTATTTTGGATATTGCTGGTTGCGACAACTTAAGCTTATGGGTATCTCCTAACCATTTTGCAAGATCTTTTTGCTTCCAACCGGGGTTGGTTTCTTTCATTTTGGGTTACTTTACACGAATATTTTCAGTAATTTGAGTTTGTTTGTTTCTATGTGTCATGACTTGCTTAAAGTAGAAAATGTATAATTTGAAATGATAATCAAACTTATTATTATGCTAGCATTTATATATGTATAATAAAAAGAAAACAAATGAAAAGATATTTTGAAGATACAACATACATGAGTGAATATATATATATATATATATATATATATATATATATATATATATATATATATATATATATATATATATATATTTCTAGATCTTGATGTACATGAATGAATCTTCTAAATATAATAAATACACAATGTACATGCATGATGTACATACTTTTTTTTTTAAACTCACGAATCTTATATATCTTTTAAATTCATTTTTTTAAATTATGAAGGGACATGTTTCCAAGTGTCGTATAATGTTTATTAGTTATTTTTTAAAATTATAATTTTTATAAGTAAGCCTCTATTTAAGAATAACCTCCCTATAATAATATTTCTTTCCGGTCTTGAGAGTAGAACTATATAGAGGTTTTACTGTACTTTTTTAGTGAAATCAAGATTTTAAGAGAAATGAATGAATAGACTCGATAAAATGTTGTCCTATTGATATTTTCTCCTCTTTATGCAGGAAGATAATTGGTGCGAGGTACTACCTTAAAGGTTTCGAGTATTATTATGGTCCTCTAAACAGAACCACCGATTACAAGTCTCCACGTGACAAAGATGGACACGGAACTCACACGGCATCCACAGTTGGTGGCCGGAGGGTTTATAACGTCTCCGCCCTTGGAGGATTCGCCCGTGGTAGGGCCTCGGGAGGCGCGCCGCTTGTACGGCTTGCCATTTATAAAGTATGCTGGCCAATTCCGGGAGAAGGCAAAGAACTAGGAGACACTTGCTTAGAAGAGGACATGTTAGCAGGGATTGATGATGCTATTGCTGATGGAGTTGATGTTATGAGTATTTCAATTGTAGCAGCAAAACCTATTGCTTTTAATGAGGATAGTATTGCTATTGGTGCTCTTCATGCTGCTAAGAAGAAAATTGTGGTTGCTTGTAGTGCAGGTAACTCAGGCCCTGCCCCTTCAACATTGTCTAATCCATCTCCATGGATCATCACTGTTGGTGCTAGCAGCATGGATCGATCGTTTGTAGCAGAATTGGAGCTTGGAAATGGAGAGAAAATTCAGGTAATTTCGCTTGTTAAACCTTTATAGTCTTTCTGCCTAGAGCACCCAATATCATCAACTTCGATAAGACTGATCCGGTATTCCGGGTCTGGCCCGATTTGCGTCTGACTAAATATTCTTTAAACATGAAACGGCAAGTAACCTCGTTTTGTCATTAGTAGAGGCGTTCGCTTACCAACTGTTCCAAGCAACTGCATTGCACATTTCAAGTAAGAGCTATCCAGATTTCTTGATGAACTTAACTTGAGTATGTGTATTTTGTTCTTGACTCCAGGGTGAAGCCGTAACTCCATATAAGCTGGAAAACAAGAACATGCATCCTCTCGTTCACGCAGCACAAGTAATTAATCCTAAAGTGAAGCAAAATGAGACAGACCAATGCCTTCCTGGTTCCCTCTCACCTAAGGCTGAAGGGAAGATTGTATTGTGCTTTAGAGGAGCAGGAACAAAGGTAGGAAAGGGTGTAGAGGTAAAGAGAGCCGGTGGAATCGGTTACATTTTAGCAAACAGTAAATCCAATGGAGAAGAGTTATCGGTCGATTCCCATCTCCTTCCAGCCATTGCTGTTGGTTACACCAATGGACTCAAAATTCTGAACTACATAAATTCTAGCAAAAATCCTACGGCATATATAGCACCTGCTCAGACAATATTAGGAAACGTCCGTGCACCATATATGGCTGCATTTTCCAGTAGAGGTCCCAATACAATCTACCCAGATGTGATCAAGGTAAGTAATCAAGTGATTTCTTGTGATTCAGAGCACGGAAAACCTGGAAATTCACGGGATTTTTTCTTGCAGCCGGATATTACAGCTCCAGGACTGAACGTCTTGGCCGCTTGGAGCGAGGGTTCATCGCCTACAAAGATGGGCACTGATCATCGGGTGACCAAGTATAATATACTCTCAGGAACTTCGATGTCATGCCCTCATATTGGAGCTGTATCTGCTCTGCTGAAGGCCATTCACCCCACTTGGAGTTCCGCTGCCATAAGATCTGCAATCATGACAACAGGCATTATATATCAAACATTAAACAATGTTCACAATTTTCGGCTTCAAAATCCTCAAAGTTATCCATCTTAGCTTCTGATGTTTCAAAATTTGCAGCTGCATTACGCGATAACAAGGACATGGCTATAAGTGATGCAGCAGGGGTGGAAGCAGATCCATTCCAGTTCGGTTCAGGTCACTTTAGGCCATCAAAGGCAGCCGATCCTGGACTAGTTTACGATGCCACATATCAAGACTATCTTCTATTCCTCTGCAGCTATGGATTCAATAATGTTGACCCTTCATTCAAGTGCCCTAAAAACCCGCCTCTAGCAAATGCTTTAAATTATCCGTCAGTAGCAATACCAAAACTGAACAGAACAGTGACTATCAAGAGAACTGTTACAAATGTCGGCAGCAGTAATGTATACTTTAGTAGTATTAGGCCGCCACTGGGGATCTCTATTAAACTCTCTCCACCTATTTTGTACTTCAATCATGTTGGTCAGAAGAAGAGGTTTACCATAACAGTTAACACAAAAGGAGAAACGGCTGGTACCATCGAGAAAGGGAAATACTTGTTCGGATGGCTCACTTGGAATGACGAGCATGGAATCTACTCTGTCCGTAGTCCCATAGCAGTATCTTTGGCTTAACAAGTTCTTTCTTCCTTTTCGTTCTTAGATTTATACTTATTGGATACACAAACATAATAAATTAGGAAGTTCACAAAGCCTTAATGATATTTAACAAATCTGAACTAGTTTCCTTTTGTCTGTTGGACCTAATGTCTGGAATGCTCGTGCAATTTTTCGTATAGAATCTTCGTCTGTCTTGACCCCTAACTCTTACTTGTCAGCGAAAGACTGGTTTTATTTATTTAATTAATTTGAATAGGTACTGATTGTTAGAATTTTTCTAGTATACTGAAATGTATTTTTTCCCACTGTTTTAATTGTTATACCATCAATGATTCACCTGCAGTGGCAACCCAACCGACCAAGTGGAGATCCCACAAGGCGGTTCAATGTGGTATAAACAAGCTGGTTGAGTGAATCGGGCACCTTATATACTAATTGATACTTATGTATCTGTGAGTCCATTCCCTGTAAGCCTGAAAGGTGCGTAGCTGCAAATCTAGTAAGAGTTTTTGTACTCTGAATGGAATCGAGTCTTTTTAGACAGGATGTTGGCAGTGCATCCTTGGAGATTGCCAACTATGTGTGTTGTTGTGAGGCTGCAACTAAGAGAAAGGGTTTTTCTCTGAATACACTTATGAGACAAGATCGGACACATGGCCATAACGTGTTAACCCTAAAGATTGTCTCCATATCCTTTTTAATTTGTTGTTACCAATGGACGCCGTCACATCCAAGGTTCAGATTCAAGGCTCTAGTCCATCTGTTCCTGTGGGGGCATAAGTTGGATACTTAGGTGGTGGCTCAAACCGGAAGGTACCGTCATTGAAAGCAAATTAATGTGAAAATCCCGGATACTAATTTACTATGGATTTGTGGGGGATTGTTGGAAGTAGCTTACTTTGAGACTCAATAACTTTGTGTCTGCAAAGAATTAGCTTGAAACAACAATTACATTTTGTTCTCGGCATGGCGGAGAGTGAATTACAACTTTGGTAGAAGCCACTTATGTGGTGGGAATCCATAGTTACTTATCTTGGAAGTTGAAGGTTCAAATGTGAGGATTTAAGTTCAAACACTTGAATCCCACATTGAAACTCCTAGAAACATCAAGGTTTCTCTTCCTATATAAATACACTACTCTTATGCTTGAATCCCACATTGGAAATTTTGGAAACATCAAGGCTACATTTCCTATATAAATATACTACTCTTGATGCTTTTCCAAGTATGAGAAAAACATAACACAATTCCTCATAGTAATATTGTTATTTGGTGATTTCTCGGGCGAATTGAGGAGCTTTCGAGGTGATCGAATACGGTGTGCGCCGTTGCAGATCTGGACCGTCTTATCCTGCAAGGAGTTTCTATGTTCCCATCGCACCGGTAAGTGGGGCGAATATTCTCTTGAAGGCAAACCAGTTTCAACTGGTGATTCGGTTGGTTACCAGATACGATTTGGTTTTCACGTATCTGGAATTTCTGTCTTCTGGTACATGTATTTCTTTTAAATTTCCTGTTTCTGTATTTTTAACTAATACAGTGTTATTTTCTGTTTTTGGCTGGTTTACTGTTTTGGATTTATTTAGCCTTTCCAATTAACTGTTATTGATAATTAAATTCTGTTAGTGTCCCTGATTGGGAATAGGATTACGTGTTAGATTCTATCGAATTTAACTGTAACAAATCTATCGCATCTAACAATATATCATCGCGAAGCTTGTCCAATCCACTTCGTGATAATCTCAAAAACATTCAAAACCAAGCAGTGTTAACATATAATAATATTGGCTCAAAAATGTCCTCACGAAACTTTAATTACACTTTAAATCTTGGAGTAAACCAATTTCTCCAACACTGATAGCATTCGAAGATTGTAATAAATGTAATTGTCAGAATCTAATTTAGTTTAAAAAAAACAATTAATCAGTGAAGACGACAAAGAGAAACAAAAAAAACATCACTTGCCTATCCCCCAAGAATAGCACAGGTGAAAAGTGAAGCAAACAAAAAATTTAGCTTATGTGTATAGAGCGGCATATTGTGATGATCATCCAGGAAAATAGTTGTTTTGAGATAGAGCGTGTACGCGCATGCAAAATCATATTCCATACAGTTTCAGCTTCATCTACCCTCTGATCCATATCAAACGCTATAAAAAGGGAGTCATATGTCGACAGGGTAGCTCCTTGGCCTTTGCTCAACATCCACCTGATATAAAAAGAGACCAATGTAATGAAAGTACAAGTATGTAAAAAACGTTAAAGTAAAGAAGAATTTATAGTGTTTGTTTGTTTTATTTTTTTTGTGGTGAACTTCTAGCACTATGAGAGAAAATTAGAGATTGAGTGTGGATATGTTAAGGAAGAAAATATTTGAGAGATTATGGGCTGACCTTATGAATAAGAGAGATAAAATTAGATATTTGGTGTAAATAAATTAGGAACGAAAATATTGGAGAAATAAATTAATTGAGAGATGATAATATTGATAAAAATGGTAACTTAGTAATTTGAAAATAAAATGCCTTGGCAAGAGAAAATCTGTCTTGTCAATATCAATAGCCTTCTCAAATTCTACCACTAAAGTTCAAAAAAGTTACTCCCTCCATCCCTAAATAAGGTTAACATTTGGGACTTTAATTTTGTCCCAAAATAAGGTTAACATTTGGATTATCAATGAGAATTTAATGAACTTTTACCATTTTTACCCTCTATTTACTTTTCTTTTAAACACAGTTTCAATTTTCAAGATGTAATTAATGAGGATATATTAGTCTTTTAGCTTTACCTTTTTATTGTTTTTAGGAATTTCTTAATTCATGTGAAATAGTCAAATGTTAACCTTATTTAGGGATGGAGGGAGTAATTAGTATTAATTTAATTAAGTAATAATTTTAAACAAAGTTGAATTAAATAAATTTGTTTGTAATAAGGAAATGTTTTATTATTACAATGGAAACTGACTTTAGAAATTGATGTCAATTGCTAAAGTCAATAGACATAATTTCTTCCGTATCATTTGGTCCTTGAAAGATTTGTAGAATTATGAAATACTTGAAAAGTAACATAATTTTTCCCCATACATATGCAAGTACCTTTTACCAGACAATTTTTTTTTTTTTATTTATTAAGCCTGACTGGGCGATTGCCCCATGAAGGAGAGAGAGAACTGCCTCATAGGAGGAGGATAAAGCCCTAGAAAGAGAGACATATTAAGCTTGCCCCATGTATGAGGAGGATGTCGAACTCGAAACCTCTCGATCACGAGTCGAGACTTGCCCCATTGGGTTGCGGCCTCTTTGACTTGAGGTATGTCATAATATTAGCTTATATATATAGGGGTTTTTTTTTTTTTTTTTTTTTAATGCTGAACTATTTTGTCAAACTTTATGGGAATAACTCAGTGTATTTGTTAGTTAAAACTCGTCCTTCCTCTAATACTCAAGTCGTTTAAAAATATTTAACGAAAATTAAGAAAAAAAAAATAAGTTACTTTGTTAGTCAAAATATTAATATTACTCTCTTAAATAGAATTAATGATATACAAGTGATATTTAAAAGAGTAATATTAATATTTTAACTAATAAACTGCTTTACTTTATTAATTTTCGTAACGACTTATATTATGGGATGGAGAGTAGTTATTTTCACGTTTTTGTAATATCAACTTATCAAGCTGATTTGTAATAAAATCTTATAATCTTTTAAGGTTTCATGAAAGGAAAAAAAAAAAGATTTGGTGCACCTGTTTTATCCATATATCTTACCAGTATAACAAATAAAAAAAATTAAAAAAAATGCAACCTCTAACTCGAGCAATGGTCGAAGATTGATCAACTTGATTCATAATTCTATACACTATATCAAACTTAACCTTGAAGCTAATTTCTTTATGTAACAAATTTTTTTCTAATACCATTCTCAATTTTAATCTTTGTTTTCTTTCTCTAGATTATAGTATCTCACTAGACTAAAAGTTACATAGTAAATTCAATTTATTTTTACTACAATATGAATATGTCAGATAATTGGGATAATTGAGAGTATATTTCTTTGAATTTGGGATTAGACTTACCAGATAATTAATTTTTCGTTAAAATCTATTTAAATATTCGGTTTTCTCATGTATTAATGTTATGTGTAAAATAATAGCATTAATTTATAAATAAAAATTTGGCCGAAGAACTTCTCCCAAAAAAAATAGGGGACTTTGCATTAGACTAACCATAACAAAAAACATTTTGATGCATGTTATGACTATTCTGGCCAATCAGTGTTAGTTTAATGTAAAGGCCAAAAAAAGGGCCATAAATTATTGATTCACAAACAAAGAGTGAGCCGAAGAGTTTCTCCCACAAAAAGAAAGACATGACTCCTTGCTTATAAGTGAGCTTTGGGCAACATAAAGCAGCCCATGTAAAGCCTATGTGAGGCATAATTTTCTGAGTTTTTCTCCCCAAATTTCAGGTTTTGATCATATTTAGGCTATTATTTTTAATGCAAAATCTACCTAATAAGCATATAAACTAAATGGAGAGTAATTTCTCAACTTTTACAGTCAAAATATGATAAAATTTATTGAATCTTAAAGACTTTCTAGAGAGAAGTTTTCAGGTTAGAGAGAGAAAATACGTGAATTATGAGAGGTATATTTTGAAATCTTTGTTACATTAAGCAAATTAACTTTTTATGTTTTGTAATCATGAAAAATAAAAGTATAAGAAGTGATATTCTTACTTCTATTATGACGTCTTTGTATTATCTAGCCACTAAATTACTATATGGCATTAAACAAGAACTAGCTCTACAAAAAATTATTATAAACTCTTTGGCACGATATTCTATTGAAAATAAAATTCACTGCAATTGATAGTATAGATTCATTAGTTATGATTTGTAAACGAAAGGATGTAGTTGTAATTTGTTCAAAATAGAGAGATGAAACTAAAATTTCGACAAACCTGGAAAGAAAAGTGTAATTAATCATAATGTTTATTTGTGAGATAAGAACTTGTCTTTTTCAGCAAAGGTTCGAAAATTAAGTAGTAATATTATTGAAAGACCAACTAAGTGATCGAGTTAAGATGTTTTATTTTAGGTCTAAAAGAAAGTTTTTCTTTCGAAAAATTGCACTTATTTAATTCAATATGAAGTATTGATTTTATGTAAAATGTCCATCATCTTATTATAATTGTCCCTCGCTAAGATGATCACATGTAAAATGGTTTTCTGCGTTATATGCGGCTAGTGTTTTTTATTTTTAACATCACACTTTTTTCTCACAGGATCGTTTTTACTTTGATACCATAAAATAATTAAAGGGAAAGATATTTTTTAAAATTTCACAGGAAATATATTTTTATTACTATGTTGACATTTTAATAAAAATTATGTTTTAACAATATATATATATATATATATATATATATATATATATATATATATATATATATATATATATATATATATATATATATATATATAATGTCAATTTTATTCAATTAAAATTTGATAATGAATGTTTAATTAGGTTTTATTACTAGTATATGCTAAAAGGGCATTTAGGTCATATTCTGTTTAATTTCATTCCATTCTGACATTAAAATACAGTTTTACCAAACACAGAAAAAGAATCGACATTCTATTCTGGCTTTGCCTTCCAAACACTGGAATGTAAAGAGAATTCTGAAGTCATTCTGGCTGGAAAGCGCGATTCTGCTTGGAAAGGGATTTCATTTCATTCCATTCCATTCCAGCGTACCAAACGTGTTGTTAGTGTAATAATAATAAAAAGAAAACAAATAAGAAGATGCAAGAAAGGAAGAAAGAAACTAGAGTCGCATGAGAAAAATGATTTGATTCAGTCTAGATTTATATCCTCTTATGAAAGCGTCTATAATTACCAATATGGTTACTATTTTGGTTTGTAATTATTTATGATTAATTATCAATACTAAAATATTCGCACACCTTATACTTTCGCTTTAGGGTTAATCAATTTCTTTTAAGTTACATAATTTTTATAATAAATCAAATAATTTTGAAATATTTATCACGGTCTTAAATGTGTATTGAACAAATGGAAAGGAACCAACACAAGTTGGTTCAATTGGTAAGCATTTGACACGTTTTTACAAATGTCAAGTATTCAATTCTCGCTGCCGACGTGAGGGCTGTGTTGGTGGGTGATATGAAAGTACCCTTATAAGCGACCTATAGTCCCTAGGGCCTGCCCTGACCCGTGGTGGTGACCGGAGTCGAACCCACTCAAACTTTTTTTTACCAAAACAAAAAAACAAAACAAATGGAAAGGATGAATAATGGAGAGAGGATGCTAATCCTTTCATATTCATGATATACTATATATATTCACTAAATCATTCTTTAAAATATTCCATATATAAACAGCCAAATCAAATTCCACACCTCTATGATTCAGGACCATCTTCAGTCCTTATATATATACCACGCCTCTAGAATGTTATTCTCAAATTTCTCTAAATCCCATTCCATCTATTTTTATTCACCAACCATGAACATAATAAACATTTCTCCTAGTTTCTTTTTCCTTCTTCTGATTCCCATTCTTGCTTCTTTTGCTGAAAGACAGGTTAATTATTCAAACTTTTTTTTTAAAACTTATATAAGGTCCTTTTAATTTGTACACATCATAACCCTTTTTACTTTTAATTATGTTTTTTCAGGTTTATATAGTCTACCTTGGTGAACATAATGGGGAGAAAACATTGCATGAAGTTGAGGAAAATCATCATTCATACTTGCTTTCAGTAAAGGAAACTAAGGAAGATGCAAAAGCTTCTCTTCTTTATAGTTATAAATACAGCATCAATGGCTTTGCCGCATTGCTTACTACTGAGGAAGCCTCCAAACTTTCCGGTATGCCCAAAATTAAACGTCCTATTGAGAATCCCACGTTGAAATTAAGTCCAAGTCTATTTTTGGTATGGTGTCAATGTTGGGTCCCCACTAATTTTGTTGATATTTGCGCTTTAGATAGTAATTTTTAAGATATGTCCACGTTTCCTTTTTAACCTGTCACAAATTAATTGTCCACTTTTTAAATAAAAGGCTTATTAATGGTGATTTTTCCAATTTTACCATTTATATTGAATGCTCTAGAGAGAAGACTAGAGAGAGTAAAAATAGGTAGAATTAAATGTGGAGTAAAATTAAATAGTGTCATATTTGACATTTTACTATATTCTACTATAAAATTTTATGAAAACCTTAATTCTTGTGTAAAACACAAAATTGACGGATAATTTGGGACGGAGGGAGTGTCATTTTTCAATTTATTTCCTCTTTTTTTTTTTTTTTTTTTTTTTTTTTACGTGTTTTAGGTATTTTATTACATCATCTCAGGGACGAAGACAGGGGGCGGGTGGGGGGCAGTCGCCCTCGAGTATTTTAGAAATCCTACAAGATATAGTAATTTTTATATGTAGTTCGAAATATTTTATCAAATTAGCCCCCAACATTCTTTTTTGTAGTTTTTACATGTAGTTTTGCATACTATTGCAATTTTTCCCCCCAACCTCAAAGTTCTGACTCCGTCCCTGCATCTCTGATACATTACGTTGCTACATATGCAGCAATATAATTAATGTATCAAACAATGTAGTAGTGAATGTATTATTAAAAGGTATTCACCAAAAAAAAAAAAAAAAAGAATGTATTATTAAAAGGTCGTATCCCTTTTGAAATCTAATAGAAAATTGATTAATATTTTTGCAGAGAGGGATGAAGTGGTTTCAGTGTACAAAAGTAACCCAAGAAAGTATTCACTACAAACAACAAGGTCATGGCAATTTGCAGGCTTAGAGAAAGCAGTGCCGTCAAGGACACTAGACAGGGATGATGATGTGCTTTTGAAATCCAAATATGGCAAAAATGTCATTGTTGGCATAGTTGATACTGGTAGGGATACGATATCTACATCCTTTATTTATATAGGGTCACTCAATTTTATGACCGTACTTTTGGGACTGATCCCATCACACTCTTACATGAAAGGAGGGAAATTCATATCTGCAAGTAGACTTCACTCAATTAATGTGAGAGGAATGTGGGCCAGTCACAAAATGACGGTTATATGATTGAATTTTCCTTTTATATATGTGGCCTAATTTTTTCTCTTATTTTATCCTACCGTAAGAATCTGAACCTGACTTATTGGTCTTAACGTCACATCTTCTTCGAACTTTTTGGGGTTTTACTTATATAAATAGAGTTGCTGAATAAAATCTTTACAAAAAGGGTGTGAGTTCAAGACGAGTGAATCACGTCCATGCCCTGAATCCCTATTTTATGGTCTAGGTAAGGGTATGGTGTATTATGAAGTTGGCGTTTTATCAAACGTTGAACGAAATTAAATGAAACCTTAATTTTTGTAAAAGATATAATTGGAACAGTAATTGAGAAACAAGAGAAGTAAAATGTAGGATTTATTAAATGAATGAAGATACGAGGATGTTCTAAAGCAAATAGTATATTTTTGTTTGTGTTTTGAAAAGGGATATGGCCAGAATCTAAGAGCTTTGATGATAAAGGGTTGGGACCAATTCCAAAAAGATGGAAAGGAATCTGCCAGTCAGGAGATGCTTTCAACTCATCCCACTGTAACAAGTGAGTCTACTTCTCTTTATTACGAGTAGTTTTATCTTGGTAGGCTACTAAGTTTAAAACTTACCTCCAAGCCAATCAATACAGCACACGTAGTAAAGAGAATTGAGCTTATATCAATTCTCTTTCCTATGTGTAATGCACTCATTAGTTTGGATGTAACTTATAAACTTAGTAGCCTAGCAAGATAAAAAAAATTCTTTATTACTACTAGTAATCATTGTTAGAGCCCTTATAACTCTATTAATTTATTGCATTTATTTATTATTATTATTATTATCTCACTATCAATTTATTTGCACACCATCTTGTGGGCAATCTTTTTCTGGCGTCTCAATGAATTCTGACCCACTCTCTTTTTATATAAAGAAAATTGAAAGTTTCCGTTTTTATAAAATAAAAATAAATAAATAAATAAACATTAACTCTTTGACAAAATGAGTAGTAAGCTTTAAAGATTTTAGAATTGGAAGCCACCAAGCCCCTCTATCCACTCAACCCTACATATGTTGATGTTTTATTTTCTAATAATTCGAACATCTCTCCTTAAAGCTTTGAATAGCCTTTTGATGTTGGGACTTGAGCAGAGTTAAGCTTAATCAAACTCTTTTAAAGACTAAAATTGTGTTCTTCACAGCTCATTTGAAAACTAAGACCGTATTCTGCGCATCAGTGAATACAAATAACAAATCAACTTGTTGGGAAAAGAGTAGTTTTGATGAAGTCATCAAAAGTCATAGTATCCCTTTATAAATTTGGTAAATGAAATTGATGTTCTTCTTGGTGTTTTATAGAGTAAGAGAAGAAATAGAACTGAAAACTGTGTCCTACAACATATTAGTGTCTTTTGCATGCATTCATTGGTGGGGGGTTAATACTATACAAAGATTTGTCCATTTCAAATCAAACAACCATATTATCTGTCCAACTTTTAATTAAATTTTGGCTTCTTGCTTGGCATCTTGTGACCTTCTATCCCATGGAATACCACAAAAATCCTCTCTTCTAGGAAAATAAAATTCTATACTATTTGTGAATTTCAAAAAAAATAATGGTAATATAAGCGAATTCATAAGTAATTCTTTTAATATAAGAATAAATTATAAAATTTCATACTGTAAGTAAGATGCAACTTTGGTTGCGGGAGCTCGTATAGTGACTAATATGTGACCTTATTTAATTAGCATGGTACTTAAAAATAAATAAATACATTGTTTAAAATGATTATAAGGGTAAAATTGAAATAAACAGCCAATATATACATTATTGTAATATGAGATTGACAATTATTTTGATTCAACAAAAGTATGAATTTTTGATAAATTATTTTGAAATCAATAGATTATCTCCTTCACTTTTCTTTGGACCTAAACAGAACTTCTTTGAGCAAAATGTTTGATAGATGGTCTTATCTTAATCAGGATTACACTTTGTTTTACTTGGAATTAATTGGAATCCTCAATAAGAGGTAGATGATCTCGTTTCAATGAGCATAATGAAAATAAATTATAAAATTCCAAATTTGTCCTAAAATTATTTTTTTTGGAAAATCAATATTTTTAAGGGAAATGAATGAATGTTGTCAAATATTGGTATTTTCTCCTCTTTTTGCAGGAAGATAATTGGTGCGAGGTACTACCTTAAAGGTTTCGAGCATTATTATGGTCCTCTAAACAGAACCACCGATTACAAGTCTCCACGTGACAAAGACGGTCACGGAACTCACACGGCATCCACTGTTGGTGGCCGGAGGGCTCATAACGTCTCCGCCGTCGGCGGATTCGCCCGTGGAACTGCCTCGGGAGGCGTGCCGCTTGTACGGCTCGCCATTTACAAAGTATGCTGGCCAATTCCGGGAGAAGGCAAAGAAAAAGAAAACAATTGCTTTGATGAGGACATGTTAGCAGGGATGGATGATGCTATTGCTGATGGAGTTGATGTTATGAGTATTTCAATTGGAACAGCAAAACCTGTGGCATTTAAAGAGGATAGTATTGCTATTGGTGCTCTTCATGCTGCTAAGAAGAATATTGTGGTTGCTTGTAGTGCAGGTAACTCGGGCCCTGCCCCTTCTACATTGTCCAATCCATCTCCATGGATCATCACTGTTGGTGCTAGCAGCATGGATCGATCGTTTGTAGCAGAATTGGAGCTTGGAAATGGAGAGAAAATTCAGGTAATTAATATCGCGTGTTAAACCTTTATAGTCTTTCTGCGTAGAGCACCCAATATCATCTGCTTAGAAAAGATTAATCCGGGTCTAGCCCGGTTTGCGTCTGAAGAGTTTTACTCTTACTTAGGGAAATGGCTGACTAAAAATTCTTTAAACGTGGCATTACAAGTGACCTCATTTTGTCATTAGTAGAGCCGTTCGCTTACCAACTGTTCCAGCAACTGCATTGAGCATTTCGAGTAAGAGCTAACCAGATTTCTTGATGAACTTAACTTGAGAATGTGTATTTTGTTCTTGATTCCAGGGCCAAACCGTAACTCCATATAAGCTGGAAAACAAGAACATGCATCCTCTCGTTGATGCAGCACAAGTAGTTAATCCTGAAGTGAAGCAAAATGAGACTGATCAATGCCTTCCTGGTTCCCTCTCACCTAAGAAGGCTAAAGGGAAGATTGTATTGTGCTTTAGAGGAGCAGGAACAAGGGCAGGAAAGGGTGCAGAGGTAAAGAGAGCCGGTGGAATCGGTTACATTTTAGCAAACAGTAAAGCCAATGGAGAAGAGTTATCAGTCGATTCCCACCTCCTTCCAGCCACTGCTGTTGGTTACACCAATGGACTCAAAATTCTGAACTACATAAACTCTAGCAAAAATCCTATGGCATATATAGCACCTGCTCAGACAATATTAGGACACGTCCGTGCACCATATATGGCTGCATTTTCCAGTAGAGGTCCTAATACAATCTACCCAGATGTGATCAAGGTAAGTAATCAAGTGATTTCTTGAGATTCAGAGCACGGAAAACCTGGAAATTCAGGGGATTTTTTCTTGTTTTCCTGCAGCCGGATATTACAGCTCCAGGACTGAACGTCTTGGCAGCTTGGAGCGAGGGTTCATCGCCTACAAAGACGGGCACTGATCATCGGGTGACCAAGTATAATATACTCTCAGGAACTTCGATGTCATGCCCTCATATTGGAGCTGTATCTGCTCTGCTGAAGGCCATTCACCCAACTTGGAGTGCCGCTGCTATAAGATCTGCAATCATGACAACAGGTATTAGCAAGCATTAAACAATGTTCATAATTTTCGGCTTCCAAATCCTCAAAGTTATCCGAACTTTACCTTCTGATATTTCAAAATTTGCAGCTGCATTACGCGATAACAAGGACATGGCTATAAGCGATGCAGCAGGGGCGGAAGCAGATCCATTCCAGTTCGGTTCAGGTCACTTTAGGCCATCAAAGGCAGCCGATCCTGGACTAGTTTACGATGCCACATATCAAGACTATCTTCTCTTCCTCTGCAGCTATGGATTCTATAATGTTGACCCTTCATTCAAGTGCCCTAAAAACCCGCCTCCAGCAAATGCTTTGAATTATCCGTCAGTAGCAATACCAAAACTGAACAGAACAGCGACTATCAAGAGAACTGTTACAAATGTCGGCAGCAGTAATGTATACTTTAGTAGTATTAGGCCGCCACCGGGGATCTCCATTAAAGTCTCTCCACCTATTTTGTACTTCAATCATGTTGGTCAGAAGAAGAGGTTTACCATAACAGTTAACACAGAAGGAGAAGCGGCTGGTACCATCGAGAAAGGGAAATACTTGTTCGGATGGCTCACTTGGAATGACGAGCATGGAATCTACTCTGTCCGAAGTCCCATAGCAGTATCTTTGGCTTAACAAGTTCTTTCTTCCTTTTCGTTCTTAGATTTATACTTATTGGATACACAAATATAATAAATTAGGAAGTTCACAAAGCCTTAGTGAAATTTAACAAATCTGAACTAGTTTCCTTTTGTCTGTTTGACCTAATGTCTGGAATGCTCGTGCAATTTTTCGTATAGAATCTTCGTCTGTCTTGACTGGTTTTATTTATTTAATTAATTTGAATAGGTACTGATTGTTAGAATTTTTCTGGTATACTGAAATGTTTTTTTTCCCATTGTTTTAATTGTTATACCAGAACAGAATTAATTAAAACCAGTGCAGGAAAATGAAGACTGATACAGTATACTGCAACTGAATATTTTGTTTCAGGACAATAAACAATGCAATAAACAAAACTAGAAAAATATTATTGATTTATATTTTACAGAATATAATAGAACAGTAAAAACAAAACAGATAACTTTAACCGGTTTGGATTAAATCTTATACGAGACAGCAATGTACCGCTTCCCTTAAGTTCAATATCTCATGCCTTTTATCAGCTTCTTGCACTCTTGAATACTGAACTCTCAATGTACAACGCTCAAAACAACTATTTTCCAGGATAGAATACTGAACTCTTAATATTACTCTCTTAAATAGAATTAGTGATATACAAGTCATATTTAAAAGAGTAATATTGATATTTTAACTAATAAACTGCTTTACTTTTTACTTTATTAATTTTCGTAACAACTTATATTACGGGATGGAGAGTAATTATTTTCACTTTTTTGTAATATCAACTTATCAAGCTGATTTGTAATAAAATCTTATAATCTTTTAAGGTTTCATGAAAAAAAAAAAAAAAAGATTTGGTGCACCTGTTTTATCCATATATCTTACCAGTATAACAAATAAAAAAAATTTAAAAAATGCAACCTCTAACTCGAGCAATGGTCGAAGATTGATCAACTTGATTCATAATTCTAGACACTATATATCAAACTTAGCTAATTTCTTTATGTAACAAATTTTTTTCTAATACCATTCTGTTATGAATATTATGGATGTCCCTTTGCATTTCCATAACATTTCCATTAATATATTGAATGACTAAAGACTCTTGGCTTTTCAAGAGACATGACATTCATGATATGTTATGAATTTCCTAGCCTATAAATAGGCATGTATATTTGTTGAGAAGATAGACACAAGTAATACAATTTTCCTCCTCCTCTTAATCTATTGAGTTTTGTTCAATCTTATTATATATTAGTAGTTTCTATTTGAAGTTTCAAAACACGTTATCAGCACGAGACTCTACCCAGCTAATCAAATAGATTCACAGCTACACTGTTCCAATTGGCTAAAGGATTACGGTACACTTTATATTGATTAACAATTTTTATATATGTCTTAATTGTTTAGTATTATTGATTTTGGGAAGACTGGATAACACAATCATTTAGCAAGTAAAATTTATAATTTGATAAACTTTGTAGTCAGTAAATATTATAAAATATGATGATCTATTATGCCGGGTTGTAAATATAATATATTTAATTTCTCTCTTGACATGTGAATCGGATTTATTAAAATGTGATGAATCTGTCATAGTGCATTAAAATAAATAATATACATAATGTGTATATAAAAGCTTCAAATTTAAACATAAATTTAACTCTGTTAAGAATTTTGGTAATGATCTTAATTTAAGTTGGAAAAGAGGTATTGTAATTCTCATATTATATAAGAACTTTAAAATGTTCTTCACTAATGGAAAAGGAGAATGAAAAAAAAAAAATCTCCTATTTATTTACAACATAATATAGTGGAATTCTGATTTTCTTAAATAGTTTGATTTAGTTAAAATTGATGCCTTTAGCTTGCATAATTACATTTTAGATTCTGGAACTTAATTTATGTTCTTGGATGAGTATTACATGAATATATGTTATTTTATATACATCTTGTTATATTTTGATGGCATACAATGCATATGTAATAAACATTTGTTATATATTTAAGTAACAATGGTTAAATCTGAAATTTATCGTTGTTATATATTAAAGTAACAGTTGTTACATCTGAAATTTACAGTGATTATATATTGAAGTAACAATTGTTAAATCTGAAACTTATAGTTGTTATATATTGAAGTAACTGTTGTTAAATCTGAAACTTACAGTTGTTATATATTGAATTAATAGTTGTTATATTTTCAGCTATGCATATTTTTATATTGATGCATATATTTCACAACATAATATATGTACCTCGGTATTTGTGTCATATATTCTCATTAACATGTTGGAAGGTCGAAAACAATATATAAATAATATACTGCAAGCAAATATAAATTTGTAAATTTTCTTATAATTTGATATATTCCTTTGTATAGTTAATAATGTCGAAACTCGCAAAACTTGAATTTGTTATATGGTTAGTTCTTGTTGTAAAATTGTCTACTAACTGATTAGTAATGACTTGAGTTTCTTGACAATAGAACTTGGATTAAAACATATTATAATCTAAAGGATTGAGGTTTATTTAGTAATAAAATATATTAAATATTTAGGCTTGATCCTACTAGAGAAACTTGAAGGTTTCCCTTTATCCATGTTGCTTGAGATAAAATGATAGTAAATTAAAAGTAAAACATGTCGGAAATGTAGTGTTTGGACTATCTAATGTTTGATCCGCTAATAATGTTCTTTATAATCCATTAGATACATAATAGTGTTGTATGATGGAAAATGGTTTAGGCTCATACAGGAGGAGTTTTCTTAGTGAACATATTCATCATGAACATAGTTTTGGAAAGTGTTACATATATGTCTTCATATTTCATAAGCAAGGGTAACCGGTACCAAAATGTTTGATATGCAATGAATCTTGACATAATGTATATTTGTGACTCAATTGTATATGTCACAGTTTTATATTCTGAACTTTATGGTCGTACTATGCAATATTATATAATATATGAAGACCTCTTTATTTTGAATATTTCTTGTGACATTTATTTTTATTTGTGAAGAATATGAATATCTCTCAAGTTCAGTTAACAACAAATGGTGAAGATTTATGTCTGGCAGCTACTCATACGATACTTAAAGATAAGAAATATTTTTCTCGATTGATAATGAAAAAGACTAGTGTGAGTACAATATCGGGTAGTACAAAAATTATAGAAGGCTCCAAAAGAGCACATATATTGTTACCTTGGGGAACGAAACATGAAATAATTGATGCATTATACTCTCCAAAGTCTCAAAGAAATTTGTTGAGTTTTAAGGATATTCGTCATAATGGATATCACATTGAGATAACCAATGAAGGAGATGATGAATACCTTCAAATCACGAGCATATCCCAAGGCACTAAATGCACTTTGGAGAAATTGCCTGCATTCTCCACTGGTTTGTATTACACAAAAATTAATGTAATTGAGTCGAATGCTATGTGCCGATTGCTCCACCACAGCGATCTAAGTTGGGTCCTCAAAGGAGGTTGGGAATATATGTTGGATATGAGTCCTCGTCAATAATTAAATATTTAGAACCATCTACGGGGGATTTATTTAAGGCTCGTTTTGCTGATTGTCATTTTAACGAGTTAGTTTTTCCAACATTAGGGGGAGAAAATAAAGAGCAGGGAAAAGAAATTACTTGGAATGAATTATCATTGCCTCAGTTTGATCCTCGTACCAAACAATGTGAACTAGAAGTTCAAAAGATAATTCATTTACAAAGTTTAGCAAAATCAATTGCCAGATGCATTTACTGACCCGAAAAGAGTAACTAAGTCACATATCCCAGCTATAAATGCTCCAATTAAAATTGATATCCCAGAAGGACAAACTCAAGCTGCTAGCAAGTCTAACGCATGATTGAAACGTGGTAGACTAATCGGTTCCAAAGATAAGAATCCTCGAAAAAGAAAAGGAGCAATAATTGGTAATAGCCAAATCGAGGAAGCAATAACTTTGGAAGGATCTCCAGAAGAGACTTTAAACATGACAAAAGAAGAGATTCAGGTACCTGAAAATGAAGAGATCTCAACAAATTATGTCATGTCTGCAATAAAATGGAACCGAAAGAAAATCGACGTCGATGATAATTTTGCATGCAATAATAGAGGATCATGAACCAAAATCTATTGAAGAATGTCGACAAAGAACTGATTGGCCTAAATGGAAAGAGGCAATTGATGCAGAATTGAAATCTCTTATAAAAAGAGAAGTATTTGGACCTGTAGTCCTCACACCTGAGGGTGTAAAACCAGTGGGATATAAATGGGTTTTTGTGCGAAAGCAAAATGAAAAGGGAGAGATTTTGAGATATAAAGCACGATTAGTTGCACAAGGGTTCTCACAGAGACCTGGTATTGATTATGAAGAGAGATATTCTCCTGTGGTGGATGCAACTACTTTTAGATTCTTAATGAGTCTGGCGATAAGAGAAGGACTTGACTTACGCCTAATGGATGTAGTCACAACCTATTTGTATGGCCCACTGGACAACAACATTTATATGAAACTCCCATAAGGATTTAAACTGCCAGAAGCAGCAAAATCAAGTTCTCGAGAACATTACTCCATTAAATTAAAAATATCTCTTTATGCATTGAAGCAATCTGGGCGCATGTGGTATAATCGCCTTAGTGAATACTTATTAAGAGAAGGTTATAAGAATGATCCAATTTGTCCATGCATTTTTATAAAGAGATTTGGGTAAGGATTTGTAATAATTGCAGTGTATGTTGATGATTTAAATATCATTGGAACTGCTAAAGAGATTTTGGCCAACAATGGCATACTTGAAAAAAGAATTTGAGATGAAAGACCTTGGAAAGACAAAATTTTGTCTAGGGTTGCAAATTGAGCACATAAAGAATGTGATACTTGTACATCAAGAAACATACACAGAAAAGGTACTTAAAAGATTTTACATGGATAAAGCACATCCATTGAGCACCCCAATGGTTGTAAGGTCACTTGATGTGAACAAAGACCTTTTCCGTCCTCGGGAAAATGATAAAGAAATTCTTGGTCCTGAAGTGCCATACTTGAGTGCAATTGGAGCACTAATGTATCTTGCTAGTCATACACTACCCGACATATCATTTTCTGTCAACCTATTAGCAAGGTTTAGTTCATGTCCTACCCGAAGGCATTGGAACGGAATTAAGCATGTACTTCGCTACCTACAAGGTACAAAAGATAAAGGTTTGTTCTTTACAAACCTATCCAAAGAAAATTTAATTGGTTTTGCAGATGCAGGGTACTTATCTGATCCTCATAATGCTCGATCACAAACTGGATAAGTATTCACATATGGTGGAACTACTATTTCTTGGCGTTCTATGAAACAAAATATTGTAGCAACTTCTTCTAATCATGCTGAAATTTTGGCAATCCATGAGGCTAGTCGTGAATGTGTCTGGTTAAAGTCTGTAATTCAACACATACGAGAAGATTGTGGTCTATCATCTGGAAAAAAAGCTCCGATAGTTTTGTATGAGAATAATGCAGCATGCATTGCACAACTCAAAGATGGATACATCAAAGGTGATAGAACAAAACATATCTCACCAAAGTTTTTCTTCACTCATGAACTTCAGAGAAATGGCGATATAAGTGTTCTACAAATTTGTTCAAGTGAAAATTTGGCAGATTTGTTTACTAAGGCGCTCCCAACTGCTACATTTGAGAAATTAGTTCACAACATTGGCATGCGTCGACTCAAAGATATCAATTGATGTAATCATGAGGGGGAGTAAATGCGCGTTGTACTCTTTTTCCCTTAACCATGGTTTTTCCCACTGGGTTTTCCTGGTAAGGTTTTTAATAAGGCAGCATCTCATGCGCATTATGAAAATTGTTCCAAATAATGGACATCCAAGGGGGAGTGTTATGAATATTATGGATGTCCCTTTGCATTTTCATAACATCTCCATTAATAGCTTTTCAAGAGACATGACATTCATGATATGTTATGAATTTCCTAGCCTATAAATAGGCATGTATATTTGTTGAGAAGATATACACAAGTAATACAATTCTCCTCCTCCTCTTAATCTATTGAGTTTAGTTCAATCTTATTATATATTAGTAGTTTCTATTTGAAATTTCAAAACACATTCTCAATTTTACTCTTTGTTTTCTTTCTCTAGATTATAGTATAAAATAAATTGAATTTACTAGGTAACTTTTAGTCTAGTGAGATACTATAATCTACAAAAAGTTACCTAGTAAATTCAATTTATTTTTACTACAATATGAATATGTCAGATAATGGGGATAATTGAGAGTATATTTCTTTGAATTTGAGATTTGACTTACCAGATAATTAAATTTTCGTTAAAATCTATTTAAATATTCGGTTTCTCATGTACAGTAAAATCTCTATACAGTAATACTCTTGGGACTGGACAAAAATACTACTATTGGGAGGTTATTCTTAAATAGAGGCTTACATATAAAAATTATATTTTTTTAAAAGTAACTAATATAAATTATACGACACTTAAAAATGTGTTCCATATATTTTAAAAACATGTGTTCCTACACTATATTAGTTAATACCAATTACACTATACTATACAATATTTAGGCAACTAATATACATGGTTTATAGATGTGAAGCCACATACAATTGAAAACTACTTCAAGCACTGCAAAATTCGAACAGATAGTGCCGATGACGAGTTACTACGAACGCGCAAGTTTAAGGATGCGATATTAACCCAAAAAATTAAGTCATTGTCACAGAAAATTTTAGACAAATATTTCATATCATCTTAAGTTTAATGTAAAATTGTTAAATAATTATGGATGTTTTATATAGATATATAAATATATTTAAAATTTAATGTTATTTTATTACTATATGGAGGTAAATTTCTTAAGGAGGGTCCTAAAAAAAACATGGAATATTACAATGTAGAGTTTATTCTTATTTATAACTGGTCCCGAGTTGGGACCATCATTTTTTATTATTATAAGGAGTTTATTCTTATATAGAGTATTCTTATATAGAGGTTTGACTGTATTAATGTTATGTGTAAATAATAGTATTAATTTATAAATAAAAATTTGGCCGAAGAACTTCTCAAAAAAAAAAAGGGGGCTTTGCATTAGACTAACCATAACAAGAATGTTGTATCAAAATTTTGGGTAAAAAGCGCTGACGCCCCCCTAAACTATTCCATTTTTTGGTTTTTGACCCTCAACTAAAAAGGGTCAAGTTTTACCCCCTAAACTATTTCGGTTTTTGGTTTTTGACCTTCCATCCATATTCTCCGTTACATCATAACTGAAGTCCAAAAAATGAGGGGCATTTTGGGAAAATCATATCATTCATAAATAAATAGAATTAAATTTAAGGGGAAAATGGCCTTTTAAGATTTTTTTTAGAGGTTGGAATTTACAGTTGGTGGTTGGAGAAGATGAGTGGTACCCGGCTTCCGGCTTCTTCTGTCACTGTTCTCACCGGCGACTTCTTCTTTCTCGTCAGAATAATAGGTTTTTTTTATATATATATAAAAACAAAGAATTTAGGATCTTATACAGATTGCCCAAAAATGCCCCCCATTTTTTGGACTTCCGTTATGATGTAACGGAGAATATGGATGGAAGGTCAAAAAACAAAAACCGAAATAGTTTAGGGGGTAAAACTTGACCCTTTTTAGTTGAGGGTCAAAAACCAAAAAAGGGAATAGTTTAGGGGGCGTGAGCGCTTTTTACCCCAAATTGTTTTATGTATGTTATGACCAAATTTGGTCAATCAGTGTTAGTTTAATGTAAAGCCCCAAAAAAAGGGCCATAAATTATTGATTCACAAACAAAGAGTGAGACGAAGAGTTTCTCCCACAAAAACCAAGACATGACTCCTTGTTTATAAGTGAGCTTTGGTTCCAGGAAGAAGTGGGAAAGGTCATTCCACACAAAAACCTATGGAATGGCTTTTCCAGGAGAAATTGGAATCATCAATAATTAGTAACTGACATTTATACCCCTCTTTTAATTAATTATTACGTTCATTTTATATAGCAACATATTCATATTTAGTCATAAATATTTCATTTAGTATAATTTCATAGATGGTAATTTATAAATTTTTTTTTTCTTGGTAGTAGTTTTAATCTATTTTTAAATTTAAAAGTAAAGATATTTTTATTACTATGTTGACGTATTTCAACATATATATATATATATATATATATATATATATATATATATATATATATATATATATATATATATATATATATATATATATATAATGTCGATGTTATTCAATTAAGATTTGATAATGAATGTTTAATTAGATTTTATTACTAGTATATGCTAAAATGGTATTTAGGTTATATTCTGTTTAATTCCATTCTATTTTGACATTAAAATATAGTTTTACCAAACACAGAAAAGGAATCGACATTCCATTCTGCCTTTGCCTACCAAACACTGGAATGGAAAGAGGATTCTGAAATCATTCTGGATGGAAAGCGATTCTGCTTGTAAAGGGATTTCATTTCATTCCATTCCAGCGTACCAAACGTGCTGTTAGTGTAATAATATTAAAAAGAAAACAAATAAGAAATGCAAGAAAGGAATTTTTTGAGACAGTACTGAGAATTCTCTCTAGAGTTTTCTCCCCTCTCTCGGGATTCTTATTATGTCTAACATACTAAAAATCTTTGAGCTTCTATAACAAAGTTATTTACTTCTAGGATACTCATATATCCTCATAACATTCACCCACTCTCATAATATACCCAATATCTTCAAGAAAAGAAAGGCAATCTGCAAGATATTGATATAATGCCCAAAAATATGGAAACTCTGCAATTTTCACTCAAATTTTCTAGGAGTATAGTTTTCGGATTCCTAAAATCGCTAGGTTTTTCCCGGTGCCGGCGTTATTATAAACGTGTTTTTCTCTTCTCTTCTGCTCACATCTTTACTGAGCAGCCACAATTTTCTTTTTTTGTACTATTCCAACAATCAGATTTCTCAATGGAGAACGTTTCTGACATCGTTTCGAAACTGAAAAAATATACCCTTCATGGGGTAGAGAAGCAGACTATTGTGTTTTCCAAAAATGATCTTCTGGGCGGTGTGTCTGGTTCTAAGGCCTCTCTGGTAGGCTGTTTTGTTCGCACTACTGACCATCGACCAAGTTTTTTTATCATGATGTTAGCCCGGTCATGGAAGTGCAAGACCACGTATCAGAAATTGGGTACAAATACGTACCGTTTTTTTTGTGCCGGATGAGAAAAATGTTGACTATGTTCTGAATAACGGCCCTTGGTGTTTTGATAATGTACTACTGGTAACAAAGAGGTCTCCAATGAACATGCCAATTACGGATGCTATTTTTCTCAAATCTCCTTTTTGGGTACAACTCTTTTTCAAAACAGGAATCCTGCTAACAGAGGAGATGGGGGTTACAATTGCTGGCACTTTAAATAATTGTTCAATAATGGAACTACTACGAACGGAGGAAGGGATATGGTACTACCGTTTTAGGATTGAGATTGATGTTACTAAACCGCTCCGACGAGTGTTTTTGGGCGGAGCACCTGATGTTGAGGATTTTGAAGGAATTTTTCGATATGAACGTCTTCCTGCTTTCTGTAACCACTGTGGCTTGATGGACCACGTTCCGATATCCTGTCCGGAATTGCCCGGAGGTGTCCGACCTGTGGATAGGTAAAACTACGCATATGATGTCACTTTAAAGGCAGTTTACCTTCCACACTCCAAACCTGAGCGAACAATGCATTTTAATAATAATTTACCTGCTGATTTGGGGGCGGAATATGCAATTGTGCCGTTTGATGGGCGTGCTGTTGAATCTGGTGAGGCGCCTAAAACTGTAAGACAAGAACAAGAAAGGGTCCGAAAAGGCAAGGGTAAAATGGTAAAAGATGAGCCACCGCTACCGGTTAAGAGGAGGCTGGGGTTCGGCGGTGGCGGTGAGAAACTTCTGGCGGCGGCTATGGATTCTGAGCAACGGCAACGGGTAAGGCAGCAAGGGGGTTTAGAGCAGGGACGGGTCAAAGGGTTCTATAAAAAAGGGGTTTTGGGGAAGATGGATCGCGGCTGAATAGAAGAAAAAGGGTGGCAGACAGTGGAACGGGGGGGTCACCGGCGGCCAAGAAGGCTGAATATGACCGTCGGGAGCCCAGCTGGCAGTGGCATCTGACGACAGGCGGAGCGGCGCCACCAAGGAGAGGAAGAAAAGGCTGTGCATCAGGCAAAAAAGGGGGCTTTTCAAAAGGCTCTGGGCTAAAAAGGTACATGGGCCTAACTCGACTATTGGGCCTCTCCCAAAGCCTAGGCTGCTAAAACAGCCTGACCCACTCTCAAAAGCTGGCCCAGTTGTGCCATACGGACTAGATGGCCCAATGCCTACTGAAGGAGCAAAAATCTGTGAGGGCCAAGGGGTTTTCGGTACTGGGCTGGGCGCCAAAACAGGCCCCCTAGAGCCCACAGTGGATATTTCTGATGATTCTTTTTTTGGATTGGGCTCAGCTGAGCTCTATGATGACTTAGGGGTTCTGGATTTTAATCCAAATAATTATGGCCATACACTTAGCATTACTGAGATAAAAAAAATGAGGATTCAGATTTCTCTCCAAATTGGAAGCACAAACCGACACAATTGGAGGATGATTTGGGCGATTTGGATGATTTATACATAGCTGATTTCAATTTTTTTGAGGAATTATTTCTTCCGGGGGCTCCTGCCGATATTCAGGGTAAGGTGGAGGTCGCTAAGCGACCCCACCAAGACCCATGAGTTACTTAGCTTGGAATTGTCGCGGAATTAACAACTCCAAGACAATTCTCGAGTTAGTGCGCTTATGCAAAGTGCACAATCCAGCTATAGTTTTTTTGTCTGAAACAAAATCTTTAGCTCGTTCAATGGATTTTGTTCGTCGTAAGTTAGGTTTTTTATTTCATTTTCCTGTAAGTCGTAATGGCCTTAGTAGTGGTTTGTGTTTGTTTTGGAATTCATCAATAAAGCTGGATATTTTATCTTACTCTGCTGGTCATATTGATTCTTGTGTAACATCCCTAGATAATAAACTTGTATGGCGCTTTACTGGTTTCTATGGAAACCCAGAAATTTCTATGCGCATTCACTCATGGAAACTTCTCAAGCGATTACACTCGCTAAATGCGCTACTTTGGCTTTGCATTGGGGACTTTAATGAAATTCTCAATCATAATGAAAAAACTGGGTTTTTCCCAAGAAGCCAAAAGCAAATTAATAATTTTCGTGAAGTACTTTCTGAATGCGAATTATACGATCTGGGCTATATTGGTAGTCCCTATACTTGGTGCAATTTTCGCGATAATGCTGGGGAAGTTTTCGTTAGACTGGATAGAGGCCTAGCTAACCAAGCCTGGCAAAATCTCTTTCCAAAACTAAAAATACAGCACTTGGCCACAAAGGATAGTGACCATCTTCCAATCTTTCTTGGCATACCCCCAAAGAAGAAAAAGAGAAGGAAAGGTAGTAAAAAACGTAGACCACTCCGTTTTGAACCTCTTTGGTTTAAAGAGCCTGAATTTCTCGAATATGCAAACCAAATATGGACTTCTCCTACGACAGCAACGACAGAAAGCCTTAGTACGGCTCTCTCAAATTTTAGGGATGATTTTTTAAAATGGAGCAATAAGGTTCTAGGTTACTTGGAGAAAAAAGTTGAAACCAAACAAAAAGACCTTGAGGCGATTCAACAAACTCGAGGTTTTCCTGAATATTCGCTCGCACAAGAGCTTGAAATTTCCAAGGATTTGGAACATGCTCAGGAACTTCTAGAATGCTACTGGAAAGCTAGAAGTAGAGCAACCTGGCTAGCTGAAGGAGATAGAAACACAACTTATTTCCACAATAAGGCTTCACAAAGAAAAGATAGGAACTATATTGAAGAAATTGTGGATTCTAATGGCAACACTCACATTGAGGAAGAAGACATAGAAAAAGTTGCCATTGATTTATTTCAGAAGCTTTTTACAGCAAACTCTGGCGGAGCTAGTCTCTCGCCTCATCTACTTACTAATAAGTTAAATGCCCATGAGTTTGATGGACTAGAGCAGCCTTTTTCCCAGGATGAAATATTGAAAGCTCTTAAGAAAATGCATCCCCACAAAGCTCCGGGCCCTGACGGGATGCATGTCCTCTTCCTCCAAAAACTATGGCATATCTTGGGTGACTCAGTAACTAGGGTTATTCTTGGGGTGTTGAACAATGGAGATAGTATATCGGCTATAAATTCTACGCACATTGCTCTCATACCCAAAATAAAAAAGCCTATCTCCATGGCACACTTTAGGCCAATTAGTCTATGTAATGTCATATATAAACTCATTTAAAAAATATTGACAAATAGGTTAAAGCTTGTTATGGACTCCCTGATCGATGAAGCCCAAAGTGTTTTTCTAAAAAAAAGGCTCATAACGGACAATGCTATTATTGCTTTTGAAGTGTTCCATAGCCTCGACACAGCCAAACCAAACGGCTCTCAACAACTGGCTCTTAAGCTAGATATGAGCAAAGCTTTTGACAGAGTTGAATGGAACCATCTAGAAATGGTGATGACATGTATGAATTTTCCCCCAAAATTTCTCTCTCTTGTGATGAATTGCATTAGAACTGTGAGATACTCCATCCTACTTAATGGGGTACCAACAAGTTCTTTCACTCCAACTAGGGGAATCAGACAAGGAGATCCTTTATCACCATTTCTTTTTCTCATTTGCACAGCCGGGCTATCCTCATTGGTACGATCAGCCGAGGAAAGAGGGCTCCTTCAAGGGTTCCAATTCAGTATGAGTGCTTCTGTCACGCATTTGCTGTTTGCGGATGACTCTCTCTTTTTCGCCAAAGCAGAGGAATCCTGCTTAAGGCGGCTTAAGGAGTTATTGAGTACATATGAAACATGCTATGGTCAATTGATAAACTATGATAAGTCAAACTTGTTCTATAGTAAGAGAACTTCTGAGGATATTAAAGATCTCGCTTTCTCCATCTTACAAATTCCTGATGGAGATGGGAAAGGGAAATATCTCGGACTACCATATATGACAGGCCGATCAAAAAAGGAAGTCTTTCAATTTGTTGTAGACAAAGTCTGGAAAAAACTAAGCAATTGGAAGGTAAAGACTTTGTCATTTGCAGCCAGAGTAGTTCTTATCAAATCTGTAATTCAAGCCATTCCTACATATGTAATGTCATGTTTTGTTCTTCCTCCATATATCATTGATTCGCTCACACGCATGATGCGTACATTCCTATGGGGAGGAACAACAAATCAACGAAAAATATGCTGGCGGGCTTGGGCTACCCTCTGCAAACCCAAAGACCAAGGAGGGCTAGGTTTTCGTGACTTAGCAGCCTTTAACAAAGCTCTTGTTGCTAAGCAAGGTTGGCGTATTGTTCATCAACCTCTCTCACTTTGCTCCAGGATTTTACAAGCAAAGTATTTTTCCCAAGAAAGATTCCTATCTGTCCAGCTTAAAGGGCGAACCTCTATAGTCTGGCAAGGAATCCTAAAAGGACGAGAATTACTTAGGACCGGACTGAAATGGAGAATAGGTGATGGCTCAAGAGTCAATATATGGGGGAATAAATGGTTAAACACCCCAAATTCTTTCAAACTGTCAGAACCTGCTGACCTGGGACTATGGCAAAAGTACATGACAGTTTCCAGACTTATTGACCATCAACGAGGTGTGTGGAACATCGAACTTTTGAAGGAATTCTTCTCCTCATATGAGGTTGAGGAAATACTTAAAGTTCCACTCTGCGATGCATGGCCACCAGACCGTCTTGTTTGGGGATATTCTAAAAATGGATTGTACTCTGTCAAATCCGGATACCACCTTCAAATGGATATCCAAAGTGGCAAATATGAAAAGCCTTCGACATCATCGAACAATGCTGTCGACCACTGGAAAAACATTTGGAAACTGGCTGTTCCCCGAAAATTCAATGCTTCATCTGGAAAATCTTCCAACAAATTCTGCCAACTTGTCAGAATCTGTCAAAGCGGGTAAAATCCATTAAATCACAATGTCCTATCTGTCATGAGGCTATTGAAACTGCAGCACATGCTCTTTTTCTATGCCCATCAGCTCTAGATGTATGGAACTGCACCGCTTTCGATATTCAGGCAATTCTCAACCGAGATGTTTTTCCTTTTTGTCTCTTGCCTATTCTCAATGCCAACAAAGATGTTTCTACTCCTTTCGCATATATTGCATGGCAAATATGGTGCAATCAGAACAATACCGTCTTTGAAGAGAAACGGCAAAATACAAGAAGAAATTTCCAATCTTGCCCTCATCCATGCTGCTGACTATAGTAGCATTTTTGCTTCATCTTTAGGTTTGAATGAAGGTCGCCAACCACTGCCAAATGCTGACCAAATCCGATATATGTTAAAAGGAAAGGCAAAAATGTTTTCGCCAGATGCTACGGAAAGACTCCCTAAAAGACCGAATGAAAAATCAACCTATAGCTGGCAGGTTCCCAACGAGGGTTTTTTTAAACTCAATATTGATGGAGCCTGGTATGAGAATTATGGAGGAATGGGATTCGTCATCAGAGATCATGAAGGATCTTTTGTTGCAGGGGCTGCAAAAATTGCCCCTAATTCCCCTAGCCCTGAATACGCTGAAACAAAGGCTCTACTCGAGGGACTTCGGTTTGCTATGAATCTAGGACATCAGCCGCTGCTCATCGAGAGTGACTGTCAAGCGCTAGTAAATCGGGTTCACCAAGCAGAAGAGGATTTGTCTCCATTAGGACACATGGTTAGTCAAATACGAAATTGTTTAGGGACTAGTGTAGCTAATTTATCTTTTATACACAGATCCTGTAATATTGCTGCTAATAGATTAGCAAATTACGCAATGAGGTTTAAAACCTCCTCTCAATGGTTTGGAGAGCCACCGAATTTTCTCCTACCATATGTAACCTTTACTATCGATTAATGAAAGCCTAGTGCTTTTTACTTAAAAAAAAAAAATGCAAGAAAGGAAGAAAGAAGCTAGAGTCGCATGAGAAAAATGATTTGATTCAGTCTAGATTTATATCCTCTTATGAATGCGTCTATAATACCAATATGGTTACTATTTTGGTTTGTAATTATTTATGATTAATTATCAATACTAAAATATTCGCACACCTTATACTTTCGTTTTAGGGTTAATCAATTTCTTTTAAGTTACATAATTTTTATAATAAATCAAATAATTTTGAAATATTTATCACGGTCTTAAATGTTTATTGAATAAATGGAAAGGAACCAACACAAGTTGGTTCGATTGAAATAGCATTTGTGCACGTTTACTACAAAGGTCAAGTATTCAATTCTCGCTGCCGACGTGAGGGTTGTGTTGGTGGGTGATCTGTAAATACCTTTGTAAGCGACCTATGATCCCTAGAGCCTGCCCTGACCCGTGGTGGTGACCGGATCCGAACCCACCCAAACTTTTTTTTACCAAAAAAAAAAAAAAAAAAAAACAAACAAACAAATGGAAAGGTTGAATAATGGAGAGAGGATGCTAATCCTTTCATATTCATGATATACTATATATATTCACTAAATCATTCTTTAAAATATTCCATATATAAACAGCCAAATCAAATTCCACACCTCTATGATTCAGGACCATCTTCAGTCCTTATATATATACCACGCCTCTAGAATGTTATTCTCAAATTTCTCTAAATCCCATTCCATCTATTTTTATTCACCAACCATGAACATAATAAACATTTCTCCTAGTTTCTTTTTTCCTTCTTCTGATTCCCATTCTTGCTTCTTTTGCTGAAAGACAGGTTAATTATTCAAACTTTTTTTTTAAAACTTATATAAGGTCCTTTTAATTTGTACACATCATAACCCTTTTTACTTTTAATTATGTTTTTTCAGGTTTATATAGTCTACCTTGGTGAACATAATGGGGAGAAAACATTGCATGAAGTTGAGGAAAATCATCATTCATACTTGCTTTCAGTAAAGGAAACTAAGGAAGATGCAAAAGCTTCTCTTCTTTATAGTTATAAATACAGCATCAATGGCTTTGCCGCATTGCTTACTACTGAGGAAGCCTCCAAACTTTCCGGTATGCCCAAAATTAAACGTCCTATTGAGAATCCCACGTTGAAATTAAGTCCAGGTCTATTTTTGGTATGGTGTCAATGTTGGGTCCCCACTAATTTTGTTGATATTTGCGCTTTAGATAGTAATTTTTAAGATATGTCCACGTTTCCTTTTTAACCTGTCACAAATTAATTGTCCACTTTTTAAATAAAAGGCTTATTAATGGTGATTTTTCCAATTTTACCATTTATATTGAATGCTCTAGAGAGAAGACTAGAGAGAGTAAAAATAGGTAGAATTAAATGTGGAGTAAAATTAAATAGTGTCGTATTTGACATTTTACTATATTCTACTATAAAATTTTATGAAACCTTAATTCTTGTGCAAAACACAAAGTTGACGGATAATTTGGGACGGAGGGAGTGTCATTTTTCAATTTATTTCCTCTTTTTACGTGTTTTAGGTATTTTATTACATCATCTCAGGGACGAAGACAAGGGGCGGGTGGGGGGCAGTCGCCCTCGAGTATTTTAGAAATCCTACAAGATATAGTAATTTTTATATGTAGTTCGAAATATTTTATCAAATTAGCCCCCAACATTCTTTTTTGTAGTTTTTACATGTAGTTTTGCATACTATTGCAATTTTTCGCCCCCAACCTCAAAGTTCTGACTTCCTCCCTACATCTCTGATACATTACGTTGCTACATATGCACCAATATAATTAATGTATCAAACAATGTAGGAGTGAATGTATTATTAAAAGGTATTCACCAAAAAAAAAAAGAATATATTAATAAAAGGTCGTATCCCTTTTGAAATCTAATAGAAAATTGATTAATATTTTTGCAGAGAGGGATGAAGTGGTTTCAGTGTACAAAAGTAACCCAAGAAAGTACTCACTACAAACAACAAGGTCATGGCAATTTGCAGGCTTAGAGAAGGCAGTGCCGTCAAGGACACTATACAGGGATGATGATGTGCGGTTGAAATCCAAATATGGCAAAAATGTCATTGTTGGCATAGTTGATACTGGTAGGCCCCACTCAATTAATGTGAAAGGAATGTGAGCCAGTCACAAAATGATGGTTATATAATTGAATTTTCTTTTTATATATGTGGCCTAATTTTTTCTCTTATTTTGTCCCACTGTAAGAATCTGAACCTGACTTATTGGTTTTAACGTCACATCTTCTTCGAACTTTTTGAGGTCTTACTTATATAAATAGAGTTGCTGTATAAAATCTTTACAAAAAGGGTGTGAGTTCAAAACGAGTGAATCACGTCCATGCCCTGAATCCCTATTTTATGGTCTAGGTAAGGGTACGGTGTATTATGAAGTTGGCGTTTTATCAAACGTTGAACGAAATTGAATGAAACCTTAATTTTTTGTAAAAGATATAATTGGAACAGTAATTGAGAAACAAGAGAAGTAAAATGTAGGATTTATTAAATGAATGAAGATACGAGGATGTTCTAAAGCAAATAGTATATTTTTGTTTGTGTTTTGAAAAGGGATATGGCCAGAATCTAAGAGCTTTGATGATAAAGGGTTGGGACCAATTCCAAAAAGATGGAAAGGAATCTGCCAGTCAGGAGATGCTTTCAACTCATCCCACTGTAACAAGTGAGTCTACTTCTCTTTTACGAGTAGTTTTATCTTGGTAGGCTATTAAGTTTAAAACTTATATTAAAGCCAATCAATACAGTACACGTAGTAAAGAGAATTGAGCTTATATCAATTCTCTTTCCTATGTGTAATGCACTCATTAGTTTGGATGTAACTTATAAACTTATTAGCCTAGCAAGATAAAAAATTTCCTTTATTACTACTAGTAATCATTGTTCGAGCCCTTATAACTCTATTAATTTATTGCATTTATTTATTTTTATTATTATCTCACTATAAATTTATTTGCACACCATCTTGTGGGCAATTTTTTTCTTGCGTCTCAATGAATTCTGACTCACTCTCTTTTTATATAAAGAAAATTGAAAGTTTCCGTTTTTATAAAATAAAAATAAATAAATAAATAAGCATTAACTCTTTGACAAAATGAGTAGTAAGCTTTAAAGATTTAGAATTGGAAGCCACCAAGCCCCTCTATCCACTCAACCAACCCTACATATCATGTAATTAGTTTTTAGTCAAATTTATCTCCTTAAAGCTTTGAATAGCCTTTTGATGTTTGGACTTGAGCAGAGTTAAGCTTAATCAAACTCTTTTAAAGACTAAAATTGTGTTCTTCACAGCTCATTTGAAAACTAAGACCGTATTCTGCGCATCAGTGAATACAAATAACAAATCAACTTGTTGGGAAAAGAGTAGTTTTGATGAAGTCATCAAAAGTCACAGTATCCCTTTATAAATTTGGTAAATGAAATTAATGTTCTTCTTGGTGTTTTATAGAGTAAGAGAAGAAATAGAACTGAAAACTGTGTCCTACAACATATTAGTGTATTTTGCATGCATTCGTTGGTGGGATACAAAGATTTGTCCATTTCAAATCAAACAACCATATTATCTGTCAAAGTTTTAATTAAATTTTGGCTTCTTGCTTGGCATCTTGTGATCTTCTATCCCATGGAATACCACAAAAATCCTCTCTTCTAGGAAAATAAAATTGTATACTATTTGTGAATTTTAAAAAAATAATGGTAATATAAAATATAAGAATAAATTATAAAATTTCACACTGAAAGTAAGATGCAACTTTGGTTGCGGGAGCTCGTATAGTGACTAATATGTGACCTTATCTAATGAGCATGGTACTTAAAAATAAATAAATACATTGTTTAAAATGATTATAAGGGTAAAATTGAAATAAAAAGCCAATATATATATTATTGTAATATGAGATTGACAATTATTTTGATTCAACAAAAGTATGATATTTTGATAAATTATTTTGAAATCAATTGATTATCTCCTTCACTTTTCTTTTATTATTTATGGACATTTGATCATTATATTTGTTTATATTGTTAAACAATGACTACAATAAGAGCAAATAGCTTTTTCTGCCAGAAAACTACTTATGAGTGCTATATCTACCACAAATAATATTTTCGTGTTTTTTTTGCCACAAAACTAGTTACGAGTGTTATATCTGCCACAAATCGTTTTTTCGTGCCTTTTCTGCCATGAAACATTTTATTAGTGCTAAAAATGCCACAAAACGAGGGAGGGTGAAGGGAAAAATAGGTAAGAGATAAAATTAATTTCAAATAGACCCTAAAGTAACATTTTTATATTTAATTGGGTACACAATTTATTTTCTAAATAATTGACCCATTCTTCCCAGGTTTATCAAAACTCCCACCACCTTCTTCTCCACCTCGAGCCGCCGTCACCACCTCCCACCCCGTCACCCAATCCCCAACCCCCACACCCACCCATACCCCCTGAAAATTAACCAATAATAGCAATCCATATGATGAAAGTACGTCTAGATCTATATTTCAAACACATATAACAAATTTCACAAATGCTTTGCTGCTCTAACCTTTAGAAACTGCTTTACAAAATACATATAAGTCCAAGCAATAAGCAAAGTGCTAATCAATTTGCACTACATGATTAACCAAGCGCTTTGCTGCTAAAACCATAAAAAAAAAAAAATTAAAACAAAATACATACCAGTCAAAGTACTAAACAAAATGTAGATTATTTTGCATTACATAATTAACCTAACAGAGATGATTTGCATCTGAAACCATCAGAATTCCTGAACAAAAAATACTCTCTCAAAGCAATATTCAAAATGCAGACCAATTTTCATAGGAATATCTAATTGTTCTTAGGCATTTTTGCTAGGCTATATCACCTTCACCACGTCTCTCCAAATCATGAAGCAGTCATTATTTGGCAGATTTGGTACTCTTTGGTATGGGTGGGGGCAGGGATTGGGTGACGGGATGGGAGGTGGTGGCAGTTCGATGTGGGAAGAGAAGAAAGAAGAAGGTAACGGTGAGGGTTTTGGTAAATTTGGGAAGAATGTTCAAGTATTAAAAATAAAATAAAATTAGATACCCAATGTAATATAAAAAATTGATTTTAGGATTTATTTGAAATTAATTTAATCTCTTACCTATTTTGCCCTTCTCCCTCCCTCGTTTTGTGGCATTTTTAGCACTCATAAAACGTTTCATGGCAGAAAAGGCACAAAAAATGATTTGTGGCAGATATAGCACTCGTAACTAGTTTTGTGGCAGAAAAAACACGAAAACATGATTTGTGGCAGATATAGCACTCGTAACTAGTTTTGTGGCAGAAAAAGCTATTTGCTCCTACAATAATGATGATAATAACAAAGCTTTCCCTACATCTTTGGACCTAAACAGAACTTTGAGCAAAATGTTTGATAGGTGGTCTTATCTTAATCAGGATTACACTTTGTTTTACTTGGAATTAATTGGAATCCTCAATAAGAGGTAGATGATCTCGTTTCAATGTGCATAATGAAAATAAATTATAAAATTCCAAATTTGTCCTTAAATTAATTTTTTTGGAAAATCAAGATTTTTAAGGGAAATGAATGAATGTTGTCAAATATTGGTATTTTCTCCTCTTTTTGCAGGAAGATAATTGGTGCGAGGTACTACCTTAAAGGTTTCGAGCATTATTATGGTCCTCTAAACAGAACCACCGATTACAAGTCTCCACGTGACAAAGACGGTCACGGAACTCACACGGCATCCACAGTTGGTGGCCGGAGGGCTCATAACGTCTCCGCCCTCGGCGGATTTGCCCGTGGAACTGCCTCGGGAGGCGTGCCTCTTGTACGGCTTGCCATTTACAAAGTATGCTGGCCAATTCCGGGAGAAGGCAAAGAAAAAGAAAACAATTGCTTTGATGAGGACATGTTAGCAGGGATGGATGATGCTATTGCTGATGGAGTTGATGTTATGAGTATTTCAATTGGAACAGCAAAACCTGTGGCATTTAAAGAGGATAGTATTGCTATTGGTGCTCTTCATGCTGCTAAGAAGAATATTGTGGTTGCTTGTAGTGCAGGTAACTCAGGCCCTGCCCCTTCTACATTGTCCAATCCATCTCCATGGATCATCACTGTTGGTGCTAGCAGCATGGATCGATCGTTTGTAGAAGAATTGGAGCTTGGAAATGGAGAGAAAATTCAGGTAATTAATATCGCGTGTTAAACCTTTATAGTCTTTCTGCGTAGAGCACCCAATATCATCTGCTTCGAAAAGATTAATCCGGGTCTAGCCCGGTTTGCGTCTGAAGAGTTTTACTCTTACTTAGGGAAATGGCTGACTAAAAATTCTTTAAACGTGGCATTACAAGTGACCTCATTTTGTCATTAGTAGAGCCGTTCGCTTACCAACTGTTCCAAGCAACTGCATTGAGCATTTCGAGTAAGAGCTAACCAGATTTCTTGATGAACTTAACTTGAGAATGTGTATTTTGTTCTTGATTCCAGGGCCAAACCGTAACTCCATATAAGCTGGAAAACAAGAACATGCATCCTCTCGTTGATGCAGCACAAGTAGTTAATCCTGAAGTGAAGCAAAATGAGACTGATCAATGCCTTCCTGGTTCCCTCTCACCTAAGAAGGCTAAAGGGAAGATTGTATTGTGCTTTAGAGGAGCAGGAACAAGGGCAGGAAAGGGTGCAGAGGTAAAGAGAGCCGGTGGAATCGGTTACATTTTAGCAAACAGTAAAGCCAATGGAGAAGAGTTATCGGTCGATTCCCACCTCCTTCCAGCCACTGCTGTTGGTTACACCAATGGACTCAAAATTCTCAACTACATAAACTCTAGCAAAAATCCTATGGCATATATAGCACCTGCTCAGACAATATTAGGACACGTCCGTGCACCATATATGGCTGCATTTTCCAGTAGAGGTCCTAATACAATCTACCCAGATGTGATCAAGGTAAGTAATCAAGTGATTTCTTGTGAGTCAGAGCACGGAAAACCTGGAAATTCACGGGATTTTTTCTTGTTTTCCTGCAGCCGGATATTACAGCTCCAGGACTGAACGTCTTGGCAGCTTGGAGCGAGGGTTCATCGCCTACAAAGACGGGCACTGATCATCGGGTGACCAAGTATAATATACTCTCAGGAACTTCGATGTCATGCCCTCATATTGGAGCTGTATCTGCTCTGCTGAAGGCCATTCACCCAACTTGGAGCGCCGCTGCTATAAGATCTGCAATCATGACAACAGGTATTAGCAAGCATTAAACAATGTTCATAATTTTCGGCTTCCAAATCCTCAAAGTTATCCGAACTTTACCTTCTGATATTTCAAAATTTGCAGCTGCATTACGCGATAACAAGGACATGGCTATAAGTGATGCAGCAGGGGCGGAAGCAGATCCATTCCAGTTCGGTTCAGGTCACTTTAGGCCATCAAAGGCAGCCGATCCTGGACTAGTTTACGATGCCACATATCAAGACTATCTTCTCTTCCTCTGCAGCTATGGATTCTATAATGTTGACCCTTCATTCAAGTGCCCTAAAAACCCGCCTCCAGCAAATGCTTTGAATTATCCGTCAGTAGCAATACCAAAACTGAACAGAACAGTGACTATCAAGAGAACTGTTACAAATGTCGGCAGCAGTAATGTATACTTTGGTAGTATTAAGCCGCCACTGGGGATCTCTATTAAAGTCTCTCCACCTATTTTGTACTTCAACCATGTTGGTCAGAAGAAGAGGTTCACCATAACAGTTAACACAGAAGGAGAAACGGCTGGTACCATCGAGAAAGGGAAATACTTGTTCGGATGGCTCACTTGGAATGACGAGCATGGAATCTACTCTGTCCGAAGTCCCATAGCAGTATCTTTGGCTTAACAAGTTCTTTCTTCCTTTTCGTTCTTGGATTTATACTTATTGGATACACAAACATGATAAATTAGGAAGTTCAGAAAGCCTTAATGAAATTTAACGATTTTCATCCTTCTCTTCAAGTACTAATCGTATTTTTTCTTTTCCTTTTCTTCTAATATGTCACTTTGCAATCGAAGACTGAAGATCAATACTACTGCATTTGGCATTTCAAGAAAATTCATCAATAGTCCTCCTCACCCTAACACGTTCACCATTGAAGTAAATATATTTCCATTTACTTAGGTACTTTCTCAGTACTAGTTTCCTTTTGTCTGCTTGACCTAATGTCTGGAATGCTCGTGCAATTTTTCGTACAGATTCTTCGTCTGGCTTGACCCTTAACTCTTCCATGTCAGCGAAAACCTAATTTTATTTATTTAATTTGAATAAGTGCTGATAGCCTTCCAAGATTGTAATAAATGTCATTGTCAGAATCTAATTAAGTTAAAAAACAATTAATCAGCGAAGACGACATAGAGAAACAAAAATATCACATGCCTATCCCCAGGGATAGCACAGGTGAAAAGTGAAGAAAACAAAAAATGTAGCTAATGTGTATAGAAAGTTACCTGTATAATCTTATCCGGCATATTGTGATGATCATACAAGGAGATCATCCTAGAAAATAGTTGTTTTGAGATAGAGCGGGTATGCGCATGCAAAATCATATTCCATAGAGTTTCAGCTTCATCTACCCTCTGATCCATATCAAACGCTAAAAGAAGGGAGTCATATGTCGACATGGTAGCTCCTTGGCCTTTGCTCAACATCCACTTAGCCATCTGATATAAAATATTATCTTGTCTAATTTAGGCATACATGGTCAATCTATAGGAAACAAAGGTAATAAATTCATCAGTAAGTACAAGAAAATTGTCAACCCAACTGCACAAAAGAGTGGTTGTAGAACAAATAGCAATGAACCAGCTAAAGAATCGTAAACAAAGTTCCAAGGTTCATACTTGAATTAACCGAACCCACTGGTTCCTTCTCCTCAAGATTCTAAGAGCTTTAGCTGCAGCAATTAATGGAAACTCCGGCTCCCAAGCTACCCATTTATTCAAAGCACCATAGACAGCCTCTTTCTCATTTGGTAATGCAGATATCTGCCAAGTAGAAGTTTGTGAAAAAGAAACATCATGGAAATCAAAGCAAACTTACACCAAGAATAGCATTCTAGTTATCTAATTTGAAAAAATATACCACATCAATTGCCCCCCCTTCAAAATAATAGTCGTATTCTTCAGGAAAGCAATAGAATCATTGAAAGGAAGTAAATATTGAATAATCACAAAGGATTCTACCTACAATTTGGATAAGATGAAGTGCTTTTTGTCCAGATTTAGCGGAACCTCTTTTATGCCATAAGTGGTGTTCCTTCTTCCCTACCTTCTGAGTTGCTTTTCTAGATTCCTCACTACAAAAGCTGCAGGAAAATAGAACTACCACCGGTCCATAAAAACAGTATAATGATCGCAGAGAGTTCGGTAGTAACAAAGAGTAGTGAGCTCTACCAAAGGCAATTCCAAAATATGTTCACACGAGAAAATGAAAAAATAGGAAGCAAATACAAGTACTATCAAATGCTCCTTCCGTTTCAAAATAATTGCCACTTTTAGGTTACGTGAATTAAGATTTCGGAGAAAAATCTTGTACATTTAAGTGAAACAGACTAAAATAAGGAATCGAATGTCTTGGAAAAGCGAGGATTTTTTACTGAACTAACTGTCTTCCCACTATGGTTTGAAGCTCAACGCTTAATTTTTTGTCGGAAATGGGAGGATTTGCCTTCAAAAATAAGATAAGGACGAGTGGTAAAAAATGGAAAAAGAAGCAATGAATATGTTATGGAAAAGCAAGATTTACAAAGTATTTTGAAACAACGGAAATGGAAATTAGTGACAATTATTTTGAAATGGAGGGAGAGTATTAGGTTCGAAATTAAGGAAGCATGTTACCTACCCTTTGTCAGTAGAAGATTTAGTCTCAGCTATAGCATTTGGACAACTCGCTTTCTTGATGGGAATAATTCCTCTAGCCTAGGAATTCAAGTAGAGCTTCAAACTACAAGCCAAAAAACCTTATATATACTAGATAGAAGCATTTATATATATGAAAGTGTGTTAAGAATGAGAAGGAAAAATAAATAATAAAACCTACAATCTACTCAAACATGCCTTGTACAAACAGATACTAATTCTTTTCGCATTCTGTATAGGAAAGCCTCGGGACTTGACGTCTAACTGTAATAAGCGATAGTTTCTGCTCCATATCTGGAAAGAAGAGTAACAAAACACTCAAATTTGCAGGTAAATAAAGATAGTGCAGAAGAAAACAGAACTTACGTAACTGTGAAATTCTACCTTAACCTGTTGTTGTGCATTTGAAGGAAACTGAAAGGAGACTTGACTGATTCTACCAGAAAGCACCATGATAGCCTTTTTTAACTTCTAGGAATTTAGGGAAGAACAAAGATCAGGCACGAACTAATAAAAAAGAATGGACGACTCAACCATCTTCTAGCAAATCAATCTATCCTAACCAGATAAAGCCTCTAGGAAGTTCGTTCACCGATTAATAAACCCAAACTCAAGAAAACAACACGAATAACTAAAAGAACAACACCCTGTGCTCGGTTATGCAACATATAGAAAATAAAACCATTGCAGGCATTTATTCATTCTTTTGATCTACATTATTACAATTCCATTAAAGATGTTGTGGGAAAAAAGTTGAAGGATCCCTGACCTTGGACATTTTATGCATGTAGTTTTGTATATACACATCTAATGCCACTCGATACTCACGGTGTAAAATGACCAAATCCACTAAATTGATATTTCTCTTAAGAATAGGTTGATTTACAAGATGATGATAAATCTCTTGTCAAAGAGCGAACAAATAACAAACATTTACCATTTACAAGCAGATGAAACACCAATAAGGGGTGTCTAAGATTCGCTAATTCTTGTATGCAACTCGACTACTATGAAGATTCAATATCTCTGCAAATAATTAAACAAATCCAGCAAGCAACTCCCATTCTTATACATCCAACAAGCAACTATATAAACCTACCAGATACTCCCCAATTACAAAGGACAAGACTCCTTTTCTTTTTCTTATTTCATTTTTTGGGCAATTAAAGAATAAGGGCGGCATTTGATTGAGTTCCATTCCAAACCGAACAAAAATTTCACTTATAGGACCCACATCTCCTCTCACAAACAATTCAGTTTTTACGCAATCTAACCAAACTCCATCAAATTCCACTATAAGATTCATAGGAATTTCAGGGTTGCAAAAGAACCCAAAAACATCAACCCCTCAATCAGTACTACTACCTCCATTCCTTAATATAAGACTTTTAGGACATGTAGCGAAAATTAAGAAAGAAAAAAATTAAGATGTCTTTTTATTAAAAATATCAATATTATTCTCTTAAATAGAATTAATGATATATAAATCATATTTAAGACGAGTAATATTGATATTTTGACTAACAAAGTACCATACCTTTTGCATCCTTATTTTCGATACATGACATGGAAGTCTTTACATTAAGGAATGGAGGGAGTGCCTATGTGTCCTAATCGTTGGTATTTGCATACAAATAATGTAATTACATATCTAATTATCCTCAAGAAACTAACATTTTAACAAACCAAACTGTGAAATAAGCAGAACACATAAATAAATTTCTTCACATGATCACTGAAAGAAACAATTCGATAAATCTGGTAACAACACGAAGAATATTTAAAGAATCATACAACAACAATGACATAACACATTAAATCCCCAATAATTGAGGGTATGGGCGGGAATAGATAGGAGACATGCATAACATTTAACAATAAATACATAAACTGAGAGCTCCTAAAATACTAAAACATATGGATTATAGACTTATCTAACTTTGCCAATAAATGCACAAAATAGCTACTCACAAAATACCGTTAAAATAGTAGTCCCTATACTGTCATATTTTCTATGAAATCATACACTCATATAAAAGCCGAAAAAACATTAAAAAAAAAGGCAAAAAAAGGCAGACATAAGAACTATTTTGATTTATGTGGGCATTAACAAACTTTCATTCAGTTTAAAGAAGCATAAAAAAATAGTGATTAAAAATTAAGCAGATTACGATTTCATTTCGCACATTGCACGACAGAAAGGATAATACAGCTGGGCTTCAACTGAAGGCATAAAAGCACAACTGTTCTCCAGCTACCTAGAACCTGAACTTCAGTAACATCCCCAATGGTTCTTTAAAGATGCAGAATTTGCTTTTCTTCAGGAAAAAAACAAAAAAAGAAAGAAACCAAGGATTTTACAAGCAAGAAAATTGCAGGAAATTGGTTTTATTTTACCTGCTTGAGAGAGGTTTTGAAGTGATAACAGTGTTCCTTTTCTACTCGGGGAGAAATTATCAAACGTTTCTATGAGAAAAAAAAGTGGTGAAAATTCTCTGTCCCTCTTATCATCCTGTATCCAACTGATCAAAATTTACTATATAAATATTTATTATAATTATGTATACATATAGTGAATTATGAATGACTGAGCAGAGGAATAAGGACAGGAACCGAGACAATTGATTTTTTGCCCAAAAAAGAGAGAGAAGGAGAAAAGCAGTTACATGGGCCGATCAAAATGATACTCCCTCCATTATATATTACAAAGTCTCCGTTATATAATACAACTAATTTACTACTACATATATTAGAAATTACAAAAATAAAAGTAAGATATTTTTAAAATTAAAATATTAATATTATTCTTTTAAATAAAATTTGTAAATTTTATTTAAATAAGTAATATTAATATTTTACTAACAAATTATATATTTTTTTGCTAGTATTTGTGATGGACAATGAGATTAAAATCAATAGGATAAATTGTCTATATTATGATAAATTGTAAATAATTTGTGACATCATTTAATTAATTCGTTAATTTTTTTTAAAAACTCAGGGGGAGATTTATATTTTTAATCAATTTTAATAAATTAATTTTAGCCAAAAAAACATTTTCCATTTGGGATTTAGGGACTATAATTTTCTTTGAAGGCACCTCCCTAGACAAAACTTGGGCTCAAGTTTAAAACTATCTGATACAAGAAGGAGGATTGTATGGGCCTGGCCCATCTTTTCTTTATTGGTCATGACATGGCACCCGAAAGTTGGTGAGCAACATTTTTGTCCAGGACGGAAGTCAAAGTGCGACTTCCGTCTTGGGTTGAGGACGACTTCCGTCCCGGATGGCGTGGTTTATTTTTCCCTGCGCGCATTGCCACGTCATCCAGGGACGAAGTCCCAACCCAAGACAGAAGTCCCACTTCCGTCCTCACCTCCCAGACGTAAAAAAAAAAAAACATTTTCTTCTCCCCCCAAATCGTCAAACTCACTATCTCCCAAAGGAAAAAAAACACCACCTCCCCTCCCTCCCCCCACCCCCCAACGACCCCCCATCTCCGACACCCCCTCCCCCCACCGCACGACGACCCACTGCCGCGCCGCCGCCACCAACTCCACCTTTGTCTCTAATCTCTTAAACTAAAAGGTATAAACCTTTACTTTTTTATTTGAATTGAACTTTAAATTGAGCAAATTAACATATATCCTTGCTATTGAACTTTAAATTGTTGACATTTTGGTTAGTTAGAGTAAATTGTTCGTCATTTGAAGTTGTATACATGTGAATTTGTGTTTGATTTTGTGATCGTAGGTTAATTAAAAAATTAGGGCTATTTATCAATTTACGGAAATTATGTAGTTGGGGGTTTTTGAATTGATGATTTTTGTTAATTGAGGATTGTGAAGTGTTAATTTGTAAATTTTTACTTGGGGAATTATAAATTTTTCCATATAAATTGTGTAGTTTCTGATGGATTGTATGCTATTATTTTTTTGTATAGATATATGTTCCTGCACATCTTCTGCCCGGTCCTTACGATGCTAGCGTTTTAAACAAACACGTATCGCATAGAGCTCTTAGAATATGGGGCGGTGATTTAGACGTTAATAGTACTTTGCAAAATTATTAGTTGTGACGGCCAATTTTTTTATGCCTACCAAAACGAGACCAATCAAAGAGTGCTTCAGCTGATCGACCACCTAGGTTTCGGGGGTTGCTGTCGGATAGGAAAAATAAAGATAGACCACGCTTTGGTCATGGCATTAATAGAGCGGTGGCGCCCAAAGACCCATTCCTTTCACCTCTGATATGGTGAGGTTAGTATTACCCTAGATGACGTAGGCTGCCTTCTAGGACTGCCCACCCGGGGGCACGTGGTGAGTTGGCAAAATGACTTTAACCTCAGCAAAACTCAGTGGATTGAGTGCGTGCACCAGAGCCTAGGATTCCGACCCCCTCCCGAGTCTATTAGGGGTAATACCCTCGCGCTCGTAGAGGTTTACGCCCACATCAGTGAGCCCCTACGTGATAATGCTACTAAAGTTGAGGTAGATCAGTGGATCCGGGCTTTGATTTTCCTGCTGATGTCCACTCTCCTCTTCCCCAACAAATCCGGGTCGCGGGGTAACATGCGCTACCTGCTGCTAATCAGCTACGGAATCCTAGCCGGGGACCAGCACTCATGGGCTAGCGGTGTCCTTGCACATCTGTACCGCCAGATGTGCACCTCTGCACAGGCTGTTTCGAAGGACATTGCTGGACGTTGCCTATTAATTCAGGTTGGTTTACTAATTTATTAATTGTTATTGCTAGTATGTATTTGACACATTATTTGCTGATTATTGAAGGTTTTTTTTGTGGCAGTTGAGGGCGTGGGAGCGAATATCGTGTCTTCGGCCCACGAACCGCGGGCCCATTCTACATGCTATTCTCGCTGACGGGAGAGCGTACTGGTCGAGGTGGAACACGGGGCGGAGTTTTCGTGACGCACCGAAATCGCAGTTGGCCGTTTTTCGAGATCAGCTGGATATGTTGACGGACGCCCAAGGGCTTAGTAGATTTCGGCTACATTGTTCAAATTATATCATATGCTGTTTACTCAGTCCCATATTTTTAATGTAGTTTATGTGGAGGCCGTACCCTGATTGGGTACTTGTCGAGAAGGCCGCCCGGGACGATGGCTTCCAGGCGACCTGTCGGGCATGCACACCTCTCGTCTGCTTCGAGATGGTTAAGTACCACATGCCTGACAGGGTTGCTAAGCAATTTGGTTTCCAACAGGGGATTCCGATCCCGGCGGTGGCAGAGGGAACTAAAGCGGGTGAGGACCTACGCACGTGCAAAGCGGGCCCGCCAAGGAACTGGGAATCCCACCACAGCATTTACATATCTATGTGGGAAGATCTCGAGGATGCACTGCAAAACGCTGTTCCCGTTCCCGGTAATGTTATTGTACCTACCCCTGAGTACATGGAGTGATACAAGCATTACAGTCCACCTTCTGACCAATCCCCAGAATAGGGATCTCGGTCCGCTCCAAAGGGGCATTCAACCAATCGCTACGTCCGAGGCTATTTTTGTAAATTTCATTATTTCCGTTGTTAACATTTTTTTTATTTCATTTAAAGTATACTAATATGAAGATTTGCATCGCAGGAGGAATCGAACCGAGTCATGCTCGCAGAATTTGAGAAGCCTGCCTCCCGAACCAACAGCCAGTACAAGACTCTCATCTCTTGGGCCACCAAGACAATAAATGATGCATTTGTGGCAGCTGGGAAGAGTGTTTCGTGCCGATCCCGGGTAGCGGATGTAGCGGATACTCCTGTTATTCAACCGGTTACACAACCGAGGGAGCCTGTCCCGGGAAGATCTCAGATTGGGAGGCAAGGCACTAAGAGGAACAAGCAGGCCACCCAGGAGGAGTTGACAGCGAGGCGGGCCACCAGACCCGGCGCAACCCGAAGAAGATCCGACTCAGTCTCCTGCCCAGAGTTAGTTCCCGAGTCCAGCCGAGGTTCCCACCCGGTTTGAATACCAATATCCGAGCATGGGTACTTATTCCCCGGGTATTCAGACCGGGGGGCATCCAGGTGCAGGGCACTCGACATCGGCACAGCCGGGTTTTTTTCAGGGTGGGTCGCCCTCGTATAGCCTCCACCTCCCTCAGACGCAGCATCAGACTCCGTTGCCGTTGCCCTTTTACCCCGAGGAACCGATATTTATCGACCCCAAAGGGGCGGAAGTGATCAAAACTAATCTCGGTAGCGCGGTGCTAGCGAGAGATGGCCGCATTTACTATTTGCGGCAAAACCCGAGAAGCCCCGACCGCTACAAGCCTTCGAGCCCGTAGATAGTCGTTTGTGTTATTTTGTTTACATTTATTAATTGTTGTTGCGAACTATTTGACGATTATTCGTTATAAATTTTTTTTTCGATTATTCCGTTGTTTGATTTATATTATTACAAAAGTTGTTTAGGGATATTTATATGTTATTTGAATACCAAAGAATGAAAGGAAAAAAAGGTACATCAACTGCAGGCAGCTTTAAAAGGTTCGGGTTTTTGGCACAAAGTTAGGGTTTGTAGGGTTTAATTCTGCTGGTTCAGGACGGAAGTCCTGGGACCCCTGCACAAAAATGTTGCTCACCAACTTTCGAGTGTCATGTCATGACCAATAAGGAAAAGTTGGGTAAGACCCATGCAATTCCCCTACAAGAAGACGGTAAAATAACCCAATGAACAAAATGCATTGGGCTGCTAGCTTTGGACTTGGGATCATTTTAGAAGCCTGGGAATACACAGTCTAACCAAAATTTCAGAAGAGCCCATGACGTAGTAATTCAAATTACTACCCCATACACCACCACGGCTTCAGTGCGAAACAGATATTTATTTCGCATGTACAGAATGAATTCTCAGTCGTTGGATTAAATTTGTATGGCTGAGATTGATTTAAAAAAATATATATTCTGATTTTGAAGATACATGTTCCGCGAACACCTTTTTTTAGCCAAAAAACACTTGTTCTTCACGTAAAAAAATGTTTCGCATGTACAAAAAAAACATGTTCAACATAGAAGCTGGACTGCCCATACATACATGGCTAACTTTCCATTTTTCGTATGGAAAATAACAAACGTTGTCCCAACACAGCCCTTGGAGATTCTGTTTAGAGTGTAAGGATTATTTTACTCAGAAAGTGTTGACTAATAATTTTTGGTCTTGTATATAAAAAATAAAAAATAAAAAATAAAAAATAAAAAATAAAATTGGTCTAACAATTAAAATATACATATTTTTTTTCTTGAACTAAAATAGCTATTTTTTAAGAATGTATCAATTTTTTCTTGAAATAATTATTTTAAAATTCAAAAAATGGCTAAAAAACTAATAATCGATTAACACGAACTAAACAGTCCACACCATAATTGGACCCAAACGACTAGAAATTTAGTTCCTAAGCCTATCGGACAGGCTTTTTTTTGGTAAAAAATAAGTATGGGTAAATTCGATTTCGTTCACCACCACGGGGTAGTGCATGCCTTAAAAATCATAGGTCGTATATAAGGGTACTTAAAGATCGTCCACCAACACAGCACTCACGTCAACATCGAAAATTGAACACTTGACTTTTATAAGGACATATCAAATCCTTACCTATCGAACATGTTTTACTTTTCCCTTAGACTTTCCTTTCTTGAGGTATATATTTTCCAATTAAAACATAAGTACATACATGATAACTTCTTGGTAATAAGACAAGAAACAAAACTCTATATGTGATAGAAATTCCGAAATGAACAATTATATAAGAAGTTTTAAATAAAAGATTGATAAAGGAAACGACCAACAATGCCGATATTTATTTACAACCGGACCAAACGTCTCAACGAGTACTATCAATGTAAATTTGCAAATTGAATCCGTTCTGGTTAAGAATCTCATGTTAACCAATCATACATCTCTTGAAATACTTTCTAAAGATTTTTTTATTTTTTTATTTTTTTTTGGACGCCCGAAGGCGATTGCTCCCGAAGGGAAAGAGCGGAGAGTACACTAGATAGGGAGATTGTAGCATGCCCCATGCCTAGGGAGGGAGCTTGACCTCACAAGGAGGAGAATTTATTACCCTACAAGGGGAGATATAGGAATCAACCACGGGGACCTCCGTCCCGTGGCCGGATAGCCTAACCACTTGGGCTACCCAATTCCTATTCCTAAAGATTAAAGATGATTCCAAATTCATTTTTAACGGTTCTTCCTCTAAAATAAGCCAAAGCCAGCCCAGTCTTCTTGATTAACCAGCTGGGTTGGCGTTGACCGGTAGGATAATGAGAAAGAAGAAGATGAAGGCGAATCCCGGAATGGAGATGGCAATGACTTCCTACTCGAGACAGACAACCTGGACGACGACAAGGTCTCCAAATCAGAATCAGAATCCATCTCAGACTTAGCTTTTGGCATCTTTGTTTTATTATGTTTCTTCTCGTTGTAATTTCTAGTCAACACCTTAGGGGAAGGGAAGCACCCGCTCGTAGAAACACGAACGGGTTGTAGCCGGAAACGGTCGGACCGTGACCGTGACCGTGGAGCTGACCGGAATGAGCCGGTTCGGGCCGAAATTGGAGGCTGAGAGTAGTAGTATACAGCAGGTGGAAGTGCAAGTATTTTTGGAGTTTCAGAAAATGAAAATTCTTCCTCTTTTGCATATTGTGGATGTTTTTGGGATTGAGAAAACTTGGGAACTCCAGGCTGAATCTCCCATTTGAATGGAATTGATCCTCCCTTCTTGAATGAATATTCATCATCTAATGCCATAATGTTATAATAAGATAATGAAAGAGAAAGAACACTCTCAAGTTTCAAGAGAAAATAATGAAAATCTACTTTCTGATCTCTGCTAAATGTGTAGTTTGCTTTTTGTGTGTATTTATAGAAAAAATTTCGATATGGATCGAGTCGACAGATGAATCATGCGGCTCAGCATTCTGCCACATCACTGTATTTTCTTCTCTCCAGGTGATGTGCTGAAATCAAATCACGATGTACTCAGCGTGAACCCGGTCCCATGTACGAAGTGTTCGTATTTATAAGAGTTTTTTGTAAAATTTTATATAAGTAGGTGAGAAGGGTTAATTAGATGATGTTGGACTAGTCTTTTGCTTGAGTTAAGGCGTGGAAGATGGGACTTGTGGGCCTAGAGATGTCCATTTCGTGTTAATGGACGTATCCTGCCCGAACCACCTTATATAACTTGAAAAAATGTGAGCGTAAGCTAAGTTTGAGCTCAATATTTAAGCTCGAATTTTATGTGACCTGAGAGTGAGTTTTATCCCGCTCAGCCCGAAAAAAGCTCGAACTCGAATAAAAATAATATAATATATATATACACTAATTAAAAAGAAGTTGGCCTATAAAATCCATTTCTTTTGTTTTAATCTATATAATAATTTTTGTCTACGTTGTATGTAGATTCTTTAACCTTTAATCTTTCTATGTATTTATCTTTTGTTATTTTTTTATTAGTTTATTTTGCTTCAAGAATTAAGTATCATTATATTATTATGTATATTTGTATTTTTGTCAGAATTTAGTTTAATTGCTCATTGTATTATATTATTCTTGCTGTAGGATTTTTGTTTTTTTACTAATCTAAATTTAGCTTGTGACCCCCCTAATATTTAGTATTTAGTATTTAGAAGTGACATGACTACTACCCTGAACATTTTTAAAAATAGTTAATATTTATTTTGGCCTCTAAATTATTTACGATTTACAATTTTTATTATTTAAATATTTTTTTTGATTAAATATACCACTCCAATATTTATATTTGTCTTAAAAAGAAACTGGCATTACTTTTTGTGGTGAGTTTTCTGTCAAGTTAGACATTTGCCGAGCATTTTACTGAAAATACGGAGATAGAAAAGTAAAATCAATAACTTTCTCTTAATTCATAACTTGTGGGTCAAAATTTGATCTGTAACCCGTAATAAGTGAGTTTAGAGTAATTTTAGTGTGATTTTTTTTTACTTTTCTATCCCTCTATTGGGCTGAAAACCCCCACGAAAAATTGTGGTAGTTTATTTTAACTAAATGTAAATACTATTGTGATATATTTAACAAACAAAATTGAGTGATAAAATTCGCAAAATATAAATAATTTAGAACCAAAATAGTTATTAACTCTTTTTAAAAAACACAAAACTAGTTTGTAAAAAAATAATATGTTAAATTTGGACTTAGGTCTAACTCAATCACTCAAAAGGTACCTCAAGAGGGGGAAGGATTGCCCAATCCTTATGAAGAACAAACTTGCTCACTAGCTAGTCGATGTGGGATTCTCAGCACACCCCTCACGACCAGAGCTGGACATCTGGACCGTGAACATAATGGGGCCCAAAATTGAACTAGGTGGTTATGATACCATGTTAAAATTGGACTTGGGTCTAACTCAATCCCTCAAAAGGTACCTCAGGGGGAGGATTGACCAATCCTTATGAAGAACAAACTTGCTCACTAGCTAGTCGATGTGGGATTCTCAGCACACCCCTTGACGGTCAGGGTTGGACATCTGGACCGTGAACATAATGGGGCCCAAAATCAAACTAGGTGGTTCTTATACCATGTTAAAATTGGACTTGGGCCTAACTCAATCGCTGAAAAAGTATCTCAAGAGAGGAAGGATTGTCCAATCCTTATGAAGAACAAACTTACTCACTAACTAGTCGATGTGGGATTCTCAACATAATATGTTTTGTGGATTTTATTGTAAACGATGCATTTCGCTTCCTCAAAATTTTCAAAGTTTATTACATTTTATATATATATATATATATATATATATATCTTTATTTAATTCGTTACCAACCTATAAATTATAGATCCGTTCCTGATTGTAGTTGAATAGACTTGGGAGTAGAATTGCAGTATGAGAAAGGAGAAAGCCCACAATTTTTTTTTTTTTCCTTCTAATGGACAAAATGTTAGGTTGAGAGAAATTTTTAGTGATTGCCTCATCAACGTCGAATGTCAAATTTGTGCATGTGGAGTTTTTCCACCTGGTGCTACTCTTACTGGTTGATAAATAAAAGTTTGGGTGAGTTCGGCTCCAGTCACCACTATGGGTCAGGACAGGCCCTAGGGACCATAAATCTCTTACAAAGGTACTTACAAAACACCCACCAACACAGCCCTCACGTCGGCAGCGGGAATTGAACATTTGACATTTATAAAAACGTGTCAAATCTTTACCAATTGAGCCAACTTGTGTTAATACTCTTATTGGTTTATGAGATCTAGGATGGGAAAGTCAAAATTTGTACGATATATGGCAAAATTTTCTATGACGGTTTAGGATTTTTATTTCCATTTTATGTCTTATTTTTGTCATAAATGTCAATGATTGTTATAGTCTTACTTTCTGTTTGATAATAGGTGATAGCTTACGCGTTGCACAGTTTTTATATTTTTGTTATTTTTTAATTTTTTTGTTATTAATAATGAGATATAGATGTCAAACTCAAAACCTATAATTTTGACTTAAAAATGTTATAATAATTGTTCATATGAAGATCTTACTGTTAGACTCTTCTCCAGTAGATTGAAATATAAATTCTGGACTGAAATAAATATTTTCTGCACTGGGAAAAATATTTTTTGCACTGTTTGAATTATTAATTTTGCACTGAAATAAATATTTTCTGCACTGGAAAAAATATTTTCTGCACTGTTTGAATTATTAATTCTGCACTGAAATAAATACTGGACAGAACAATCTGCACTGAAAATATTAAATTACTGAACAAGAGAAAAATGATGCTGCTGTAAATTTTACAGAAAGAATGAACAAAAACAGTATATTGCAACACAAACAATACTAAAACCTTCACCAGTTTGGATTAGAATCCCGGGACTGAGGCAATGATGCTTTTCCGCTTCCCCTTAAGTTCAATATGTCCAGCCTTTATCAGCTTCAGGCCCTCTTTGAACACTGAACTCCCAAGGTACAACGCTCAACCCAATTGTTTCTCTGAAGCAGAAGAAAACAGAACTTTCGAACCAAACTAAAAACAGCAGAACTCTTGAACTGTTTGATATGTTTTGACAGAAATGAATGCAGAATGCAGGGAAGGAAAAAAGGATTTTTTCGGATTATCTTCTGGCAGTGCAAAAGCTCAGATTTTATAGGCTCTCACAAAGCCTTGTAACTGCTGAGGTTTTAACTCAACAATTAACCCTTTGTTGTTACAGAATTAAGGGCAGCATTTACTCTTGCCAGTTATTATTCAGCAAAATTTAAATTCGTCGAAGCAAAACGTTGGTCCGGCATTCGTGTACGCAGGTCGCGCTCGCACACAAGTTCAAGCTAATTTGGTATCAACAGACCTTTCGTTTGCACCCCCTGCGCGGGTGTACGCGAGGTTCTAACATATGGCATAATAGTAGTAATACAATTTAAACCCAAATAAACCACTTTAACATATAAAGTGTTTTTCTCTTTCATGGGTTTCCTATGTGGGATGTGGTTTTAAAAAATCCATTTCCACATTTCATCCACCACACTTTATACCATTTTATCATTCACACCAAGAATTGGTTTTCTCACATGTTATATATCATCGCGAAGCTTGCGTAACCCACTTCGTGATAAACTCAATAACATTCAAAACCGAGCGGTGTAAACTATATTTATATTAGCTCAAACATGTCCTCACGACACTTTAATTCATTGAGAAAATCCAATTTCTCCAACACTTACCACTTTTAAGGATTTTTACAATTTCTAATGTCATGAGGAATTATTCAATGGAAGACTAATATTCCCACTTTCGTTTCCATATATGACGAAAGATTTAAGCAAAAGACTATTTTCATGTATACCATCAGTTGAGCACACCTGCAAATAACAAAATTAAATATTGAAGTCTATTAAAAAAACAAATTTCGGAACATGTTAAAAAATTAAAATATTATTGCTTCTCACTCGGACAAATTGAATCCTCAAACTGAAAAGATAATTTCAGAAAATTAAATACCTTACTAATTCCATCCCTCCAAACTCCTTGGGAATAGTTATCCACCAATTTGAAATTTTGGATGAAATACACATTCAAAAAGCGTTTCATCATCCTATTTATCAGGCCCAATATCCAAATGAAGAACATATCCATTCGGAGTCATGAACTCAAAATAGGACTTGCTTTTCCAACAACAATTTTGGAAGAAGGAAAATGATTTGCTACTAGAATTCTTGAATAGGAATTGGATAAAAGTCAAATTAACATTATTCACCCCCTATTGGTATAAGGGATTCACCCCCCAATTTGGGTTTTAGCCAATTTCTATCCAATAATTCTAGTAGCCTAGCAATGTCCTTTGAAGAATTCAACCTCTAGATGTTAGGTTATGGAGCCTAATGCTACAAGGATTAGGAAATAAGAAATGAGTAGGACTCTTTCGCATATGACATCCTAATGCTAAGTGGAATTGGATATTGAATCCAATTAGGAGTCGGGGTTTTTCTTTTCCTATAAATAGCTCATCTATGTAACCTTAATATTGTATCTCATCACATAGTAATATCCTGGCTTGGTAGTGCCCCCAGACGTAGTCAATTCTTTGACGAACTGGGTAAACAATTTCTTGTGTCTTTCTTTATTGTTTTTCGATCTAGTTTTCTCTCCCAAATATTGTTGTTTATTTCACAACAATTGGTATTAGAGCCTGGTTCAGGGGAAACAGAAATAAACATGATGGGTGAAGGGAAATTGCCGATCGAAAAATTTGATGGAGCAGATTTTGGGTTCTGGAAGATGCAGATTGAGGATTACCTATATGGTAAAGATCTGTATCAACCTCTTGGTGAGAAACCGGAGTACATGAAAGACGACGAGTGGAAGTTGTTGGACAGGAAGGCGACGAGCGTCGTGCGTTTGTCTCTATCCAGAAACTTGGCGCTCAATACGGTCAAAGCAAAAACTACCAAGGAGATGTTGGAGACATTATCGGAGATGTACGAGAAGCCATCAGCAGACAAACAAGGTTTTTTTCCGATGCGACGTCTGTTTAACCTAAAGATGGCGAGAAAATCATTTGCGGTTTCCAATCACCTCAATGAGTTCAATGTGATAATAGCTCAATTGAGCTCAGTTGATATTGATTTCGATGATGAGGTACGAGCCTTAATTTTGCTGTCTTCTCTACCAGAGAGTTGGGGCGGAGCGATTCATCTGCTGTTAGCGCTTCAAACGAGGAAGGTGAAGCTTAGGTTTGACGAAGTCGAGACCCGATTATTAGTGAAGAAATTCGCGAGGGAAAGAATCGGGTATAGCTTCGGGATCAGCCCCTAAGTACGGGAAAAATAGAGGCGAGATCGGAATCAAGGTCGAAATTCTACCGAGGGTAGATCGAAGTCGAGAGGCGAAGCTTTCAAGAGAGACAAGAGCACAATTAAATGTTTTAATTGTGGGTAATATGGGCACTACAGGAGAGAATGCACAACACCGTCAAAGGAAGATAACAAATCAGCAATTGCGGCAGTGGAAGAAATCTCAGATGCATTAATTTTGAGTGTGAGCAGTCCATTGGAATCGTGGGTTTTGGATTCTGGAGCATCGTTTCATTCATGCAATAGTATTGATGTAATGGAACGTTACACTTCTGGAGATTTTGGTAAGGTTTATCTTGCTGATGATGAGCCTTTGGAAATCGTGGGGAAGGGAGATGTTCGGATCAAAACACCGCATGGAACTGTATTGCAACTGAGTAATGTCAGATATGTTCCTAGGTTAAAGAGGAATTTGCTTTCTGTTGGACAATTGGATGATGATGGTTATTATTTTACATTCGGCGGTGGTTCTTGGAAGATAACCAAAGGAGCTATGGTAGTAGCTCGAGGAAAGAAGGAAGGTACATTGTATTTGACGAATAACACTCATGAAAGTATTGCTCTTGCAGGTGCAATTAGTGATACAGATTTGTGGCATAGTCGTCTTGGCCATATGAGTGAGAAGGGGATGAAAGTGTTGTGTTCAAAGGATAAACTACCAGACCTCAAGACTGTTGATGCCGGTTTATGTGATGATTATGTTTTCGGGAAACAGAAAAGGGTGAGTTTCTCGAAGTGTGGCAGAACTTTGAAAAACCACAAGTTAGAGTTGGGACATAGTGACTTATGGGGACCAGCACTGGTGACATCTCTTGGTGGTGCATCATATTACATGACCTTCATTGATGACTCCACAAGAAAGTGTTTGAGATCAGACAATGGTGGAGAGTATAAGCTCTATGAGTTCAACCATTTTTGTGCTGCGAATGGTATTCACATGGAAAAGACCCTGAGAGGAACTCCTCAGTAGAATGATGTTGCTGATAGAAGGAAGTTGGATGCTAAATCTGTCAAGCGTACATTTATCGGATATGGTGGTGACGAATTTGGTTATAGATTTTGGGATGAGCAAAATCGGAAAGTAATTAGTAGTCGAGATGTCATATTCAATGAGCAGGTATTGTACAAAGAGAGGTTGGGTGCACCAGAAGCTCAGGTTGAGAGGCTCGAAGTTGTCGAGTTAGATATTTCGAACTCAGGTGGGAGCAAGATTATTCAGAATGATCAAGTGTTTGTTGAGGCAGAACTACAAACACCACCTCCAACAACCCAGCGGCGGAGATCCACCCGGAATTGGGGACCATCGGACAGGTTTTCGCCTTCAAGGTATAATAACTATCTTTTGTTGACTGATAGTGGTGAGCCTGGGTGTTATGCAGAGGTTATACGAAGCAATCAAGAAGGCAAGTGGAAGCTTTCAATGGATGAGATGAATTCACTATTGTCCAATGATACTTGGGAACTAGTTAAGCTCCCAAAGGGAAAGAAGGCACTGCATTGTAAATGGGTCTTCAGAATTAAAAAGAGGAAGGTCTTGCGGCTTATGAAGATTCGAGGAAGTGAAAATCCACCTGATATGTTGACTAAGGTTGTGACCTTAGAGAAGTTGAAGCTATGCATGGCTTCAACTGGCCTTAGAGCTTGAGATGGAGGTTGGCGCTACTACACAGCTATGGATTACTGAAGAAAGTGGTGGTTACATTAGAGTTAGTCTCCAGGTGGGAGATTGTTAGGTTATGGAGCCTAATGCTACAAGGATTAGGAAATAAGAAATGAGTAAGACTCTTTCGCATATGACATCCTAATGCTAAGTGGAATTGGATATTGAATCCAATTAGGAGTCGGGGTTTTTCTTTTCCTATAAATAGCTCATCTATGTAACCTTAATATTGTATCTCATCACATAGTAATATCCTGGCTTGGTAGTGCCCCCAGACGTAGTCAATTCTTTGACGAACTGGGTAAACAATTTCTTGTGTCTTTCTTTATTGTTTTTCGATCTAGTTTTCTCTCCCAAATATTGTTGTTTATTTCCCAACACTAGAAACATCCAAAGAAAAATTACAACTTTATTCACTACAACACAACATATTGGTAAAAAATAGTTTTTAATCCGAAAAACATTACTAAGTTCTTGATCTGATTTCTCCGCTGAAGGAGACGTTCCATTTTCCATAATATCCAAATTCTCAAAAAATAATTCGTGAAAAAACATAAAATGACATTACTCTAGTTCTTATATAGCCACGTCATGCTCCATAATCATTAGGGTACAAATAGTGAAACATTCTTACCAATGAAAAACGATTTGAAATAAAATTCAATTGGAACCAAAGATTCATCAAATGACATAAGCGCGACATATGTAATCAAATCACACAAAATTCACCAATCTAGTCACTTCAAAAATTGAATAACTCGAAAAAAGTATAATGTACCTCAACTCGAATTGATCAGAGGTGTGGTACACTAACAACTTATAATGATTACTTTTTCAGTTTAAAGTTTATCATCACGACTAGGAAGTTGTGAATTTCATCTTGATATAAGAAACTTTAAGAATCCTATGTTTACATATCCCATTAGCTTCCTCATCATTGATCACAAGCTTAGTCAACATATCAGGTGGATTTTCACTTCCTCGAATCTTCATAAGCCAAATAGGTCAAACAGTCTTTGATATAATTATTGAAACAGTCTTATGAAGATTTTCAAACAGTCTTTGATATAAGAAACTGAAATTCTGTTTGAATTACTAATTGATCAACATAATTGGTCTTTGATATAATTATTGACGAATTAATAGCCAAATAGGTAATCAACATATCTGCGCTTAGCCACTTTCATCACTTTTAGAAAAGTTTAACTTTTTTGGTCACCAATATTTTTACGGGCAGCTAGTTTGTCATTCTGTTAAAAACTTTGAAAAAAAAAACGTTAATTTGGATGGGAAGGTCAAACTTTTTTCCCACACTCTCTCTCTCTCTCTTTGAGGGGTCCTTTTAGAATCCAATATATATCTCACTCCTAAACAACTTACCCAGCCACATTTGAGAATTAAAGATCCATCTTCTCCCCAAAATTCAATCCTAGGGTATTTGAGGAATGACATTTTCCTCTACAGTCTCTTGATCATCTTAGACAGCATCATCATCGCGGTCTTCAGCACTAGCATCTCCCCCACCGTCTTCCGTTTCAAGTACATCGTCAATGTCCGATGTCGGACCCAACGAATCGATTACTGCATTATGATTGTCTATTGAAGGTGGATCGGAAAATGCCAACTATGTCACATTACTTAAATATGAAACAGTCGGTACATGCATTTGTTGGTTCGTAAATGGACGGTGGGGGAATACTTGGTATGAGATTAGACTCAGGAAAATAAACTTCCGAAACAAATTGTGATTGTTCGGAAAAATTAGTTGTCGGAATGGCATAATTTTATACCTATCTCTAAACAGGTTCAAACAATGCACTAACATGAATACCTTATAGTTTGAAACCCATTTGGATTCCCCACAAATTATCAAGATCTTCGTCGTTGTTGAGATGTACGACATCATACACTACCATGCCATAGGTCGGCATAAAAAAGTGTCGAATCATTATTAAACGGACAGTGACATTGGAAAGATCGATTCCTTTGCGCCGACATATTCGGTGGCAAAGATGTCGAAATGAATTTTTTTATATCAATTCCAAACTTCTTTCACTGGGTTTTGCGAAACGCGGAAAACCTCTGGCTTCGTACACTAAATTGTGATCGAAATGTAAAAACAATTTAATCGGACATTCAAGTGCCATTTTTCTAGAGAAAAGCTAGTTAAGGGAATATATGGTTTTTGTAAGAAAGGAGTTAGAAGATTTTGATATGAAAAAATGTAGAAAAGAAAGATGATTTTATAGATTTTTTGTGGTTAAGAAGATAAGGTTTTTATGACAAAAATGTGGAAAATTTGATTTTTTTTGATGTGACAAAATATTGGAAAACGTACATTTCTCTGGAAAACCTACTGGCATTGGAGAACGGAATTCACAAATCCGAGCGGATTTGTGAAATCTGTTCTCCAATGGTTTTCCAGCACAAGGAACATTTTCACCCCATTTTTCATTCTAGTGTGTTCCCAAGTATTTTTAATATTATGTATTATTGTAATTTTTTAGTTCATAAAAATAGTTTTTTCGCACAAAATAAAAACACTTTCATTTAATTTAATAGCTAGAAAAAAAAATTACATAAAATAATGGGAAAATAAAAACAAAAAAAAAATACAAAAACTATTTCTTCTGATCATTCAAAGCATCCTTCTAAGCTGGCCTCATTGGATAGGAGGCGGAGTTGGAAAAAGTAGAAGAATCATTTCTATAGCTATCTTCTTCTTCGGACGCTTCGGGCACTGGATTTGAGTTCTTCTTCGAACCTTTATTCTTACGAAATTTAGGTACAATCTGTTCCCGCAGAGAACTGTAGTTGCACGATCCCTCCGACATCGGGTACTCGGGGGGACCATGAACACCATGAATAATTAGCTCTTCCGGTGTTTTTGAACACTCACCGACTTCCTCCACCGAACTTGCAGTCTCTCTTTCAACTGCATCTTGAGAAGTGTAACGTGCTAGCCAGTACTGGGGATCTCAGACTCCTTCTGACCCGAACATTAATGCCTAGAATGCAAAACCAGGGTATACCGCCTATCCTTTTGATTAGCCTAATGCAGAGAAAAAATAATTATAAATGTAATTTAAATAAAATAGATGTTCTAATATATTTACATAATTACATGTAAATTACCTTCACATATTCCACCCACTTGGCTTCCGCCCATTCAAAATCTATCGTGTTTGTCCTGGTGTCGTATTTAAACCATGGTTGCATCACAAGTGCCTCAAAATCCCAAAATCTTCTGCGAAGTTTTGCCAAGTATGCATCGATCATGTCCGTTGTAAAATAGCTGCTGGTGAGGTAGTTCATGGCGTCCACAAGTTTTTGTACAAATCGGGCAAAAAATTTCATCATATTTACCATCTAAATTAAATTGAAAACAAATATCTAATAACACCTCTTCGTATTCTAAAGGCCACTCCTTAGAAAAATCAACGTTTGTCATTAATGTTTGAACCATTTCTTTTTTAATAAAATTTGGAACGTTTGTCATTAATGTTGAAATTTGGTGAGGTTAAGAAAAAATATTTGCTTGGGAGATTTGAATGCATTGAAATGGGAGAATAAAATTTCAAAGATTTAAATTTTGTAGAGTGTTGTGAGGTTATTTATAGATATAAATGGTGTGTGAAAATATTCAAAATTTGAAATTTTGGATTTTTTTGAAATTATTCCGGAATTGACATGTCCCTGAAAATTGGTCAGAAATGAGAACGGATATGCCAAATCCGTTCTCATTTCAATCTTCAATTATTCAAAAGGAGGTGGTGAGAAAAGACTAGACACTGCAAAAGTATTGCCATTTGAGAACGGATTTCATCAAGTCACGGGAGTCTAGAGTTTGTACCGCTTTTTAGGGTTTCTGAAAAACATTAGGGTTAATATGAGGCTGACATGGCAAGATTTGTTGGGAGTCTTGCCACGTCAGCCCATAATAGATTTCCCAAACTAAAAAAAGATCACGTGTCTCACTTTTGACTTCACTGTTCTTACTTTTTCTATAAAATATTTTGAAAGAAAAGAAATAGACACTTGACTGTTTTTTATATAAATAGAACATAGAATGAGATGGAGAATACGGTAGAAAAGTTAAGACATATAAAAGTTGAACACATTAAAGATTATACAAGATGAGACAAGAAGTGAAAAATTAAATGAATTACCATTTCATTGACCAATTCAAATAATTTTTCTTCGTTATTGATATGTATTGGGTGCACCACTAATGCTCTGGATGCCGAATGAAAGAAGCATGGTGATGTGCACATAAATCAAAATGGTTCTTGGGTGCTGCCTTCTACGATGCCTTTTGACTTTGATTTGATGGCATGATTACGTAGCAAAGCGCTGATGGCATAGGGGACCATTGTTACATGTGTATTATATGAGCAACCACTTTGTGCACTTGTTGCCAAAGGTTAGGTTAGTCTCCAATACATCTGTTTCGGTGGTGATTCGGGATCGACCCACTTTGTTTGACAAATGTTAGGTCTGTATCCCGTCCATCCCCGCCCATACCCCCAATTATTGGGGACTTAATGGGTTATGCTATTGTTGTTGTTGTTGTTGTATTGATATGCATTGAATTACCATTTCAGCCAGACATTACAGCTCCGGGAATAAACATCTTGGCAGCTTGGACTGAAGCATTTTCTCCAACACAAATGGCAGAAGATAATAGGACTACCAAATATAACTTGGATTCAGGAACTTCCATGTCTTGCCCACATGTAGCAGCTGCTGCTACACTAGTCAAAGCAGTGCACCCTCACTGGAGCAGTGCTGCTATAAGATCAGCCCTCATGACAACTGGTAATTAAATAACTTTGGTCAATTTGAATTTGAAATTTTGTTGAAATTATAACTTATTTTTTAAAATTTTAGTAGTGTATAAGTTGAGTTATGTGACAAAAGAAGTGAGTCCACAACATAAAAAATATTTAAAAAATTGAGCTTCTTTTTTAATGAATCCTCCAAATTTTCAAAATACTAATTTTTCTGTAAAAAAAAAAAAAAAAAGTTTTCTCGAAATGATTCAATATTAATAAAAGTTCAGGTGTTATATAAAAGTTTACTACAATATAATCTCCCCGGTTACTGTCAGTCAATTTAGAAAATTAAGAGAGTGTTGATGTATTATTTTCCAAATTTCCTCATATTCTAATGGTGAGAGTATATATTTAGGGGATAAATTAAGAGTTAGAGAAAGTTAATCGTATCTATTAACTATCCTAAAGTGACACTTAATTTCAAATGGATGGAGTATATCTTTTTAATTCATTCCCTAAAGTATACTACCCTATTCCTAAATAATTGATTCTTTCAAACAGACCCAAAAATGATTGGAAGACAATAATTACGAAAAATTTCAAATTACCTTTAATTAAAGTATGATTTGATATCCGTGTGAAATTGTTGGAAATACTAAAGTATATAAAGTTAAGTTGATTAAGGGTAAAATTGGAAGAAACATGACAAATATTCATCAAATTTTGAATTGTATCAAATAATTTGAAACAAACAAAAAAAGTAAAATTTATCAATTATTTAGGAACGGAACTAGTAATTTTAATTCTTCGCTGTTGAGAATACACACAAACTTTCTATTATTTTATGCATACAATAGTTAGAGCAGTACCATAAACTTTACTGTTCCCTCCGTCCCAAAATAATTGTCCACATTTCCTTTTTAATTTGTCCCAAATTATTTGTCCACTTTCTAAATAAAGGGCTCATTAATTACAATTTTTCCAATTCTAACTTTTACATTAAATGTTGGAGAGAGAAAGCTATAGAGAGAAGAGGAGGTAGAATTAAATTGGAGTGATATTAAATAGGGTCATGTTTGACATTGTACCATATTTCACTATAAAATTTGATGAAAAATACAAAGTGGACCTATAATTTGGGACGGAGAGAATATTTTTTATTTTAATGTTGTAACAGCAAATCAAAGTAACAACTTGGGAAGCCCAATCACTGATGCAATTGAAAATTGTTGGTGGATTAAATAGTACGTACAAGGTTTCTATTTCCAACCCTGTTGGATATTCGGTTGAGATTTTCCCGACAACATTAATATTCAAGAATGTAGGGGAAGAAGAGAGATTTAACATTACAGTTAAAGAAAATGGCCCTGGAATTGGTGATTATGCATTTGGTTGGTATCAATGGAGTGATGGAACTCATATTGTGAGTAGTCCAATTGCTGTCTCATCAGTCATCAATCATCATCACCCCCATAGTCATTTGTACTTAGTCAAGTAGGATACTACATCAAATTAAATTTTTATTTCCTTGAGAACAATTATTTTGAAGCTCAATCTTCTTTTTGGAAATTCGAGACCTATTGTTTCAAGACATGAGCGTTAACTCAGCTAACTACGCTAACCTTCTTTGACAAACAAATCCAAACTAAATTATTCATTGATTAGTATTTGAGATTTTATTTTCAAACTCATCAAAAGAGATTATGGGTTTGAGTCTAAGTCTCAAACTCAAATCAGACTCAATCCAAATACACCATACAAAAAGCATAAGGATCAAGGAGAGAAACACTTTTTCCCAAACAAAAGTAAATAAATATTAGAGAAATGGAAAATTTTCTTCACCATTCCAATTTTCTAGCTAGCAATAGCATGTAAAAATCAGTTTTTTCCAACTTTTTAAAAATATGTACCCGAATTGATTATTTTATTTATTTTCAAAATAAAGAAGAAATTTTTTTCTAAAAAAATAAAATATTTATTGAAATTAGAATCACAAAAAACTTATACACGAAGGGGGACATAACCTTATTTCGAATATTAGATGAAAACAAATCCACTACTGCATTGGATTAAAGTTTCTAATATGCGTGAAATTCCAAAGGAAGCAATCTCAATAGTCAAAACTAACGTATTTTAAAAGGTTTATACCTATTATCCATGTGATGTTCCGTAGGGGCTTTTACGATTCTTTTTTTTACCCGTACAAGAGCGGAAAGGGGTAGAATCATCGTACTCATCGTCTAGTTGAGAATCCGACAAAATGTTGAAGTGTTCCGTGTTCAGGACATCGATATTTTCTAATTCAAGTGATGCACTTTCCTCTTACACTGTTGTTTCAACAGGTCCTTGTAAAGTGGACGCTTTAATGCGTATATTAAAATCTCGAAAACTTGCAAATAATTCGTGACGATCTGAAAATGGGAGGAGCCGTTGGTGCATTTAGTTTGGTAGCTGAAAAAATTTCGGGCATCACATCCTTTATTATAGGACGGACCAGTGCTGATTTTTTAAGCACCGCTGGTGACTCCGAGTTTAATCCGACCCCCAAATTAAAGCTCCTGTTTAGAGTGGAGCTCTCTAAGAGCTTCAGGTCTTGCGTTTGGCCCAATCGCTTCAAGCCCAACCGCCTCTTCAAGCCCAAAAGCCTCTTCATCCACCTTCTCTGCATACTCCACCTCTGGGAGCGTGTCCTGCAGGTGCGGAACAAAAGGACGTTCTGCATAGGAGCTGGGAGCCTCTACCTCAGCTGAATCTGAATTGAAAGACACATCTACAATTTTAGCAGTTGATGGGCCTCCTAACCTAAATGGTGACTCAGTCCTAGTAGAGTCTTCTACCATCAATGGGTCGGTTTCATCCGAGTATTGGGTTGGTGCTTACAAATATGGGATTTCCAAATCCCTCGTGATTTTCTTGAGGATCTTGTGGAACTAAAGCTATCTTCTCTGGCGTGACATACGCCGCTAATCCCGACTTCTCAAGGAGCATCAGCTTTGCCGCCGTCGCAGTCCCATTCTCAGGCTCCGGCAGAGGGGCTCTACCACCGCCGTTGGACCAAGCGCCGCTGGAACCAGCGGTGGGGTTTTTGAACCTTTAATCTCCGTCTGCGTATCCGTGATGGGGCTGGCTTGTGAATGTTCACCAACCTGCACTATCCCCGCAGTCTCCACAGTAGTCGGTTCCCCCACCGCCAAGTCACTGCCAGAACCATTCTTGCCTGTACTGTCACGACCCGTAACCAGGGTAAATGACATGGCAATGTCTCATTGGTTGATGAAACACCAAAGCCGACAAACAGAGTTACTAAAAGGGAATTCATATATGTTATATTCCATAAATAAGAGTTAAACAGCGGAATTAATATGCGTGATACAATACTAAGCATTATAAATGAAATTGTTTAAGATTGCTATAAATGAAATAATCTAAGTTCCTTAATTGAAGGCAGTTATGAGTCACTCATCATTGTTCCCTTCCCAAGCTTCAACCAACAATATCATCAAAATGCTCATCGTCACCTGCACAGTAAAAGCGGATGGACTGAGCTCTGGTGCTCAGTAGGGACCAATAAACACAAGTATAAATACAGTTTAACACTTTAACACATTCCCGTTTCCCAAAACAAAATACAAGTTACATGACTCAAAACTAAGTCTCAAATATGACCAAAACGATGAATAAACAAGTTACAACAATAAGTAAGCGAGATAACCATACTCTTCATGTCCAAGCACTTACACAACCGAATGCACGAAAAGCATCATGCTCTGCCCATACGGTACACACGATTACACACTTGCTTAGACACTACGAGCACAGCTACTGCTATGACACGACTTCACACCATTCGAGCTCAGGTATCTAATCACGGCTCTATGAAAATAATTGCAACGGCCCTAGTTATAGTCCAAACTAGGAAGGCTCAAATAGTTCATCACATGGGTTCAGTTTCACTCCCTGAACGACGGATTCACACTTTAAGGACTCATTCTACATTGTATCATCATCCAACACCTTGGACTCCACAAAACCATTACAATCCCAATGATAGTCCACATCAGGTTAAGGCTCACGTAGGAAGACCCTCGGGATCCGCACCAAGGACATCCGTAGGACCACCCTCGGAATCTCCCCATAATCATATCGCAGGACCCTCGGAATCCGCACCAAAGCACCCGCAGGATTCCTCGGTATCCGCACACATTCACATCGCAAGACCCTCGGTATCCGCACCAAGAGCACCTGCAGGACCACCTTCGGAATCTTGCTAATCGAACGAGTCCTGTCATTGAGTAGATCCTAGACACGAGCTCAAAGTAGGGCGACGACTCGGTCGACCAAACCACATAGGTCTAAAGACGACATGACCAAATATGACAACTCCAAGTATAAACCAAGTAAAACGATCAAAACGGTAACCAATTAGACAAGTTCGTAAAATGGCCAAACACGATTCACATTACACGAATAATACTTAACAATAACGAATTACGTAATTTCAAGTATAATAACGTATTAATTCAATTTACGATTTAGATTATAATGAATTTAAAATCATGCTAAAAACAGTATATACAATATTGAAAGCAATAAACACAATTCGTGCAATTATTTTGTAAATAGAATAATTTATACACTTTTACTATGCAGCATATGCGATAATTAAATGATAAAAAGGTCCCTACCTCAAATCCTTAGAAAAAGCGATAACGTACAAGTGCTGAAAAAATCTGATTCCGCCCTCTGCTTCTGACATGCATCACGGAAAATCTAACAGTTAAAATCTCGATCCCTCCAGTCAGATTATAGCCCTATCAGTCTAGTTTCTAAATCAAAAGGAATTACTCTGATTGGAGTTCGTATGTTACCTGTACGATGATTCTACCGGAACTGCACAGATACGCAATTCAGGAAACCAACCCCCCGCTCCTGGTGCGATATCTTTGAATTTCGAATTCTAAATGAGAATCCTCTTCCACGCCTTCGTAGCTTGTTTCATCGTGATCAATTTACATATAAGGTTCGTCAAAATCCGACAAGAATTACTCACCCAAAAATTCACTCGAAATTGCTGGATATATTAAACTCACAAACCCGTAACAGCACAGCCTAGTCTTACTCTCAGAATTATAACTTTCTGATCAGAACTCGGAATGGAGTTCCGTTTGTACTCACTCGAAGCTTATTCGATTATCTTCGAATCGGTATATAGTGGACTGAAAACGGATAAGTAACGCTCCCTCGGTGATCTCTCAAAATGCTGGACAGATTCTCAAAACTCTCAAAAGCCTCACTGATACCTTGCGGCTCTCCCTCCAGGCAGCCCTCTTATAATATATAAAATACATACTATATAGCTATAACCCCCGCCCCTTCTACTACTATATATTAATACCATATAAATATACTATATAACTCCCAAACGTTATGCCCCTTGAAATTCTTATTATTTATTTTATTTTCATTATCTAATTAAAATTATCCATCTAGGTGAATTACAAATAAATCCCAAACTACGTTACTCGTGTGGAATGCCTTATGATAAAACGTACACAAAGTAAAACACTTAACATATTATAAATTTAAATGGACACGTAATCAAAATAAATTATGCCTACACATTTACTCGCGAAAATTAACTACACGTAAGGAAAAGTTACGGGTATCACATACTTCCCCACTTACAAAAGTTTCGTCCCCGAAACTTGCACTTCCTACAACAGGCATATTAATACTCCCACTAAATGAAACATGCTCTTATGGTATTCAAATAGCAAATATGGCACTAGATGCTCCCTAACAATTTAAGGAATACAATAATCACATAATTTACCTGTTTCCACCATGCTTTCGCTGCGCTACTTTTATAAAACAATAGTAAGAGAATATAAAGCGATAAACAATTAATTCACTTAGGCACTTAAGGTTTAGAATAAATAGTAGACATGGAGTAACACATGAAACAAATATGAAAAGACATATCATACAAGTATATATCATATGAGAATAACATAGTATATATGGAAGCGGTAACATATAAGGCGATATAGCAATTGAATCAAGTTATATATATGAAACAAAACACAAATAAATGCACATTGTCTATGTGCTTGGAGAGAAAAGAAGGGGGAAAAGTAAGAACTTTTAGTTATGGCAAGATTACCAACCCATTATCTGTAAAATTGCTTAACCATTTTATATTTTCCTTTTATTTATCCTTCACAAAAGAGAAGAAAGAATTCAAAATTTGAATAATGGACTAAGGGACGGAACCATGAGCAGGGCTGTATGAATGGAATACGGGGCTGAAGGCAAAATTTTATCGGAGGTTTATATTGAAAAAATATTTTGAAAAGTTTAAAAAATTTGTTTCCTTAATTTTTTTGCTGAAAAATTACTTATTAAATTTTATATTCAAGATGTTCTAATAAATTATTTTCAGTAGATAATATGTCTAATACATTTAATCTATCTCGTAAGTCGTGATATAGTTGATCTTAAATAAAATTTTATTAATTTTAATTTTGAAAAAAATTCATTTTAACATAAACAACTGTCACATGTATATATATGGTTAATAAAATTCTATAAATAATACATACATTTAAAAAAAATAATCTAATTTTTTAATGTAAATTTGGAAAATTTTGGGGGCCTTTATTTTGTTGGGTCTGAGATAATGACCTAAGTTGCCTCATAGCTGACACAACTCTGGCAATGAGTATAAGTTAAAAGGCCAAACTACATTATATATTACTATAAAAAAATTCAGAAAATTTGAGGATCAAAATAAAATCATAGACAAAATATATATATAAAAAAAAAAACTCATCTGCAGTTGCTCAATAGTTAATGGACTATTACAGTAATTTTGTCCAAAAAGATATTACTGGCCTCCCGACAGGGACACGCACGACGCGAAGAGACGTGGCGTGGCGTGGCGAGACGGACGGCACGCGAGGGGTACCCCTTACCCACTTGTTTAAGATCACTAGTCTAGCTAGTGCTTATAAACTAGTTTTAATCGATTTTCACAATCGGTGTGGGATAACATCACACCTCCATTAATAACCTCTCCACTTTAACCAAATTTATCATTTACACCAAGAATTAATTTCCTCACATGTTATATATCATCGCGAAGCTTGCGCAACCACAATTAAATTTGATTAATTCTTCAATAGCAAATGGCCTCTATAACTCTCAATATATCATAATTCTTGTAATCTCTTTCATATTTTAAATTGGTGAAATGACTTTCATATCTATAACCATATAAAATCAATTTAAAAGTTTCATCTCATTTTTATTAGTATTTCTTTTTCAAAATGTTTCTTGCACATGGAGATAATATTATTTTCTATATGCCCAATGAAGAAAAAATATCTAGTAATTTTACGAAGACAACTTCAACAGTTTTCATTTAAATTAACTTTCTTTCAGAAATAATTACTTATGCTAAATTTTCATTTCCTAAAATCTTTTGAACTCTGTTTATACCTAAATGATTTTTTTTCTTTTAAGTGTTTTATGTGTCATGTAGGGGGTGTATTCAATCTACCTTCTATCGGATTTTTAAGGAGTTTTAAAGTCTATAGGTATTCAATTTGGATTTTAAAAAGTCCAATGAAATCTAGAGGTATTCAATTTAGATTTTAAAAAGTCCATCAAAATCTAGAGGTATTCAATTTAGATTTTAAAAAGTCCTTTACAATCTAGAGGGTTTCAAAACTCTATAGATTCTTATAGATTTCATTAAAGGTAGGATTTTAATGGATTTCCTAGGCTTAAATGTGTATTGTGAAATCTCTTCTTTTTCCTCAAGATTTTGATTTTCTCTCATTAATATTAAAATTAAATGTCTTTAATTACAATTTTTTTAGTGATCACATTTCTTTAAAATTATAAGAAAAATAAATAAATATCCAAACTAACTAAATGAGAATTTTTTAACTTCGTTAGAAAACTCAATATGAAATGTTTATTTTAACAAAAACAAGATATATTGTCATAATATCCAAACAATTTTCTTCTTGATCATTTTCAAATAGAAATTAAAGTAAGCAAACAATTTCTTCTCTATTTAACCACAAATTTCTATTTTTCAAACATGGATTTCATTTCCCTGAAAGAGAAAATCAAAGGGAAAAAAGAGTTCAAACAAAACTCATCACAAAACATATCTTAATTAAGCCAAAGAAAAAAAATATCAGTAAATAAATTATACAAACCTTGAACAAATAAATCAAAAAAAGACGCAGTTACGTGATCTAAAAAAAAAAATCAAAGACCATCACCAAACTTTTTAAATTTTTAACAAAATGATTTAATTCCAAAAAAAAATTATTGATAAACATATGTTGACTTTGGAAATTCAACATCGCTGAATTTGTATAATACACCACTGAATCAATCTTTTCTTTATTTTTTGTGTTATTCTAATAATCTATAGACTTTATAAATCAAAAGAAATCCTGATAAATCAATCTAATAAAATCGGATAGAATATGCGTAAACTCTGTATAAAATTAAAACAATCCATAAAGTCAGCAGAATCCATAGACTTTTGGAAAATCAGTTAAAATCTTTTAAAATCCGGATTGAATACACCCCGTAATTTGTAAAAACCTTTTCTTATGACATGTGCAATGCATTATTACTCACTCTATCCTCTCACGACCCTCTTGCTAGTAGACATGGACTCTACTTCTATAATTAGGGCAAAAACTAAATTTATGTAAAAAGTTTGTAGGGTCATGATGTATTGCACATGTTCTAAGAGTTAATTATCCCTAAAAAAAAGAAGAATAAAGTGCAAGAAAAATTTTTTCAGGGGTGTAAATATCATCTCTTTTCTTTTTTATTGCCAAGTATATATATGGTCATATGGGGATGATGAGAAAGAAAAACATAAAGCAAAAGGACAACCCCAAATGATGTTTGGCAAACCAAATTCTTTGTTAAAAAAGATTCTTGGTTTAGAAAGGACTTCATCTCTTTTTGTGGAGCATGCAATACAAATTGATGAATGAATCTTTATTACTTTGTTTATCCTCAAAAGCAATTTCACCAAAAAGGCATGATATTACGAGAGTTTTACTTGGGGACAACTAATTAATTAAAGGCTAAGGCATTGCCATAATAGGATCTTCTATTCATCCTTAGATAATTCTCATGGCACGTCTATAATAATAATAATCGTATCGCACTTCTTGTACTCATCAGAAAAAGAAAAGGAACAAATCAACTGTTCCAAATTTTCACTGTCACTTTGAGGATTCAACTACAAATATATTTGTTTTTTGAGAAAATTGAAATAAGACAACATTTAAGATTCTTAATTAACACATGTCAGAGTAGTTGTTAATGTGGTGTGACATCCGACACACGGATCAAAACCCATCCCATGAAATTATAAATAAAAAAAATCAAATTCATGGGGTCACTTTGGCATGGATATGGGATTGTGGGACTAGTCCCACGGCCATCTCACATGAGTTGGAGTGGAGCCTACCTGCAAAGTAGGTATCGCCACAACTCATGTGAGAAAGCTGTGGGCACTGGCTGACCTAGGGTGGGGCAAGTGCCCCACTAGCCTATCCCGAAATTTTTTTTTATTTTTTAACTTTGTATTTATAACATTCCATCCCGTGAGCATTTTTTAGTGTACCCATTTTGAGTCATTTATTGATTTGTAATTAGATTTTGTAGTTCGTGAATTATAGTAATAACACTATTATATCTTACAATTTTGGTTAAAATTTTAACAAGGTTAAGTTTGTAAAGAGATTGGATTTATTTTGTCAACGTTAATTGTGCCCCTCCTGACTTTAAAGTCTACGTCCGCCACTGACTGTGGGGCCAATCCCATACGATCGGTCTTATATTAGAATTTTCCCCGTCCATGATAGATGACTCAAAACCGAAAAAAAAAGAAAAAAGAAAAAAGAAAGGCCTATAATGCATGCTATTTTAAGAAGTTGAGTAAATCATTAATTATTTTGAATTTTCTCTTTCTAATTAAAGATTATTTTTACTATTTCTCTGATTTTGAATCTTTTAGTACACTTTATAGTATCTTCCTTATTATGCTAATGAGATTACTCAACGTGTATTAACACCATTTATCTATATTGAACTTAGGGGCTTAAGTCAATTATATCATTTCATGTGTAAGAATACCATTTGTATACTAGAGAGTGTACTAGAGGATCCGAACACTACAACAAAAACACTTTTTTGTGACTTTTTTGTACCAACGTTTTTATCAAACGTCGCTTAAAACAAAAAAGAGTATGTTAAAATAACACTTTTTGCAAACGTCGCAATGTTTGGATTTTATACGATGTTTCATAGCTCGATTATAGTAATTGTTATTCAAACCGACGTTTTGATGTTAGTTAGCGACATTTACATTAAATGTTGTTATAAGTTGTTACTTTTGTGACTCATATAACGATATTTATATGATATGTCGTTAGATCTTATGACTTTTCAGACAAACATCGCTAACGTTTCATAGCGTCGGTTATAATAATTGTTGATAAAATCGACATTTTGATGTTAGTTAGCGACGTGTACATTAAATGTTGTTATAAATTGTTACATTTTGCGACATTTATATACAACATCATTAAATTATGTGACATTTCATACAAACGTCGTTATATTTGAATTTTATACGACGTTTCATAACGACAGTTATAGTAATTTTTATTCTTACCGACAATTTGATGTTAGTTAGTGATATTTACATTAAATGTTGTTATAAATTGTTACTTTTTGCGACTCATATATTGACATTTATATATTTTATCGTTAGATTTCGTGACATTTTTAGACAAACACAAATACAAATATCACTTATAAAATATTTGTATTAAAGAAAAATTAAAGACATTTAATTATTTAAATTTTAATTTGATTCATAACAAAATCAAAACACAAAGAGAAATTAAAATAAGTAAAGGTACAAAATCTAAAATTCCATTATAATAAATATAATAGGAGAAAAACAAATAACAAATGATCATTTAGCTCAGCGGCCCATTGCACGACATACTACTTATTCACGATATTTACAAACGTCGGAATAGACGACTCGTTGCGATTATTTACAAATGTCGGCAAAAGTACCTTTTGATACACTTTAAAATGACGCAACAAACGTCGTAATAGATAGGTATCGGCGCTTGTAACAAATGTCGTAACAAAACATAATGACATAGGCAAATGCGATATTTACGCGACATTTGTAATAAATATTGGTATAGATCTATATCGACGTTTTTTTCTCCTTATTGCGACATATGACAAACGTCGCAATAGACCTTTTTTTTTGTACTGCTTAAGCTAGATGGATCCATAGCTTTGGAGGAAATTAGGTAAATAACTAAAATTAGCTCATTAACCAAATGAATTAGCATCATCAAACACTTTACCATGCATCATGTCCAACTCCCCTTTCATTAATCCTAATTGTTACTTGTGTTTTACATACCGAACTCTAAAATTTAGACTTACTATACCTTAATTAATTTTTTTAGTACTTCTTTCTGTAATTAAATATTTCTTTTTCTGTTCTTTTTTATTAAAAACAATAAATATCATAAAATCCCACGTGAAGAGTGTACGTAATAACTCTATGGTACTATTAGAGAAAAGCTCTATTGTAACTGATTTTGTTAAATATATATTTACTCGAGGAAGTGTTCCATTTGTACTTCCTAATGTTATTAAAAAAAAGCATTATGCTTATACATCACAATAAATAAATGAAAAAGCATAAAATATGAGAAGCTTACGATCCAAAATTGTCGTTAAGTCATTTTTTGTTAAAAATAAACATATCTAGACGTAAGTACTTCGATAAATGACTATCCTCTGGATGGTCGCATTCTATTGCGCCAATTCTCCGTTTTCTCTTTCAGTTTCGGTAGGACATTGGATCTTGGCAAAGTTAGAGTCTCCAAACATGTTACGATTGATAATTTTGATTCTTAATCATTGTTTTCTTTATTTTTGGACTAAATAACTTACAATTAATATGTTTAGTACTTCCGTCCGATTTTCTAGTAGTCAAACGGTAGTACAAATTATGTTTGAAACTTGGTCAAACATATAAGGATATTTTTAAGATTTCAATCTCTGTTTTCTTTTATTTTTTCTTCTTTTCTCTCTTCTTCATCCTTCCTTTCTTCTCCTTCGTCTCACCCCGCCAACCGCCACAACAGAAGGCGGCCCACATAGGGATGAAGACAAGGGGCAGGTGAGGGAAATCTCCACCCCGAGAATTTTAAAAATCTTATTAGATACAATAAATTTTATATGTAATTCGCAATATTTGATCAAATTCGCCCAACATTTTTTTACAGTTTTTATATGTTGTTCGATATACTGTTGCAGTTTTCGCCCCTATGCTTGTTCCTTGCCCCGACTGTCTTCTCCGGAGTCCACCCCAAAGCTTTTTAGCATTGGCCATCTTTTAATATATTTATCAGCAGTGAAATTCTTTTAGCAGATCAATGTCTTTCGAACGTTAAAGACCATTCAATAAGGATTTGGTGACTAAAAACGAAATTTCACGGTTCAAAATTTGCTAAAGAAATCCAAGAAGTATGCCAGAAATTTTAAAGATTCATGTTGGGATGGATGTCTTATATCCTTGAATATTCGTCTCCATGATATCAAAAATTTCTATTTCTCTGCGTAGCTTTAATACAAAGAAATGATACAATGCTCACAATCATGTTTTCAATTTTAACATCTTCTATAATGATCAAAAGGATTTTTTATTTGTTTGGAGCACAGAAGATTGAGGTTCTTTTTCTTATATATGTACGGTCTTGCAACTGATAAGCCCGGTTGGGCGATTGCCCCATGAAGAGAGAGAGAACTGCCTCACAGGAGGAGGAGATATCCCTAGAAAGGGAGACATTTAAAGCTTGCCCCATATATGGGGAAGATGTCGAACTCGAGACTCTCGGTCACAAGTCGAGGCTTGCCCTGGGCTGCGGCCTCTTTGACAAACTGATTTTTCTTTAAAACACGGATAAATGCAGCGCTCGTCATGGCTGTAAAAATCCATGTATAGAATAGTGGTTGCTTAAGGAAGAAGAAGATGATGAGGTAGGAGAAGATGTAGGGGAGGAAAAAAAGTAAAATGAAAGGATTAGTGAATATCCTAAAATAGCCCAAATGTTGATTGAATTTAGAAAGAAAAATTTGACCAAATTTTGATTATTATAGAGATGGACTGAAGAACTGAACATACCAAATGTAAATTGTTTAGTAATCCAAAACAAATAAAAAATAATGATTTGGAATCAAAACCACCAACCGTTATTTGTTTGGGACTTCTACCGCCAATTTATCCTGGATCTTCTACAACATTTCTGATTGTAGTATTATCGACCTCTTGTAGTGTTTATAATTGCCATCTCAATTAGTTTCATATGGATCTTTTTTATATTTTAGTTTTGTCAAGATTCGATTCTTAATCTTTTGAGGTACAAGTTAAGTATTTGATTTATTAGACTATAATCTGAAACAAAATTATTTGTCAAAAGGATGGGTAAAAGTTAAATTTGAAAAGTTTCTAAAAGGGATTTTCAAAATAAAAGTTAAGTTAGCTGCATTTTGATTTTGATTTGAGAATTTTGTCTAAAATTTATAAAAATAATTGTAAAAGATGAATCGTGACTAAAAATGAGAATCTTGCAAATTTGTTTTCTTTTTCTTTCTTTTTTGTGAAAATGAGAATCATGCATTTGAAATTAGAACAAAAGTATAACCAAATATACTAAAGGGTGCATTTGATTCGGGTATTATCGCAGGCGAATTTTTTTCTCATTTCATAATTAAGTTGCACAATATATATTTGGTTCTTTTTTGTAATATTGTCAAAACAGATTGTAAATAAATATTATCGAATGCATATAAAAATTCTAAATAATATGAAATTTAATACAAATGTCATTGCATTGAGTTTAGTATAAGATGTCTAGTCTCAATGTAAAATTAATATCAAACCAAAACCAAACTATATTCCAAATTATCAAATATTTAAGGTTTTAGATGCAAACTCAATCCTAAAGTGATTATGAACTTCAATATAAGTTTCAAACCAAAATAAATGGGACTAAATTATTATATTCATACTTTCAATTGAAAGATAAAAAATAAAAATAAAAACACTTTCAATGCACCCCTTATTAATTTTGGCTACAGTACGAAATATATTTTGTTCTTCAATGTGTAATACATTTATTGGCCGTCGAATTAAGAGTTTGACGGTTGAGATCATTGGTTTAACACATTTCATAATAGGTATTGACACAAATGATTTCAATTATCAAATTTTTTATACGACGACCAAAGTAAATTTTCTGCACGAATGCAAAACAGATGGTGTGGATTGATCCCTTATCCACAAAGGAGTGTATGTGATTTTACTACACGAAAACGACGGTAGAGGGGAGACGTGGCATAGAAGCAAGAATAAGCGGAGATTCCTCGGTGCGTGTGGCGTGTGAGTACACATTACTACACGTGTCATTATGTAAATGGTTTTTGTCGTATCTGGAATTTTGGTGGACCTCCACCAATAATGAGCAAAGCCGCAACAGAAGCCGTCTGATGCTCCGCCGTGCTACGTCAACCCTTCCGACCTACGCCTCGTATCTTTACGTTGTTCCTGAAGCAACTTCTTAAATGTCAACTTATGCAAATTCTCTGTCATGCGAGTTTGTTTTTTGTTGCTCTCCTTTAATTTAATTTATTTATTTTATTTATTGCGAGTAACTTTTTAAATAATGATAACTTATTCTTGAATTATTATAAAATTTCTTGTCAAAATCGAGAAGTTTTATTTTCGTCTTGAAGTAAGTTAATATCATTTTAAAACTTTTTTTGTAAATTAAGATGTGTAATACCCTTTGGTTAAAAAATGATAAAAATGAGAGATAATTATCTTGAATTGACTTTTTTTTATCTTCATATATTCCACTTATTAATTCGGCAACAATCATGACCGGCTCTGTACCGGCCCAATGTGCTATACAGAACCGAGTCTCTTATTTTATGGGGCCCCAAAGTTTTTGGAAAAAATCACTTAACATATTAAAAATAAATTCACCATATCTCCACTCAATATTATGATTGTTCGCACTCTTGAAACTTGAGTCTATAATTATATTTTGATATTTTTTTTATAATTTATACTTTTAAAAAAAATTGAGGGGTCTAACTTTGTTAATTAGCAGGGCCTCAGTATTGCTCGAGACAGGCCTGACAACAATAAGATGTAGATAACTTCCTCACGAACCAAGATAAAACTACTCGTCAAAATATAACTCCTAAAAATGTGTTTTGTCTGTATGTGTCAAATATGAGTTTGATCTCTAATTTTTTATCCAACTAGTAAAAAAAAGGCAAATTGGTGAATTTAGTCCCCAAACGTAGCACGTTTGGTGATTTTGGTCCTTGTTCCATATTTTTTATTTTTGGGTCCCCAAACATATTGCATTAGTGGACATGCTCCTTCCGTCCACAACTGTTACAGAAAAAATTAATTTTGATTTTTTTTAAAATAAAAAAAAATCATGCTAGAAACCGAGTTAAATTTTGGAAATTCACAAAAAAAAATCAAATTGGTGAATTTAGTCCCAGAACATAGTACTATTAGTGATTTTGGTGTCACGCCCCGTGCCCGAAACGCGACACATGGGCCTGACAGCACCCTCGATCATCTACTTGGCAACCAAACTCACTATGCCAAAAGGGATATCCCGAGATGATAGTGGATATTTAGGCCCATACCTATGTATCAGTCAGAACTTTTCGAGTTATATCATGTGGGATGTGGTTTCACATTCAACCCCTCCCCCAAACATACTTAGTCCATGACCAACCAGGTGTGCAGGATTCTAGAGGTGGCCCCCACCCCTTACGGTGTGGCACTTAGTTCCTACACGTCCGCCTAGTCACCAGCTCTGATACCATAAAATGTCACGCCCCGTGCCTGCGGGCCCGAAACGCGACACATGGGCCTTACAACACCCACGATCATCTACTTGGCAACCGAACTCGCTATGCCAAAAGGGATATCCCGAGATGATAGTGGATACTTAGGCCTATGCATATATATCAGTCATAACTTTCAGAATTATAACATGTGGATGGGGTTTCACATTTGGCCTCTAATTTCATCCTCCATCTCTTGTTCTTCATTTAACTCATCCACCAAAACTTTTGGTGGATTGAAGAAGAAGAACCATGTCCACCAAATTAACCCTGGAATCTTGTTTGATTTTTTTTTAAAATCAAAATTAATTATTTCCGTAACAGTTGTAGACGGACGGACTATCTCCACCACACGCAATATGTTTGGGGACCCTAAAAAAGTAGAACGGGACCAAAATCACAAAATGTACTAGTTTGGGGACTAAATTCACCAATTTGCCAAGAAAATATAGCTACAAATTACCACAAAGAATTATGTGTGGATTTTTGTGGTGGCTTTTACGATGTCTATAGTCAAAGAAGGGAAAATTTCGTCTCAAGCAATTGGAATGACACTGGATAGAACAATTAAATTTTAGTTACGTCGTTGAATAATTCAGGATAAACAAAGATGTCTTAAAACATAGATCAGTAACTTATATTAAAATCAATTAATTAATTAATTAATGGCTTTTCTAATTATAGCAGCAATCGTTATTAATCTTCGTTTGAAAGGTAAACATAATGATGCATCTTCTAAGCATCTACAACTGGATTTTGTGAGAGTGTTTGATGTCTTTTCCATTTGTTTCATTGAAAACAGTTGCAATTACCATCTTTTTACTCTTCACTGTTGACATATTATAATTGTGTATAGATATAGATTAAACTAAGGAAAATGTTTTTTGGCTAAAATTAATTGGCTACAAACTCAAAAAAATTCCTGAATTTTTTAAATTTTCAACAGATTTATTATAATAATACAACAGCTTATTTACAATTTTGCCACAATTTATCAAATTAATTTTAGTCATCTAGCATTGTCCTTAAACTAATACATAATATTAAAAAAAATTCCGATAGGGGAAGGGGTTGCTTTTCACAAGTATCGAACCCATATTAAAAGTTTGGACAGATGCTACTACCACCACTGGACAAGGTATCTTGGACACATATATAGTACTACTACTATAACATATGAGATAGTTCTGATATGGATCATGTGATCCATAACTAGCCACATCACTACAGAATGGGGAGAGAAACAATTATGTAATAACTTATTTTATTCTGGATTATAAGGTTTATGTGGATCTATTTCATATCAGAATTTTTTTAATATATGAGAGCATAAGATTTGCGCGCTGTTTAAGGTTTCTGAAATGCTATATAATGAAATTCTTTAATTTGCCATTAAGACATAATATACATCTATAAGGCGTCTTTTGGAAAAATTTCAGTTGATCTCCCTTCCATTATTTTGGGTTTTGAAACTTTGCAGACAATAACTATGGCAATTGTGGAAGTCATCTAGATTAAGGTGACCCATGTTCTATTTTTTGGGGTCATCAAGTCTGTTTGTAAGGATATAGTACTGCGTATCTTAGGATATATGTTATTTAGAATTTGTTATGCCCATAAGTCATGTAATGCTCTAGCTTCTTTTCAAAAGGTAGGGGATCCATCGAAATTCTCCCTAATGTAATTCTTAATATCGATTAATGATATTACCTTTTTTTCTTGCAAAAAAAAAAAAAAGCGTCTTTTGCTTACTCTTATTCTAACATAGCTCATACCCGCTTGAAATGCGGTAAGAATTGTATGTTTTTATTATGTATCTCGTTCATTATCTCATGTGTTAATTTTTTAATTAAAAAAATTATTACCTAAAAAAAATAGTGGAAATTTTAAAAAAAAATCAACACATGACAACTTTTATTAATATGATATGAAAAGGAACACATAATTGGATATTCATAAAAAAAAAACACATAATTGGGACATGAGTTTTTGCCCTTGAAATTTAATAAGCCAGCTCATGAGTACTTCAACAATTGTACTTCTGTTGTGAAAATATTATATATTAAGGTTGGAGTCTCTCTCATCTGACTTGTATTATGCAACAATTAGTGCTATTGAAATGCATCATTTAGTAATCTAGAAGTTTACTAATCCATAAAACTTTATAGTTTGGCATGACCTATTGGGTCATCCTGGATCCATAATGATGCGCAGAATAATTGAAAATTCAGATGGCCATCAATTAAAAGGTCATAAGATATTAAGTTCAAGTGAATTCAAATGTGGCTCTTGTTCTCAAGGAAAATTAATAGTTAGACCATCACCACCAAAAGTAGGAGTTGAATCTCCTGCATTCTTGGAAAGAATGCATGGTGATATATGTGGATCTTTAAGATATTTTATGGTCTTAATTGATGCATCTACTCGATGGTCGCACGTGTGCCTATTATCAACCCGCAACTTGACATTTGCGAGGTTACTTGCTCAAATAATTAGATTAAGGGCACAATTCCCAAATTATCCCATCAAGAGAATCCGTTTAGATAATGCTGATAAAAATTCTTCTTATACCTTTGATGCTTATTGCATGTCAACTGCTATAACAGTTGAGCATCCTGTAGCAAATGTTCATACACAAAATGGATTGACAGAATCCTTCATTAAACGACTACAGTTGATTGCTAGACCCTTGTTGATGAGAACAAAGCTCCTAATATCAGTTTGGAGTCATGCTATTTTGCATGCAGCAGCACTAGTTCGCATAAGGCCAACTAGTTATCAGAAATATTCTCCTCTACATTTGGTGTTTGGCTATGAGCCGACTATATCTCATTTGAGAATATTTGGGTGTGGAGTTTATGTCTCTATCGCTCCAAATCAGCGTACAAAAATGAGTCCTCAAAGAAGACTTGGAATATATGTGGGAATGATTCTCCTTCCATCATCAGATATCTTGAGCCATTAACAGGCGATGTCTTTACTGGTAGGTTTGTTGATTGTCACTTTGATGAGACAATGTTCCCCACATTGGGGGGAGAAAATCAACAACAAAAGAATGAAATTACATGGAAAACATCAGCATTAAGTCATTTGGATCCACGGACAGGCACTAGTGAACTTGAAGTTCATAAAATAATTCATTTGCAAAGAATTGCAAATCAGTTGTCTGATGTTTTTTCCTACTCTACAAGAATTACCAAATCTCATCTTCCGGCTATAGATGCTCCTATGCGAATAGATGTCCCTGCAGGACAGAGTATAAGCTCTATAGCTACAGATTCCAAAACACGCATGAAGCGTGGCCGACCCATTGGTTCTAAAGATAAAAATCCAAGGAAAAGAAAAGGATTAAATGATCAAAGTAATAATCCTAAAGAATTAGTAGCGGACCAAGAAATTATTGATCCAGTGGTTCAAGTTTCTAAGAATAATGAGAACATAGAAAAATCCATAGATTTTTTTGCTACTGGCAAAAATTGGAATCGTATGAATACGATTATGGATAATGCTTTTGCATATAATGTAGCAGTAAATGTTCTAAGTGATGATCAAGATCCTGAACCAAGATCAATAGAAGAATGTTGGCATAGGTCGGATTGGTTAAAATGGAAAGAAGCAATACAATCGGAATTAGACTCACTTGCTAAACGTGAGGTTTTTGGACCTGTAGTCGGAATACCGAAAGGGGTAAACCCCGTTGGTTATAAATGGATATTTGTGCGAAAACTGAATGAACAAAATGAAGTTGTGAGATATAAAACACGACTAGTAGCACAAGGTTTTTTGCAAATACCGAGTGTTGACTGCTATGAGGAGACTTACTTTCCTGTAATTGATGTGATTACATTCTGATACCTTGTAAGTCTGGCAGTGCATGAAAATCTCAACATGCGTCTTTTAGATGTAGTTACTGCATATTTGTATGGGAATTTGGATACTGAAATTTACATGAAAATCCCTGAAGGATTTAGCATGCTTGAAACATGCAAGTCAAGCACTCTAGAAAATTATTCTATTAAATTGTTAAAGTCCCTGTATGGATTAAAGCAATCTGGAAGAATGTGGTATAACCGCTTAAGTGAGAGTTTATTAAAAGCCGGATACAAGAATGACCCAACTTATCCATGTGTTTTCATTAAAAGATTGGAATCGGGTTTTGATATAATTGCAATATATGTTGATGATATTAATCTCATTGGGACTCCTAAAGAGCTTCTTAAAGCAAGAGATTATTTGCAAAAGGAATTTGAGATTAAGGATTTTGGGAGAACCAAATTTTGTCTTGGTTTACAAATTGTTAATCTAGAAAATGGAATCCTTATTCATCAATCAACGTATACTAAGAAAGTCCTGAAAATAATACTCGTCTGATCAATAGATGTTACTAAAGATCCTTTCCTACCACGAGAGGAAGATGAAGAACTACTTGGTCCTGAAGTACCATATCTTAGTGCTATTGGTTCACTAATGTATCTTGCAAATAATACTCGTCCTGATATATCATTTGCAGTAAATTTACTTGCAAGATGTAGTTCTTCTCCTACTCAACGACATTGGAATGAAGTTAAACATATCATTCGATATCTCCAAGGAACAATGGATCTCGGATTATTTTATTCTAAGGAATCAAAACCAGCATTGGTTGGATATGCAAATGCGGGTTATTTATCTGATCCTCATAAAACACGTTCTCAGAGTGGTTATTTATTTACTTGTGGCGAGACTGTTGTATCATGGCGTTCTACAAAACAGTCTATAGTAGCCACATCTTCAAATCATGCTGAATTAATCGCTATTCATGAAGCAAGTCGAGAATGTGTGGTTGAGGTCATTGATTCAATATATTTGAGAGAATAGTAATTTATCTTTTGAGAAAGAAATCCCTACAATATTGTATGAGGATAATGCAGCTTGTATAACTCAATTGAGTGAAGGATATATCAAGAGAGATAGAACAAAACTCATTTCACCTAAATTCTTCTTTACTCACGAACTTCAAAAGAATTGTGAAATTGAAGTGCGACAAATTCAGTCGTGTAAAAATCTGGCAGATTTGTTTACTAAGACATTACCGACTTCAACTTTTAAGAAGTTGATTTATAAGATTGGCATGCGTCGGTACAGAGATCTTAAGGGATCTAGTCAACATGGGGAGTAAAATATAAAGAATGATGTACTCTTTTTCCTTCACTAGAGAAGTTTTTTTTTTCCCACTGAATTTTTTAATCTAGTAATGTTTTAATGAGACATATTCTATATATTAAGGACTCCAAAAGGGGAGTGTTATGAAAATATTATATATTAAGGTTGGAGTCCTTATTCCATAACCCCATTCAACATTATGGATACCTTAACTCTCCATTGAAAGAAGAGTTACAAGAAATCCATAACCTACACATTCAAGCTCCATTATCTACCCTTTATGAAAGGTTTCATAACCTACATTTTCTAACCCTATAAATAGAGGGCTTATTTTGATGTAAGATATACTTATGAAATAATATAGAAATACTTCTCTTATCTCTTGTGTCTTATCTACTTCATCTTTATATTATATTCTAAGTTTTGTGGTGAAATTCACTCTAGAATTCCATCAATTTTATAATAACTTCAAACAATATTTCAGCTTTCTATATTGCATTTATGAAGTCCATCGTCATTTAGACACTAAACCTCCAATTTTTCACATGGATCAGTAAACTTTCGTCTCAACTTTATTATATTTTTGTAGATTTGTATAGTAATCCCCAAGCAAACATATGTAGATTCTCCAGAGCAGATTTTATTTTTTGGAATGAACTACTGTCGAAGTATTACTTTCAACTTGAAATGTAGATATCACATCCCTTGCTACGTAAAAACATTGAATTAATAGTTGTCCAAAAAATTAAGCAAAATACGTAATTGATTACATTTACTACTGCTTAAACAAAATTATGAAAATTTCAAAGAAGAGACTATTATTCTACATCCATGTTTAGATTAATATTTATAATCTCAACTCGCAAAGAAAGAATTCAAGGAAATTGATCTTTTAAGTCAAAATAATAAAGAATTTGATTATTTAACTTTGCTGCTTCGACGGAAACAATTTTATTTTAATAGAATTTCAGTCAGAGGGGATAACATTTTAAGATTGAAATTTTATCAAACTTTCACCGAAAATATTATCTAGCCTACCAAATTCCACGTGTATATCCACGTAAAGTTACCAATTCAGTCTTCTGCTGTTCTCCCATGCGTGCAAACTACCGACTAATCACATAATATATTCATTTTGGTTAAAAATAAATATTGTCTTATTCGATATTTACAATACTTTTTCACTACATTGCTGATAAGAATAAGTTCAGGCCGGGCTCCAAGGGTATCTGAGGTGACATTCGGAATCGGGCCTCTCATTTTGAGGGGCCCCAATTTTTTTTAAAATTACTTAATTTGTATATAATTATTAGTTAAAAAAATTTGAAGATTTTGATGTTTTTCATAGCGTAATTATTGCATATAGAATTTTGTCCATTATACCGTTGTATTTATGGAGAGAAATTTTTATAAATTGAAGTTGATTTGCGATTTCGCTTCAAAGGGTGTTGTTAGAAGGATGCTCATTTTTAAATTTATAATTTTTAAAAAATTTAGGGGCCTAACTTTGATAAATAGCACAGGACCTCAATATTATTTGAGACGGCCCTGAATAAGTTCTATATCAGAATCAAATTATTTAAAATGTACTTACCAAATGACATACTTTTAAATCACTTCATATTTATGAATGTTATATATTAGAGAAAACAAATATTACTTTCACAGCTTGAAATTGAAATTAATTTTTTTTTGTTTTATATAAAAAGTGAATAATCAAATTTCAAATTGTGGAATTAGTATCATATTCCTTATTCCTAAATATTCTACCATGAAAGATTTCAGTCTCTGTCATGGTTTTGGTGTCTTCTTTAGCTCAATTCATATTTTCCTACTTTTGTCCAATGAAAAGAGTTACATGACAATCGTGCCAAGGTTATGAGCCCCTTTTTCTTTAAATTAGGAGAGTATAAGCATTTGCATCTATCTGTACTGCTAGTGAATCGAACTCGAAAATTTATCTAGAATCGTAGAAATATTAACACAAAAAATACTTTATACATCTATTCGCTACCATTCATAACTCTCTACGATTCATTACTCATAAAAATTTATCTAGAAATGTTAACACAACCTGTAATATTGGTCAAATACATTACAAACTGACTTAAGTGTTTAATACTACTTATAACACAGTATATACACTACTAATTAAATGTATAACATAAACCTAATGAAACACAAAATATCATCTAGTTACGCCAGAATGGAATCTCTTTCCACACTGCATGACTTTCCACTCTAAATAGATTTGGAATTCTCTTTCTATTCCATTGATTGGAAGACAAAGCCAGAATGTAATGATGATTCCATTCACGTGTTTGGAAAAACTATTATTTAATGTTGGAATTGAATGTGATTTAATTATAATATGACTTAAATGTCCTTTAACATATGTTGACGAGAAAGCTAATTAATATCAAAATGTATAAACTTTCGCTTGGAAAAAATCATATTTGTATATGGTAGCAGATTCAGTGGGGGATGACGACTATACCCAACATTTTCAGAAATGACGATTTTATTATAAGAAAATTTTACTTTTTTGTAAGATTTTTAAAAATCAGTAAAAAAAATTCCCATATAAAGATTTTTTTTGGCTCCGCCACTGTTTCTACACTGAAGCACATCAAACATACATTTCAATATTCAAATATAAAATATAAAGTTGAATATAATATAAAATAACTATATTTCATGTTAAATTAAATGAAAAAAGTAACAAAATAAACAAAAATATTTATATAATTATCGTATATAAAGTTTTATCAAAATAATAAAATATTTTTAGAGAAAATGAACAGGTTGTTGTTTAATTTGAACACTATAACAGCACGTTTGGTACGTTGGAATGAAATGGAATGGAATCCCTTTACAGGCAGAATCGCTTTCCATCCAGAATGACTTCGTAATCCTCTTTCCATTCCAGTGTTTGGAAGGTAAAGGCAGAATGGAATGTCAATTCCTTTTCTGTGTTTAGTAAAATTGTATTTTAATGTCAGAATGGAATGGAATTAAACACAATATGACCTAAATGCCCTTTTAGCATATACTAGTGATAAAACTTAATTAAATATTCATTTACAAAATCTTACTTGAATAACATTGATATTATATATAAAAAATATTTATTTAATATATATATATATATATATACATTGTTGAAACATAATTTTTTATTAAAACGTCAACATAGTAATAAAAATATCTTTACTTTTAAATTTAAAAATAGATTAAAAATACTACCAAGAAAAAGAAATATTTATAAAATTATTATCTATGAAATTATACTAAGTGAAATAGAATATTTATGACTAAATATGAATATGTTGCTATGTAAAATGAACGTAACAATTAATTAAAAGAGGGGTATAAATGTAAGTTAATATTTATTGATGATTCCAACTTCTCCTGGAAAGGTCATTCCATAGGTTTTGGTGTGGAATGCCCTTTCCCACTTCTTCCTGGAATTGTCATTCCCGTGGAATGATGATTCCCATTTCAAATTGTCCAACCAAACTCCGGAATGGAAAGAGAAGTGGGAAAAGCCTTTCCATTCCTTTCCATTCTCAGCGTACCAAACACGCACTAATAATTCAATAAAGGGTATAATGGTTACTTTCCATTAATTGGGGATTCCAACTTCTCCTATAAAAGGCATTCCACAGGTTTTGAAGTGGAATGACCATTCCCACTTCTTTCTGGAATGAGCATTCTCGTAGAAAGACCAATATTCCCACTTTAAATTGGTCAACAAAATGCTGGAATGGAAAGAGAAGTTAGAAAGGACATTCCATTACAGCGTACCAAACACGCTCATAGTGTACTTAGACAGCATTTTTATGAAACCAAAAGAAAGTTTATCACTTAACCTTATCTCTTTTTCATACACATTATTTTTTTTTAGATTCATATAGAAAATTAAAAATTGTTACATAAAACAACTTTAGATAAGAAAAACCTTGGGCGATGCATTCATCAAAAGATCAGGTGAAATAACATAGGAAAATTACCTTTCACCATTTGGATAAAAAAGACCAAATTCTACAAAGGTTTTGAACCATATATATTTCATTAAAATAACTAATTACATTATATGTGTTCCTATTTTGGTCCCGTAAAGTTTTCTTAACGATTGAGGGGACAGGGACGAAGCCAGGAATTTGATGTTGGGAGGCGAAACTGAAAAAATTCTTGGGGGCAATAAAAAATGCAAAAAAAAATTCTTGGGGGGAGGGGCGAAATTGATAAAATTTTCCAAAACACAAATAAAATTTCAACAAATAGTAGTATTTTTAAAAATCTTGAGGGACGCACCCCCCCCCCAAACCACCCCCCGTCTTCGCCCATGGAGGGACCAAACTTCTATTTTAGTTAAAATAGTTTCCAACTTCAATTTTAATTTCTCTCGTTAAATGAATTTAGAAAAGACTCTAATGCCTTTATGCTAGATGGGGCCTTTTTTCTTTTCGTCTCATCCGTTACGAATTCCATCCAATTTGACATTTATTTGTCACATGAAGGAGTTTAGTCCCTCAATTGTCAAGACTCCAACTTTGAGGTGCAAAATGAAATTAACACTTCTCTTTGTTATTCTTTTATTCAGTTTTATGTTTATCTATGTATAAACGCGGTTCTAATGAGATATTCTGAGTATAAAATACACGAAGTATTTTAATAATACAAGACAAATATCCACGAAAAAAAACTTCATGTACAAGAAGTCTAACCAAAATTAACTACACTACACACAACAAGAGCCGTGGGACACAAGTAACGGAGCTGGCTTTGTTTTAGGCCAAATTAGCACCACATCTCTCGTGCGGAACACTATTTATCTCGGCATAACACATGTTAATCAGAGATATTAACCTTTGAGATCATTTGCATCATCAACATCGGTTAAGAAATCTTAATTTGGACTAAAATTATCTTAGACATCAAATCTAATATGTGTTCCGCACTTACGGGACTTTTTGTGTTCCACACTTAAACTAGACGGAAAAATTAGGGTGAAAATTGTATGTACCCGTGTATGTTCCCATTCAAACCACTCAGAATTCGCCATGTAGACATTTTTTTTAATTAATTATATACACATATGGTAAATTGTGAGTTGTTGGACACATAAATGATAATATGCACGGACACAGACAATTATTTGTTGTAAAATTAGCCCGAGTTTAACTTTTAGTGAGAGAAAGAAAGAAAACATCAAGTCATCATGCATATTTCTAACTGACAAATTCACTACGAATTGTATTATTTTAGTTTTATTTTCACTCGTAAGCGGTGAATGTTCAAATCCAATCAAGTGAAGAAAATTAACCTTGTTAATGAACATACGAATTCGATAAATAGTAACTAATACACATTCCGAAAGTTTAACTTCTCAAACAACATTAAAAAACGAGAAGATGACTTTTAGGAAGGGAAAATTTTATGGTAGAACCGTCTTTGTGGGAATAGTTTCACAACTCTCTCATATGAGTTGAGGCAATGTCTACCTTATAAGTAGATTATATCCATGTGAGATGGATGTGAAATCAGTCTCAAAAGGGCGGCTTCATGCCAGAGTAATCTTTTATTAAGGGAGGGAGGTTATTCCCTTTTGAAAGAAACCAGCAGAAAAAACTTTCTAGAGAGAGAAAGCGAGGACCGTACTCAAACTGCTTCATGCGTGACGCCATCTGACACCCAAGAGAAAGTTTCTTCATCTTCGTTACGATTTAGATTCTCTCTTAATAATAAATTAATAATCCAACCAACCAATCAATCATTTCTTCCCCACCCCGCCCTCTATCTTTTTCCCCTATAAATTCTTCCCCAATTCCGTCTTCCCTTCTTCCAATTCCAATTTCCACTTTCATCTTTCTTCACACCTAGCTCTGAAAAATTAATTACTCAGTTCGTTATTAATGGCGGAAGAATTTGAAGAATCAGAAGTGATTTTTCAAGAAGATATTGCTGGATCTAGTGAAGATAACGAGGAGTACTATAACAATTTTCCGAGCCAGTTGAATTCCGATGAATTCAGAAATTTAAAGCCTAAGAGGAAGAAGTTGAGGAGGAAGAAGAATTCAGTTCCGGTGAGTATACCGGAAAATGCCTTTTCTTCTTGGAATTCAGTTCCGATTCATTGTGTGGAATCTGATTTTTTCGACGACGGCGATGATGACGGAGAAATGGTGCCGCCTCACGTGATAATTGGTAGACGAGTTGCCGGTAAAAGGATGACGTTTTCGGTGTGTACCGGAAATGGAAGAACTCTTAAGGGAAGGGATTTGAGTGAAGTAAGGAATTCAATTCTCCGAATGACTGGATTTCTTGAAACGTAACAATTTATTATTTATTTCTGAGAAGAAAACCAAAGCAAAGGGAAAAAAAAATATTTTCCGTCCAGTTTTTTGTTTTTCTTATTATCTCAGTTTTACTGATCTTTGTTATACATATAATTTCATTATTTGAGTAAATTAAATTTATAAGTTTGGATTAATCACATTATTTTATTTATTAGTGTATTAAAAATTTACCAGAGTAAAGAAGATCTACTGTAATATTCATAGCTAATACCAAAAAAAGAACATAAAAATTTGATGGTGGAAATGAGTGAATTCAGCTGGTCTGGGTTGGGTGCACATTAGCGCACAGTTTCTCTTGATGCTCTATTTGGACAAGGTTTAGTTTGAGTTTGATTTTAAAATTGGTGGAAAAATACAAAATTTGACATAGAAAATTAGCGGGAGAATTTCAATTTCAAATTTTTTCGTTCAAATATTTGTTGAAATTGAAATTTTTGAAAGAAAATTGGCGGGAGCAATTCAAATTCAATTTATTTCTTTCAAAAATTTCAATTTAAACGAATATTTGATACGGAAAAAATTGAATTTGAAATTCTCCCGCCAATTTTGTAGGTCAAAATTTGTATTTTCCCACCAATTTTGAGACCAAACCCAAACTAAACCTTATCCAAGTAGAGCCTTTTCTGGTCTTGATAGAGCCCAACATCAACAGCTGTTTTTAAAATCAAAGGACAAAGGTGTCCTATCCCAGTGGGGCAGACACCTACCCACGACTGCGGCAAGCTTTAATCTCTCTTTATAGGGTTATCTCCTCTTCGTCTGAGGCACTTCTCTCTTCTCTATATGGAGCAACCGCCCAATCGGGCTTCAAAAAAAAGGATGAATTTAATTTGACATTTGTTATATTTGCATATTGGCTCCCAAAACTCTCTTTGAATTATTCTAAGAATGTGTATTTTGGATAGAGTTTGGTTTGCGTTTGACACTCGAAAAATCGCAAATTCTCTTTGGAGTGAGTTTGAGAATGAAACTTCATGTACTAAATCATTGAGAATTTAATTTGGATTTAAGATTAGCTTGAGATTGAGATCAAAAATCTCAAAAGAGTATTTTATTTACACATGTTGCATTGTGGATAAACAAATAAATTTTCTATATGGGAATCCTGCCCCAGTGAAAAAGGTAGGGTGACCCCCTGCCTTGGCCCAGCGGGTCGATTCCTCGTATATCCCTCCCTCCCTCGCCCCCCCATAAAAAAAAATAAAAAAACAAATAAATTTTCTCCCAATTGTAGGACTTCGTAAATTCTTGGTAGGACTTTGTAAATTCTTGCTCTTGGGGAAATATTTACTTCCTTCCCAAGTAGGGTTGTAACAAGGAGAAACTTTTACTAATAGGAATAGTTATTTTTCCATTCCAAAAAGAGAGGGCCTATTGAAAGCTACAACAGTTTAGCAAACATCCCCACTATTTAAAATAAAAAGGTTCATTTTAACAAACACCACTTTGGTTTTAAAATAATACTGAATTTATTTAAAAAATAATAATAAGAAAATATTTAAAAATGTTAAACAAACACAAAAAAAATGGCTTTAACGGTTGTGGTCACAAATTTTCAAACAATCTTCAATCCAATTTGTATATGGTTGACAATTGTAATAATGTCCAATCAGTGTTTTACTATTTTCTCTAATTTTTAATTATTTTTAAAACGAGAAATAAATGCACGTAATTAGTTGTTATTGGTGCGACACAAGAGACGAGAACAAAAGTGAGAGAGAAGATTTAAGTCTTTAGAGTTCTAGTGATATGGCTCTGATGAGAAGGCAATTGTATTTGGATATTTGTCAATTAATTCACTCAAGTACAAAATATCACATCAAAAGGTGTTCTAACCTAATGAGATAGGTGTCTACTCACGATCTTGAGATCGTGGGTTTAAATTTCTCTTGCCTACGTGCATCAAGCTTAATCTCTCTTTTTAGGGCTATCTTTTTCTCGTCTGAGGTAGTTCTCTCTTCCCTTTATGGGGCAACCGCCCAATTAAACTTAAAAAAAGAAGGTACAAAATATCACCTTCCTAATAAATTATGTAATTCTTACAAGTAGTTTGCAATTACCAAATTAAAGTAAAAATTACTAGTTTGAAAGTACAAATATTACAAATATAATTCTTCTCTATTGCGTACTTACCTACCTTGTTATTTGGGATGCAACAAAAGTAGGTGAATTTCCATATTTTTTGTTTAGGCCTAATAATGAGAATCTTTTTAGCAACTATTATCTCAGGATGTTATGCTCCTGTATCATAGAAGAAGTTCTCTTTAGGCTTATAAGTTACAAATGAATTTGACCAATTAAATTAGAAGTTCAAATTCTAAAATTAATTTCTTACAATATAATTTTAATCAAATTATTTATTTAGTCTCAATCACAATATATAAACGACACAATTGCATTAAAAAAATTTAAAAATTAATTAAATTTTCTTTACGGAGAGTCGATCAGTTCTTTAAAATAAAGCAAAGTTTTGAAATCCGGCACGGACATGTCAGTCGGACCGGTTGGACCGCCGACCTGCATGCTTTGCAGTCTTGTTTGGCCCCCAAAACCTGCAGGGATAAAAAAACATGCTTCCTTTGTTCAATCTGGTGGTCGGACCGTCTAACCCGAAAATCAGAACGGGTTTAGTAGAACCGGCCGAATCTAATATGTTGTGAAAAAAATTTAAAAAAGAAAAAATTGGTTATTCTAGTTGAGATTGTTATTGTATTGTTGGATTGCCTATGATTTATGTTTATTATTTAATCTTGTTTGGAGACTTTATTGTTTATTTAGAGTTTTATTATAAGGATCTATGAGTTGTGACTGAATTACATAGCATTTTGTTAATTTTCAAGTTTATATTAAGCTTTGAATTTGTGCATCGTTAGTTAAAAATATTCACATTTATTTCATTTTAAATAATTAATTTCATTTATTTCACAAATTTCCTATATTATTTATTTATTTATAATATTTATGGACTCGTCAGGTCAATTAACGGGTCGATGACGGTCTGCCCTCCGGTCCGACCAGTAACTCGTAACACAATAATTTTTTCCGATCGATGTTCGGTCGGAGTTTCAAAACCTTAAAATAAAATCGGTGTTATTAGTCTGACCAGGCAAGTCAACTGAGTTTTGCCAAAAAAAAATATATTTTTTATACCTTACTGAAATTGAAGTATAATTTGACGTTTTAAAATTTATGCCTTTGGATTACTGATCCCACCGGGCAAGTAGAACTGAGTTTCAAAACCACGTTTCCAACTTTGTGGAAGTGCGAGACATCAGGACAGTAAATCACTATTTTGTAATCTAATAAAACAATGACTTAGCAAAGAAAAATCTAATAAAACAATGCACAAATAAAATATTTTTTGCGTTTCAGATAATCTTGATTACCAAGAAAAGAGAAAAAAAGAAAGAAAAGAAAGATAGATCTCGATTTAATTTTTTTAAGGGAAGATAGATCTTAATTTAAAAAGAAAAATAAATTTGTATCTAACTTGAATAAGATATAGTTTTAAGGGATTCAAATAGAGTCTCTTCTGGCTTGAATAATATCCAAGTCAATGAGCTGTTCCTACCGTAGCTTAGGTCATCAATGTACACGTGGCAGTGAATATTGTGAATATTGTTGTTTTATTACAACATCACACGTGGCCTTGGTGTAGTTTTGTTTCTATGTTTTGAGTAATAGGTTTGACACCGTTGTATCATGATTGGCTCCTTTTTGTGAATTAATAGCCATCTAGGTCCTCAGGTTATTTTTGTCTGGCCAGTTTTGTCCTTTTTAGCATTTTTAGTTTTTTTCATCATTTTCTTGTTTACGTGCAGTCAAAATAGTCCTTCTGCTAAAAACTTGGCATTTTTCTGTTAAATGACTTAACAATTCAAAAAACCCTCTCTCTATGGAAGGGCAAAATAGGAAACTCACACAATAGTTCCATTGTTATATCCGGTCCTTATCATAAGAAGAAGAACGGAGATTTTACTACTACGACGTCGTCTTCTTCGTCGAGGCAAACTCCAACGTGGATGCCGAGTTCTAAGTGTACTCAGAGTTACCGGAGATCATCAGGAACGATCACCATGTTCATTCCGCCGACGCCCTCTCTATAAAGCATCTCCGGTCGCAGCTCTCTCATAATTGCGGCTCCGAGCTTGTTTGTGTCAAATGTGCCACCGACAACCTAGTACTATGTCAGTACTATGATTGGGATGCTCATGGAAGCTGTTGTCTCCGCCACTCACAATCATAACCCCGTTGATGGGTTTTCGGGGTGTCCTTATGCTATTGAGTTGGCTTCATCTTGGGGTTTGGAAATTGAGGATAAGAAAAGGCCCAATTTGTTGTCGGAAGCAAGATTGGGTCCGAATTGGGAGAGTGGGTTGTTGGATTCTTGGAGGACCGACTTAATTGTAGTTTCCGGTGAGCTAAGGGTGGCTCCGGTGAGGTCTCATCATCTTTTTGCCCCCATAAATATTTAACATTCTAGGGTTCGTAGAAAAGAACATGAAAGGAATATTATCGCTCGGAAACGTAGGCATAGCTGAAACGATGTTGCTAACAAGACCTAGGGACGGTACCTAACTTATTTTTAGGCGGGAAAATTGATGACAGGAAATCGCAGGAGGATCAATTCCGCCGCCGAAGCTGACGAAATTGCTAGTGAACGTTACTATTCGGGGATTGTAGGCGTTGTTCAGGTTTTGATTTCGACGGAAGCCACCGTGGGGGAGCTGATATCGGCTGCTCTACGTCAGTACTCAAAGGAAGGGTGACGTCCCGATTCTATCATCAACTGTCGCTGCAGGATTTGACCTCCATTTTTCACAATTTAGCTTAGAAAGTGAGTTATTTGGGTGAGTTTCCTATTATGCCCTTCTATGAGAGAGAAGGATTTTTCAGACGTTAATACATTTGACAGAATATTTCGAAGTTTTTAACATAAAGACTTTTTTGGCTGCCCGTAAATACAAAAGGGATGAAAAAAAAGTAAAAAAATGCTAAAAATGACTAAACAAGAGGACCTTAGATGGCTATTAATTTCCTCCTTTTGTGCTTCAATCATTATTTTTTCCTTTTTTGGCTCTTTCCCAAGCTTTTTATTGTTTTAAAATAGGGAAGTTAAGAACCAAGTGAGGTACCCCTCCCAAATTATATGTTCATATTATATTTTGGATGAGAATTAAGATTTAATTAAATTTCATAGTAAAATATGGTAAAATATCAAATATGATCCTATTTAATTTTCCTCCAATTAGAGATAAGTTATCACAATATTCTTCTCAAATAAAATTTTGGTGATGGACCCATGTACTAAAAAAACTTGAGTCCCTTAAATATATGAAGCTAGTTATGTGAGTTTAGAGATAAAATATGTTATTTTAAAAATGTAGACATTCATTTCAGGAATAAATAAAATAATAATGTGGACATTTAATTTGAGACAGCGGGAGTATAAAACAAAAAAAAATTCAAACTCTTGAAATGAATGGCAGTCCAAGCATAAAACACTGAATTTTTTTTATGGGGGTTTCTTTTCATTATTATTACTCTCACTGTCCCAAATTATCCGTCCACTTTATATTTTATACGGGAATTAAGATTTTATCAAATTCTATAATAGAATATAGTAAAATGTTAAAATGGTACTTCCAATTTAATTCTACATATTTCTCTCTCTCTCTCTCTCTCTCTCTCTCTCTCTCTCTCTCTCCAACATTAAATGTAAATGGTAAGAATAGAAAATAATCATTAATAAACCCTTTATTTAGAAAGTAGACAATTAATTTGTGACAGATTAAAAAGGAAATGTGGACAGATAATTTGGGATGGAGGGAGTATTATTATCACTCATCTGTCCCAAATTAACTGTCCACTTTCTAAATAAAGTATATATTAATGACAATTTTTTCAATTTTACCCTTCTTCCAACTCATCATTGAATACTCTTAGTTAATTAAAATGATCACTTTCCAACACATATTTAAGAGGTTGTTGGATATTGTGTGAGAGGAAGGAGAGAGAATACATAAATTTTAAATGAGATTAATAAAATTAATGAGGGTATTTTAGATTTTTGTTTACTCCCTCCGATTCAAAATATAAGTCTTTTTAGGGGTTTTCACACAAATTAAGATACTAATCAATATGACTAAAGTACCCCTAGTTAATACTTCAAACAACAAATAAATTAATGAAGAGTTGTATGGAAACTACACATTTTGATCAAAATGAATATTAACGTAGGGGTAAATTAGTCAATAAATGCACAATTATTGTAAAAAGACTTATATTTTGCAACAAAATATAAACTTTTAAAAAGACTTATATTTTAAATCAGATGGAGTATATTTATCATCAAAATCACCCAAATGATAATACTCATGCATTTGTCAAAGTTCACAGATAATTTGGGAAGGAGGAAGTAATTATTTTAGAACAAGCATGACAATGCACTAGTTTTAATGTAGATGAACACGGAATTTCATTTGTCTTATAGTTTTAATTTCACAATCATATGTAATCTAAAGCTACGTGTTTTAGCTGCAAAAATCAATATTGCAATCACTTATATTCTAAAGAACTTCACGGGGCATATATCAATATATGTACTATATATATCTAAGCAACGAAATTTTTTGTTTTGTTTTTATTATTGGGAAAGGAAAGTCAAGTTTTGAAATCTTGAGTTTTTGCACTAGATATATGTGGACAATAATGTCAATTACAAAACCTAATTAGTTTCTCTCACATTATAATTCTAACTAGTTAAAAGGTTAAACACGACTTTTGGATGTGCTATCAATAGTATTAGTATATAAAATAATACTCTTTCTGTCCTATTAGAATGTTCACGCATTTAACTTTTACAAATTAAGGAGAATAGTTTGACTAAAAGTGAATTACGACAATAGCCTCATTTAATTTATTCATGAATATTAATAGTAGGACTCATAAATGAGTGAAACTTGCATACTAAATAGTTATGAAAAATTGAATCTATTTCTTAAAAGTAAATATTTATTTTAGGACAAATAAAAATAAAAATAGAATATTCAATTTGAGACTTAGGAATTATGTGAAATTAGGAATGCAAGAACAAATAAGATTGTGAAGAAATTAGAGAATGGCATAAAAGTACAAAGCAAGTTATATATTTTCACTTGACTCTTTTTAAATTTTGGAAAAGGACAAAATTTGCATTTTTGTATTTCTTGGTAATTTCAAGTCATGATTTTGTCAAAATAAGATAAAGTCTTTATCCACATCTTAAAGTCCAACTAAAAAAGTTTCTAAAATGCTATTTTAGTTCCACAAGTATCACTAAGATTTATTATTCCTTGTCTTGTAGTAGTTTATATCTAATCACAAAAAGCAGGCTCAAGAAAGTAAATCCAAGCTTGGTCAACATAGATGGAGAAGGAGAGAAAAGACAAGAAGGAGAGAATTACGTGTCACTTTGAGTTGCCCAATATTTTAAAGTTAATTTTGATATGAATTAGTAGTTCACTGGATTATGTTGTACATATTCAATCACATCAAGAAAAAAAAATTTTTTTGCTGATGTTGATGAATTTAAACCAAATGATTCATATTATAATTTAAAAAAAAAAATATTATCTTTTTCCTGATATCGATGAATCTGTACGACATAATCTAATCAACCATAGTCCATAATAGAATTTTTTCAATTTTTTTAGATATTGCATGTTTTTTTTTTTAAAAAGAAAAGGGAAGGGGATTTTTTTGGGGCTTTGCTCAGTATCGAATCTCGGATTAAAATATTGCAAATGATAACGACATTTCTTAATGGGGAGTGATAATGCCAGAGTAAGAATCCTCCTGCAAGAGCGATTTACGTGCATGCGACAAAATTACCCCTTTAACATAATAACTAAATCTTTTAATTATTTTTTCTATTTTCTCTTCCAATATTTTCTCTCTATTCCTGGCATAATCTTTCTCTGTCCCCTAGATTCTTTCCTTATTTCTTCTCTCAATCTCTCGTGATTTTTGTTTCTACATCTGTTGTTTTTTTTTTTCGTTTTTTCCTCTCTCTCTGTTTTTTTTTTTCATTTTTTTCTTCTCTCCATCTCAAGTGATTTTGTTTTCTTCTTTGTTTTTTATTATTTTTTCTTCTCTCAATTTCCTCATTTTCTTGGATTGAATCATTCAACAACAATATAAAATCGAAAACTCAATAAAAATAATAAAATTTACCTCTTTTACCGAAAGTAGTTAAAAATTATCAGGACACACACACATACATACACACACACACACACACACACACACACACACACACATATATATATATATATATATATATATATATATATATATATATATATATATATATAAAAATTCAAAGTTAGACAAAAGAGCAAGAAGAGATAATGAAAGAGAAGAATGGAGAAGAAAACAAAATCACTTGGAGATGGAGAAAAGAAAAAAAACGAGAAAAAAACAACAGAGATAGGAAAAAACGAAAAAAACAACATATATGAAAACACAAATCATATGAAAATAGAGAGATTGAGAAAAAAAATAAGGAAAGAATCTAGGGGAGAGAGAAAGATTAGGCTAGGATATAGAGAAAATATTGGGAGAGAAAATAAAAAATAATAATTAAAAGATTTAGTTAATATGTTAGAGGGGTAATTTTGTCAAATACACGTAAATCGCTCTTGCAGGAGGATTTTTGCTCTGGCATTATCACTACCCTTTCTTAATAGTATTAGTTTAGAATATAATCATAGGCCTAATGATATTACGATTTATTCCTTATCTTATTTAGTTTTGTGTTTAGTTTATGATAATGATAATGATAACGATAACGATAACGATGGCTAGTTTGACAATTGTCTCACGTAATTAGTTGTATTCATAAGAATGGACAAGCATGAATAATTGTTATTAAGGCAAGATTATATGCATTATCATAATGGAAAGATACAAATTAAGCCACCTATTGCTAGCTAGCTTAAGCCTTTAATGGAAGAAATAAGACAAAAACTCATCTTTAGCCAACTAGTAATGCAATTATTGCAAACTAAGCTCAATTTGATTGAAGAAATTATATAATACAATTTGAATTGAAAATATTAACTAACAAATATTCATTCCAATTACCATTTCCAATTCCAATTCGTAATTTGAACCAAAAAAAAAAAAAAAAAAACTGGGATAAATGTTTATTGTCCATGCCTACGGTTTAGGCTCTAGACCTTGTTGATGATGATGCCCTCTTACTTGGCACATATGGAAATTTGCTGAGAGCCGTGTTGCTTGACGACCTTGAAATGATATAGACAATTAGATAAATAAGCAAAATTTTATTTTAGCAATTAGCTTCAGCAGAAAAGGCTGGACTGTATATATACCTGCTAATGCATGTGTTCTTTATATCTTTAAGAGGCGCACGAAGACCACTAGCGCGAGAACCATTCGATGTAAATTTATACGATGATATTACTGAAACAAAATTTTCCATTGATTTCTCAGCTATTTCAGAATAATGTCCCAAGTGAGAGATGTTGCACCCGAATTTTCCATCACCTGAAAAAAGGGAAGCGAGTGATGGCGATATTTGTTAAGGACTATGTCTAGATGTTCAATCTTGGCAGAGTACGATTCTTCATTTAATTCAATCAGGACAGATATAATAATCCAGGATTGAGTACTTAGGAGACTTGTATTTGATATGCAAAATGCAATTATACGGAGTTAAAATATTAAGTAAATAAAAATAAAACTGTCATTTTGTTTATTGATGGCACTTGGACAAGTATTTTCCTGCATTTAAATTGTAAACATATTAAGTTTTTCCCTGATTTTGTGGACACTTATATGAATAGATATGATCTTCCACTTGTTAATTCCGTAGTCGACAATTTTACGAACAGTTGATAAATCAATATAATGTATGATTATTGTAATTGCGTGTGACTGACAAGGACCGACAAAGTATTTGAGAATGAAATTCATACAACACAGTATCATACTCGCAGTTATGAAAATTCTTACTTTGGAGGGGGAGAACTGGATCGGTCAGCACGTCATTTTCCCTGGCATCTTCCTGAATTATAAAAGGAAAAATAGAGTTGAAAAATAACTCATTAAAAACCTTCTTCATAAAGAAAAAGGATGATAAACCTAAAAGTTGTAGTGGTGAACTAGAATAGAACCATAGACAAGAAAATTAATATAATTTTTTGAGAAAGATAGCACTTACTCTATCAACATTCATCATGGCCTTTCTTTTCTTTGTTGGGCCTTCTAGAGTATCGGTACCAAATGAAGAAATCTGCGGAACAGAAAATTTCTCTCTATCTTTCGTAAGGAAATCTTCTTCCTGGAGTTCTTCATATTCGACGTCCTGCCTATCCTTGCTTACTGAATGTTGTTGAGAGTAGCTACTCCGTATTCCGTTTCCTTTATCTATTTTAGTGATACCTTCAACCTCATACGGACGAAACGAATGTTTATCTTTGCGAACAATTTCTTCGACCAAGCAATTATCACTATTGTCATAGTGAGACTTGTATACAAAATCAGCAATGCTAGTTCGACATTTTTCAGTGGCTGCATCATCTTCATTGTCCTTCTTAAACTGATTACAATCCTGAGTGGACTTCTTCAGAAAATACGAACTCCTGACAATTACTTTTCCATTTTCTGCTCTTACTTTAATCTGACTTGAAATGGACTTATGTTCCCTGGACAACGCCTTAGAAGAAGGTTCATAGATTGCATTTTGCTGCACATTATGTTGTATTCTTCTGTCCTCTTCAATTTCTTCTGTGTCATTTATTCCTACATTAACAGGTAAAATATCATAAAGGCATGAAGTTTAAAAGCATCTTTTGATATTTTCAGGTTAAAGTGTAGACTCACCGAGACATTTCTGTAGCAGGGATTCAGAAGCTACATTAGCATCTGTATCGTCCACCTAAATAACACATAATTTTATGAAAGAAAATAAAATAAGAGATCAAAAAAAGATGAACAGCTGATGAAAAAATATACTCACCGACTCTGGTACTGCTGTTGTTGAGTTGTTTATCTTATCAGAATTATCCTCTGCCCTAATATCTGTCAAGGGACTAATACTTCCAAGCTCCGGATTTATTTGCCTAGGTGAATTTCGAGGAATTCGGAATTTCCTTTTTGCTTCAAGAGATGCAAAACCTTTGTACGTCAAGTGAAACAAGAATCTTGTGACACAAGTTGTTAGCATACTAATAGATAAGTGTTAATATATAAAGCTTAGAAGTTCATATTATTGTCCAGCATGGCACCAAGAAATGCAGGAATACCTTCTTTTTTTTTACTCAATGATCTTAATTGCAGATAAAAATGAATCGGAAACAAGACAGAAGTTACCAAACATAAATATGTATGAAACGTCTGGAGATATAGATGGTTTCATGAGCTTGGAATAGTTCAGAGTGGATATTAGCAAAAGAACAATACACACAAAACATAGACTGCAGTTTGCTAGATAAATTCTTCCCGGAAGCCAAATTAAAATGTTTGATAGATGAAGAGAGGCAGTAAAGCAGACTCCGAAACACAAGGTTCCGAGTTCGACACCCCTGCCCCAATATAAAAGAACATTGAAAAAAATAAATAAAGTAATGAAGGATACAGAAGTAGTTAGTCAAGAGGTTTTTCTGTACAGGCAAATCAAGCTTTTTCTTTTCAGCTTCAGTTTTAAAATGCTTTAATTGGTGAGTTTTCTTATGTTCCAATTCAGCACCACCAGCACAATCACCCTGTGCATGAAAAGAAGAAAATTTTAAACATAAATTTCATCTGTTAAAAGAAAATATGAACCTGAAAATAATAGTGATATTCACAAGTAAATAAATTAATTACTGGAAAATAAGAACCACGCCGAACAATCAACATCAAAGTAAACATAATTTATCATATTTAGAGTACATATAACTTAATATTAACCTAAAAGTGAGGAGTGGCCAAAAGTATCTATTGGAGCTTTACCATTCAGATGAAATAATTAAATTATGGCAAAAACATTACATTACAAGTCCAAAAAAAATGTTTCTCACACTGAATGCACACTATAGATTGGAATTATGTGGAAGAGTTATTTGGTAAATTTCCTGTAAAACCTAACATGTTACCATCACCACACCTTGTAGCCAGATATTCTAACTCACGCAAACTAATGGAAATCTTGCTAGGTAATCACTACAAGAAATAATTCATGGGAAAGACGAAAGACCAGCAAAGAAGAAATTTAAATTCTGTGGATTAAATAATGCAAAAAAGTTTAAACAGTTTCCAGAATAATGATAATGATTCAGAGAAAATATCAATACTAAGATACCTCTAATTGCATTTTAGTAAAAGGATCAAGGTCACCTGTTGCAATGCCTTTCCCTATATGTTGAGGTATCGATGTAAAAGTTGGTTAAGGTCTGAGAACAATGATTAAATTGAAAATAGAATATTCTGAAAGAAGAAAGTGCAGATTCAAAATAACTCAAGGATATGGGCCTAAGAAGTCTAGATTATCATCAACACCATCTGGTAACTCAAATAAATGGACAATATCTTCAGTAACGGGATTATAGACTCGTTGATGCTGGAACGTTAACATTGCCTTCTTGAAAGATTCCTCATAGTCTGAGGAAATGGCACCACTATTGTACTTCAAATGCTTTATTACCTGCAATCAGGAAAACAAGAATTTCAAAAAATATATCTCAGATTTCGGTGCTCCTTATACTTATTTGGTTGTTTGTCGATAAAAGGCACATAACTAACGAGATACCTTGTCATAAGTTTTGAACTTCTTCATCAATGCATGGGCCTTTTTTAGACCCATTCCAGGCAAAGATTGCAAATAGTCACACCCACTCAAAATGCACATCTCAAGAATCATCTGTTTGGTAAAGCCTGTCAAATTCAATTCCTTGTTTTGCTCTATCATGGAATAACGGAATTCAACTCCTTGACCGAACTTGTCCATTTTGTAAATGACCTTCAAAAAAGGATCAGAGGAAATGCATAAATGTCAATTATCCAGAAATATTCAAGAAAGAAAAATAGTAAGTTTGTAAATCAAAAGACATATTAAAGTTCGGCTAGGTGCAGTAATACTCATATCCTTACTCTGGGACAACCAAATGCAATTAAATCTGAATCCTCAGTTATAATTGCATCAACCTGTTTGCTGACTGCCAAAAATGTCATCTGGGCATCGGCCTCATACGGCGCCACTATGTAACCTATATTCTCCTGTTTTAAGACCTTTTAAACACAAAAAGACATTGTAATCAATATTTAGCTATGGGAAATGAACAAACTTTAAGCTACAAAACTGTTCTTATATCAATGGCACATCAATAACCTGGATTAGGTCATATGCAACTGAAGGTGATATATCAACAGCCTTCTGATAACATTCATAAGCAGCAGCTAAGTTACCATTTGACTCATGCTCCATAGCACGAGACATGTTTTCCCTCCTTGACCTGTAGTTGAAACAATGTACTATATTACAGTAGGTTATATATTAAACCTACTATACAGATCAGCTTCAAACTTATCATTTCTTTTCATGATAACTCCATTGCAATACTGTGCCATACAGATTATGAAATTATGTTCATCAAAAGGCCGAGAAAGGTATGTCCTTCAACATCCCACCAAATTTTTTTATTATGTCCATTAAACTTTTGTTGTTCTACTTCTACATAATTGATTTTTCCTTATAAATTTTCCGGTTTTCTACTTGCCTTGCCCAATAATGGCATTCCTTTCTACTTCTTCCAAACTAATTACTACACATTTGATATTATTTGTTTCGTGATAGTCTAATAATACATAGTGGTGAACTGCTAGAAACCATTTCATGGAAAATTTTACTCAAGCTATGCCTAACATGCTTAGTGGACTTGTTCTCAATCTATTGCGTCCGCCCAACATCATGATTGACAAAGGCAGAATTGCTCGTGTCGTCACCTTGTCAATCAAATATGGTGAATGCAAAGTATTTATGAAAAGACTCAACACAAAGTCGGTCATTATTAAAGAAAATATGTTCCTTTACTCCGAATTACTAATGTAATCACCTAACTCCTCATGTTGCAAAAATATTCGACCAACTTGATAATTTGGGAGAGCTCAATTTGATCGTTTGGGAGAGCGATTTGATTTGATGCATTGAGACAGATCAGTGCACAATCTATTCAATCATGTTCAGAATCCTAGTAACGACGACGAACATTTTAGAATGTGTATAGTATTCACAATGAAAGAGAATAGCTATAGTTTCTACTAAAAATACTCATGCCAAGGAAAAACATTGCATCAGTTTCATATGCCAACATGGATATATGAAATATTGTCACTATTCAAGACTGTTCTGCTACACTTTTTGGTCAGTTGTAATGATCGATGATAAGATTAACTTGGAACATATGATGATTTGTGAAATAGAAGATACCTTAAACATGTACACCACACAACTAAGCAGATTGAACCAACTAAAGGAAATTGATAAGTACAAAAAACACATACTATACCTGGCACGCTTATTCTCTTGTTCACTTTTCATAGGAAGAAGACCTCCATCAAACACAAGTATAGGCTTCACACCATAATGCCGCAACAAATTTACTCTGTGCATACAATAGTTGATATGCCTGCAGAAAAAGTCTGTGTTAGACCAAACCAGGAAAAAAAGAATAGTTTCTCATCTTGCTCTTTTCGCTTCAGTTCAGCACCTAATAAAATTTCCAAAACTTATACTTGCAGCTAAATTGCTAAAAAACAAAAATTTCCTTTCTTTTTTGAGCAACTTATTGCTTTTATCTGGGATGATTTCATTCCAAATATGCTCCAAAGACTCAAAACTAAAGTCTCCTAGAGTTCCATTTTTCTCTCTAACCCGCTATTTCCCCAATCTCCTGCTCCTATTGCAGGAAATGCACTTGCAAAAGGGGATTTTTGCACAAAAAGGAACCGGTCCATAGAGCAAATAGGCACAAAACTCAACCAAAAGAAAACAAAAAAGAAGCCATTATTATGCTAAAGAAAACTATCAATTCATAACAGTAGAAAATATATCACATTCATAAGCGTTGATCAACAAAATCCACAACTCCATTTGCACGCATTACGGATAATTATAGCATCAATTAAACTAACTACAACAAGAAATCCATCTTGCTAACCCATTAAAATACCCCCAAAAATAAAACCCACAAATGAATTGTATCATAAACATTCATACATTATAAAATTAACAAATAAATCTGTGAAAAAGAGTAATACTTGGAAGTCGGAAGGCCTTTGCAGAGTTCTTTGCTGCAAGAAAGAGCCCCTTTGTGAAGCCAAGAATAAGTATCAATAGCAACGCAGCTGCCTTCTAAATCTCTAATGTGAATGGGCAACATGATCGATTTCAAAAGGGGCAAAAGGCCTTGAATACCCATCTTTTTTGTCTCAAATCTCAAACTCTTGGGCTCTCAAGAATCATTCTTTTGGGGGATTATTTAGGGATGAGAAGAAATGGGTTTTGAGCAAAGATGAGTTTTAGTGCCCTAATTTGCAGCATTAGAACGAGACAGCTCGATATTTGTATCGAGTGGGGGAAAGTGGAATGGCGGGAAAAAACAGGGAAGAGAATTCTTCTTCTAGGGCTTATTGCGTTTTACTAACCTAAGTTATGAGGCTTTGCACTTTTGTCCTAAATGTTAAAAAAATATTACCTATGAAGTCTCGTGACCGTTAGTCAATGCAAATGGTCGGATCTAGCCATTTTCCACTTCCTTTTTATATTCTCACCCCTCTTGTTGACCACAAATATCGATGGACTTTCTCTTACACGTTTTTCATCAAGATTCAAGACTTTGGGCGAGATCTTTTGTCAATCTTCTTAGATCGGTTTGTTGGTGGAAGTATATGGATACACAGTTTATATCTGGGCCCTTTCTTGAGTTTCCACCTCTTTTCTAGGTGATTCTTTATATCGTTGATACGTCCATGTTTTTCTGAATCGCCATCTACGAAAGAGGTTGAAACTAAGTGCTTGCCTCTGGGGTTCGAGAATGGCGATAAAGATGTTGCGGAGAAAATTATCTTTTGTTTGTTTGTTAAATTATTAGTAGTAGTTTTAGTTGCTTCCCACCTAGGTTATTTGGGGTGTGAGTTATTATCTGTTACCTTGTGTAATTTTTATTTTTTGTCTTGTTTGATTTTTTTCCTTTCTCAACTCCTCTCTTTGGTTGTATTAGAGAATGAGTTTGAAAACTAGTTAAAAAGCAAAAATAAATAATGTGTCACGTCTTCTTCCTTAATCCCCCGCCAACCAAAGACCCCTTTTTCATGTCCATTCACCCTCCTCGATGCCCCATCCTCCCCAACACCCTGAAACATTCAACTTCCCCTCTGCCCCTTAAAAGCCCTCATGTTACTGACCCTTGTTAACTTCCCCACCTCTACAACTCTCCAATTTCTAGACTACCACAAACATTTCTGCTCCAATATTTCTTATTTCATAGGTGGAGCTAGAACTTCATGCTGGAGTGACAAAAGATGATAAATATTACATAAATCATAATTGTAAGAAAAAAAGATAAATTTTGTTAATAATAATTTTCAAATTTTATAAAAATAAAATAAAATTGTTAAATATTTTCTTGGGGAGAGGAAGACACTATTGCCACCTGGCTTCGCCATTGCCTTAGCCTGACATTTTCTCTTCAACAAAGACTAATAGATAACAACATTTTTCAACGTTTCACTTCAATTTCAAACCAATTAAGAAACAGTAAAATCCATAAACAAATTTCCATGGTTCCTAGAAATGCTTGATAATGTAGTTTAGAATTAAAATTTGATTCCTACAAAAGAGAATACGGTGAGGCTAACTTTCTGAACTTGCTCTGATACTTAAGTCCATAATTGAATCACAAATAGAAATTTTAATGACAACAGTATGTAAATAACTAGTAATTATAAGAATCAAACATTGACTTCTAAGTAAACCCTAGAAGGATTCGAAAATCCTAGATCTTCCAAGATCTTTGTCTCTTTCTTTGTCTGATTGATCCTCTAAGATTCTCTCAGGATCTAATAGTTTTCAAATAGCGTGTGATTCTTAATTTATAGGAAACCCTAAACCGCATCTAACTACCTCGCCCTAGCTCGCTATGGCATGATTAGGCGTAGACCTCCTCGTGTCAAATTCTCACAACCTGCTTGGGAGGCAGGCTAATGGATTCCTACATGGGTCGGGTAATCCATCCCGAGATACAACTTCATCATCTGCCATCTCGCAAAGTTTGACACCAAAGCACCTTGCGCGTAAGAAAATTAAAATGTCAGAAAATGCCAGTTCAGTTCTAAGTGCAACAGATGGTCCATATAAGAATGACGTCAGTGCACACGAATAGTCGCAACCGCCCAGGTTTGGCCTATAAAAGATCACACGATGAGCAAGTTCATCATCAAAATTGCATTCCTGCAAAATCACAAGAGAAAAGAAAAACATTTTTCTGTCATTGGTTTCCATATACCCAATACTTAATCCAAATGTCTCTCAAAGCATAATTGAGTTACTGTACAAAAGAACCCATTACAAAATGAAAAGGGTAAATGTTGATTGCTGCGAATTGACCTACGACCAAAGTGTCGTCACTTTTCAGGCGGAATTTCCACTAGACTTGATGAATCTTCCATATTCCGATGTACGTCGATGCCACAACGGTCACTAGAGAGTAGCACTGTCAAACGGACCGGTACAGTCCAATCAGGTCCAAATCCGTAACGGACTCACTCTAAACGGACCGGACCGGACTTAGTACATTTTTTGGCGGACCTTAAAATGGTAAGTTCATACCCAGTCCGCGGATTACGGACCGGTCTGCAGACTTTCTTATTTTTTTGACAATTTTAATGAAACTAGTAAATAAAAAATAAAAAATAGTTAGTATGTTGCATCTCAATAAACTACGGACCGACCTAAAGTCAATAATAAAAATTTCATCATATCAAGGTACAAAAAAAGTAGTAACTCAATACTAGTTTACATCCCAATTAACATCATCATCCATATAGCTAGTAAATGACAAACTCAAGATACATACGATTAATTGATTTTATAAAAGTTAATTGGTTTCATGAGATGTTAAGTTTAAAATTTAAAGAAAGAGTTAAACGAATTGTAATGTTTTTTGTTATGTTTCATCTTCCACTTTCTCAAGTTTCATATTTGGATTTCGAGTAGATTAGGGTTGGAAATCTTTGATATTGATGTATAAAAAATAAAAGAAATAATATTTATGAGTCCGGAATCGGTCCGCAAAATCTAAGTCCGTTTTTATATTTTAATTTTACGGACTAATTCGCAGACTAGTCCAGATCCAAACGGATCCGGACTCAAAATACCCGCATTTAAACGGACTATTATTTTCAAGTCAATACCCAATCCATTTAGTGCAAATTACGGACCTTCTGCGGACGATCAGTCCGTTGACAGAGATACAGTTCCAAAAACTCAATTCGTGGAAGATTCTATTTTTAACATCATAAACCAGTCCTAGGTAGAGAAATATGACAGGGCCGTCAATATGCCCCCGGATTAGGATATTATGATGTCGACTGAAGCCGATCGAGCCAGTTCTCCTCATGGGAGATCTAGTATTCCTTTTTCTTGATCTTCTCCGATAGTTGCTAAATTATTATGATTTGATGTCCGCATAATTCCAATTGAATGACACCCTAATTATAATGGGTTTTATTCTGGGGTGCCGAGCAATAGGGATCCCGGCAAACTTGGATGTTTTTCTCCTACTTCTACAAGCTAGAGGCCCGAACGCTGAAAAATAGTACCAGCTGAACCGTCAAATTGAAGTTCATGTGTTGATATCTCTGCCAACTTTAATCAATAGATGAAATGAACTATTTTTCTATGTCGGGCTCCCTCTAAATTTTTAAAAATATTATTATTTATTAAAATTTTATGTGTATTTTGAAAAAATTTGGAAAATTATATTAGTTTCGCCCTCCAAATTTTTCTTTTTGCTTTTTTTATTGCACCCAAAAATTTTATCAGTTTCGGCCTCCAACACCAAATTCTTAACTTCGTCCCTAGTCCCATAAGATATTTTGATAGTGCACATCCTCCTGAGGGCACACTTGATTTCTATGCGTAGAAAACGCTGAATGTCTTCAGTTGATGATGTGTATTAGTGAAAACAAGTACAAACACGTGTTGTTTCATGACGGACTTGTCCGAACAACGAGTTTTTTTTTTTTTTTTGCTAAATAAATTATATTTACATTAATCACAAATAATGGCGCCATTACAATCAAAAAGTGAAAATTTGAAAATACAGAAAGTAATAGCTTATACAACGATTTAAAAAATCACGATAACGATGACAAAAGACACACCCAAGAAAAACTTGGATGGTTAGGAAAAACAACTAATAAAACTAAGAAACTAAATAAATACATAATCTTCTTCTTCAAAGATCTTCTATCGTAATCCACTAAACACAGGGAATAGGAGAATATCACTTTCAATATCTTCAGTCGACAATTTATGGGGACCATGGGCGTATCAACCGTCCCTATAAATTGTCTCGAGAAGATGTAAAAAGATGATAAAGGGCTCGGATCAAGTCCGGGGTTGAACACATCCTCCTAGAAAAATAGAAAAAAAATCTAGATCTGCGAAGATCTGAGACTCATCTAACCACTGCGTCTTGAATCTTGAAGAAAAAAACTCTGAAAAATGTTTCATATGATTCGTAGTACAAAATAGAGTAAGATTAACGGAACAAAAGGATCAAGATTTGACCATTGGCAGAGGAGAGAAAGAGAGCAGGAGGAAGAGAGGAGGAAGAGAGAGAAGAGAGAAAAGCGAAAAAAGTTGGGTGGCATTGTTAAGTACGCTTTTCTTCTAATCTTAACACTTTGTTTTTTCCTTAAAAGCGCATGTTATTCCCCATGTCCTCATTCGAAAAGCGGGTGGACCAAAACCCCGTTTTTTTTTTTATGTCTATATGCACATGAGGAGTGATTGCAATGAACATTCTTCAAGCTATGCTCCATCTGGTAGGGGGCTGCAATGGTCGAGAGCTTCGAGGACTTCGACCTGGAAGAAAAACAGAAGAAGCTAGCCTCCAAACGAGCTTAAATCTCTAATCTAAAATTCTATTAAATACGAGCTTAAGTATTTTTTATCTTGAGTTTGGCTAATGAAACAGTTAAGACATTTAATCACTCAAAACTATTAAGGGATCAGTATATAAGTATTTGATCCAACTTAGAAATCCCTCTTAAAATGTTTTGAACTCACGACTTTACCCTAACAAAAATTGGCGGATCATAAATGTAATCAGCTAATTAGCTGGATCACTTAAAACTTAAAATTATATTTGCTATTCTCTATTAGCTATTTTCCACAAAAACCTTATAGAAACTCTTTATGAATAAATAGGAAATTTTTCTCATTGCATCTTTAAAGAATTGTTTCCAACTCATCGTGGGACATTTCTATCCTCAATGCACATTTGGACATGCATTTGAAATTCAAGGGTCAGTGGATTGAGCGTGTGCACCATATCCTAGGTTTCCGCCCCCCCCCCCACCCCACCGGGTCAATTAAGGGTAATGCCCTCGAGTTTGCAGAGGTGTACGCCCACATTTCCGAGCCCCTAGGCGAGGATGCCACGCACCTCGCGGTTGACCAGCGGGCCCGGGCCCTGATTTTCCTCTGCATGGCCACTTTTCTCTTCCCGGATAAGTCCGGGTCGCGAGGGAACATGCACTATCTCTTGCTCATCAGCGACGGGGACCTCACCGATGACCCAAGATTCTCGGGCCGGCGCGACTCTGTCGTACCTATACCGCCAGATGTGCATCTCTGCACAGGCCGTCTCTAAGGACATAGTTGGCTGTTGCCTGTTGATCCAGATTTATGTAATTGTTAATGACTTTTTTTTATTGTTTACCTGCAAATTTTTAAATATTTGATGATTAATCTGTGTTTGTTTGTACCAGTTGTGGGCGTGGGAGCGCATTTCATTTCTCCGGCCGGCGAATCGGGGAGAGATTATGAATGAACCTCCCGCGGACGGCCGAGCATACGGGGCGCGTTGGAACACCGCCCGGAGTTTCAAGAACACGCCGAAATCTCAGCTGACGGTGTTTAGCCACGACTCAGCTTGACCGATCGACTGGACGCTCGTGGGGTAAGGTTTATCGTATTTTTCGTGTGTTTGTTTTTTATTTGCGCAATTAATTTATGCTAATGTACAATTTTTTTTACGATTCATGTGAGGCCGTACTCGATCAGGGTTATTGCTGCTCGGGTCTCACGCGATGAGGGCTTCCCTGTCCCACTGCTCGGGCCCGTACGCCACTCGTTTGTTTCGAGTTGGTTGAGTTTCACATGCCGGACCGGGTTGCTAGGCAGTCGGGTTCCCAAAGCAGTGATACCGACCCTATCGGTGGCGGAGGGTACGGCGAGAGGCGAAGACGTCCCACACCCACATGGCGGGGGCCGAATATGAACCCAGGGCGAAGAAGCACAAAGACTACATAGCCATGTGGGATGCCCGACAGGATGCACTGGCGAACGCTGTCCCGGTCCCCAGTAATGTGATCTTACCAACCCGTGAGTACATGGATTGGTACCATCGCATTACCGTGTACCTCCTTACAAACCCACACAACAGGGATGCCGGTCCACTCCCGATGGGCATTCCACCCATCGCGCCTTCTGAGGACATTATTGTAAGTTTTGTATTTTTGTTTGTCTACATTGCTTTTCCTTGTTTATAATATACTGACACGAGAATTGATGTTGCAGGCGGATGCCAATAGACTCATCTCGACTGAGCTCGATAAGCCGGCTTCCAACTCAATCGGCCACTACAGGTCCCTAGTCTCCTGGGCTTCAAAGACAATCAAAGAGGCGTTCGTGGCGGCCGGGAAGTCCCTGACCTGTAGATCGAGAGCTGCGGATGTGGCAGAGTCGGCAGTTCTGGAACCGGTGACGCAACCGAGAGAGCCTGTTCCGGCCCGGTCCCAAAGAGGAAGGCAAGGTACGCGGAGGCAACGGGATGCCGCGCGGGAGGACTTGGCGGCGAGGCGACAACGACAGTGCAGCGGGCCACGGAGTCGGCTGCACCGGCGACAGATCCCAGCATGATCCCTCGGCATGCATCACGCTTTCCCAGTCAGGTCGACGTACCCACCCCTTTTGAGTACCAATTTGCATCACCCGGTACTTTTTCAGCGAGTTTTCAGACGGGTGGGGATCCTGGTGTCGGGCCCTCTACATCTGCACAGCCGGGCTTCTACTAGGGAGGGACGCCTTCGTACAGCCTGCACATCACTGAGACGCAACAGCACACTCCGTTGCCGATAAACCCCGAGGAGCGGATATTTATCGACCACGAAGGCGCGGAGGTCATCTCAACCAATTTTGGTAGCGCCGTGCGGGTGAGAGATGGCAGCCTTTACTTCCTGCGACCGGCCCCGAAACACACCGTTCCATACTGATGAGCCTATATTTTACCATTATCTTGGATATTCTCATATTTGTTTTGAGCTTAATTGAGAGAAATTAATATATTAAATTAGTCTTTATGAGTGAATATGCCTAAAAATATTCTTATGAATTTAATTCACTAATTTCTAATATTTGATACAGGTGTAAGGGCAATTCAGACATTAAAGGAAAAGAAGAATTATATTTGGCATGTGCTAAATTGGAAACCGATTCCAACTCAAATTAGAAGATTGAAGATATGCAAATTTGTTACTTGCCAAAAGTTGAATTCAAAAAGGAATAGAATTTGGAGATTACTATAATTTCGAATTGGAATTCTAGAAGGAATCAGAAATCAAAGTCTTTCACTGCCTTAAAGAATCTTGAAGAATTGTATTTTATATCAACTACTTAAGAAGAGGAGGGAGAGTTTTGATATATGTCAATTACTTTAAGCTAGGAGATTTCTATTGCTATAAATACTCTATACTAGTCTTAGGAAAAGATATTCAGCATTCATTAGTTTTGTTTTAGGTTTTGTTCTCTCTAATTAAGCTCTCTTCAAGAGTTGGTTTGAGAGTTCTTTATTTACGCATTTGTTAGAACAAGATTCAAGCTTTCATTATTCCTTTGCTTTTGGAGATTGATACAATTTAAAGTTCGAGACTTTAATCGAAACAGTGATGTTTTCTTATACTCTCTTCTTTACTTTGTTTATTATTTTCTTCTCTAGCATGAACTAAACTTTTAATCTAAGGCCATGATGTAGCTAGATTAATTTTATATGTAACTTCTTGTGATCTTGTTATTCAATGAGTGTGTGGAAGTAATTTTAGATTAATGTTCTTAATGCGTTTAGATGATTGATCACCGTTTAAATTATCTTTACATTAACTTGGAAAATTTGCGACAGCTGACCTTGTTAATTGGGTTAAATAATCTAAACACAAATTGCATGTAAGATAGACATATACTTGTATGATTTGTGCGATCTCTTTGATTTCATATGTTTAATGCGTTTTTATGGGTTAAAATCAACATAGACATATAGTTGGTTTATTCATGAGAATAGGTTTAATAAGCCTTGAAAGAGGTTATTAGATATAATTGGAAATCGATCGATTAATGAAACTCACTTTAGAATAACATATCGTTAGGATAATATATTGGTTAATTTAGTGAATTCATGTGCCTTAGATCTTCATCATATCAAAACTTCTTATTCAAGTTATTTGTTTTATGTTAGTTAATTAATTTAGTTTAATCATCATCAACCTTCGGATTTATTTTACTTGCTTTTGATCATTGTAGAATTATTTACTTAGGAATTAATTAATCATTATTCTCTGTGGGATCGACCTTGACTACTACAACATCGACCTAGTACACTTGCTAGTATAGATTTTGCGTATCAAGTTTTTTACACACCTTCGTCGCCGTAGATAGGTTTTCATTTACGTTGTTTACGTTTCGTTCATTGTAGTTACGAAGAATGTTAATTTTTTTCGGTTGTAAAATATTATTACGATAATTCTGTTGCTTGTTTTATATTAATATACAATTTATTTATTTTCTTGCTCAATTTTTAGTAAGTATTGTGTTTTGCAAATATTGTTTTATATATAATACAAACACCTCAGAAAAATAACCTCTGGAAAAAAAAACCAAGTGTTGGGCAAACACACTGCCAGCCCATAACGGAAGTCACACTTCCGTCCCGGGTTCATAACGGAAGTGGGACTTCCGTTCTGGTCACGTGGCAACGCGCGTGGGAAAAGCTGCCACGTCAGCCAGAACGGAAGTCCCACTTTCGTTATGGCCCCGGGACGGAAGTGGGACTTCCGTTATGGACAAAAATGTTTGTCCCACTTTTTCGGGTGCCATGTTATGACTGATCTGGAAAAACTGGGCCAAGCCCATGCAAATCCCCGACTCTTTATTGGATAGAGTTCTCAGTGAGTTTTTGTCCAAAATTGTTTCGGATGTGTACGGAAGATTATTTGACAATGCGACAATGGAAATATTTCTTCATAAAAGTGAACATTTCGGGAGATAATCATTTTCCTAGATTCAAGATCATAGACTTTTCAAATATTTTTGTCCCATTGAATATCCGACAAAAATACATTTAGTGGATCGTTCGGTGAATTTAGCTCTTGCGGAATTTGTGTTATATGCATAATAAATAGACCAAAAAACTCGAAGGTGGTCAAATTTCGATGGTCTTCCAATTAGAATCTCATAAGGAGTTTTATTATCTAGGATTTTACTAGGAGAGTGATTGACAAGATACCATGCGGTTAAATTGCACTCCCCCTAAACAAATTGGTAGATGGGCCTCAAAATGAATTGGGATCGTGCGACATGTACGATGTGCTTATTTTTTCTTTCTACCAGCCCGTTTTGTTGAGGAGTGTAGACACAAGATGTTTCGTGAATGATGCCAGTTTGGGTTAAGAAATCTCTAAGATTTAGAAATTATGTTCCATTATCACTCCTAACTCTTTTGATGACTCATTGAAACTATGGGGAAACCATGGGGAAACCATGTTGTGAAAATTAATAAAGACATTTTTTTTCACTTTTTTCTTTAAGGAGATAAACTTAAATTAACACACCTAGATAAATAATCCACCAAACAGAGAAAGTAATGTGACACGTTCAATGAGGGCGTTTGATATTTACCCCCATAAATCACAGTGTATTAGTTCGAAAGAATGTTTCGCCTTATTATGACTAAGAGGAAAAGGTAATCTAAAATATTTGGCACGATAACAAATATCACAATGTCTGGATTTATTGTTTGAGAGAGTTATTGGAATAGGAATATTAAATAAAATACCAAAATATGAGAGTCCGAGTCTTCGGTGCCACAGTTTACAACTTTCTTCTAAACGGATAGCTGCCATTATTTCACCTTGGTGAGTCACGCCTTTGAGACGATAGATACCCCACTTAGCTCACATTCCCAATCAACGTCTTCTGGATTAGGTCCGACACAACACAATACTCTGTCAAAGTATGTGACACAACATTGTAATTCCCGTGTTAATTGAGAGATAGAAATCAAATTGCATGAGAATTCTAGCATATACAAGACTTTAGCGAGACGAATATAAGAGTTTAAAGTCACTGTACCATACTGTTGTGCGCAAATACGTTTCCCATCAAGCAAACTCATGCTAATAGGAATTACAAAATTTTGTAAATTTTCCAATTTATTTTTCTCGCAAATAATATGATGAGAGGCACCGCTATCAAGAATCAATGGGAAAGTATAAAAGGAAAAGTTTTTACTAGTAGTGTGGAAAGCTGAAGCCTTATTTTCTTGGTGTATTCTGGCTATTTCTAGAGCCAATTCTCTTAATTGTACTTTGTCCGAAGATGTGGTAGCTATTTGCTACACCGAATAGGCCGCGTCATTCGCTGGTCCAGAGTAGCTCGCGCAATGCGCGGTGGTGTCAATGACACTGCTTGTCTCCAACGTAATGGTCTATGATTAACTACCAATTACAATATACTACACACTATTTAGGTAACTACTATACATTAGTTGGAAACCAATTAAGTACATGTGCTAATTGATTAAACAATAATTATACAATCTCATAAATAATTAGGTAATTCATAAATATAATTTCCAATAAAGGACAATATCATCCGCAAGAAATGTAAAGCATAAGAATTAATGGTCAACTGGCCCTTCATGCTTATCTAGGGGTGTCAATCGAGTTATGTGAGTTGAATTTGGCTTAACTCACGCTCAACTCACATAAAATTTGAAAAGCTCAGCTCACGCTCAATTCCCCGGAAAAGCTCACAAACATTGAGCTCACGTTCAGCTCACATTTTAATGTGAGCTCGAGCTGAGCTCACGAGCTAAAAGCTCAGCTCACGCCAATTCCCCGGAAAAGCTCACAAACATTGAGCTCACGTTCAGCTCACATTTTAATGTGAGCTCGAGCTGAGCTCACGAGCTAAATTTAAATTAGCAAAAAAACAAAAATCATGTAGAAAAAATAATATAATATAACGAGTATTGAAACTAAATTCTGACAAGAATACAAATATACATAATAATACAATGTGTCACACCCCATAACCAGGGTCGATGACATGGCAGTGTCTCATTGGTTAGTGAAACACCAAAGCCGACAACCAGAGTTACTAAAAGAAATTCAATTATTAAATAATCCGAAACAAGAGTTCAACAGCGGAAACTAATTATTACAAATGAAATTGTTCAACGATACTAATAATAAAATAAACTAAATTCTTAAATTTAAACCGGTTATGAATCACTCTTCATAATCCCCATCACAAATACCAACATCTTCGTAGTGTTGCTCATCACCTAAATCATCTGCACAGTAAAAGAGGATGGACTGAGCTTCGGTGCTCAGTAGGGACCAACAACAAGAAGAAACAAGTAATAAAAAACAAATAAGCTAAGTAGCCATATTCGTCGCATCTAAACGCTTACATAACCGAGTGCACAACAAGCACCACGCATTGCTCGTACACTACACTCGATTACAACACCGTTTAAACACTAAGAAAATCACTACCGCTATGACACACAATCCCGCCACATGAGCTGACTCATCTATTCACTCCCAATCAACAATAACGGTAATGGCCCTAGCTATTATCCGAGCTAGGGACGACTCGTGAAAAATGCAGGCGCGGGTTTGGTACGGTCCCCCAAACGACGGGCCCAGGGTTTAAGGATCCATTCTTTTTATTGTGTCATTACCCACCATAGTGGACTCAACAAAGCCATTACCGTCCCAATGATAACCTCATCGGGTGAGGGTTCAGAGACGCGTATATCAGAAGACCTCTCGGGTCACAGAATCGATGATCGAATGCGATGAGCGAACGAATCCTGCTAATTAGTCGTTCCTAGACAAGAGCTCAGTAGGGGCGACGACTCGGTCGACCAAAATCACATATGACTAAAAACGACATGACCAAACAAGACGACTCAAAGTATGAACCAAGTAAGATGATCAAAACGATAACCAATTAGACAAGTTCGTAAAATAGCCAAACACGATCCACATTACACGAATAACACTTAACAATAATGAATTACGTAATTTCAAGTATAATAACGCAGTAATTCAATTTACGATTCATATTATAACGCATTTAAATCAAGTCCAAAACAGTTTATGTGATATCGAAAGCAATAAACACAATTAATGCAAATATTTTGTAAATAAAATAATTTATTCGCTTTTACTGTGCAGAAATAAATGCGAGAATTAAAAGACGAAAAGGTCCCTACCTTATCAAAAGCAATTGATAAATAGAAAATCCGAGGCAGCAATGCCCAGTCCTACTCGCGGAGCTATAACTTTCTGCTCGGGAATCGAAATGGCGTTCCGTCTGCGCTCGCTCGAAGCTTATTCGATTATCTTCGAATCGGTATATAATAGGTTGAAAACGGACAAATAACGCTCCCTCGGTGATCTCTCAAAGTTGTTAAAAAAATATCGAACTTACCAAAATCTCTCAAGAAAATGTCTACTGTTGCTTGCGGCTAGTAAACTGCCCAGCAGCTTTCCTTATTTTCTTGTTATTAGGCACGCATCCCCCAGGCCTCTAAATCCCTTAGGCTTTATATATATATATATATATAGAGGTATACTACCCCCGCACAAAACCCATGATCCCATGACCCCATAACTAGCAATGGAAAATGGGTTAACCCGGCGGGTTCGGGGCGGGTCGGTGAACAGTGGCGGGGCGGGGTTGACCAGTCAATGGGTCATGGCGGGTTGGGTCGAAAATATAATATGAACAACCCACCCCGCCCCGCTTGGAAAACCCGTCAAAGGTGGGCCGAGTCATGGGTTTGTCGAGTTTGGCGGGTTGAACGGGTTGGGTTAATTTTTTTTTTTTTTTTTTTTTGGATGAGTTTAAGTTGGACATAATAAATAAGTATAAGTTAGACATACATATAGATAAAGCCACCTTGTAGTGGTGGGGGGTTTGGCATGGACCCCTACCGGTTTTATTAATAACAAAATTAGTGCTACATAGGAGGGGGACTTATGTGGCCTAAACCTCCCACATGAAATTACATTAAACTATCTAATATTACTAAGTACTAAACTTAAATGAAAAATACATAATAAAATAAACATTACAATTTAATATGAAAATACATAATAAAATAAACATTACAATTTAATATGAAATTGCATAATAAAATAAACATTACAATTTAAAATACTTACCTCTAATCTTCATCTTCATCTTCATCGTCGTCCTCATTAACTATTGCATAGTAATCTTCAACCACGTTAGGATCAACTCCCATCTCCCTCAACTCAGCATCAAACCAATCATTCGAACACATACATGCCTCCAAACTCTTTGGTGCCAACCGACTCCTAGTTTCATCCAAAATCCTTCCACTTAAACTAAAAGCTTGTTCTGAAGCGACAGTTGAAACCGGTATTGTCAAAATATCACGAGAAATTCTTGACAAAATCGGAAATTGTGTTGCATTTGATTTCCACCATTCGAGAATGTCAAAATCATTATCATCCGCTTCAATGCAGGGAGCAATTAGATATAAATTAAGTTCATTGGCGGACGATGAACCGGTGGATGTCTTTTGCCTCTTCATTATTTTGTTTAAAGTGTTTGCGATCTTAGGGGTCGGGCGAGGGGGTCTTCCACCACGAATTGCTTGTGTCACTTGATTTGTTGGAGTTGTAGAAGATGTAGACGCTCCATCATTATTAATGTCATTACTGTAAATGGAGAAAAGCTTGAAAAGAAGTTTAGTTGTTTCTAAGATATGAGATGTTGTTCTTTTTTCAGATTCTAGCTTACCCGCTTCATCATTAGTAGTCATGCTACCGTATAAAAAATTCAAAAAAATTTCACAATTTGCCGTCTTGTATCTAGGATCTAAAAAATTAGCTATGCGATACAACATAGGAACTTCCCAATAGTATTTTTTAAACTTAAATAACATTTGATACAGCATAGGTGAAAATTTATCATTCAAACTATACTTAATAAAAACTTCAACAACGTTACACAAAATTGGGAGAATATAATGCGTAGTGGGATAATATTGGCCAGATAGTATTAAAGTAGCATCTTTAAAAGTTAGCAAAAAATCAGATATAACAGCAACCTCAGTAAAAACCTCTTCATCTAAGAATGTAGGAAACCCATTAGAATTACAAAATTCAATTAATTGATATTTATAGGGTAGTACACTTTCTATCATGTCATGGGTGGAATTCCATCTAATAGTTGTATCCTTCCTTTGAAATATTTCTAGCAATATTTTGTGGATTATGAGGATATTCAAATAATTTAAAGCCAATTACTCTTTTTTGCATTTGCCAATCATTATTATTAATCGGGAGACGGAGACGGATTAGCACTAGTATTAATTGTATCAATTTCATCATCAAATGTAAAATCAAAATCAAAATCATTTTGAGGAGAATTGTTGTCTATGTTTTCCATTTTTTAAACTTAATCAAAATAAATAAAATCAAATTAATCAAGCAAACAATTATAATATAAGATTAACAATATGAAAACGAAAATTAAGATTTAGAGAGTGATACACTAACTAAAACGTAGAATGCCGAAATTTGGTAGAGTATTCGAAGATGTTCCACACTTTCACCGACTCCGACTTTAACCGCTTGCACAAATTCGTCTCTTGAATCAATTTAGAAAATAGATTAATATATGATAGAGTGAGATTGGTGTGAGTTTGAGGGGATTTGAGGGGGTATTTATAGGATATAATTATAATAGAGTTTTATTTAAAATTAAAGAGCCGTTACTTGGTATTGGTAGTAACATAGCCGTTACCTTACTGCCACTGTCTGTAACTAACAAGTAGCAATGTAGCCGTTGGGTTAGGCCAGTGGGGTATGGTGGGTTATATGGGTTGGGGCGGGTCCAAACGGGGCAGGTTGGGGTGACGGGGCGGGGCAGGGCGATTTTTCTTGAATGTAAACCCACCCCGCCCCGTTTGTAAAACCCACTTAACTCGTGGGTCAAAACGGGTTTAGGCGGGTCCAAAAGTGGGCCGAGTTAAACGGGGCGGGGCGGGGTGGGTCGCGGGTGGGCCAAACCCACTTGCCATTGCTACCCATAACCCGTAAACTCTCCACTGCCCACGATCCCTATTTATTATTATCATTATTATTATTATTCTTGCTGCACACGCACACGAGCACCATTCACCCCACGATCCGATTTTATTTTATATATTAATTTTATTTCCTTTCCTTATGATATATATGATTTAATTCCTATTTTATTATGGTGATTTTTCTAATACAATAAAATTCATAATTAATTCCAATCCATCATCTAAATGAAACACAATTAAGTCCTCTAATTACGATACGTGTGCGAAATGCCCCTCAATAAAACGTATCGAAAATGTAACACGTAAGTAAAAGTTACGGGTTTCACACAATGATACTTAATTCTTAAAGAAAAATAAACTAATAAAAAGATAACAAAAGATAAATATATAGAAATGTCAAATGTTAAAGAATCTACATATAACGTAGAGAAAAATCCTAATATGACTAAAACAAGAGAAACGGATTTTGTAGGTCTTCTTCTTTTTAATTACTATTATTATATTTATATGTATATAATATTTTAATTATATTATTCTTATTCGGGTTCGAGCTTTTTTCGAACTGAGCGGTATTGAGCTCGCTCAGCTCACATAAAATTCGAGCTTGAATATTGAGCTCATGCTCACCTCACCTTAGCTCACGCTCACATTTTTTCGAGGCATGTGAGATGGTCCGAACCCGTTGACACTCCTATGCTTATCCAAATTTATAAGTTGCTTATTAGATTAACGTAAGTCTTGAGCGAGATAAGAACATGCCGTGTATGTAACGTTATAAAAATTTACTTAACAAAAAAAAAGTTATAAGTTAATTAAGAAACAAAAAATAAGAAAATTAAATTAAATACTAATAAAGCATATATCTTGCTATCCGATCAAGTTATTATCATTTTAAAATTTGTTCTGGAACCAATGAATGCAATATACGTAAGCAAAATAAACTAACTTAAAGGATAGATAATTGTTTTGAGTGGAATTTTTTTGCATACGTATATTACACTTATTGGTACGAAAACAAGTTTTAGCATAATGATAACGTGCTCTTAGATAAAATAAAATTTCCCTGTGCGGAAACCTTGTTCCACGCTCGTAGTTCCGGCGTGAGATTGTTCCATGCGTGCGGAATAAATCTTGACCGTTAAATGTGAGATTGATATCCTAAAATATCTAGTGTTTCGAAACTCTTCTAAGCCATCAGATTTTTATCCAAATACTGTCGGTAAGTATGGACAAATACCCATTCTGTGCGACGGATTGTTGTTCCACATGCCATATGTTATTTGCCTTTAAAAAAACATGGACAAGATTAGTGGGTAACCTAGTTCCATTTCAAATTACAAATGTGTCTATCTGATCCTTGGAATTTTATTTTCCCTCAAAAAATGACTATATATGTATGTTTCAAGAAAGAGTTAATCACTATTTTTATCCCTCAGATTACTTTCAAAGATAAGTTATAACCCTTAACTATTTTACGTGTTATTAATGCCCGTAAAAATTTGCGAGTTGCTATAACTAGTCAAAATGGGCGGAAGCCGGCGAGGGAAGTGGCGTAGCAAATTTGAAGAAGAAATTGAAAGGCTCTTAATCAAATTCCGAAAGAAAACATCAAAAAAAAAATCAAATTTGAAGTTAAGTCTTCGTAAATGTGTTTATGTTGGTAGCAGTCTTGTTGACATGTATGGAAAATGTAGAGTTCTAGCGGATGCAAGAAAGGTGTTTGATGGTATGTCTGAGATCATTTTGGCTTTAGGTTTTACTGATGAAGAAAGATGTTGCATTCAAAGGCGAACTGCAAAGGCTTTGTTGGGTTTGGGATCTTTTTTGTTTTGCTGCAACTTTTCCAAGAATTTTACGAGTCACAGGTTGATGTCGGCCGCTTGAAGGAAAAGGACCCTTTTGTTGCTGGATTTAAGAAGTTTTTCAGGCATGCCACGCAAATGCAACTTCTCAAGGAATAGATGAAATTGGTGATTAATTGAGGAGCTGAGGATGAAGATGACATTTATGTCCGATTTTACTCCCGGCATTTTACACGTGTATGACGCACGTAAGTTATGCCACCTCCCTCGTTGGATTCCGCCCATTTTGGCTAGTTCTAGCACCTTGAAAATTCTTATGGGTATTAATGGCACCTAAAATAATTAAGGGTCATAATTTTCCTTTGAATGTAACTTAAGGGGCATAAATGATGATTAACTCTTCAATAAATGAGGTGTGAAGTTTTCACTTGCAATCCATTTCTGACCTTATTTCTCGTAGAAGTAATCAACTTAATACTCATTCGGAAGCAACTAAGGATGTTTTTTTCACCTAAAAAACAAAACAAAAGAAGGTTTCCATATAACTTAACACTCCCTTTGTTCTATAATATAAGAATTTTAAAGCATTTTAGTATAATTTTAAAAAGAAAAAAAATAAGGGATATTTTATGTTCCATCCATCCTAAATTAAAATATATATTTACTTTCCTATACAAAATAAATATGAAAATAAATATTAATTTTGAGACAGAGAGTATAATTTAATTTACCTTTGTTAAGTCCCACCACCAATCATTCACCTTTTTTTTTGAAGTAAGGGTAAATTTAATAAACATATTTCTTAGAATTTTGAAGTTTGACATATATTTCAAGATGAGATGAAAATTTTAAAGGGTCTTATATGATGAAGTCGAGAGGTATATGCTTAAAAATTATTTAACATTAATTGAACTTAACTAAATAAAGTTGCTTAAAAAATTCAAACGTATTCTGAAACAGTTTAGAAATGTCCTTTTTCCAAAATAACTCTTCTTTTTTGGTAAAATAAGAATTTTTTTTATTGAATCGTAGATATGTATAACTTAACACCAATGATATCTTGTTCAAATGGTAAGAGTTGAGGTTCCCAACTAAATATTGAGAGTTCAAATAATGTCAGGTGCAAAAAAAAAAAATGACTATATAACGCATGTTTATAAAAAAAATGTTGGGTGGGTCAAAATACTATTAAGATACGAACTGGATTAGTCAAGTGGGAAAAAAAAAGTTGTGGTAGTTCCATTTTCCACCAAAAAAAAGTAACATTTTAGATTAGGATCATTTCTGCAATATTTTCTTCTCTAGTGCTACTATTAAGTTTCTTATTCTTCAACAAGTGTTTTCTTTATTATTATATGTGCAAGGGTTAGATCTAATTTTATGAAGGGTTTTTCCTAACGCGTCCCGAGCACATGTTAATATGAATAAATTACTGTATTTGGTAGTAAAAAATTTCTATTCTTCTAGAATTCTTTCATATTTGACAGAATTTTAAAATTTTTATATATATTTTTTTTTGAAGAATTTTTTTTTATACTTAAATTATTATATATAATTTACTTTATTAATATTAATGTGTAACCGGACAAGCATTATACAAACTCATTTTCTAAATTGTATAACACAAGTAATGATTTTTTTCCCTTGCTCAAATTTAGTGTGATTAAGACAATTTCGGAAAAGGACCACAAAGGAACAAATCACTTTTGACCATACAAATTTGGAACGTGAAATGAATGACAAATTATCAAGGTCATGTTCTTTCATTTTCTCAGGGACGAAGACAGCGACTGTCACGAGATTTTAAAAAATATTATTAGGTATAATAAATTTTATATGTAGTTCGAAATATTTTATTAATTTCGTTCCTCATTTTTTTTTTTTTTACCATTTTTATATGTACTTTAACATACTTTGCAGTTTTGCCCATAACACCAAATTTTTGAGTTCGTCCCTGCATTTTCTCAAATCCAAAGCATATTCCGAGGATCATCTATCTCCCTCATTCTCCCTCTCAGTCTCATTCCCTTACAAAACATTATGTCCAAAACATATTTTGTTCTTTTATTGTTTCGTTCGTTTCTCCTTAGTTTATTGTTCTGAACTTGCACAAATTCACATAATTGTACTCCCGTTTCAATTTATATATTCTAATTTATTTCTTCGGTTGTTTCATTAGATATCATAATTCTAAATAAAATATGCATTTATTTTATTCTTTTTTTCTCAACATTACGCTTATATCTAAGAAACCAATTTATACATTTTATTTTTCAATAATCAATGATTAATCATTAGATATCATAATTCTATATAAAATATGCATTTATTTTATTCTTTTTTCCCAACATTACGCTTATATCTAAGAAATCAATTTATACATTTTATTTCCAATAATTAATGATTAAACAATCACCATTCGTAAAACTAATTCCCAATATTCAATTTGAATTTAAAATACCATTCAAATATTTTTAAGTAGAGACATTTTAAAAATTTGATCTAAATTTATTAACAAATTTGACACTATCTTATTAAATGTATAAATCTAAACTAATACATTCTAAATTCAAAGAAGGGAGTAGACAAGGAGGAAAAGAGAAAAAAAATGTGCATTTAAGAGAAAGCACACATTGAAGCAACTTGCCCCTAAAGTGTTGGACAGTTGCTATCACCAGACAAAAACGTTCTCTTCCGGCCGCCCTCACCCAACTCGTCTTTTCCGTCACCGACCTCTCCTAATCAAGACATTTAAACTCGTTAGTTGATTCGTATATTTGTACAATCTTGAGAGTTTTAAGATATTTTATGTGTTAGATTTTGAGTAGGATCGGTGTAAATTCGTGGAATCAAACTCGGCGTATGTAGAATTATACACTCCCTTCGAGTTAGCTATTCTTTCCTTTCAGATAGTGAAATTCGGACCGATTTTTTTTTATTTTTAAAAAAAACTAATTTTTTCATTTAAAATAATAAAAAAAATTCTCATTCAATTCAACTGCCGACTAATTTATTCTATTCCTCGATCAATTACAATTATCATTTTTGCCTCTATTTTTTTTAGTCCCGAGCTCCTCCTTTGCAATTGCTGGAACAACGAAAAGATAATTTGAAACCCTAAACTCTGATTTGATCGATTAAGTTATTAAATCAAATAATCAATGTTAGCATCAACATTATTGAATTTAGATTGCTCTAGTTCACTAAGGCACGAATAAAATATTTTTCTGTAATATGGGTTATAATTTTACGATCCTTCCACGCCCTTCCAATCATCTTGAGTATAAGTGCCTTGCTCCTAATATTAAGAGTGATATTGGAAAACATTTTATTTACAAACAAATACCTTGTGTTATAATGAATTTTTGTTTAGTATTGTATTTAAACACCAACTTAAATCTTAAATTTTATAATGATTCACATCTTTACTAAAAAAACAATTAAAAGGAGAAATCTCTAATCCCAAACGGTATGCAATACAAGCTTAAATATTTTTTTATCTCGAGTTTCATATAATTGAACTTTTGTAGAAGAAAATGTGAGGACAAATGTTGTCGTTTGATGAAAAGGCAATCCAAATATTCTCATTTTTTTTTTAATTTACATGTTCTTTTACGAAACATGTCTTACCAAGAACAATGTCCAAACATGGACCTTTTTTTCTTCCTTTAAATTATCAAAATGAAAAATTATCAAGGAATTCAGCCAAAAAAAATAAATAAATAATAAATATTATCAAGGAATATTTTGTGTTCACACATAGCTTCTCTTCTCTTTTTAAAATATTCATGGTGGTCAGCCACTTTAAGGAAAAAAATCCATATTTAGAAGAAAATAAGGTAGAAATAGCCTTGAAGAAATGATTTTTCTGATATGGATCGGGTCCACATGTAATCTTGTGATACAAAATTAGCCATGTCATAACAAAATTGTTTTTCTTCATTCTGTAGTGAGTGAGGTGGTCAATTCTGAAACACATACTCTAATGGACCTTCTTTATATCATAACTATCCAGTTTGAGAAAAGTATGAAATGGAAGAGGAAGAGGAGAGATTAGTAGATATATATATTTTTTCATTTTTGCTGAATAAGAGATAGATAAGTAGATAAGACCCCAAATATTCTAAGACTTTTCCTCCTATAATAAAAGAGAATGTGCTTACCATAGTATACGGTGATATAAATGTAATGTCCAGATCTATGCTAGATGCAATCATGTGTTATATTTGCACGTGCAGATAATAATTATTTTCGTTGAATAATTTGATTTAGAAGAGTTAATTTTTTTTAAAAAAAAGATTGTTATTTTTTGAATAATTATTATTTTTTTCAGAAAAAGATTTAATTATTAAATTAACTCATTCGACAATAGAAAACACTATTATGGACGTGTGTATAAAATACTTGTTTCACACTGAATATTTAAATGAATGGCAATAAGGCATGCCGTCTAAGTTGTGGGCCATCCATAGACCTTCTTTAATCAAATTCTTTGGCTGGCATAAATAATTGTTCCACACCCCAGAATTTGCTCTTAAATTTGGAAAGTTCAAAATTTTAAGACAAGACGCACAAGGACAGAAAGGAGAAAGAAAAGGAAAGATTTGTTTGTCTGATTACCGAATTCTGAGAAGACAACCAAATCAAAGGAGGGATGAGCGAATTGGCATTGTTTTCAACTTTCTCAGTTTGCAGCGATGCAGCTGGGATTGCAGGTACTCTCTTGAAATTTTTTGACCGGAATTTTGTTTTTTTTTGTTTGATTATTTTTACTTCATATGTTTGATGGGTTTCCTGAGAATTTGCATTTTTGGAGAATTGGGTTCCTTTATTCAATCTTCATAGGCTTTTGAGATCCTTTCTTTAAGAAAAAGATTTTTCGTTTTTGTTTGAAGTTATTTTGCCATGATTTTGGTGTAACTTTCATTCACTAACTTAAAAGGATTGTTTTGCCATCAAGTATTGTTAGCAAGGACGAAGCCAGACATTGGAGTTCGAGGGCCAGAATTAAATTTTACATAATTCTTTGGTGGGGGCGAAGCTAATTTTCTTAGTACTATTTTTACAATTTAAAAAAATGGACAATGCTAGGTGGTTAAAATCAATTGGATAAATTGTTTTAAATTGTGGCAAAATTGTAAATAATCCATGGTATTATTGTAATTAATCCGTTGATTTTTTTTTAGAAATTCAGGGGGAATTTGGGTTTACAGACAATTTTAGCCAATTAGATTTAGCCAAAAAGAATTTTTCCTTAAAAAAATCTAAAGGTAAAATTTGTAATTTTAAAAATCAACTGTTAGGCAAACAAATTTCTTCTTGCTTGTTAGTTTTTCCCCTTTAATTATATTTCCCCTTTAATTGTACTACTTAAGATAATCACAAATAAATATAATTGAATAGAAAAAGAATCAGTTTTTGCAGAGAGGAAGACAGAGGGGGTGGGGGTGGCAGTCGCTCCCCGAGATTTCTAAAAATACTACTAGATATAGGAAATTTTATATGTAGTTCGGAATATTTTATCAAATTCACCCCTAACATTTTTTTTTTGCAGTTTTTATATATAATTCGGCATACTGTTGTAGTTTTGCGCCCCCCCCCCAACGCCAAATTCCTGGGTTCGTTGCTGAGTTTTTGGGTCAGATTTTTCTTCCAATGATAGCTACACTGCTTTTCAGAGTTGGATAATGAAATTAAGGGTGTATTTGTGTTGGATTTTGGTTTGAGAATTTCTGTCTCGAGTATTGAAAAGTGAATTGTTTGCGAGAGGATATGTGGGGTCCAAGCCGAGAATTTGTGTTAGAGATTGTGCAGAGGTTCCTTTCCCAATTTCATTCAATAAACTAACTAAACTGAGAGTCAAAGAAAAGCCTGTTAAGTTCAAGATTATATTCGTTAGGCTTGCATTTTTTGCATCACATTATCTTGTATAGAATATGTATCAGAAATGAATATATGGGAGGGATTCCAAGTAAGATATATATATATATACATACAGATTAGCAATTAGTAAGTTCAAGTTTTTGGACTATTTTCGATACTACGATAAATCCTATTGAAAACTAATCATTGCTAGGATTATTTTCCAATCAAATAAATGATCATGCTTTTGCTGGTTGCAGGGAATCTCTTCGCGTTCGTGTTATTTGTATCACCAATGTAAGTATTTGAAATCTTGCAGCGAATAATTAGTATATGCATTAAAGTTAACAAATCAAATTTCTTAACAATTTACTTATGTCTCACTTCAGGCCAACATTCAAGCGGATTATAAGAAACCAGTCAACAGAACAGTTTTCTGGATTGCCATATGTATATGGCCTTTTAAACTGCTTAATATGCCTTTGGTATGGCTTGCCCTTGGTTTCACCCGGAATCATTTTAGTTGCCACGGTTAATTCGGTTGGGGCCATTTTCCAGTTCGTATATATTTTGATTTTCATAATATATTCGGAAAGAACAAAAAGGGTATATATATGTTTCTTTTGTATAAATAGGATTTCTCTTGCAGAAAGATCTTCTACGCTCACAACTAAACATTTCTTGCAGTTAAGGATGTTGGGATCATTATTTGCAGTCTTTGCCCTCTTTGGTATAATAGTTTTTGCCAGCGTGAAACTCTTTGATCCTTCAAATCGGCAAATTTTCGTTGGGTATTTGACGGTTGCTTCTCTCATCTCCATGTTCGCTTCTCCTCTATTTATCATTGTAAGTACCCCCTGAGAACTGATCGCACATCGATTTATTCATAACATTATTGTGCTCTGATACATTTTCCGAAAACGTCTTTATTGCAGAATTTGGTGATCAAGACAAGAAGCGTTGAATACATGCCGTTTTACCTCTCACTTGCAACTTTTCTCATGAGTGTTTCTTTCTTATCCTATGGATTGTTTAAGTTCGATCCGTTTATTTCTGTAAGTATAATTTTCAGCTTTTCTTATAATCTTTTATACACACTATTATTAAGCACCTTAATACAATTAAACAGTACTATTTGGTAACAAATTTCACGCCCGTTAATTCTGCTTTGGCTTCATTTTTTTCATTTCTCATATTATTTTTCCTTTCTAATAATGGTTGATATATAATCAGGTCCCTAATGGCATTGGAGCTGTGCTTGGAATTGTACAGTTGATATTGTACTTCTATTTTAGCAGAGATTCTGAAGAAGTGTCAAGAAGACCTTTGCTGGAGTCGTATGTTTGAATTCTTCCAAGTCGATATAAATCACATTCTTAGGAGCAGAATTTGCCTTGTGAGATTTTTTTTTTTTCCTTCTCGTTCTATGGCAATTAAGAGAAATTCTATGTTCTATGCATCGTTGTTTTGAATTACATGATTGGTGTATTCCCAAAATCATTTCATTTTTGTTGTTCATTTTTTTTGCGATTTATATGTGCTTGTACACATGAAAAAATGGGGATGTTCTTGGATTTTAGGGGACGGGCATAACATCCGTTTTTTGGCACGATTGTTTGTGCATAGGTAAACCCCTTATTTATTTTAGCTACTGCCTCAATTCCTAGTTCCCTTCTCTCGGTTACGAAATCTAATTGGGAATACACCAAGAGGTTACGACTTTGCGGTGTGACTCTGGCTTAGTTGGAAATGCTAGAAACGCAACCATCGTTGAACATAAACCTGTCAAGGTGGAGTCTATCCGCCTGCTATCTAGTTAAGCAGCTTAGATTAGAATACTTACAAAGCGAATTTGATCCCATTTTTTATTTGAAACTTGCTACTTTTATCATGAATATTTATATTATATAAAATAGTAAATTTATATGCAATAATGGTGAATTTCGTGACATAAATAGTAATTTATTTTATAATAATGGTAAATGTGTTGAAAATAACTTATTATTTAAAAATAAAATTTATCACATTAAGTTCTATTATTACCATTTTTATCTCAGTTGTAGCCAATTGATAAAATGGTAAGTTTAGTGAAAAAATCGGTAATTTTATTTACATTGTTTGTAACGTTTGTTAAAAAATTAGAGACGTTTGTAAAGAATAAAAATCACTATATAAATATCAAAATTCAAACAAAACTTACCATTTTAGGTTGAATTTTATTATTTTGTAAATTTTAGCAATAATTTGGTAGTTTTTAAAATAAAATTATAAATTTTATGAACTAATTGGGGGAGAAATCTGTTGGCAAAGACAGATTCTGCAAATCCGATGAGCACGGGTTTGCGAAATCCGTCTATTACTGATGTGGATCATTTTCTGAATTCCCAGTAGCAAGTCAACAAGAATTCATGAACAAAACTCTTTTTCCCAGTCCAACTATGATGCAAAATCCAGTAGTATAACATTCTTCATTTAACAAAACTATATCCTTCAAGAAATTAGATGAAAAAATATTCCTAACATAGTGTATACTGCTGTAGTTGGCTTTGCTTTAGAACATAAATTATAGGACTGGTAGTGGTTTAATTCTCTTATGCAACATTTTTCGTTTTTTCGTTTACTTTTTTTATTAGAGAAATTAATAACATGTTTAATATTTCAATTTTTCTAAATAATAACATATTTAATATACTCATAAATAATTCATAATACTTTGGATTAAAAATTTGTCAATACTATGTATTTTAATAATAAGATAGCCAACAAACACCCAAATTGTTGTATGTTACCAGTTTGTGAAGAGCATTAATGGGCAAAAAAGTAACTGAAGAAAAATTTACGATAATAGTTTAGAAATCGAAATAAATGGACATAAAATAATAATGCTTGTATTAATTAATTTTCGAATTACAATAGATAGATTTAACAAACGAATCTTGTTCTAAATTTTGTTTAAAAAAGACTACTTTTGCGAATACATTAGAAAGAGAAAGAAGTACAACAACTCTATTTTATGTAGTATATAAATTAGAAAAAAAAAAGTAATTAACTAAAATTATATATATATTAGAAGAAATTAATTAATAGATTATTACTACTACGAAATTGTTGTAGTATATCCTAACGTTACTAGTAATCTATACCACATTTGTTTAAGTATTTATACACTACTCATAATATTTTCAAAATGGGTATGCCCGCTCATCCCGCCGCCCACCCGCTTTTAAGGAACCATCAAAAGGGATGTCTGTAACGAGATTTTTTTTAAAAAATCCGAATATTTTTCTTTTTTTAACAATGATAAAATTAGTGCTTGTTCGACAACTAAGTATTTTAACACTTAGTCTAAACATTATGTGGTATAAATTAATTAACAATAATTGGATTACTTGTTAGTATAAAATTAGAAACTGTGTTCGTTATAACTCAAAGTACTATTACGCAGCGACTTATAAAACACCGGTTAAAAGGAAAACGAATATATGCTATAAAAATAATATCCTCAATATACTAAGTAGTATATAGTTATTTAAACATTATTTAGATGAGATTCTTTGTTAACATATGACACATGTTAAAGGAAGAACGAATCTAAATATTATAAATATGATTAGATTACTTGTTAATATAAAATTAGAATTATTGTTTGTTAGACCACAAAATATTATACACAAAGTCTTATAATACACCGGTTAAAAGGAAAACGAATATGTTTACTACAATTCCTGGCTTCGTCCTTGGAGCGGGGCGGGATGGGCGTGCATACCTGTTTTGACAATACTATAAGTAATGTATAATTATTTAAACAAACGTAGTATAGATTACTTGTAACGTTAGAACATACTTACAACAGTTTCATAATAGTAATAATCCATTAATTAAATTTTTATAATATGTATGATCTTAGTTAATTACTTTTTTCCTAATTAAATACTACTTAAAATTGAGCTGATGTATTTCTTTCTCTTTCAGATGTATTCTCAAAAGAAATTTTTTTAAACAAAATTTAGAACAAGATTCGTTTGTTAAATCTATCTATTGAAATTCGAAAATTAATTAATACAAGTATTATTATTTTTTGTCCATTTATTTCGATTTCTAAACTATTATCGCAATTTTTCCTTCAGTTATTTTTTGCCCATTAATGCTCTTCACAAACTGGTTACATACAAAAATTTGAGTGTTTGTTGGCTATCTTATAATTAAAATACATAGTATTGTCAAATTTTTAATCCAAAGTATTATGAATTATTTATGAGTTTATTAAATATGTTATTATTTAGCAAAACTGAAATATTAAACATGTTATTAATTTCTCTAATAAAAAAAGTAAACGAAAAAACGAAAAATGTTGCATAGGAGAATTGAACCACTACCCTTCCTATATCTTAGGTTCTAAAACAAAGCCAACTACAATAGTATACACTATGTTAGGAATACTTTTTCATTTAATTTCTTAAAGGATGGAATTTTGTTAAATGAAGGATGTTATACTACCGGATTTTGCATCATAGTTGGACTGGGTTCTAAAAAAGAGTTTTGTTCATGGATTCTTGTTGACTTGCTACTGGAAATTCAGAAAATGATCCATGTTAGTAATAGACGGATTTCGCAAATCCGTTTGGATTTGCAGAATCCGTCTTTGCCAACAGATTTCTCCCCCAATTAGTTCATAAAATTTATAATTTTATTTTAAAAAACTATCAAATTATCGCTAAAATTTACAAAATAATAAAATTCAACCTAAAATGGTAAGTTTTGTTTGAATTTGGATATTTATATAGTGATTTTTATTCTTTACAAAAGTTTCTAATTTTTTAACAAAAGTTACAAACAATGTAAATAAAATTACCGAATTTTTCACTAAACTTACCATTTTATCAATTGGCTACAACTGAGATAAAAATGGTAATAATAGAACTTAATGTGATAAATTTTATTTTTAAATAATAAGTTATTTTTCAGCACATTTACCATTATTATAAAATAAATTACTATTTATGTCATGAAATTCACCATTATTGCATATAAATTTAATATTTTATATAATATAAATATTCATGATAAAAGTAGTAAGTTTCAAATAAAAAATGGTAAGATTATAAAATAAAGTAGTAATATTCAAAATTTACTAGTTATTTATTAAAATTTACCAATTTTTGTTTTTATTTTACCATTACAAATATACCAAAGTTACTAATAATAAAAAAATATGGTTAACAAATGTGTGTTGACCGCTTAACAGGTAACCGGTCACTTGATTGGGATGATGTGGCAAACTCTCATTCGTCCATGTCATTATCTTAATTTTTTTTAAAAACAAAAAAAATGAAAACTTGCTATTGCATGTCATATTTTCCACATGTCACGAATCTATTGGTTTATCATTTATCTTTAGGTGCCGAAAATGGCACCCCAGCACATCCCATATTTAATATGGCATTTTTAAAATAAGCACAAAAAGGATGCAATTACATCACTTAAATCAGATAAATCATATTGGGAAAAAATCTCGGGTATCAAATATAGATATATGTAAAATTCGAGAGAGAATGCTAGACATATGCAATCTCTTTAGTGTTGTATAGAGTTTGGGATAAGAAGTGAAGCAGTATATATGAAACCTCAATCCCATATGGAAAAAAATATTATATTGGATAAGAATAAAATATATGACTGGTATATAAAGTGTGCCTAAGAATTTCATAGTCTTGATGTTCGATAAAGATGGTAGTTCAACTTTCCGCTTCTTATTTATACAAGATACTTCAGCTTCCTAAGCAAGTAACTCAGACATCCTCTTGTTGTTCGATAAGGATGGTAGTTTAACTTCCAGCTTCTTTATACAAGATGCCTCTGCATCCGAAGCAACTTGTGAACCCTTTGCAGTGAATTTCATATTCACCAACTTCTTTTAGAACATGGTTTCCGTTAATGTCACGTTAACAAAAACTGCACAAATAAACTCTGCTTTGTCAGAGGCTCTCTTCAATCAAGAACTACATGAGGAAATTAACAATCATCAATGGTTTAAAGACGGAGACAAGTTTGAAGATTAAATCTGTCATGAAATGACTTTTTTTTCTTTATCGCTTTCAATAAATTCCTTTATTAATTGTAACGTTATGAGTAGCTAAAATTATATTACTTGAATGGGATGAACCCTATACTTATATCTATGTATTAATTTTTGGGATTGAGATTAATTCATATTGAACCATATTTTGATGTTTATTATCCGTTCTCAAATGGCAGGAGGTTTTCCACGATGAGTTTTTTTTCCATTGATTTGTCAAATCTATGAATCATTTATGTCCAGATTTTTAGGGATAAAAATCTTATCCCTTCACCACCAAAAACTCTATAAATCTTCTATTTTTCACCTCATTTTTTCACATAAAAAAAATCAACTATTTTCTTACAAAAAACCTATCTTCCCTCATATATTTTTTATCTAGAAAAATGGCACTTGAATGTCCGATGAAATTGTATTTACATTTCGATCAAAATTTAGTGTACGAAGCAGGTGGTTTTCCGCGTTTCGCAGAGCCAAGTGAAAAAAGTATGGAAGTAATAGCGAAAATTTCATTTCGCCAACTTTTCCACCAAATATGTCGGTGCAAAGGAGTCGATCTCTCTAGTGTCACTGTTCATCTAATAATGATTCGTCAATTTTTCATGCCGACCTACGGCATGATGATGCATGATGTCGTACATTTGAACGATGAAGAAGATCTTGACAATTTGTGGGGAATATAAACCGATTTCAAACTACAAGGAATTCATGTTGGTACATTGTTAGAACCTGTGCAATCACAATTTATTCCGAAAGTTTATTTTTCGGAGTTAATTCACATACCAAGTATGCCCCCACCGTCCAGTTACGAACCGACTATACCGAATGATTCCCATGTAGGTAATGTTACACGTTTGGCATATTCCGATCCACCTACAATAGACAATGATAATTCGGTAATGGATTCCTTGGGTGGTCCAACGTCGGACATTGACGGTGTTCCGAAAATGGAAGACGATGGGACAGACGATAGTGATGGAGACCACGATGATGATGCAGTCGAAGAAGATCTAGAGGATGCAGAAGAAAATGTTATCCAAGAAATTCCTGAACAAAATAATGACGAGACAGTCCAAGAGCCTGAACCAACATCATCTACCTTCGTTATTCCGCTATGGAATATGTCATCATATGGTAGTTAAACTAATTTTGCATGTTGGAATGATATGGGTACCATGCAACCTGTTGCTGAATTGACTTACAAGAAAAAACCCATTAAAATATGGAATCCTGATTAATCGAAAATATGTTTGGGGATGCAGTTTAAGGATAAACGGGAGGCAATATTAGCAGTTAACATATGGCATGACCAGGTTGCCTTGAGGGAGTGGAAAAGAGACAAGAGCAACAAACAATTGTTCAACGGAGTATGTAGAAACTCAATAGAAAAAAGCCGATGGAGTTAGTACATTCGCGTTAACCATAGCAGAGTGGATGGAATGTGGAAGGTTACCAGACTCAAAGAGTGCCACAACTACTTGATGGACCAAAACAAAAAAAAACGCAACATGTCATCTAGGTATATTAGGGTAAAAATTCTACACCTTGTTCATGCTGATCCCGAAATTTCTGTTAAATTGATTAGGGCTGAATGTGAAGATAACATATCTTTGACTTGTACATATCGAAAAGCTTGGTATGCCCGTCGACATGCTATTGAAACACAATTTGGTTCTTGGAAATCAACTTTCCAAGTACTACCCACAGTATATGCGGGCACTAAAAGATTCTAACCGGGGTGCAAAAGTCAGATTTATTTACCATCCACAACTTACTGTTGATGGCCCTAAGGTGTTCAAGTCATTGTTTTGTACATTTAAACCGTTAGTTGACGGTTTCAAATAGCGTCGGCCTATAATTTCAATGGATGACACCCATCTTATGGGGAACTATAAAGGGGCACTTATGGTTGCAAGCACTCAGGAGCTAACAATCGAAATTTTACCCCTTTGCTTTTGCCTTGGTTGAATCAGAGGCAACTTCAACTTGGTCTTGGTTCCTTGAAAACTTAAGGGATCATGTTGTGAAAGACTTACAAGTTTGCCTGATTAGCGATCGTCATGCCGGAATTCTTAGTGTCGTGGCTACCGTCCCCCGATGGCAAACCCCAATGGCAGTACATCGATATTTCCTTAGGCATTACATGTTAAATTTCCACACTCATGCCAAAAATAAAGAATTGAAAGATTATATGTGGCTTTGCTGCTACACAAAAGAAGAAAAGTAAGTGTGATCTTTATCTTGAACTTATAAAACACAAAGATGAAGATGCATTTAACTGGTTAATGCAACATCCGAAAGAGTTGTGGACTATGGAATACGATGGGGGAAGCGCTTCGGGTGCATGACGACTAACATGTCTGAAGCACTAAACAGTGTTTTGAAACAGTCTAGAGCGCTGCCTTTGAAAGCTCTGGTGGATATGATTTTTTACAAGCTTGTTCATTATTCTGACTCACACCTGGAAGACGCTAATAATTGTCAAACGCCATTCTCTAAGAGAATATGGGATCAGTACTTCACTTACGAATAGAAAGCTTCAAGTTTGACTGTGCAAAGACACCACAAATAACAAGAAATCTATAGGGTCATGTCCCGACATAGAGGACCTAGTGAAGGTGGAAAAATATACACGCTCAACTTATCAGCTCGTGAATGTAACTTTGATAAATGGTCTACTTATACAACCACATGCACACATGTCATTGCAGTGTCCAAATCGATCATGGATGATGCTTCTAAGTTTATCCACCATGTGTATTCTCTGGAGTACTACAAAAATACGTACAAGTCCATTTTATATCTTGTACTTGATCCCAGGCATTGGAATCCTGCTCATTTTGATATGACACATTACCCTCCTAACATGAAAGGTTTGCATGTGGGCCGACCTCGAAGGCGGAGATTTCAAATGTCTTTGGACACAGAGAATCGGGGAAATCCAAGACCAAAGAAGTGCGGCCACTGTAAAGAGGTCGGTCACAACCGGAATACGTGCCCCAACCAAGCACTTCCTCCAAATTAATTGTATTTTAATTTTTTAAATTGTAATATTTTAGAATGTATCAATTATCACTTTCTTTAGTTTGTTTGCAATCCTATCAACTTATTTTAATTTTATTTCATTCAATAAGCAAAAAATATTGCAAATATTATAATGACGTATTATTAAAGTTGTTCGAATAAATTGCGAAAAACATCATTCTCGGCCCTATAATCAAGAATATCGTAAGGGGCTGGATGGATTTGTACATGGTCACCGTGGTCCAATCTCGAAAACGCAACAAATTCAGGCCACCCCAAAAAATAGTAATGGTCTCCGCCTTCGTCTCTTGTCACTTGGAGTGTCAATTTGTTTCCGCCACTATTACGCATGTGTAGTACTTCAAGGACTCCAAGCTGCATTCTAACGCGACATTGCATGTAGTTTCAACATATCCACTGTAAAAAAACAAATTACAATAAATAACTTGAACATGAACAAATATTTTTCCAAAAATTTAATATTAAAAATTCCGAGTACGTATTCTCAATGTCTATTCGAAAACTCTGCCGAAAAAAAGCGTCATCGGAGGGATACAGTAATTCCCCTTAAGGTAACTTATCTCGGGCCTTATAAAAAATCTTCCCTTAAAATAAATATTAGTAGGTTCATTGGAGAAGGGATAATATGAACTGTATCTCTCAGCCGAAGATTGTTGTCACGCAAAAATTCTTGTAAACCACCGTCTAGGTAGTACTTGTCATCTATTTTGGTTACATAAACGCACCATTGATTCCCAATGACGTCCTTCAAATAGACACATCTTGCTACGCCGAGACCAGTTCGCTCCAACCAATTTGTGTATATTAATGGAATGCGCTACATAAAATCATATTAGTTAGATAGCTCAACACATTTGTTCAAAAAAAAATTACACATTACAAAAGTATATATTACCATTTTTCTATTGGTTTGATTTCCGACAACAATTTTAAAATTGGTGTCTAAAATACTCTTCCAAGATGGCCGTCCTCGACAAAAATGTTTCCCCCAAAAAAATGACTGTCATGGTCGACCCTTTCTTCCAAACCATGGTCAGTCTAATGCAATGCCCAAAGAAGAGCAACATAGGAGGGATGAAATACTTTTGTACGTGGCAAGCCAAAATGATCCCACCAAAATCAAAGAATATATCAATTGAGTTCACATTTTCTGAAACTCAATAATTCAATTGTTGCGGTGATAAAAAAAAATTGAACAAGTAAATGGATACGACATAAATGTCAGAGATTATAGTTGAAAAAATTACTCTCATATGTCGATTAGTTTTGTTCTGGTTAAATTTTTTTTGAATTGAAAATTAATTTTTTTTAAAAACCAAAACATAACCAGATTACACCATAAGTTTCCTTTAAACAAGGCACCATAAGAAGGATGAAATATTTTTCTACGAGGCAAGTAAAAAAGATTAGATAATATGCAAATTGAGTACACGTCCGCTCAAAATTGATAATTGAATGGCAGATTGGTGAATTCCTAAAACTTATACATATTCGCGTAAATGGTCCCCGTTCTAAATTTCTTTGTATTACATTCTCTAAACAATTTGCGTTTGGTGAAAACAATCATTCCATCCAATTCTGTCAAGATGTGCAGTTAATGGGCAAAAAAACAATGCAAACATCAATAATGGGAAGTGTATTATCAGAATCTTTATTCCAACGAATATATTGAGATATTTTCAATCTTTAAATCTTCCAATATACATCTTCTTCTTATTCACTTGTTCTATTCCAAAAATCTGGCTCCTCCATTGAAGACAATGAAAAAAGCTTCAAAGTTTGACAAGATCCCTAAGAGTTTTGGTGGTTATGAAGTGGAGTCTTCTAATATGAGCTCCAATATGAAAGGGTCAATGAGATTTACCCACGGAAATCTCTTCCTAATTTTCATTCCCTAATCTATTTCAGATTCTCACTCTAATTTCTCACAAATCCCCGCTTCTAATCAAATGAATTTTTCAGTCGACGATATGGGCAATTCAAATGAATTTTTGTTTTGAAACTGGAAACTGGAATTCTGAATGGCTCATTGACTTCTAAATTTGGTGTTGTGTTTGCTTTGTGATAACTCGTAAATTTATCGATATATTCATCTATTTTTATAATGACTTTAAGACTACAAGTGTATTTACATGTCGAGTTTTGAGCTTAGAATGATATAATTTTCACTAATTTGTGTTTTAATGGCGGTATGTCTTCTAGTCAAAGATGGTCAACATTGAAAATCTGGTCAACCATTGAGCCTTTCGAGACTTTCCTATTAGATTTCTAATTCCCTTCAACTTCTATTATATTTTTCTTGAAGCTATTAGGAGTCCTAACACTATAAATACCCCTTTAAGATCCATCATATGAAACACCTTGTATCATACTTCCATATATTACCATTATTATTCTAGACCTAGGGTCATTGTTAGAGAATTACTGGGCTCTCTTCAATCAAGATCTGCACGAGGAAATTAACAATTATCAATGGTTTAAGGACGGAGACAAGTTTGAAGATTAAATCTGTCATGAGAATGACTTTTTTTTCTTTATGGCTTTTAATAAATTCTTTTATTAATTGTAACGTTATGAGTAGTAATTTATATTACTTGAATGGGATGAACCCTATACTTATATCTATGTATTAATTTTTGGGATTGAGATTAATTCATATTGAACCATATTTTGATGTTTATATATTATGCGTTTATTAGACTCTCAATGAAGGCAGAAACACCACGACAGTCGAACTATCCTATCGATATTGTAACTATGAAAATAAAAGCTTGAACAATCTCAGAGAGTTCAATTGAACAAAATATCTAAGGATTGCCATTAAATCATATATTGAATATATCTACTTTGCTTAAGATTGTTGGAGCCGAGTTTGGTCCTTAAATCGGAGCTAAATTCGGCTCCATGTAATTACAATAATAAAAATAGGAAATAAAATAGAATCCTAAGTAAACTAGTAAATAAGTAACTTCCTTAAACTAAACAACTACTTGGACCACATGACCTTTACTTGAGGAAGTTGATATAACTAATAATAATAATAAAATACTAAAAGGCTGGAAATTAAATAAATAACTAAACTTGGAAAAACAAGACTAATTCTCGCCCCAAATTTGGACAGCATGATGTAGTAACTTGCACGAAGATTAGGACTTCATACAGGCAAAGTCTGATATTTTGTTCTTCATGAAAGTTGCAGATATGCCTCTTATCTTTCCAAAGCATCTAGAATTAGATCTATTGGATTCCCGGATCGAAAGTTATGACCGTTACACCAAGCTGTCTCAATGCTGAAATTAATGTTAATCCAAATTTATGACAGTTCTCATTCTTTTGAGTATTTTGGGTCTCCAAAATGAGTGATGTGATGTTAGAGCTTGACTCCTAGATTTCCTTTTAGACATTACAAAAACCTCATCATTTTTTTAATGATTAAAGTCCTCCTTGAACTGTATTTATACAAGATTAAAATGGGAAATGTATTTCTATTATTTTTCCTTCCACATCATGCACTCCAAACAGGCAAAATAATCGCCTGTACCGTGTATATTCTCATGTCCAACCAGTTAAATTACATATCACCACCCAAATCCCAAAAATTAAAGAATTCAGACCTGCCGAATTCGAGACAACTACTACAGATAAATTTCATATGGTAGAGGAAGAACCCATCCTCTGATCTTTTCACTTTTCACTCTTTACTCCATTTGTTAGTCAATTAATGACGGGGATACCCGCGGAGACTTCTTTTGCTAGGACTATTCCTGAAACCTCTATCCATAGCCAATCTTTTGTTAGCCTTATGATGACAGGCTATGGACAGGAAGTATCGACAGATAGGCGTAATTTTAATAACTTTGTCACATACTCTACGGGTTAGGGAGTTGCTTATTTTTATATATATCTCTATTTTTCCAAAAATAAATAAATAATAAGAACCCATAATAACAGTGCAAGAAAATGCATTCTCTTAAATTCCATGCGGATTTCATACCAAACTGAGATGATAAAAAAGTATTACAATATTGAATAACAAATCATATATACATCATATAAATGCTAAAATGAGAAAATATTTACATATTAACCTTTTACTCATTCTAGCATCAGACCACGTTTTTCTTTCTTGAAGTAATCAGATATATAATATTTTACTTGTGGGGTCAATTCTACAAACAAAATTGAGATTGATTTTACATGCCTCGTCCCTTTTCCAATCTTCTCGTGTCCTCAAAATTAGTATAAACAGTTGGACTTAAAAAGAGCCATAGAATTGAAGACTGGAATTCCAACTATAGAATGATTTCCCCCTCTTCTATATCGTCACTCAGAAACGCCTCTTCATCATCATCGTTATGATCCATGTTGTATTCCTTCTTTATGTGCAACCCGATTAGGTCTAAAGAGCTCCGGACATGAGCATTGTGTTTGCCTATCCGAACACCAAACGCGAAAGAGAAGTCAGCTGAGGAACATTGGCTTAACATTTCGAGTTCCCTATAAAACTTCAAGTTGTCGTCAAGTTCAACTGATCTTTCCAACTGCAGAGAGGTAAGAAGATATGCGATTAGAATTATATGCACTCCGCTTGGGATAAAGAATAGTAATCTTGTAGCGGGAAAACATACCTTTTCAAGTGCAATCCTTGCCGCTTGTCTTTCTTTCTCGCACTGCGTTTTCAACTTTAACTCTTCTTCTTTCAATTGTGCTTGAATTGTGTCTGCAAAACGGATCTTCAGCTTTGCAGCAGATAAAGCCTTCTTCACGCAGTCATCATCAATAAGTGAACGTGCAGAAGGGGCTGAGAAACCAGAGCTTGTGGACGTGTATCCTTCATCCAAAACACTTCCAGAACCTTCAATAATAACAATGTATGTCAGTTTCCACAATTAAATAACTGAATTCAAATTCAGTCTTATTTGTTACAAGAGGTTCTTACCATTAGAATTCTGATCTGACGCACTTGCATGCGTTAATGAAATCTTTACTTCGCTATCCTGAGATTTTTCATTTGCTGCCTCGTGTCTATCTTTCAATGATTTTTCTGAACCATGTTCCGTTACTTTTGTTGGCTTCGCCTGAACACGTTTTACAACACAACCCTCAGATTTTTTTTTTGCTGCCTTATGTCCATCTTCCAATGATTTTTCTGAAGCTGCCGGTAATTTACTAATTTGATGATCACATCGACAGATTACACATCTGCAGAGGCCACACCTGGAGGAAACAGAGCTTACTGGTGGCTTGCTATTGACTGCGCCTCGAGGACCTATATGAACATTGCGTGTGTGAATAAGTCCTTTAGCTACAAAAGAGCAGGAAAGAAGTGGGGCAGGGAATTTCGGATTCTTCATACCTTTATTGATAACTTTGGCTGACGAGGAGTGCAAACCATGTTCCGTTACTTTTGTGGGCTTCACCGGAACATGTTTTACTTCACTATTCTGAGATTTTTCATTTGCTGCTTTATGTCCATCTTTCAATGATTTTTCTGAAGCTGCCGGTGCTTTACTAATTTGATGATCACATCGGCAGATTACACGTCGGCAGAGGCCACACCTAGAGGAAACGGAGCTCACTGATGGCTTGCTATTGACTGCGCCTCGAGGACCTACATGAACATTGCGTTTGTGAATAAGTCCTTTAGCTAAATAAGAGCCAGAAAGAAGTGGGGCAGGGAACTTCTGATCCACCATACCTTTATTGATAACTTTGGCTGATGAGGAGTGCAAACCATGTTCCGTTACTTTTGTCGGCTTCACCTGAACACGACACATAAGACAAACAAGTGAGAATTCAGAGCCCGAGTAGGAGGAGAAACAAAAAAAAAATCAACAGTTAAAATTAGGAACGGATGACTGGGAAATAAAGAACAATCGCAATGCACCATTATTGAACTTGGACTAAATATCTTACATTGGCAGGATTTGCATCTAAGAATCCCTTCAACGCACTTTTCAAATCTTTCAAGGCCGGAAGATTTAAGGCAGAGATATTTGCACCGATTTCTTTTATTAGTTGTTCCTTTTCCTCTAAAGAGTTCGACTTTTTGGCGAGAAAAGAAGCATCTGACATTGATTTCGTGGAGCAGACTTTCTGAGTATCTTGGGCATTAATTCCACTTCCATTCTGAGTGACTTCGACGCTTTTAGTTTGACGATTCCATAATGCAGAATGAAATTTCCATCTCCTCTTAAAAAAGGAGTCTAACTCCACTGCCATCTGATGAACTGAATTTTCTGGAGGATTGTAAAACTTGGCATTTGAGAACATCAGATTGACATCAGCAGCGAACTCTGCAGCAGTAAAGTAGATGTTCGTGTCCAACTTTGACTTTATCGTTCCTAAATCCATTGGATGACTGATTATGGAGAAATAATCAGGGAATGCCCAATGCCACGGGATCCACTGGTGTTTTGAAGACCCTTGCAGAAGGATGAGTCAACAATGCCTTCAAGATGATACCACACTGATTCTTCACTGTTTGATCCATCTTGCGTCGTTTCTCCTCGGGCACATGTAGAAGTAACTCAGACTTCCGCTTCTTGTTCGAAGCCTTTGCAGTGAATTTGATATTCATCGACATGGAATTCAGTATTAAATCTCAAAACTTTCGTGGAATAAGTTTGTTTTTTCTGCGTGGGAAAATAAACAATTTGAATCATTCAGTTATCAAACAATTTGAAAAATTCAGTTATCAAACAATTTGATTAATAAAAACAAACTTCTAATCCAGAATCAGCAGATTAAAAAACACACACAGTAAACGGATTCAATATATTAAAAGCATATAACTCAAATTAGTCTCAAGAAAAGCATCAAATTGCCGGAACCCAACACAATAACGAACATAAAAATGAAGAAACTAACTCGAAAACAATCCATCGAAACTAGGGTTTATGAACAATTTAATCATAAAAACGAAACCCCGTTAGGGTTTTTAAGTAAAATTCGTTAGAAAACACGTAGAAAAAACTGAAAACTAAGCAAGAAAAAACGAACCTGTTGTGTTTGAGAAAATTCAAACCAAGCTTTATTGATTATGAAGCTTTGATTACAAGATAGAACAGAATCAAGAAGAAATTCAGGAGAAATCGGATCAAATTGATCCTTAACCTAGGCCGAAGTTCAGAGAAGAAAAGAGAGGGAAATTTCTAAAAGAAGAAACTATAACTAACTTTTACCAAAATATCTCGATGCCCAAAATAGAAGCTGATCAAGTCTATTTATAGACAATCTTGACCCATCGATCCGCGCCTTTATCCTACCCGGATGTATTCTAAGTAGGGGTGTTCATGGTTCGGTTTGGTTCGGTTTTATACATTTTTCAAACCAAACCGAAATATTCGGTTTGAAAATTTTGAAACCAATCCAAACCATTTAAAATCTCAAACCGATGCATTCGGTTTGGTTTGGTTTGGTTGCTCGGTTTTGCGAGACACAAAAATATTGATTATAAAGTTTTAAAAAAAAATTATTTAATTAGTTAGTTGCTAAAAATATTTAAAAAAAATATGCCTATTATTTTCTCAAGGTAAACACAACAAAGAAAACAAAATAATAAAACATAAATTCTTGGTCTTGATCTTTGCACTTTAAACAAATTACTTCAAAATCATCCTACAAGAAACACAAAAATTCCATAATTATTAGTTCAAAATAGTGAAATACAATAAAATCTTTTGGTAAATCTAAAATCGCATACCAAATGATGATCTTTTTAATCTCTTGGTTTAACACTTGAAGAACTTGCACTTGAAAATTCTAGAATGAGATACAAAAGTTAATAGTTATACTAGAAATCATTTTAAGGAAAAATATATTTTATTGCAAAAAAAGTCCTTTAATATATATTATATTATATATTATATATATTCGATTTGGTTCGGTTTGGTTTATAATTTTTTTAAACCAAACCAAAAATTCGGTTTTAATTTAGTTTAAACCGAAACTAGTCCAATGCACCGCTCAAACCGAAAATTCGGTTTGGATTGGTTTGGATTGGTCGGTTTCGGTTTTTCTTGAACACCCCTAATTCTAAGTCATGCCCAAGGTCGAATCTGGCTCACAACTAGTTCCAGTCATATTTATTCTGAATTAATATTCCCTCTTCTTGACATTCTTCCCCCCTTAAACACCATCTTGTCCTCAAGATGCCCAAGAGAAATTAGGCCATTTCCTGATGAATTCTTCGGAATCCTCCCAAGTGGCATCTTCTACTGGTAGATTGCTCCAAGAAATGAGCCATTGTACCCCAGCTCTATTGTTTTTCTTGACAAGTCTCCTATCCAAACAAGCCAATGGCTCAACTATAATCTGACCCTCATCATTAACTCTAGGAAGATCATTTTGAATTGCAGCTCCCTCACCCACCCTTAGCTTTAATTGACTGATGTGGAACACAGGATGTATCTTAGATTCTTTAGGTAAATTCAGTTCATAAGCAACATTACCAAATTTCCTAAGAATCTGAAATGGACCAAAGTACTTAGGTGATAACTTTTGGTTACTCCTATGAACCAATGAATGTTGTTTGTATGGTTGAAGCTTAACAAATACCATATCACCCACAGAAAACTCTCTCTCAGTCCTTTGTTTATCCTCATACTGCTTCATCCTGCTTACTGCCTGAGTCAAATACTCCTTAAGTGCTGCATTGATTCTCTGCCTTTCCTCCACCATCTTAGACACTTCCCTATGTCTAATCTCCTCTATCACAGCATTCTCTCCATAACTCTGTGGCTTGAATCCATACAAGGCCTCAAATGGAGACATTTTGATGGCAGAGTGGAAGCAAGAATTATACCACCAGGCAGCCATATGTAAGAATTTAAACCACTGCTTAGGCTTTTGTGCCACAAAGCACCTTAAGTACATTTCTAGGCACTGATTCACCCTCTCAGTCTGGCCATCAGTCTGAGGGTGATAAGCAGTGCTGAGCTTAAGTTTCACACCCAAAGTGGAGAACAATTCTTTCCAGAACAAGCTGGTAAAGACTTTGTCTCTATCACTCACAATGAAATCAGGAAGCCCATGCATTTTATAGATGTGATCCATAAATGCCTCTGCTACTGTCTTAGCAGAAAATGGATGTGTCATTCTAATGAAATGAGCAAATTTGGTGAATCTATCAACCACCACAAATATCACTTCTTTACCTTCAGACTTAGGATAGCCTTCAATGAAATCCATACTAATATGGGTGAATGGCTTTTCAGGAATTTCTAAAGGTTGTAAAAGTCCAGGGTATGCAACTGTTTCATGCTTGCATTTCTGACATACCTCACATGTCTTGATCCTTTCTTGCACATGTTGTTGCATTAGAGGCCAATAAAAAAGCTTTTTTAAGCCTCTGATAACTCACCACCACTCCAGAATGCCCTCCTATAGCAGAAGAATGAATTGTATCAATGAGATTACTTCTGTAATCTCCATTCTTCCCTACAAATATCCTCCATTGATATCTAAGAATTCCATTGATGAAAGTGAAGTCAATAACTTGTTTTTTCCAATAGAATTTGAGCCATATAATCCTGTGCCATTTCATCTCATTCATAACTATTCTTGATATCTTCTATCCATTCTGGAATGACCATAGTCAAAGCATTACACTCATATTTCCTTGACAAAGCATCTGCAACTTTATTTTCACTTCCCTTTTTATATTGAATCTGAAAATCAAACCCCAAAAGCTTTGACACCCACTTTTGCTGAGCTGCTGAAGTGATCTTCTGCTCTAGAAGATGTTTCAAACTCTGGTGATCAGTTTTGATCACAAAAGTGTGCCCATCCAAATAATGCTTCCACTTGAGAATTGAGGTGGGTAAGGCCATCAATTCCTTTTCATAAGTAGACATAGCTAAGCATTTTGGACCCAATGCCTTACTAAAGTAAGCTATTGGCCATCCTTCCTGCATGATAACAGCTCCCATACCAGAGTCACAAGCATCAGCTTCAATGACAATTTTTTTTGAAAAATCTGGTAAGGCTAACACAGGAGGACTGCTGAGAGCTTCTTTGAGTTTGATGAAAGCCTCCTCAGCCTCAGAACACCAAGAAAATCCATTTTTCTTCAACTGATTAGTAAGAGGTTTACTAATCTGCCCATAGTTTTGAATGAATATTCTGTAATAGCCTGTTAGGCCTAAGAATCCCCTCAACTGCTTGATGTTGCATGGTCTAGGCCAGTTGATCATATCTTGAATCTTCTTTGGATCAGCTTGCACTCCTCTTTCAGATATTAAGTGTCCCAAATACTCTACTTCCTTCTGCCCAAATGAACATTTACTCTTCTTCCCATAGAGTTTATGTGTCCTCAGCACCTCCAAAACCTCCTTCAAGTGCTCTCTATGAGTTTCCAAATTGGGACTATACACCAAAATGTCATCAAAGAAGACTAACACAAATTTTCTCAGAAATGGTCCAAACACTTTGTTCATTAGAGATTGGAAAGTAGCTGGAGCATTAGTAAGGCCAAATGGCATGACCTTAAACTCAAACAACCCAAAATGATTAGTGAAGGCTGTTTTGGGAATATCTTCTTCTCTCATCCTAATCTGGAAATATCCAGATCTTAGGTCAATCTTGGAGAAATATTCTGCTCCAAATAACTCATCAACAAGGTCATCCACCATAGGAATGGGAAATTTGTCCTTGATTGTGAGTAAATTGAGCTGTCTAAAATCCACACAAAACCTCCATGTTCCATCTTTCTTTTTCACCAGAATGATAGGAGATGAGAATGAACTATTGCTTTCCTGAATGATACCTTCATTCAACATTTCTTTCACTTGCTTCTCTATCTCATCCTTTTGTGAATGAGGAACTCTGTAAGACCCGAGTTTAACAGGTTGTGAAACTTCTTTAAGTTGAATTGTATGTTCATGTTTTCTGCTTGGGGTAGTCCTTTTGGCATTTCAAAGACATCAGCATATTCATTCAATATGCCTCTAATGGTCTCATGAATCTCTTCCATTCATACTTCTTTAGCATGTAGGGAACTCAACTGCCCTAACCAAACTCCTGATGCACCTTGAATACATTTCAAAAATCCGTTGGCTGATACTGACGTAATTCAATATCTTTTCCACAACTTCTGACCACAACCTCTTTTCCTTCCTTACTGAATTTAACAGATTGTTCCTTATAGTCCAACACAATTGGACTATGCTCCTCCAACCAATCCCCTCCTAATATCATGTCACTTCTCCCCAAAGTGAGTACATGTAACTCTTTGCAAAACTCCATCTCATCAATACTCCACTTCACACCCTTGCAGCTTTCCCCATACCATCTTTCTTCTCCATTTCCTAAGACCAGTAGCAAAGGTTTGGTGTGATCCACCCTAAGACTCAATTGCTTCACAATCTTTGGATCAATGAAGCTATGAGTACTTTCAGGATCAATGAGGATTGAGACTGGTAAATTCTTTGACATTTTACCAGAAATCCTAAAGATAGTTCCACCAGTATTTTCTTTAAGTGCATTAAAAGAAATGAAAGCCTGATCTGCTAATTCCTCTCCCAAACATAACTCTCCTTCTCCAGAATAAGGTTGCAACAATTGTAAGTCTGAACAATTGCTTTCTTCCTCTTGCTGATCACAAAGGTAGAGCATATTCACTTCAGCCAAAGCACACCTATGCTGTGGTGAGTACTTTTCACTATATTTGAAGCATAAGTTTAGCTCTCTCCTTTTCTGCATTTCTTCAGGACTTATCTTCTTGAATTTAATAGGCTCCTTGTTCCAAGAATTTGAAGTGTATGATGAATTGTTTGTAGGCTTAGTAGTACTGCTAGCCACAGAAGAAGTCTTTTTTTTTTTTTTTTTTATCTAAATGTAAATGTATAAATGATCAAAATGGAGAACTATAAAAATAGTTCACCGTAGGTAATAAGATGTTGACGAATGATCCATTATGAATCTTTCGCCTCAAAGCACATACTTCTACCTATGTGTACAAAAATGAACCACTGCCATGTACAAGAGAACACATGGTCTTGGCAAAATCACCTACTACAACAAAAAATAACTACAAGTTCAAATCATTAGGATACAAAGAAAAACCTACCATGTATACTTGTGTTTTGATCTTACAAAATAGTTCCTTTGGTTGTAGAGATTCTTGTTCAAAGATCCTTTCTATTCCTTTCGCTCCATAGATGGTGAATCATGGAGGTAATTGCCAACTTCTTTTTCTTACTTGGCCACGTGGTGCCCCGGGCTTCTCTCTTCATCCATTTGAAAGTGATCTTCAAAGTCTTCATCTCTCTTCTAATTCCAAGCCACTTTTTAATTTCGCTCCAAACAATAGATGAGAATTTACAACTAAAGAAGAGGTGATCGTGAGTTTCTTCAAATCCCTCATCACATAGTGCACAATACGTTTCTATATCCATGAACTTAAGTCGATCTCGTGTCTTCAGTCTCCCCCGTAGAGCCAACCAAGAAATAAACGATTGCTTAGGAATGTTGGGTTCCTTCCAAATCACATTCGCACACAACATTTTCCTCCCTTTATCTCTAAAAAAATCATAGGTTCTTGAGACCGAAATCCCCTCTCCAACTTTCCATTTTTCCAACAGCTCTGAAAAGTCCAAGGCAGTAGACTGATTTGTCATGTTCTGGGGCAGAAAACTGAGAGTTTGGGCAGAATTTTCTGCCAAAAAAATCTGGGCAGTACCGACTGCCTGACTGTGAGTATTCTGGGGCAAAAATCTGAGATTCTGTGCTGAATTTTCTGCCAGAAAATTCAGGGCAGTGGCAGCCTCATTTTCCATCAATTTCTTCCCAATTTGATCCCGTGTGTCAAGTAGTCTTTTGAAAAGAATCGAGTAATCTTTTTTCCCCTTTATTTCCCATATGGAGACTCCCCGAAGATAAGACCCATGCACCCATTTAACCCACAAAGAGTCTTTCGAAGCATGAATATCCCATTTAACCCACAAAGAGCCACAGAAGAAGTCTTTGGTGGATAGTGGGAAGTAAAGGACCTAGTGGTAGACTTGGAGGTACTGTTCACACATAACTCCTGCTCTACTACCAGTCTGAAAGCTTCCAGAAGTGTTGTAAGTCTATGCATGTGCACCACACCTTTAATTTCCTCCTTAAGACCACTAAAAAACAAGGCTACAAAATAGCCTGGAGTAGCTCTTGTGCTAGTGGTTACAAAAATGGACTTCAGTTCTTCAAACTTTCTCATGTAAGTTTGAACATCTGAAGTCTGTCTTAACTTGGTAAATTCACCAACAATTCCAGTAATTGACTTAGTGTCAAATCTGGAGTAAAGTGTCAGGATAATTCCATACCAGTTCTGAGCCCCATGCTCAGCCACATAGCTGTATCCCCATAGGCATGTTTCTCCTCTAAAATAGACCAAAGCAATGTCAAGCTTGAAAGGATCATGAATCCTATGCAACTTGAAGTATTGCTCTGCCTGTATCAACCATTCCCTAGGTTTACTGCCATCAAACTTAGGAAATTCAAGTTTAGGCAACTTTGAATCCACCTCTATCAACACCACCACAGTCGAATCTAGGTTCTGGAAACATTCCAGAACCTTGATTCCCAAAATTGTTCATTCCATAACCATAATCAGTCCTCAAAGGTCTGGTTATAGGTGAATTAGCATTCAATCTACTAGGCTCACCTTCAACTGCCTTTTCCTTATCATTAGAATTCAATTTAGTCAACTGATCAAGTGTCATTCTTATATTTTTATCATTTTCATCACTTTTTTCATTCATTTTTATACTAACATTGTCAATAGTAGCTCTCAAATCATCAAATTGAGAATTAAAATGAGAGTTAGAGATTTCCACATCAGCTAACCTCTGCAAAAGCTGCTCAAAAGGAATTCGAAGCTCTCCTGTCACTGGCGAAGGAAGAATAGCCTGAGATGAAGGTTGTGAAGCTTCAGATTGCTGGTTTCTGGTCACCACCATTGTTGCCAAAGAAAGTAACAGCTCTGATACCAAATGTTGAGTTTGAGCAAATTCAAACCAAGCTTTATTGATTATGAAGCTTTGATTACAAGATAGAACAGAATCAAGAAGAAATTCAGGAGAAATCGGATCAAATTGATCCTTGACCTAGGCAGAAGTTCAGAGAGGGAAATTTCTAAAAGAAGAAACTATAACTAACTTTTACCAAAATATCTCGATGCCCAAAATAGAAGCTGATCAAGTCTATTTATAGACAATCTTGACCCATCGACCCGCGCCTTTATCCGACCCGGATGTATTCTAAGTCATGCCCAAGGTCGAATCTGGCTCACAGCTAGTTCCAGTCATATTTATTCTGAATTAATATTCACTCTTCTTGACAGAACCTTAACCCAAAAATCCGCTGGAATAATCAGACGAAAGAAAGAACCAATGCGAAAATCTTCGTAACAGTATCAAAGCGAAGTGATCGAAATTCTTCGTAACCGTGAAAAATCGCAATGAATTTCTTGCAGAAGAAGAATGAGAGAGTTCGAAATTTGGAAAGCCGAGGGAAAAGAGTATATATAAGAATAAGAGTCGGACAAGGATTTGGAGTGCTAAGGTTCAAGTCTTAAGGAAGCTTCTTTTCAATCCTTGTATTGTTAGGAAATAACAAAGCGTGTCATCTTGTTTTCAATTCTATTAATTAAGTCCTTTTAGTCTATTTTCCTTTATTTTACAGTACTATTAATTTCTTTTTCTTTTTTATTTTATTTTAAATAAACAACATAGTCTTATTAGTGTCATATTTTATAGTCCTATTATTAGTTTCTAAACCCTATATTTTTTTTATCCTATTAAAAAACCCATATTTTTTTAGTGATATATGTCATGTGATAGTTAATCCTTAAAAACAATTATATAAATAATAGTAACTACGGTATAACCTCTATATATTAATAACGTTGCGACAAAAAATAATTATTAATTTAGAAAAATATTAATTACACTACAAAAAAATGAACCTTTTATGACAAAATTTTCATGAACCTTTTATTAATTTAGAAAAATATTAATTACACTACAAAAGAATGAACCTTTTATGACAAAATTTTCATGACAAATGTCATTTTCGTCACCGCAAGCCCCTTCTATTATAACAATTTATAATTTCGTCAAGAAAGGTTGTTGAACCTTTAAACTTTTAACAAAATCGTCAGGATAAGAAAAAGCGGGAAAAGCTGAAAAGCAAGAGCCTGATCCAATACGAAACATCAATTGTTCCTCACAGTGCTTAACAATTATGGACCGTCCGATAAAAAAATTTGACGGATAAGATTATTTAGGTATCAATAAATATTATGAAAGTGTTAAACTAAAAGCCGTCCGATTGGAGATCTGACGGCCCTTAATTATTCCGCACAGAGAAGAACCATGGATGTTCCGCACTGGATCCTGAGTGAAATTCATCTTCCTGCAGTATCCGCCTCATTCTCTCTCTCTCTCTCTCTCTCTCTCTCTTCTCAGTACTTCACTTTTCACCGTCTTCAGTATCCGCTACCAGAGAAACCTCCCTTCTGCAAATCCAAGAACACCGTCTTCTTCACTGTGATGTTCCAAGAACACTCACAATGACTAACTCAATCTAATCACCAACAAACAGCTAAGAGACTTGAGTCTCAACCAAACAATTCAATATGCAAAGCTATTGAGAAAAGATAACTGAATATATTGAATAAAAACGGAAGTCAATACACTCTTTAGTTCATCACAGCATCATAAGTACTAATAAACTGATAAGAGGATCACAACCTCAACTATACTAAGCATAAATTAAGTAATAGGAGATAGTAAGATAGAATGACAAACTTCAAGTGATTTCCAAAGCTGCAGGCCACTCCAACTCCTGGAATTCAAGTTGTAATTTGCATTAGATCAGAGAAATAGAATCTGGATGGAAAAGGGATGAGAAAGTGTTTAAGAATGAAGGAATAGTCACAAGGGGAAGAATTGGCTTAAGCCACTTTGGTATCAAAATATCTGAATGCCTTCTCCTTCCAGCAACTTCCTTCTTATAGCTAGGTTTTGCTTTCCCGAAATGGATCCTAGCCAGACAGCTCAGCATCCTCTGACAGGAATAAGGAATCAACGGTCTGAATTGAAGATCCTTTCTTCACCAATGAAATCGTTGCTGCAACAAGGAGGTGAAGCTCCACTTCCCATGTCCTTTGTAACTGCCAGTGAAAGAGACAACCGAGGCGACGTCGTATGCTATGTTTAATTTAATGACAAAAGAACTAACTGAAACGACATCGTTCCATTTAATACTTTCCCCCAAATTAGTTCCAGCCCTAATTAATAATTTTCCCTCCCTTTCTCTTATTTAAAACATAATCAACTCTTCCCTCCTAAACTCCCAAACCTGACATTCACTTTTCATCTAAGGGTAAGTTTCTCTCAAATCTCTTCAATCCACTCTTATATTTTCCAGATTTATTTGTGGTTTCCTTTGTTTAGATTTCGAAGCTTTAATCCAGCAAGTTTCAAACTTAATAAATGTGTGAATTTTTTGAATAAATGTGTACTGATGTCCTTCTCTCTTTATCTTCTCTTTTCATCTAATATCTCTACCAAAGACTTCACATTCTGTACCCTACTAAAGACTACACCTTTTGCACTCTACTAAAGACTCCATCTTTGACTCATTAGGAATTTAAATTTTTCTATAATATTCCAATTTGACTATTGGGTTTTAGGATATCTTTTCCAGTGAGGGGTTTAAGGTTGGTTTTTATCATTATCTGATGCTGCTCCCCGTTAGCAACTAGCACCATGGAGCGATTTGCTGGATCTTCTAATTGTTTATTGTCTAAACCGTTTAGCTAGTTACATCTTTTTTCTCCTTTAGGTCTGTTTGCACAGTCTCACTATGTACTTTTTAGTTGTCCTTTGGCTTCCGAATTCTGTTCCTAACGGAATGAGATGGCAGGTAATTTGAACAATGAAGAAGTAGATGGCTTACCTGATTTGTTGGATGAGATTAGGGATGCAAGGCAGTCACCGAATGACACTGGTAATTCGCATTCTGACAATTTGTTGCGTTTTATTGTTACACTTCTTCATATAAAAGTACTCAATCATTGGAGTATGTTAAAATATAGTTGGTAATTATAGGTTTAGTAGCTCTATTTCCGAGAAATGTTCCAAGTTAACCGAAGGAAAGTCTTTTGCATGAAGCCGAAGACTGAAGTATTAAGCCTTTAAGAATCCAAAGGATTAAATGAGTGGCACATTAATTATATTTTCTTAGTCTTGCTTGCTGTGCGAGACAGGAGAACTGATGTGCCAAAGTCTTTTGAAAGGCTATTACTCTGGAAGGCCTAAAAGCGAACTAAAATGATGTTGATTGTATTGTATTGTATTGGTGGCATTACCTGTTTGATGGAATATTCTTCTTGCTTCGTAGAGAACATGGAGTAGAACTTCAAAATTTTTTAAAGATAAGATTCAATATTAGTTTGATCAGGTGAAAATACTTTTATCCTCGTAGTTTCTTTAATCCTAAAGGTTTTTCTTCATTGTGTTTGTCATTTGTGGAGGCTGCCAATACCAATATTGTTTGTTCAAGCATTCAGCCTTATCAGAATTTACCTATACTTGTGAGTATAAACGAGTTATACTGTTATCAGTTTGCTGTTTTTGTATATTTTTATATTTCTTTAGTGTTGCCATGTTTTGATATTTGATCTGCAGAAAATAATTCGGGAGAAACTGGGTCCTGGTGAAGATGTATCCTGGGCTCGAGAATATATCCGAAGGGGCTTCGCTGGTACATTCTGGTTCGATCTGCTTCAACTATGTTTCTTAAGAACTTCTATCACCTCTTCACAATTATTTATATACCTTTCACTGTGATTCTGTTATCTATTTAGCAATTGATGGCTTTACATGATAGGAAATTAACTATTTAAATCTCATAGTTTGTACAAAATTGTGAGTACATCAAAGTAAAGAATCCCTTTGTTTTGTTTTATTTCACAGTTTCATATTTAATGAAGAGGAAACAATTAATTCATTAGCATAATTTGGTTTCCTTTTAAAGTTTTATTTATTCAACTGAAGTAGTTTTGGTGTCTATCATTTAATCATGATGAAGTTTGGTTTCTCAGGATTGATGGTGTGGGTGGAATGATATTTTGAAGAATTGCCGGTTTGTATTTTAGCAGTTCCTTAGCTTCATTGAGCATTTGTTGAACTCATCAGTTTTGTTTTTTTGGAGTATTTTAGCTTAGTAAATCAACAGTTTGGAAACTTTTTTTTATAGCTCTCATTGATATTTTTGTACCAAGTGACTTAAGAATATCTTTTGGAGCTTTTTGTATACATGTATTGGTTGCCAATGTAAAGATGAATTGTTTTTAGTTTGAATTTGATCATGATATGTGTTCAATTTTATGGATCCGTTAGGATCTGGATATTAATCATCAAAAAGTCAGATATTAATTATCCAGATTGGATCTGGATATTTTCATGATATGTGATTCGGTATAACCCGCTTCAAAAAGTCTAATCATCCTCATTTTTTACTTTTCTATTTTGACTAACTAAAAATATACTTGTTTAATCTAACAATCTTACATATTCAATATTAGACAAATTGGTGTCATGGGTCCAAAAATAATTTGTCTTTTAGAAGGCGGGTTCAGAAACTATGTTTTCAACATTTTCTATCCTAAAACAATTTAGTATTTTTTAAACGCCATCGACGGGAAATGATTAACTTCTAAAAAATATCGGGTAAAAACCCTAAATCCCAAATTAAGCATGTCAAATAACTATCATACCCTTTTGGTATTTTTTAATATTAAATTTAGTTTTCATTTATTTTTAAAGGCTCTACTCTACCTATACATATACTACATATTCTACTATATCATTCAATATCAAAAAAACATTTATCACTCCCTACTTCCTACTTCAATCTCTGCAAATTCTAAAGGAGTTGCCTAGATTTTTTTTTTTCTGCAACTCCTATGTACAGTACAGCTCCGGTGAACAAATTTTTTTTTTAATTTTTTTACAAAAAACTTTTGCTTTTATAAAATTTCGTTGCAAATATATTGGGTTTTTGCCCACTTCAATTTTTTTTTTTTAAAAAATAACTATAATATGTGACCTTGAGTAATTCACTCCCAGCCTCTAAGTTTTAGGTCATTTGTGTTGAACTGTAACTCCATTTGTCTTGGAGAAGACGATCAACAGTAACTCCACTTGGCTTGAATTTGTGTTGCAGGGGACGTTGGGACTTTTGAGTTATTAGATCCAGTGTGGAATATTAATTGATCTGCACCGGGCGAAACCATTATAGACCGTCGGATCTAAAATCTAACGGTTGAGATCATTTGGTTTAACACCTTCTTTATAATATTTATTGAGACCCAAATGATCCCAGACATCAAATTTTTTATCCGACGGTCTTTAAATGATTTGAATGACTTATACTATTAATGAACTTAGGGTTCAATTCCTGTATCTCCCCTTCATGGGGCAATAATATCTCCTCCTCTGGTGAGGCTATAACTACCACTCCTTATTGGTGAGGCTTCTCCTCCTCCTCTGGTGAGGTTCACAACAACAACAACAACCAAGCCTTAATCCCAACAGATTGGGGTCAGCTACATGAACCAAAGTAAGAATCACGTAAGGTCATCCACATCCTCTGGTGAGGTTAAAAAAAAAAAAAAAAACTTAGATAATATATATTAGAAAAAATTAATTAATAGTATAAGTCATTACACTAATTCTAATTCTATATTAATAAGTAATCTAATAATTATTATAATATTTAGATTCGTTCTTCCTTTAATATGTGTTATATGTTAACAAGTAATTGAATCTACATAATGTTTAATTAACTCTTGGAGTGACTATGTGTTACTTCGTGTTCTAACAAGCACTAATGTACATAATGTTATAGTATTGATAATCATTGTTATGTTGTTGTGATTCGTTCTTCATTTCCCAAAGGTTATATATTAACAAGTAATCTAATCATAATAGGTGTTTAAGTAACTCTACAATACTTAGTATATTGAGGATCATTTTTCTATTGCATATATTCGTTTTCCATTTTAACCGGTGTTTTATAAGTCATTATGTTATAACAAATACAAATTCTAATTATATATTAACAAGTAATCTAATCATTGGTATATAGTATTTAGTGTTATTAATTTCATACCACATAATGTTTTACACTAAGTGTTATAATACTTAGTGTTCTAACAAACAATATTTTTAATTTGGCTACAAAATAAAAAATTTGGGGTAAATTTGTAAATTTAAAAAATATACCTCAGAAGAAATTGTTCAATTTATAAATTATAAAAATTGTTGTTGCCGGGGACAATTTGTTAAAAAAAAATTTGGGATCAAAATAATATTTTATAGAGACTTTAGGGTATTCAATTCACAACCCTATAGGGATTTAGGGTAAGCAGTTAACAAAAGATATAGGGATTTTATGTGCAATTGGTGAATAAATATGTACTGAAATTGTGATAGTGACATTTGGGGGTAAGAAATCGTGAAAAGAAGAAACAAAAATGATGGAAATGCCAATCCGGCTACAGTGCGTAACACCAAATGTTTCGCACTGTACAAAATATTTGGTGGTCGCTGGATCAAGAAACTGACGGCAGAGATCATTGAGTATCAATATTTATCATGAAAAAATGTAAACCCAAATGATCTCAGCCATCTGATTCTTGATCTGACAGTGCCAAATATTTGGTGCGAAATATTTAGTGTAACCAGGTTTGAAAATGTAACTGAGAATAATTAATGCACCTACTTTTTCAAAAAGAACATAACTTTTGCTTGAAAAGGTTATCTAGAAGTATTAAATATGTATAGAGCAGGCTCCTATATAGACTAAATTTTTCATATTTTTTTAAAAGCAAATTGATAGCCAAACCATCCGCCATTGTTGTAAGGACCCCTCAGCTCATCTGTAAATACAATTTACTTGGCTTCAAAGAAAAATAATTACACATGCTGCAATTATTAGATGCATGTGAAACCTAAGACCAAAAAACTACCAAAAACTTGACACTAGTATCATTTATGTTAAGTCTTTAACGAAGTTGAAAGAATATTTTTCTCAAGAATAGAAGATCCTTTTTATTTTGCAATACAATATGATACATTAAAGAGAAAGTCTTTTACTTATAATATTATAGAATTTGCTTCCATCTCTTCCACCCATTCAACAATTAAAAAGGTCTTTTACTCAAAGAATAGTTTTTTTTTCATGAATAGAAATGGTTGTTACTCTTATAAATTATTAACTAGATGTCCTGTAACTCTCTTTTACTTATTTTCTATAAACATATTTTCCAGACATCTTTCCTTTATGAACAGAAGGATGATGGAGAAGATTTTCATTTCAACAAACAATGAAGAAGAATAAGTTCGTGATGAATAATAATTCATTTTCACACCCACCGTTAAAAAATACCAAAAAGCATTCATCTCATGAATTGAAATACTTAAACATAAACGAACAGTAATTTCCGGCAACTTATGAACAATAAATTGTTCGTAGTCTAAAAGATGGAGTGAGAAGATGATGAACAAATGTTGAAGAAGAAGGTTCATTAACTTAATTTTTTGAAAAAGTCATCTTGAAGAATTAAATATGTGTAGGGTAGGCTCCTTTCTATGCTTGATTTTTCATTTTTATTTTTTTTAAAAAGTGAAGACCATTTACTGTTGAAAAGGGTAGTTAATGTCCGAAAATCAATTTCAGTCAATTTTTAGTCAATCGATTTGAGGAGTCTAGCATTGTCCTATAATTTAATTGAAATTCAAGCATGCAAATCCAACTCTAACAACAAAATCTTTGGATGAGAGTGTTTAAGCGGGTGGCTAACCTCAACAAATCCACTGCAACCTTGAATGGAATCGAAAGAATCTTTGAACGCCATCGACGGTTGCGATGTGAGGAGCCCAGACAGAGAGATCTTCTTCTTCAACTCTCTTCTTCTACATCTAAGTTTGGAGTTGTAAGTGTTTTTATCCATGTCCTAATCCCTGCGAAAATTCCTTCATTTTGATTTTTATTTTGATTATCTCTTTGAGATGATGATGAAGGATTTGTTGAAGAAAATGTGGAATCTTGATTTGAAGGTGAGGTGGTGTTGACTTTTTTTTTGTGGGAAGAAAACCAGATGGAATCTTTATGCTCAAATCAGAAGAAGAATATTGGTGGCGGTGTTGGGTGTCAGGATTAGGGTACGTCTGGAAGGTGGTGGGCAGCGTGTTAGGAGGTGGGAGGTGGTGTGCGGCGGTGGGAGAGTGGAGGGAGGGGGCGGTGTTAGGTGGTGAAGGTGAGGAAGATGAAGAAGGAAGGATCAATTCTGTTGTGGACCTGGGCCACCAAGTGGTCATGGACCACTTGATCCACATTCAGCTACATCACAGTTTTGATTAAAATAATTAAAACACTCCCCCACATTCAGCCATTTTTTTTTTTTTTGTTTTTTAATCAAATGAGGTGATGTGGTTGATTGTGGACCAAGTGGTCCACAACCCCACATATAGCTCAGGTCTATATCAGAATTTTTCAGAAGGAAGGTGGTAGGGGGTCGGGTGGTTGTGTGTGGGCGTGGGGGTAAAGAGAGTGGAAGGTAGGGGGAGGGGAGGGGATGGGGATAGATTTAATTCCCAAAAATGCCCCTGAAGTTTTAGTTTGAGCAAATTATATTTTCAAATTAACAGTTGACGAAGTGTGTTTTAGACGGAAGGATTTAGTGCACCAAATCTAAATTGTTTTAGGATAGAAGATGTTGAAAACATAGTTTCTAGACCTGGCTTCTAAAATGTAAATTGTTTTTGGAACTAGAATGCCAATTTTCCTAAATGTTACTTCACCCCAATTATAGTACAATCCACAAATAATTCTACGTACTAGAATATAATATACAATCATAATACTTTTCAAAGTTCAAAATTCAAATAAAAATATATAACCAGAATTTTGATCACATTAAATATAAATGTTCAGAAGCCTCTTCAAAATAACATACATAATGCTTGAATTAGGGTAAAATCTAGCATTAGATGTGAATTGATCCAAAGGTTAAATTTTTTATTTATAATGTATATATTTACTATATACAATTAATATATATACATGAAACGGATCCGGTTTTTAATATTTCATACCCGTAACTATTTTATTACTCTTATACGGATTCGTATTCGGATGCAGGCATATGGGTCTAAAGTTCTTACCGAGTCCTAACCGTTTTTTGGGATTCGAGTCGAATACGGATATAAATTCGACCCGTTTGCAGGCCTATTTATCATGATAGAATGGATGACAATTCAACTATTGGATTATCCAGATGAAAATGACTAAGGTTCAGAGATTTAAAAATTAGAAGAAATTGTGGCTAATTGCATCCAGAATCCTGAAGATTATAAAGTTTAGAATGTCAGTACATTCGAAAGTAATTAGATGAAAGGAAATAAAGCCAACAACTCTTCAAAATATTTTTAATTGCAGTTTAAGAATATTATATTATAACTTTTGAATGCAATATTGAAAATTAGAGGACCACTTAGATTTAAATTTCAAGATATTTTACTAAATTTTTATATTTTTATTTGTACGTTAAAAAAATAGGGACTGACCTTAGACTAGTCATGGTTTGATATAATGGGCTAACCATGGCACGAATTATTGGGAGTAACATTTTAGCTCCCAACAAGTCTAGCCACGTTAGCACATAACGGATTTCAAAAATCCGTTATCATTTCAGAACGGATTTGGCAAATCCGTTAATGATAAAAATGTTTCTCTCCCAAAAATACATGTCATGGTTAACTCATTATGCCAAACCATGGCTAGTCTAAGGTCAATCACAATTTTTTATAAGTTATATATTTATCCACATGAAAAATTAGACATTTAATTATTCAATAAGATTGAAAGTAATGAGGCGGGAGTGATGACATTGCAGTGCCCCATTGGTAAATGAAGCACTAAAGTCACAGTCAGAGAATTACTATATAAAATAATTCATTATTCAAAGTCCATAAATAGTAATAACAGCACTAGCGGAAACATTATATGTAAAAAGAAAATCTTCTAAGTTTATTACAACTGATAAATGAACTACAAGTTCCAAATTAAATAACTAAGAAAGGTAAATAGCATGTGTGAACTATCCAGTTAGAATCACTCTACCAGAAACGCGTAGAAAACGAAATTCAGAAAAACAGCCCGCTCTCGGTGTGATATATTTTCACTCCGAATTCCAAATCGAATTCCCTAACTCATATGCGACCAAAAAGACTCCAACAACCAACAATTAAAGACCCAAACAAGGAAGAACACATTTAATGCAACAATTAAGCAATTAACAACATTCTTTGCACCTAAACGATTCCATAACCGAGTGTACGACAAGCACCACGTGTTGCCCATCCGGTACACCCAATCACATACTCGTCTTAAATACTTAGAACATCGCTAAGGCTATGACACAACTCCCAACATATGAGCCATTTATCTATTCACTAAAAGTCAACAATAACGATAGTGGTCCCAGTTATCAACCAAACTAGGACGGTTCAGTATCAACATGTCACACCCCGTCTCCAGGGCGATGACATGGCAGTGTCTCATTGGTCGATGAGACACCCAAGCCTACGATACAGAGTTACTAAAAAGGAAATTCATTATGCATTAAATCCAAAGTAAAGGTTTAACAGAAGAAATCTAAATATATAACTGAAAATGAATCTACTTATTACATTATTGGAATAAGTCTAAGCGTTTTAAAAGAAATAACTGAACAGGAAATAAAGTCTAGCAGCTACGTAGATTATGATCACTCCTCCAATAGCCCCTCCCAGGTATCATCATCAGGAACAAGTTCAACATCTACATCACCTGCACAGTAAAAAGCGGATGGACTGAGCTCCGGTGCTCAGTAAGGACCCAAAAACAGTAATAACAATAGCAATATATATAGACATAACAGAACAGATGCAACAGAATCAGATACAGATAATGCAGATGCCCGTTTCCCAAAATACAACTATGGAAGTATATGCACACGACTCAATCCAAGTCTCACAAGACTCAAAGCTCAATACAGAGAAGTGCGATGATAATACAGATGCAGTATGGATCCGTATGCAAGCAGAGGATTCGATGCAAGCAGTGGGACTGCACTACTGCGATTTCCAAAAAAAATAAGATGCAACCTTATGCAAAAATGCACTAAACAACACCCACCATCCCCAACTCATATGATACCAAATAGACTCCAAGCAAACAGCAATTAAAGGCCCAAAACAAATGTTCAACTATACTTATCAAGTCTGACATCCCAGATCGGAATTCATGACATGAGCATCCCATACTACTCATGCACTACAAGCAATAGTTATGTCAGACAATCGAGTATAAAACAACAATTAAGCAATTAACAACATTCTTTGCACCTAAACGATTCCATAACCGAGTGTACGACAAGCACCACGCGTTGCCCATCCGGTACACCCAATCATATACTCGTCTTAAATACTTAGAACATCGCAAGGCTATGACACACAATCCCATCACATGAGCCATTTTATCTATTCACTACTACTCAACAATAACGATAGTGGTCCCAGTTATCAACCAAACTAGGACGGTTCAGTATCAACACGTGGGTTCGGATAGCCCCCAAACTAAGGGCCACAAATTTTAAGGATCAACCCATTTACATTGTCTCATCATCCCCCAAACCGAGGGACTCCACAAAACCACTCACAGTATCTAATGATTGGTCCCACTAGATGAAGACCACCGAATCAGTAAATAGTAGAAGACCTCTTGGGGGTCGCAGAAGCAGATTAGGGACAGGGAGGCGGGCGGATCCCTGCTGACTAGAGATCCTAGACAAAGGCTCAAAGAGGGTGATGACACGGTCGACCATACCAATTAGGACAACAATAATGACTCCCAATAGACGACTCCAAATAAGACTCAAAAGCGATTAAGCAAAGAGGCAATTACAGATCGATTTCGAAAGCAGTATGAAGCTGTTCGAGGCGGTTTATGCGACTATAGAAATTTAATTAAAACAATTGACATCAAATAGGCATGCTCAAATCAGCCCAATACTTCAGTAACTCAAACTAAATAACAAAGCATTAGATAATGAATTACTGAGCAGTTTATGAAATTGAATATCCCAAAAACAAGTAAATCATGCCGTAGCGAAATTAACAGTAATAAATATTTCGTAACGTAATTTCAACGATGATAAATATTACAAGACGTAAATTAACACAATTCGTGTAACAATTTTGTAAATAGAAATTTATCCGCTTTCACTGTGCAGAAATAAATGCGTAAATTAAAGACGTAGGGGTCCCTACCGTTACGATAATAACAGGAGGAAAAATAATCTGAAAATAACTTTGTGGGTGACGAAAATTGGACAGAAAATATATCTCACAGTCACAAAATTCACTATCTTGTTTCTGATTTGGCACAAAACCCGAGGAGAGAGAGAGAGCCAAGAAGAGCCGCGTGAGAGAGAGAGAGTCGAGAGCCGCCTGACTTCTTTGGTTATTGCGCCGAAAATGGCCGCTCAAAATCTTTCTTTTTTTCCCTTGCCTTCACGGCTCCCAAGACCTAGGAGAGCCTTTCTATTTTTTTTTTCTTTGGCCCTGAACTCAGCCCACGAATTCCAGTGAAGCCTATGTTCTTTTTATTTTATTTATATTATTTTCCAATCATAATAATTCACTATATTATTATTTATTTGGTGATTTTCTAATCCAATTCAATTCTTAATTATTTCCAATTCATTATCTAAGTGAAACACAATTTAAAATTCCTAATACAATACGTGTGTAAAACGCCCCCAAACACGCACTCCAAAAAAAAGTAACACGTTATAAAAATAAAAGGACACATAATCACATCATATTTAATATAAGCACAAAATTATGCAATTAAATTACTTAAATCACATAAATCAAATTGGGGATAAATCCCAGGTATCACACAACACGTGGGTTCGGGTAGCCCCCAAACTAAGGGCCACAAATTTTAAGGATCAGCCCATGTACATTGTCTCATCATCACTTACCAAGGACTCCACAAAACCACTACCGTATCTAATGTTTGGTCCTACTAGATACGAACCCAGAACATAATAGACCAGGACAGAAGGCGGGCGGATCCTGCTGACTAGATATCCTAGACAAATGCTTAAAGAGGGCGACGACACGGTCGATCATAACCACTTAGGACAACATCAACTACTCCAAATAGACGATTCCAAGTAAAACCTAAATGCATTCAATCAAGAAGCAATTACATACCAGATACAAAATAGTTCAGAGGCAGTTTATATGAATATAGCAATTTACGAAAGTAATAGGAAAGCGATTACAAGGCATGCTCAATTTAAATCAATTCAAGTAAACATCAATTCAATTAACAATCAACATCAAGAAATCAATCTCTAACAGTTCATGCAATTGAATATCCCCAAATTCAGTAAAAATATGCCAGAACAGTATATCAATATTAATCAGAATTATAGAACAGAAATCATCATAGAAAAGCGGGTCCCTACCGTTACGGTGATAAAACAAGTAAAAAAAATCTGCAAAATAGCCTTACGAGTGACGAAAATGTGGACAGAAAATTGGTCACAAAAACCTTATTTTTTTTTTATTCCTGGCAGCCTGCTGCCTTACACAATTTCCGAGAGAAGACAATGACTTGTCTCCTTGCTGCACAACCGAGAGAGAGAGAAAATAGCAGTTTACTCCCTCCGATTCTAAAATATAAGTATTTTTAAAATTTGTTATTTATTGCAAAATATAAGTCTTTTTATAAAAAAAATGTGCATTTATTGACTGATTTACCCCTACATCAATTTTCTCCCCATATTCATTTTGGTCAAAATGTGTTGTTCTCCATGCAACTCTATATTACTTTCTTTGTTATTTGGAGTATTAATTAGGAGTACTTTAGTTATTCTGATTACTATCTTAATTTGTGTAAAAATTCCTAAAAAAAATTATATTTTGAATAAAAGGGAGTACTTTTTTTGTTTCTTGCGCCGAGAGAGAGAAGCCGCCGCCACTCTCTTCTTTTGCTCACTGCTCTTCACGGTTCCCGAGGTAGGTTTTTTTTTCGAACACTTCTGATATGGACCGTGTCCACTGGATCATGCGATACAGATTTGGCCACATCACTGTATTTCCTTCATCCTCCTCATTCTGCATTGATATGGTCAAATCTGAACCACATGAACCCGGTCCATATCAGAATTTTCCTTTTTTTGCCTTTTTGCTTTTCTCGCCTCAGACCCTACGAAGTCCTATATAAGTACACTGTTTTTTTAATATTATATTTATCCATTTCCTTTAACTCCTCTCAGTACACGAAATCCTTATATATATATATATATATATATATATATATATATATATATATATATATATATATATATATATATATATATACACACTGTTTTCCCTTTTTATTTTATTTTATTTTACTTATTAGACTAATCATCTAGGTAAAACACAAATAAATCCCTAATTACGATACGTGTGTGAAACGCCCCCAATAGAACATACACAAAAAAGTAACACGTAACATTTTATAAAATAAAAGGACACAGTCACATAATATTTAATGGGATGTGCTGTGGTGCCGAAAAGCAATATTTTCGGCACCTAAACATAAATGATAAACCAATAAATTCGTGGCATGTGGAAAATATGACCTGCAATAGCAAGTTTTCAAAAAAAAAAAAAATTAAAAAAAAATTAAGATAATGACATGGACGAATGAGAGTTTGCCACATCATCCCAATCAAGTGACCGGTTACCTGTTAAACCGATCAACACACATTTGTTAACCATATTTTTTTTATTATTAGTAACTTTGGTATTTGTAATGGTAAAATAAAAACAAAAATTGGTAAATTTTAATAAATAACTAGTAAATGTTGAATATTACTACTTTATTTTATAATCTTTTTCATCCCTCTAACCTTCTAGGTTACCAAAAAATTATTAAGTACATTAGATGGATGCCACTGGAACTTGGGTGAATAAAGCTTAATGCGGATGAGGCACATAGTGAGGGCACAACAACGGCGAGTGGGGTGTTTAGAGTAATGAGTTAGCAGATTCTTTTTGCCAAAGCAGGATTAAACTCTCCCTAGTCCCCCTTCCCATGCTACTTATTTTTATCCTCAGTCATCTATAGACTATATAGAGATATGGTTGGGGAGCCTTTTGTATAATGGATAAACCCTTAGAATGTTAGTAGACTTGTATTATAAATAAAATGAATTTAATCTCTAATTTTCAACATTGCATTCAAAAGTTATAAATTAGTATTTGTTAGGGATTGACCTTAGAATAGCCATGGTTTGCCATAATGGGCCAACCATGACATGGATTTTTGGGGGAGGAACATTTTTTGCATCAATGGATTTGCCAAATCCGTTCTGAATTGATAACGGATTTGGGAAATCCGTTATGTGCTGACGTGGCCAGACTTGTTGGGAGCAAAAAATGTTCCTCCCAAAAATCCATGCCATGTATTAAGAATAGAATTCCTATGTTAATGGGATTCTAGTAATTACCTATTCTAGTCTTTACAACATTATAGAGTTAGTTTATTATTCAATTTCCTTTTCCTTACTTGTTTAGGACTCTATTTGTATTTGTATGGGGAATTTTCCTTTGTTCAATGAATCAATTGAATTCATTGATTTCATATATTCTTACGTGGTATCAGAGCGGGTCCTTAGGCGGGATGTGTGGGCTCATAATGCCCAAAGTGGCCTCTAATTGTCCCCGTACGACCCAAATAGGGCGACGAGCTTTCATCTGTCCCCGTGTGACCCAAGAAAGGCGACGGGCCTTGAATTTGACTCCTACCTCGATGTGAGGGGGAGTGTTGAAATATGAAGTCACACATCGAGTGCCTAAGGAATATCCAAATAATGTATAAGCTCATGGGTTAACACAACTCATTGCCAATGGGTTTTGAGATGAAGGTCCATGAGCTAATTTTCTCAAGTTCCAAAACCTAACTCTATTTTTCAACAGAAACTCTTGACATTGATCCAGATATTCCCCTGGCCGATTTCTTGTGCTTGGATAATTCATCAGATTCATCAATCCAAAGCAGTGATAGCTCATTTCCAAACATCAGAAAACCACGGGAAAAAAATTGTCAAATTTCGTTGTGTACTCATTCTGCAAATTGTCATCACAAGATTCTTATCGATACACAAGACGTTGATTATTTCCTCAATTCAATATGTCATCAGTAAAATTTTAAAAATAGCATATCAAGTGGCTAATTTACTCAAATGAGGTAACAATGATATTTTTTTTTTTTTTTTAATATCTTGTACCCAATCCATATGAAGATTTTTGCTAAGGGTGTTGTCTATGACTGAGTCTATCGAGCTGACAGAGGTAACACCTCAAAATGGCATGGCAGAAACAATTCGATTATCTGGTTTTGCAAGTGGGGTATTCTCGATCTACACACTCCAACTTGAGGGGAGTATTAAGAATAGAATTCCTATGTTAATATGATTCTAGTAATTATCTATTTTGGTCTTTACAATATTCTAGAGTTAGTTTATTATTCAATTTCCTTTTCCTTACTTGTTTAAGAGTCTATTTGTATTTATATGGGGAATTTTCCTTTGTTAAACATATATTTTTTTTAATGCTTGGACCTAATCCAGAGGAAGATTTTTGTTAAGGGTGTTGTATGTGATGGAGTCTATAGGCTGATTGAGGTAGCACCTCAACATGCCATGGCAGAAGCTATTCGATTATCTGGTTTGCAAGTTGAGTGTTCTCGATCTACACACTCCAACTTGAGGGGTATTAAGAATAGAATTCATGTGTTAATAGGATTCTAGTAATTACCTATTCAAATCTTTACAATATTCTAGAGTTTGTTTATTATTAAATTTCTTTTTCCTTACTTGTTTAGGACTCTTTTTGTATTTACAATATTCTAGACTACTCATCAAAGTTATAAAGCTTTACGAAACATCTTAGAATTAGCTCAATCGGACATGTATCTATATCTAAACATATGATTAAAAAAGTACTATTGAAAAAGTACTATTTAAATTAATAAACAACTTATTAATACCTTTTTAAATTATTATTTTTTCCGCAAAATTATTAATATATAGAATTGTCCATTTTCCCACGCAGAAAAAAACAAACTTATTCTACGAAAGTTTTGAGATTTAATATTGAATTTCATCCAATTTTGGTTAAGTTTGGTTTGGCCCTTGGCAGGTTCTCGTTTTTTTTGGGAGGGAATTGTTGGTTTTTTTTGGGGTCTGGGGTCCAGGGGAGAGGCATTATCATGAAAGATTGAACTTTAAAGTCCCTTTGATCAATCTTGTTTGAGTTGGTCTTCTTCCGTGTGCTATCTTGTTTTTCCTATTTATGTCTATTAGGTTATATAAGTGTTTATTTTCCGTATTCATTCTCAAAATTTGAGATTTAATACTTAATTTCATCCAATTTTTGTTAAGTTTCATTTAGCCTTGGCAGGTTTTCCTTTTTTGGAGGGAATTGTTTGTTTTGTTGGGGGTCTGGGGTCTAGGGAAGAGGCGGCATCATGAAAGATTGAACTTTAAAATTCAGCTTTGATCAATCTTGTTTGATTTGGTCTTCTTCAATGTGTTATGTTGTCTTTCCTATTTAGGTCTATTAGGTTATATAAGTGTTTATTTTCCATATTCATTCTCAATGTTCTAGAACCAATGCGAAATTCTTCGTAACAGTATCAAAGCGAAGTGATGGAAATTCTTCGTAACCGTGAAAAATCGCAATGAATTTCCCGCGGATTTTTAACCTTAACCCAAAAATCCGCGGGAATAATCACAATAATTCTCTAACAAATGGTAATATATGGAAGTATGATGTAAGGTGTTTCATATGATGGATCTTCAAGGGGTATTTATAACTCCTAATAGCTTCAGAAAAATATAATAGAAGTTGAAGGGAATTAGAAATCTAATAGGAAAGTCTCAAAAGGCTCAATGGTTTACCAGGTTTACAAAGTTGACCAGCTTTGATGAGAAGACATCTTTTAAGATTTGCAATTAAGTCCACAACTTTCCAGATCAAGTTTCAGATTTTGCAATTAAATCCTCAAAACATCATAAAAGTTCAATAAGCACCATACAACCATTAAAACACAAATTAGTGAGAATTATATCATTCTAAGCTCAAAACTCGACATATAAATACACTTTTAAGCATAAAGTCATTATAAAAATAAAGGAATATATGGATAAATTTACGAGTTATCACAAAGAAAACACAACACCAAAATGTAACGTGGTGGTGGGGAAGATGGAGATGATGGTGGTGGTGGTGGTAGTTATGGTGGAAATGATGGGGAGGGGAAGATGTAGATGATGATATGTCGGATCGGGTTGTAAATGAGTGGGTCGAGTAAATTGGGGTTATTTTCTTGTTTATGACCATTTTACCCCCATTTCGGAGACATGGGTCGTGCACATATGATTTTTGGCATGAAATTTTTCCGGAAACACTAATTTGACAAATAGAGCGGCCGCGTAAAATTGTTATTCTATATAGGACTTAAATTAAATTTTATGCTTTTTAAAGAAAATCAGAAATAGTTAATGTATATATAGCGATTTTCTCTTACATTTTTTTAACATGAATATATAGCACATGCATAAATACATCTACATAAATACGTCATTGTCCATTGTCGCAATTTGGAGATGAATTGAACCTTGAAGGGTCCTCCATAGATTAGAAGTCAATGATCCATTCAAAATTCACAAAATTGTACTCTTGGATCGAATTCTTAGTATTATATTAGAGATAATGACGATGAATGATGCAGGTTAGTTTATGGCAAGAACGCAGAAAAGCAGTTCGAAAATTAATTACGAAAATTTTCATAAATATACCTTGAACAAACTAAAATGGTGTTTGTAAGTTATAAAAAACTTATATTATAATAATTTGTCATAATTACATGTAACTTACCTTCACATATTCCACCCAATTGGCTTCAGCACCATTAAAATCTATCGTGTTTGTACTGCTGTCGTATTTGAACCACGGTCGGTGCAAAAGTGTCTCAAAATTCCAAAACCCCCTGCGCAATTTTGCTAAGTATGCATCGATCATTTCTGTTGTGAAATATTCGCAGGTGACGGAGTTCATGCCGTAGATAATTTCATTGTACAATTTGGCCCAATTTTTTTCATCATTGTTACCCTGTAAATTAAATTCAAAACAAACTTCTAGTAACGCCACTTCGTATTCTAAATACCATTCTTTAATAAAATCAACATCCCTAAATTTGTTAACCATTTCTTTTTGAATAAATTTTGGAAAGTTTGGCATTTTAAACAGAGAATTTTGAAGAGGGTAGGGAGATTTTTTGTTTGAGAGTTTTGAATGTTGTAGAGTGTGATGAAGTTATTTATATATATAATTGGTGTGTAAAAAATTTAAATTTTGATTTTTTTTGAAATTATTACGAAATTGACAAGTCTCTCTAAAAATTGATCGGAAATGAGAACGGAATTGCCAAATCCGTTCTCATTTTCAGACTTCAATTATTCAAAAGAAAAAGTTGGGTGAGAAAATACTAGACACTGCAAAAGTGCTACAATTTGAGGACGGAATTGTGGGGTATCATGAATTTGTTAGGGTTAGTTTGAGGACGTAAGTAACACTTCGATCCTGGACAAAAATATTTTCCCCAAAAAAATGACTGCCATGGTTGGCCCTTTCTGTCAAATCATGGTGAGCCTAATGCAATGCCCCTCAACTTTTAGGTAAACTTATCTGCTTAGGTTTTTGGTTTAATTTTTTTTATGTTTTCAATTTGAAAAAATTTAATCAGAACCCATTTTTCTATATTAGTAGAAAGATAGATTTGAAAATGATAATAACAATACTTAGCAAAAAAAAAATGATAATAACAAAAAAAGGTGCCAACAACTGCGTTTTCACTAAAATATATTCATCAAAGTTGAATGTTTATATTTTCTTTCATAAAATTCAAAATTAAACTTCAACATTCTTAAAATAGTTGTACTAGTGGAAATTTAAATTAAGATTTATTCTCTAGTTTTCGAGGCATTTAACGAACTAAATTATTATTCTTTTACTATTATAGTAAAATGGACAATATAATTGCATATGTTGAATAAAGGCAGTGAAGACATTCGATTATATAGGAGAGTTATTTTTTTCAGATAAAAAAAATAAAAAGACAAAATAATAACAATGTCTCATTTAAACATTCACAAAGTGTGTAATAGTGAAAATCACGAAGCTTTCAGAACTAGTTGTCCGCCACGGTAAAAAATCGACTGTCCCCGTTTTGTTTCCCCACGAATAGATATTTGCCACGTGTATATTTTTTCTTTGTGGGTTCCACTATTTCTTTTAGGTTATAATTTTTTTAATTAAAAATTTAATACATGTCATCTACTTATTGGTGGGAGAGTGAAGGAGACACCGAATGAGGACAGAGGATTCCTAGCTGTCCTCCACTCAGGTTATTCAAAGGGTAGTTTAATACATCATTAATAGAAGTCCGTCCCAAATTATTTGTCCACTTTGACAAATACACAGGTATTAATGTTTTGATAATTTTGATGGTAAATTATATGTAAAAGTCTAAGATACCCCTCATTAATTTCATTTAAAATTTACATATTTTTCTCTCCTTCCCCTCACACAACATCCAACCACCTCTTAAATATGTGTTGAAAAGTGATAATTTTAATTAATTAGGAGTATTCATCAAGGAGTTGAAAGAAGGGTAAAATTGGAAAATTTATCATTAATACATACTTAATTTAGAAAGTCAACATTTAATTTGAGACAAATAAAAAAAAGACGTGGACAATTAATTTTGGACGGAGGAAATACTATTAAAAAATAAAAAGACAAAAGTAATAACAAGTCTCATTAAAACAAACCATAAGAGTGAAAATCACTAAGTATTACTAAAAAATATGGTTTTTTTATAGGATAAAAAAATATAGGTTTTCAATGTAGAACGGAATTTCCACTTCCGTCCTCATATATAGGTTCTCAAAGTAAAGACTCCTAATCGTCTTTTTAATCTGATTACTTATTCCCAAGGTCTATCGATCCTATTGCTCTGATACCACTCTGTCACGCCCCGTACCCGAGAGGCGAAACACGACCATGTCAATAACTCATATTATTAACACAAGGTCTCTTATTCGTCGAAACTTAAACTTCCAAAAACAAGCCTCAAAGAAACTTCATATATCTTGGCAATATCTTCAAGATAAGTTATTACATCAAAGTCATTCACAGCGAAAACAAAACAAAAACATAAATTGCTTATCAAAATTAAATTGAAACATAAACGCATCACACCCTTCACCAAAAGGGGACTTCCTCCCACTCTCCTAAATTATTCTCATCATAGCTAACTTCACCTGAAAAAAATAGGGAAAGAAATAAGCTTCCAACTTAGTAAAATAACGGATTTCTTCTGGAACCAAGCACTTGAGGATTGAAACCTTTTATCATCATAGACACTTAAAATAATATTTTTAATGTAGGAAAATAATTTATTTTCTTTGAAAGGACAGCTTAGTAACACCAACATATTACTTACACCATTGAAAATTTTCGAAAAAAAAACAAGTAATCTCGGATCAAACAATTAAATTCGTTTTCCATTAAAACGACTACAGTAGCTAATTGAATATAATAAATATTAACTCTCTAAATGATGCTTTACTGAACCGTAAATATTCCACAGCAGTGAGATAGCCAAACTTTTGCCTGATTCTAACAAAAACTCCGTTTAATTTAAAAAGAAAACATTAACATAATGTATAGATATTCTCACTACATAAGACCAAAGAGAAAGTTTCAGTTCACAGCAATAATTACGTTTTTTTTATTTTTTTTTCTTTTAAACACGAAATCAGTAATATCAAATCCTTTTACACAAGAGCAGCAACATGCGAATTTTCACCAACCATCTCAGAATAATCTTTGCAATAAAATTGCAGAAACTTCACATAAATTTAACTTCAATTCATAATTAGTGATAACAATTAGGTTGACCAAAAGGTCCTTTAACTGGGGTTAGTATTTCGATCGATCTCTTCAGTTGTCTTTAATTGTTACCATCAATTTGAGAGGCGCAAAATAAAATTATTTTCTTTAATATATAGACATCATATTTCAAATTAATCATATGCTTGATTCCTTTTTATTTCATAAAAAAATATAATAAAAATGTAATATTTCCATCAATACCTTTTCGACATAAGAATATAATATTTTCCATAAATACTTCAATTTTGATAATATCGTAGACTTAAAAACAAGAAGAAATATGTTATCTTACCTCGAAATTGTGATATATCTTCCTAAGTGTAGAAATTCTAGAGCCACTTCCTAATATCTGTCTCACTCGCTGCTGCAAAAACACCAAGAGATACTTCACAATCTAGGCTCTTTTTTTTTAATTTAATTTACGGGCACTCTATTCTCCTATTTTCTTTTTTTCTTTTTTCCCTTGATGATACTAGGAGGAAGTTATATACTCTGCTCCCTATATATATATATATATATATAAACTAAAATTAGTACGGGGTTTAGTTATAGTTTCTTCTTTTAGAAACAACCTTCATTACATACTTGAAATAAAAATCTACAAACTACAGATAATAATTCTTACTAATTAAAAAAACTCAGATAAATTAAATCACCAAAACAGCTAAAAATCAATTGGCATTAGATCAATTGCATCAACAACTTCTACTATAAGGTCCTGAATTGGGTTGATGAGTTCTTTGCCTTTGTCATTCAATCTTTTTTTGCTAATTTGGTGAATTATTTTACGGTAAGAAGATTGACAGAAGGACCTTACACACCAATCGTAAATTGTGTGAGGATTTTAATGTCCAAAAAAAATGTTTTGGGACCTTACGCCTGATTCATAAATTGTTTAGGGACAATAATGACCAATTTGTGATATACCGATTATGCCCCTAAAATATTTATGTTGACTCGAATAAAATTTTCAATTGACAGTTGACCTGTCACTTTTTTGACAGAAGGACTTTACACACCAATCGTAAATTGTTTGAGGATTTTAATGTACAGAAAACATCGTTAGGGACCTTATGCCTGATTGATAAATTGTTTAGGGACAATACCGACCAATTTGCCTTTTTTTTATTCCAAGTCCCATCCCCCGCGCCTATATATATATATACAAACTAAAATTAGAACGGGGTTTCACATTCTTTCTTTTGGTTTAAGGTTCGTTTTTTCTTGCTTAGTTTTCAGTTTTTTCTACGTGTTTTCTACGAATTTTACTTAAAAACCCTAATGGTTTTGCTTTTATGATTAAATTGTTCATAAACCCTAGTTTCGATGGATTGTTTTCGAGTTAGTTTCTTCTTTTTATGTTCGTTATTGTGTTGGGTTCCGGCAATTTGATGCTTTTCTTGAGACTAATTTGAGTTATATGCTTTTAATATATTGAATCCGTTTACTGTGTGTGTTTTTTAATCTGCTGATTCTGGATTAGAAGTTTGTTTTTATTAATCAAATTGTTTGATAACTGAATTTTTCAAATTGTTTGATAACTGAATGATTCAAATTGTTTATTTTCCCACGCAGAAAAAACAAACTTATTCCACGAAAGTTTTGAGATTTAATACTGAATTCCATGTCGATGAATATCAAATTCACTGCAAAGGCTTCGAACAAGAAGCGGAAGTCTGAGTTACTTCTACATGTGCCCGAGGAGAAACGACGCAAGATGGATCAAACAGTGAAGAATCAGTGTGGTATCATCTTGAAGGCATTGTTGACTCATCCTTCTGCAAGGGTCTTCAAAACACCAGTGGATCCCGTGGCATTGGGCATTCCTGATTATTTCTCCATAATCAGTCATCCAATGGATTTAGGAACGATAAAGTCAAAGTTGGACACGAACATCTACTTTACTGCTGCAGAGTTCGCTGCTGATGTCAATCTGATGTTCTCAAATGCCAAGTTTTACAATCCTCCAGAAAATTCAGTTCATCAGATGGCAGTGGAGTTAGACTCCTTTTTTAAGAGGAGATGGAAATTTCATTCTGCATTATGGAATCGTCAAACTAAAAGCGTCGAAATCACTCAGAATGGAAGTGGAATTAATGCCCAAGATACTCAGAAAGTCTGCTCCACGAAATCAATGTCAGATGCTTCTTTTCTCGCCAAAAAGTCGAACTCTTTAGAGGAAAAGGAACAACTAATAAAAGAAATCGGTGCAAATATCTCTGCCTTAAATCTTCCGGCCTTGAAAGATTTGAAAAGTGCGTTGAAGGGATTCTTAGATGCAAATCCTGCCAATGTAAGATATTTAGTCCAAGTTCAATAATGGTGCATTGCGATTGTTCTTTATTTCCCAGTCATCCGTTCCTAATTTTAACTGTTGATTTTTTTTTTGTTTCTCCTCCTACTTGGGCTCTGAATTCTCACTTGTTTGTCTTATGTGTCGTGTTCAGGTGAAGCCGACAAAAGTAACGGAACATGGTTTGCACTCCTCATCAGCCAAAGTTATCAATAAAGGTATGGTGGATCAGAAGTTCCCTGCCCCACTTCTTTCTGGCTCTTATTTAGCTAAAGGACTTATTCACAAACGCAATGTTCATGTAGGTCCTCGAGGCGCAGTCAATAGCAAGCCATCAGTGAGCTCCGTTTCCTCTAGGTGTGGCCTCTGCAGATGTGTAATCTGCCGATGTGATCATCAAATTAGTAAAGCACCGGCAGCTTCAGAAAAATCATTGAAAGATGGACATAAAGCAGAAAATGAAAAATCTCAGGATAGTGAAGTAAAACGTGTTCCGGTGCAGCCCACAAAAGTAACGGAACATGGTTTGCACTCCTTGTCAGCCAAAGTTATCAATAAAGGTATGAAGAATCCGAAATTCCCTGCCCCACTTCTTTCTGGCTCTTATGTAGCTAAAGGACTTATTTACACATGCAATCTTCATATAGGTCCTCGAGGCGCAGTTAATAGCAAGCCATCAGTGAGCTCCGTTTCCTCCAGGTGTGGCCTCTGCAGATATGTAATCTGTCGATGTGATCATCAAATTAGTAAACTACCGGCAGCTTCAGAAAAATCATTGGAAGATAGACATAAGGCAGCAAATGAAAAATCTCAGGATAGCGAAGTAAAGATTTCATTAACGCATGCAAGTGCGTCAGATCAGAATTCTAATGGTAAGAACCTCTTGTAACAAATAAGACTCTGAATTTGAAATCAGTTATTTAATTGTGGAAACTGACATACATTGTTATTATTGAAGGTTCTGGAAGTGTTTTGGATGAGGGATACACGTCCACAAGCTCTGGTTTCGCAGCCCCTACTGCTCGTTCACTTATTGATGATGACTGCGTGAAGAAGGCTCTATCTGCTGCAAAGCTGAAGATCCGTTTTGCAGACACAATTCAAGCACAATTGAAAGAAGAAGAGTTCAAGTTGAAAACGCAGCGCGAGAAAGAAAGACAAGCGGCAAGGATTGCACTTGAAAAGGTATGTTTTCCCGATACAAGATTACAATTCTTTATCCCAAGCGGAGTGCATATAATTCTAATCGCATATCTTACTTCTCTGCAGTTGGAAAGATCAGTTGAACTTGACGACAACTTGAAGTTTTATAGGGAACTCGAAATGTTAAGCCAATGTTCCTCAACTGACTTCTCTTTCGCGTTTGGTGTTCGGATAGGCAAACATAATGCTCATGTCCGGAGCTCTTTAGACCTAATCGGGCTGCACATAAAGAAGGAATACAACATGGATAACGCTGATGAAGAGGCGTTTCTGAGTGACGATATAGAAGAGGGGGAAATCATTCTATAGTTGGAATTCCAGTCTGCAATTCTATGGCTCTTTTAAAGGCCAACTGTTTATACTAATTTTGAGGACATGAGAAGAGTGGAAAAGGGATGAGGCATGTAAAATCAAATTCAATTTTGTTTGTAGAATTGACCCAACAAGTAAATTTTTATATATCTCATTACTTCAAGAAAGAAAAATGTGGTCTGATGCCAGAAATATGTTCTCATTTTAGCATTTATGGTTATTCAGTAGTGTATAAGATGTATATATACTATTTGTCATTCAATATTGTAATAGTTTTATCAGCTGAAGTATGAAATCCAAATGGAATTTTTAGAGAATGCCTTTTATTGCACTGTCATTGTCTGGCCGGTCATAGATCCGCCTATGATAATCCACAAATAATTCTACGAAATATAATATAATACAATACATAATCATACTGTTGTTTAAAATTCAAAATATACAACGCTTGAATAACTATGAATCCTCAAAACAAATCCAACTAAACCACTTGGACAAAATGCTACGATTCTTGAACTTGTAAACCACTTGAACTTGTAAAGATTATCTCATACTGCAATTCGAACACCAAATACAAAAACATATCTTTGTAAACAAGAACCAACGGAAGAAAAATACTTTACACGCAACTGAATATACCTGCGGCGGTGACGGTGACGGTGACGGGTGAAGGAACCCAAGAGGGGGGGTGAATTGGGTTTCTAATAAATCTTGCAAACTATTTCCAATCTTTTCTAGGTAAGTGCAAGTTTAACAAAAGCTAAAGCAAAACCCAATGCAAATCACAAGACAAGAGATTTAGAGTGGTTCGATTCACTAAGAATCTACCTCCACTACCTTGAGCCGCACCCAAGGATTTTGCCAACTTCACTAAGAAGAATGTGCCCACACAAAGTAGGACTTTACACTAGTGGCTAACTCACAAAGAGTTTTACAAACAACCACTATAAACAATTGCCCACACTAAGTAGGACTTATACAACAATAACCCTATCACTAAGAAAGGGGATAAGATGAAGGGTTTAGAGAACAAAGTTGTTCACTCTTCTAAGTGAAAGATACATACATTTGAAGCTCATCAATTGTTGGCTCTTTGAACATAAGAAGCACACTCTTTGTCTTGCTTTTATGAAATGCACTTTTGAATCATTTAGATTTTGCAATGAAGTGCATTTTACTTTGAAAGTGTTTTGGCTTGATAAGAAATCAATATAACTTTGTTGTGCAAGCCTTAGAATGTTTCTCTAGCTTTGGAGTATATATACATTTCAAATTTGGCTGAAAATCGAGTCTCCAACGGTCAAAAAACGGCTAGTAGAAACGAGTTCGGTGGACCGAAAGCAGAGCGATTCGGATCCACTCAACGAGGGTCGGTCGACCGAACCCCCTTCATGGTCGACCGAACTCGAATTTTTCCAGTCTCGGTTTCGACGGTTGAACCGAACTTGAGCTCGGTTGACCGAACTTCCAAAGTGATTTTTCACACGTTTTGAAATCTTTTGAAGTCTTTTAAAGTCTAAAAAGGTTTTCCTAAAAGGTAACAAGTAAGAACACTTGGAAAACTTTTCTAAAAGACTTATCTATGAAATCAAAGGCTTTTTGGATAAGAACACATGTGAGGATCATTTTGAAACTTAAGCCTTTTGAAAACGTGTTTGTGTGAATGCAAGACTCGAGTGTAGAGCTTATGTTCATAAGAGCTTTGGTTAGAGCTTTAAGATAACGACTAATGAATAACAAAGCTAATCTAACCAAACCTAAGTCTTCAATCTTCAATCTTGATAGATGAGCCTTGAATGATATGACTTTGAATCTCGATCATGGCTTGATTGAAGTACTTAGAGCTTCCTACAAGATTTCCAATATTCTATCACAAAGATTAAGATCATTAGACACAACATCAAATGTTTGTCCAATATCAAAAACGAGTTCGTTCGCCCCTTAGGGGCTTACAATCTCCCCCTTTTTGATTATGACAAACTTTGATGTAATAAGATAGAATATGGACAATGTAAGTACATGGAAGCATGGCAAAAGGATCTAAGAACAAATAAGTACAAAGACTAATGCTTAGAAGATACCAATTGTATACGATACCAATTGTAAAGACAAAATATATGCAAAGACATAAGCACTAGCATTATAAGTTCTTTTGCCATATAAACTAGGGACTCTTAGAAGAGCCCTATTTCCCAACCATCCTCCTTGCCTCCTTCCTTCCATCAAGTAGCATTCTTGTGTGTAATATACATACCTTAGTTTACACAAGAAGCTAACTTACCATTTTCATCAATGTTGATGTGAGTGCTAAGGATCCTATTATACAGAACATTTCTCACACAAACATTAGAACTCTCAATGGTTTGTTATCATCAAAAACATCATAGAGTAACTTTGCCCTTAGGGCTAACAATCTCCCCCTTTTTGATGATGACAAAACATTGATGCAAATGGGAATAATATACAAAAGATAAATCTTTAAAGTATATAAACATGAATGCATGAGATAAGGATATTAAGGATCTAGACAAGTAGATAACAAATAATTCTACTCCCCCTATTTTAGAGAATCCCTTATCTCTCCCATTTTGCAAAGTTCTAAGCTTTCTCCTTTTTGTAAAATACTTCTCATGGCACATTTGCAACACTAAAAATTCTCCCTCTTTTTGTCAACATCAAAAAGGGCTATCAGAGCGCCAATAAGAAAAGCATTTAGCGAAAAGTAAAGATTAATATTGGAGAAGCTTGATGAAATATACGAATTCTCCCTTTAAAAAGAATGATACCAATTGAAAAAAAATTTAATACCAATTGAAAACAAAACTGATATCAATTGAAGAAAAACTTTTAAAAACAAATGAGAATCCGTAATGGTTTAAAAGATCAATCTTAAAGATCATAAATCATTTTGAGAAAGGATTGATCAAGAATAAGCTTGGTTGATTTCTAAACAAAGAGGAGTCCATAATAACACATAAATCAAAAAGATGGTCATATATGGCTCAAAAAGAATATCAACCTAAGCTAAAACAAAGGAGATGAGGAATAAACCTTAAAGAACAATCTCCCCGTTTATCAAACAAAACATGTTAGCTCTTTAAGATGAAAAACAAATTGAAAATATAGCTAACAAGAGTGGGATGTGATACTAATTGTTAAAACATAAAAGTTAAGCATATGTAACACAACCAAGAAATTTAGAGGAAGTGTAAGATACCAATTGTAGTACATTCCTCTAATAAGTTAATGGTTAGCTAAATAAGTATAACACTCTAGAAGCAAGACTAACCAAAAGCTTAAATGAGATCACAAAAGAATAATACCAATATCAAAGTATATGATCTCATAGTTATTTAGGGAAAACACATGTAGAATATGAACATGTATAACATGTATAACTCCCAAAATAACTAACACAAATTGGCTATAAGATAAGAAAGTTGAAAACCAAGCCAATAAGTGATGTGATGATGTAAAATATGAAAAAAATGAGTATACATCACATTTAAGGGGGTATAAGATAAAAACATATGAAGACTCCCCCTATATCTCTTAATGATGCAACTTCTTAACATGATACTCAAAAACGATAAAAATCAAGCGCATCATGTTAAGCATATGTAAATGAAGTTCAAGCACCAAAGAGATATGGTATGTGCATTCTTGAAGACATAGATATATAAGTTTAGCCCATAACACAATAACAAGATAAAAGAACAAATGCACATAAACAAGAGAGTTTAAATAGACAAGTTTATGCTTTTAAACCATCATTCTTGTCAAGTTTGGAATACACTTTTAGCATGTTGACAAGTAAAACATGATGTACATAAACCATAAACCAATAAGCACAAACTCTCTAGTCAACTACTTAACTCATCAAATAATAGCCCATAAAGATAAAAAACACATAAAGACCACTACTAAGGGATGAGTTAAGCCTTGTACCTCAATGCTCTTAGAGCTTAGACTTCTTACCATATTGGTAGATCTTCTTTATTAGCAAGTCTATTGAGGCCTTTTGTGTGATCCTTGGCATTTGACTCTTTTCTTGGAGTCTTAGCTCACTTGTGCAATTCCTTGTAGTTCATATCTTCTTCATGAAGCTTAGAACTCTTTGTCACCTACAAGGAATTCTTGAGAACTAATTTGGTACCTTTTCAAAGGTCCATCAAGATTAGCTCAAATTCTCAAGTGAACACATATATGCTTAAGGATAAAAAAAAAACAAAAACAACTAGATGGATTCTTAAATGAATATGACATAACAAAACAAGAATCAATCAAGTTGCATATGCTACATCTCATAGATACCTTAGCTCATTAGATATGAAAAAAAAACAAGAGCATGCTAAAGGTCATCTATATAAATATAGAATTCAAGCATGTGAGATGCACCATATATAAGAGCAAGCATATAAGGATATATATCAAAAACCACTTGAACACTTTAACTAAAGTGTTATGAGAAGTTGATTTTGATACCTTTGCTTTCTTACCAAGTGATGAAGACATTGGATTAACACTTTGACACTTGTCATCACTTGAAGCTTTGCTCTTAGTAACTTACCAACTTGGTTCTCCAATTGATCAACATTTGAGCTTTGAGAATCCAAGTGTTAAGGAGTGCTTTTGAATTTCTACTATAGGCACATCTCCTTTGACTTTTCTCCCCAATGCCACTTTTCTTCGAATCTACAACATTGAAGCTTTGTGGCATGCATCTAACTTATAAGAACTTATAAGATCAAGGGAAGAGAAGCTTTTGGTACCCACTTTTGTTTGGGTCCATGGGGGTTAGTTAAAATACGTTTAACTCTCCAAATTGTTTTAACCCCCTTTTTCAATCTTCTTCTTAACATGGCATCTAGCATTAGTATGACCATGTTTTCCACAATATGTGCAATGAATGTGTGGCTTGGAAGATTGGTGAGCATGCAAAGGATAACTACTTGGCCTATGTGACATACTAGCATTTACAACAACATTCTTAGAAATATAAGAAAAGCTAGCACAATCAACATGATTTGCAATATAAACAAGGCCATTTTTATCATGTGAAGCACATTGCATGTCAAAGTGATTCTTATGCAACTTAGAGGAGCTAGCATGATCATTGTGATTAGCATTATAACCAAGACCATGTTTATCATGTGAAGCACGTTGCATACCAAGAATTTGATCAAGATTCTTCTTACCCTTTGAAAAGTTTTCAACAAGAAGGGTAAGGTTTTTAACTTTGTTTTCCAAAAGATCAAATTCAACAAGCTTGTTTTCTAAAGAAGACATTTTAACACAAGCTTCTATGTGTTGTAATGAAGATGAATTGCAAGTAGTAATAAGATCATCATTTTCACTTTTCAAGCAATTAACATCATCACACAACTTTTTATTCTCATCAACCAACTTGGCTTTTTCTTCAAGCAAGTATTCAATTTTACGCTTCATTTCATGGTTTTGCTTTGCACATTTTTTCAATTGATCATACATATCAATTAAAAGCTCATTAGCATCATCCTCCTCATCATAAGAATTTGAAATAGAGGGAGAAGGATGTACCTCATTACCAAAAGCCATGAAGCACAAGTTGGCGTATTCATCATCACCGTTGTCACTTGAAGAGCTTGATCCTTCATGAGTATCTTCAAGCGTTTTCCACATGGAGTGGGCGGATTTGCTTCCAAGGACACGGTTGTACTCCTCCGGACTCAAGGCACAACTAAGAAAATTCATTGCCTTGTAATTTTGAGTCATCATCTTGAACTCAACTTCATTTAGCTCATTGTCCTTCTTTGGAGTTAGAACACCTTCCACCATCTTCTTGGGTACATATGGACCTTCTTCAATTATATGCCATAAAGAGAAATCAATGGAGCACACATATAACTTGAATCGATCCTTCCAAGCATCAAAATGATTTCCATCAAAAAGTGGTGGTCTATCGGTGGAAGACCCCTCTTGGTAGGCTAACGCGGAATAACCGGCCATAATCTTTTCTTCAAGCGGTTAAGCTAAATATGAAGATCGGGCTCTGATACCAATTGAAGGAACCCAAGAGGGGGGGTGAATTGGGTTTCTAATAAATCTTGCAAACTATTTCCAATCTTTTCTAGGTAAGTGCAAGTTTAACAAAAGCTAAAGCAAAACCCAATGCAAATCACAAGACAAGAGATTTAGAGTGGTTCGATTCACTAAGAATCTACCTCCACTACCTTGAGCCGCACCCAAGGATTTTGCCAACTTCACTAAGAAGAATGTGCCCACACAAAGTAGGACTTTACACTAGTGGCTAACTCACAAAGAGTTTTACAAACAACCACTATAAACAATTGCCCACACTAAGTAGGACTTATACAACAATAACCCTATCACTAAGAAAGGGGATAAGATGAAGGGTTTAGAGAACAAAGTTGTTCACTCTTCTAAGTGAAAGATACATACATTTGAAGCTCATCAATTGTTGGCTCTTTGAACATAAGAAGCACACTCTTTGTCTTGCTTTTCTGAAATGCACTTTTGAATCATTTAGATTTTGCAATGAAGTGCATTTTACTTTGAAAGTGTTTTGGCTTGATAAGAAATCAATATAACTTTGTTGTGCAAGCCTTAGAATGTTTCTCTAGCTTTGGAGTATATATACATTTCAAATTTGGCTGAAAATCGAGTCTCCAACGGTCAAAAAACGGCTAGTAGAAACAGAGTTCGGTGGACCGAAACAGAGCAGTTCGGATCCACTCAACAGGGGTCGGTCGACCGAACCCCTTCATGGTCGACCGAACTCGAATTTTTCCGAGTCTCGGGTTCTCGACGGTTGAACCGAACTTGAGCTCGGTTGACCGAACTTCCAAAGTGATTTTTCACACGTTTTGAAATCTTTTGAAGTCTTTTAAAGTCTAAAAAGGTTTTCCTAAAAGGTAACAAGTAAGAACACTTGGAAAACTTTTCTAAAAGACTTATCTATGAAATCAAAGGCTTTTTGGATAAGAACACATGTGAGGATCATTTTGAAACTTAAGCCTTTTGAAAACGTGTTTGTGTGAATGCAAGACTCGAGTGTAGAGCTTATGTTCATAAGAGCTTTGGTTAGAGCTTTAAGATAACGACTAATGAATAACAAAGCTAATCTAACCAAACCTAAGTCTTCAATCTTCAATCTTGATAGATGAGCCTTGAATGATATGACTTTGAATCTCGATCATGGCTTGATTGAAGTACTTAGAGCTTCCTACAAGATTTCCAATATTCTATCACAAAGATTAAGATCATTAGACACAACATCAAATGTTTGTCCAATATCAAAAACAGAGTTCGTTCGCCCTTAGGGCTTACAACGGGAAGGAGCAGCGGCGAGGAGTAGGCGTCGGAGAAGGTAGAAGAGGAAACGGGGAGAGAGAGAGAAGAAGAGGGAAGAAAGGAAAGAAATGGAACGGCGCCGGAGAAGGTAGAAGAGGTAACGGGGGAGAGAGAGAAGAAGAGACTGTGATGTTAGGATTTGTTATCTCTTAACCCTTAAAAATGTATATATACAGGACTAAAATTGCAATATAAATAATTATCACATAAATCTTATAAAATACTTGTATTACAAAAAAGTCCTAAATCCTATAAATCATGTAAAATATATTATTTTAGGGAATATATATTGTTTTACCTGAAACGGATTCGGGTTTAACGGATACGATTTTTTATATTTCATATTCGTAACCGTTTTATTACTCTTATACGGATTCGGATTCGGATGCGGGTATATGGGTCTAGAGTTCTTACCATATTCTAAAAATAAAATCGAATTCGAGTCGGATACGAATAAAAATCCGACCCGTTTGCAGGCCTAGTTCTTGCTCTACCATATGAAAAATATAAGAACTTCTCAAGCATCTATCTAAAAATTAGAAAGTCTTCTTGGTCAGTAGTATGAATTTTATTTTGCTCTACCATGTGTAAAATGGAATTGGCGCATTTGGACTTTTCTCATCAAAATTTTCGCTTTGGTTACATATTTCTTCTTGCAAACAATTTATCGAAACAAAAAAAATTCTCAAATAATTAGTCGATGCAAATACACCTTAAGCTTTCTTTTCAAATAAAATATCAAGCCAAACCTCACATTTTTCCTCGTGATTAACCAAAATCTTCAAAATTGTTTAAAATAATAAAAGACATAGTTTATAGAAAAGAAACAAGAAGAAATACAATTGGGATATGCTTCTTTTTCTTCTTGCTTCTTTTTCCTACTAATACAATTGGGATATGCTCATTGAAAATTTGATTAAGTTGCTGCTTGGTGACAAACATGGCCAAACTTATCTCACATTTCCGGGGGAGGGAAAATGGCGATACAAAAGTCGTTACTACATTATTGCAAACTAAACATTGCTCTGGCAAGATACTCCAATTTTAAAGCGCAATATCATTTTCAAAGCACATTTTAAATAACTTGTAAAATGAAAACAAGAACATATCCGAAAAAAACACCTCCAAGTGTCTGTCTCTGTAAAACTAGCAGGTCCAGAAGAAGAGGTTAAGCTGCTAACATACATGATAAGGAATCTAGACATCAACAGAATATCCAAGTAAAACATCGAAAGGAACTACTACGGCCAAGTCCTACAGTGGCCTTAAGCCTCAGTCGGAAAACAGTCCCTTGCATCTTTCTGTATGATGCTCTGATGTGTAGTATCTATTTTTGGCACGATGGTCGAGCCTCTTTGCATCAACCTGCAATAGTCGAATATAGCATAGTCCACATTATGCATTTATATAAGAAAAAAGTGCCAAAGATGTACATACGAATTCGCTACACAAGATGTAGAAAAGATTTGTGTAGTGTATAGAAAATGATGTCTTACATGGAAAATAAAACCTATTGGATCATTGTAATCTAGAAATTCCTTCCATTGCTTCCCAATGCTAAGCTGGAAATGGAAGAAAAGACAACGTTAAGGGATGGGTCAACTCCTGCCATGGGAAATAATCTTGAGTAAAGGCACCAGGAAAAACACGGATACATTCCTTTTTAATGAAGTAACCATGGAAAATCTCCTAAAGAAATCAGAAGAGATCCATACTCCCGGCGGGAGGGGCGGGGGGAGGATTCTTTTATTCTGAATTCACTGTTGTGGATAAGTTTTGCATCGATTAAAATTTTGAAAATAGAGCAGCGCGTACTTATCTAATGAGTATCACACCTTATGCAATTTCAGAGAAATAAGACTAATGCTTATAAAGTTCTCAAGTACAAATAATTTATCTAATCCTGACATGTCAGAACCAACTTCCTTGACAAATTGAAACAATAAAAGACTTGGCTCCATTCATAAGAAACAGAAAGCCACATAGTTCAGCTTCAGGTTTCATTTGGTGTTGGCACGAGGAGCAACTAGTAATCAAACAGTACAAAAGAGACGATTTTATCTCATTGCTAAAAGTAATCACCTGGGCATTTTCATTTGCAGCATTCTTGGTCCAAATAGAGATCTTTTCTTGATGAAAACGCACATTTACAACGGCCCCCCGGGTTTCATCCCCATGATCAAACTGTTCTCCAATCATTGCTAGCAACTGGAACAAAGCCCATGATTAATATTAACTTTTGACCTTTATAATACATAAAATTAAGACACATGCATCAATAACAATGTTCATAGACTTGTAACAGTACCCCACATACCGTATACAGCCAAGAGGTGTCAGATTTACCCCTAGAAAATTTCACAGTCCATTTTCCACCGTTAGCACAAACAGGATCTTCCCAATTGGGCTCAATTTTGTTTTTAAAACAATGAAAGTTAGCTCCCACAACCAAATTACTAGGATGATGTATATTATTGTAAATCCTGCAAGCGAAGTGAACACTTATTATTGTAAATGCTGCGAAAATCTACCACCTGATCAGAGGCAAGACAGGAAACTTGGGAAATAAAAAGCATATATGCCGTAAAGCTAACATAAGAGGTTAGAGGAAGAATGTTATGCAGCATTCTAACTAAATCACAAGCAAAAGGCTGAACAGGACAAAATCTCATTAATTCACAACTGCCTTATTGGTTTATCAGAAAATATAGGCTTGTGCTACGGACTAGGTCCGTCCCTCCACCTTAAAATCCAACCAAACATGTTAAAGTTCGCAACTTAAGGCGCACATAGATGAGGGGAATGTTGAGTCATTCCAAGGATCACAGAGCTAAACCAATAATTGAAGATTGTAAACCTATCCATCAAAAAATATATTCAATCTCCTCAATACATCAAACAAGTACATAAATCAACAACAAAAATTCAAGGAACCCTATAACAAATCATATATATATATATATATATATATTGACACCTGCCCTGATGAAAGGATCTCATTCCTGGCACACAAATTAATCCTCATACAAATTCAATAAAAGTCCGTACCCAGTGCAGAAGGCTCCCACATAAGCAGAGTCTAGAGAAGGTTCTCATATATGCAGCCTTAACCTTATTTTTTTTCATAAAGAGGATAGGTTTGAACACATGCCCCAACGGATATCAGGTAAACATTTGACCATTGCGCCAAGCACACCCTTCAATCCTCATAGAAATTCAATAGAAATACTAAATTAAAACACAAAGACAAATTGAAGGTAAAAATGAGGGGAATTATAAAAATCTGACCCCAGAAATCCTCAACAGTAGAGAAAGTGTTGATACGTCGAATAGAGGTACCCCAAGCCTTGTTTAGATTTAGCAGAACGATTATCGAACCAGAAGGTCCATGAATTCTCCAATGGATGATTCTTTGTTGTTAAACTATTAGAAGGATTCTCCATAGAAGAAGAAGAATTTGTGTCCTCAGATTCATCTAAGATATCTCCTTCCTCTGCGTTTTCACAATTGCCTCTTCTCCTAATTTCCGATTCCTCCGCCATCGATTTGTCTACTTCCACCACCGCACTTCTCTCTCTCTCGTTGTATGGTGAAGGAGCTTAACTCTCTCTATGCAGTGCAACTCAAGAAGTCAAAGAAAATCAAATAAAAGTACTTTGAAAGTTGGAGCTTATTTTGAGAGTTGGAAGCAAGTTTGAAAGTAGTTTGAAAGTTTAAATAGTTGAAAGGTTTAGATGCTTTATATAATGATGATAGGTAGCAAGCATAATAGAATATGTTCAACTTTGTTTAATCAAATTTGAGAATATATTTCTCATCTACTTGTTATTTTTAACTTGCAAGTCAAATTTAGCATTTTTCTCTTAGGTTGTTCTCCTTTACTCTGCATTAAACCCTCAACAAATGGTATCAGAGCTCGGCCTAAGTGTGGATGTGATACTAAAGGTGTGGCTATGTAAGTCTCACGTGTTTCGAACTCAGTGGCTACTAGACTCACTATGGTTTGAGGCCCAACGTGGGCGCTGGTTCGGAAGCGTGTTGATTGTTACATCCCACACCGCCTAGGACAAGGAGTGTGGACGACCTTATAAGCATGGGCAAACCTCAATATTGCAAGCCGATTTTCAGGGTGCCAGTTAGGCCCAGACATAACATTTGATATTAGAGCTTGGATACGCTCTTGGTTTGGCCCACTTTTCGCTCGTGGCAGCAAGAAGAGGAAGATGTGGGCGTGGCAAAGGAAACATGGAAAATTTCATAGATGCACGAGATGCTGAAATTCAGGTACTTCAAAGATAAGTTGAGGAACTGACCATACGTCTTTAGCATAATGACTCGGAGTATGTGAATCATTTTGCAACACAATCCAAAGGTTTTGTAAAGGCAGACCTACCAGAGTTTCTTGGTCGCCTTCGACCAGAAGAGTTTCTTGATTGGCTTAGTGTTGTGGAAAGATTCTTTGAATATAAAGATATCTTAGACAACCAGAAAGTCAAGTTGGTTGCCACTCGACTTCGAGGATATGCATCACTTTGGTGGGATAAAACCCAAGATATGAGATTGTGAAAAGAAAAAACCCAAGATTGCTTCTTGGGAGAAGATAAAGACTGCGTGAGAATTTCATTCCGGTAGATTTTGCTCAAAGTATTTTTATGCAATTTAATACTTTGCAACAAGGAAATAAAAGTGTGACCGACTATACAAAGGAATTCTACAAATTGATGGCTAGGTGTAGTAACCAAGAGTCAAAAGACCAGCTTGTTGCAAGATATGTCAACGGACTCAATGCAACAATTAAAGACGAGGTGGAGATGCATAAACTTTCGAAACTGAATGATTCTTATCAACTTGCATTAAAAGTCGAATCAAAACTGCAAAGGCGTGGAGTGAAGAAATATGTTGATGTTCAAAGTTTCTATTCTCCAAAAGGTGAAACAAGTAACAAGAACGATCCAAAGAAGGGAACAAATAAAAAGAGTGTTAGTTCATCCCTTAAAAACAAATCAAAGTCATGTTTCAATTGTGGCGAAACAGGTCATTATATGAATGAGTGTCCCAGTCGTAAATTTGATGCTCGTGCAAGACTTGTAGTTGAAGATGAAGAACCACAACTTGATGATAACATCCCAATAAATGATGAAGATAGTGAGCATGAACGCGAGGAGGTCGAACCAGAATATGGAGATTGTTTGGTAATACAGAGAGTTCTTGCAACCCTTCCTAAGCAAGACAATTATCAATGTTGGTTAAGGCGCAAAATCTTTCTAACTAAGTGCAAATCGCATGGAAAGATATGCTCATTAGTCATTGATGGAGGTAGTTTTGAGAACTTTGTTTCTCAATAAATGGTGGACAAACTCAAGTTAAAAAAAATTGTCCATACTCACTCATATTCAATCTCATGGATAATGAAAGGTAATGAGGTACTAATTGATAAGAAATGCATTGTTTATTTTTCGATGGGAAAAAATTATCGTGATGAAGTTTGGTGTGACATAGCACGTATAGATGTTGGTCATCTACTTTTGGGTCGGCCATGGAAATATGATAAGAGTCTATTCATGATGGTCGAAAGAATACGTACACATTTTTTATGAGAAAAATTGAAATTGTTCTTTTGCCATGTAAAGATATTTTTATCCAAAATCTCATATAAAAAAATGTGGGGAGTGCTTTGCTTACTTTGTCTCAATTTGAAAGAGTATGCTGAATTACATATAAAAAATGCAAAAAAAAATTGTCGGGGGAAGGGGCGAATTTGATCAAATATTTCAAACTATATATAAAATTTACTAATTTAGTAGGATTTTTAAAAATCTCGAGGGAGTACCGACTGCCCCAACCCACCCCATTTTCTTCGTCCCTGGCGACACGGGCTTCACTTGCTGGGAACTACAACCATATGAACATGATTCTTGTTTGACATTGCATTCTACAATCAGAATCTTGCTTGACATTTACAATTCAATTGTTCGGTTTTTCCATGATGACCATTTTCATGTTTGCTTTGGTCATTCCTTATAATCACCAGGAGGTTCGTTGAAGCTGATGTCGAAGATGGAAGATGTGAATGGAAGTGGTGTGGGTTGCCGGAGATCGAACATGGAAGAAGTGAAGGGTGGTGGTGGGTTGCCGGAGATGGAAGAGGTGAAGGGAGGTGAGAAAATGACCCAATCCACCACTCATAAAATGTTTTGGTACTAATTATATGAATTTGACTTTTGATAATAGGGGAAGGGTTATATTATTTGATATTCCTAAATTACCCTTTGACTAACATAAAATTGAACATAAAGACCTAATATGCTAATCGTAAAAGAAAATGAAAAAGGACCCCACCCACAAGTCGTAAAAGATTTTGGGACTATTTTTGCAAATTTTCCAATTGATTTTGGATTTGGAAGAAAAAAACACCCACATAATAGGTAATGAACATTCGAACATGTACGAACATAATGTGAGAGTAAGTGAAGGAAGAGATGAGTTTTGAGGTTCAATGTCCAGTTTTGCTGGAGAAGAGTTTACATTTACAGAGGCGAAGAGAGAGTGGTGGAAGATATGAAGTTTCTGAGAGTTGTGATGATTAACGACGATTTTTATTGCCAAAATATTTTTGTGGAAGGAGACGGTGGTTTTAGGCGGTGGTGAGCTGTGATGACGGCTGAAGGGAAATAGTATGGATAATTTTATCATTTTACCCTTATTATGTATTTCACATGTGTGGCAGGTGATTTTTTTTTTGGATAGAAAAACTTGTTTTATTTAAGAGAAGGACAAAATTGTCCATCCTTAAATTCATCAAGGACAAAATGGTTAAAACAAAGGCAAATGGACAAAATCAACTGAATATAACTAAGTTGGGGACAAAAATAGCAAATAATCACTCAGAAATGGCCACGCAAGTAGATCGGAATAAAAGATGAACAAAAATTTATATTGATCTTGAATAATTACGTGTTTATATTAAAAGGGTCAAATACTTAATAAGGGTAAAATGGTCAAATCCTCCATACTCTTTCTCTCGACTTCCACGTATTAAAATCACCACTCTTTTCAGAATATATGATTATAAATAAATATGATAAAATAGTTACAGAATCTAACTCAATACGATCAATTCACTATCTATATTTTGGCCTGCCTCATACAAAAGCATTTCATCCTTCCTATGGTGCTCTTGTTTTAGGCAAACTTACGTTGCACTCTGCTTGGTTTTTGGTTTAAATTTTTTTAAGTTTTCCAATTGGAACAAATTTAATCAGAACCCATTTTTATATATTAGTAGAAAAATAGACCAGTCGAATGATAATAACAAAAAGGGGTGCCAACAACTGTGCTTTCACTATACTCTATACTCATCAAAATTGAATGTTCACATTTTATTCGATAAATTCCAAAATTAAACTTCAACTTTCTTAAATAGCTGTTAAATTAAGCTTGATTCTCTTGTTTTCAAGGCATTTAACCAAGTTTAAATTATTATTATTTTGTACTATTTTAGTAAAATTGACATATAATTGCATATGTTGTAGAAAGGTAGTGAAGACATTAAATTACATGGGGGAGTCATTTTTTCAGGAAAAAAAGAAAAAGAAAAAGACAGAGTAATAACAATGTCTTGTTTAAACATTGGCAAAACGTAAGAGTGACAATCACGAAACTTTTCATATCGAGCTGTGGCTCCGCCACTAAAGTTATGCAAAGGGTACTTTAATACATCATCAATAATAGTACACAACATATTATTAGGCTCTATTTGGATTGGTTTTAGGTTTGAGATTGAGATTGAGATTGGGTTTGGGTTTTGGCGGGAGAGGCTAAAAAGTGGGCGGGAAAAATTCAAATTCAAATTTTTTTCTTCAAATTTTGGCCTCTAAAATTGGCTGGAGATGTTCAAATTCCAAATTTTTGAGAAATTTTTGTTGGAATTGAACGATTATTTGGAAAAAAAAAATTGAATTTGAATTTTTCCGCCCACTTTTTAACCTCTCTCGCCAAAACCCAAACCCAATCTCAATCTCAAACCCAAACCCAATCCCAATCCAAATAGAGCCTTAATTTCATCTAGATTTTCATGAAATCAAGGTTTGATTTCCCAATGAGTTTGCGAGAAAGAAATACCCTGGAAAAATCAGTAACACTAACAGTTTGAAACTTTGGTGGATTTTGAGGAGTGATAAGGCTTGGTGCTGGTCCCAGATTAGCATCTGGTTTTGCTGAATGAAATGCTGCAATTGAAACCCTTTCCTTGTCTTTGCTCACAGTTGCTCTATGTTCAACACTTTTGTAAGCACCATTTGTCACAACCTTCATATATTCTCAATTTCAAGTCATTGATTAATTAATAGTATTAAGACCAAAAAAATTTAAACAAAAAGGAAGGTTAGGCGTGGACCGCGTGGTATGCTTGGACTTATAGACGGACCAGAAACTACAAATTGAGGGGGGCGAATGACAATTTTACATGATTTCATGAGGGGAAGGTGTCATGTCTCGTGCCTGCAGGCCCCATAAAGCAATACATGGGTCTAACAGCATACACGGTCACCTATTTGATAACTAAATTCGCTATGTCAAAATGGATATCCAAGGTGATCATGGATACTTAGACCCATGTTATGTAACACATCATCTTTCCTTACTTATCCTGTGTGGGATGGGGTTTTACAGAAGGGGATGAAAGCTAAAATTTCTAACGCCATCCCTGAATTTTTTTTGATATTATAAGAAAAAGTATATCATTGAAAAAAAAATATATCTATAAATAAACTTTTCCAATAGAAAATTTAACGTTTCAAAAGATGTTAGGGGCGAGGTAATAGGTCTATATGATCCATTAAAAAGAAGGAAAAAAATTGTGCTGGTAATATTACCTCCAAGCTATCTCCAACATTAACAATGAAAGCATTATGAAGTGGAACAACAGAAATCCAAGCACCATCTTTCCTAATTTGGAGGCCTTCAACTTCATTGACTTGAAGTAAAATGGTGAGTCCAGAAGCATCAGAGTGAGGACTTAGCCCAATAGCAAGCTCTGGTTGGGGACATGGTGGATAGTAATTCATCCTCATGCCTTGTCTTCCTTCCTCAAATATTATATTCATATCTTCAACTTTCATTCCTAAAGATTTTGCCATTTGGTTCAGGATCTTCATACTCATGTTTCTTAGTTCCTTCAAATATTCTTCTAAATCTTCTCTGTATTGGTCAATATGCAAAGTAACAATAATTGATTAATCAAATAATTAATTCATATTCACAAAGGGCTAGGGACAGACGAAGAATTAAAAGTTTGGAAGATCAAACTCTAATATATATCAGTATATAATTTTTTGTTCAAAACTTAAAGAGGAACTAAAGCAAAATTACATGTAAAATATGGGGGAAAATAAATGAAAAATGAACTTTTCTTTTCAAAGGGAGGGCAGAAGAAGGAGTGAGGAGGAAGGGGTGGGGGGGGGGGGCAAGGCCCCCCACTCTCTATCTAGGCAAGGACGAAGTCAGGAATTTGGCGTTGGGGGACGAAAATTGTAACAATATTCCAAACTACATATAAAAACTGCAAAATAAATGTTGAAGAAACGAATTTGATAAAATATTTCGAACTACATATAAAATTTATTATATCTAGTAATATTTTTTAAAATCTCGGAACAACTACCATCCCGCACCTTGTCTTCGCCCCAGTATCTAGCTCTCGCCCATGCGAAGGGTCCACCTTGAACTGGTCAATAACCATTTGGAATGCAACTTAATTGATTATATATAGAGAGAATTATGAATCATGGAATTTAGATATAGATGCACGAAAACTCAATAAAGTTAAAAAAAAAAAAAAAAAATCGCATCGAGTTAAATAGCGCAATAAAATAGACAGTTGATCGATACTCCCTTCATTTCTAAATATACGATTTTTATTATATTTTGTGAAAATTAATAAAGTAAAAAATTAAGATATTTTTGTAATTAAAATACAAATATTACTCTCTTAAATATAACTTGTATAAACTAATTATATTTAAGAGAGTAATATTGATATTTTAATTACATAAAACATCTTAATTTTTATTTTTTTTAATTTCGCAACATGTAATGAAAGTCTTATATTTAGAAAATGGAGGTAGTATCACATAGAAAAACAAAATAGATGTAATTTTATGATACCTTAGTGGAAGAGGAAACTTGGGAAACAAGTGAGGTTTCCTTAAACTTATTGGGTAAGTCATCAAATAAATCATATCTGCCCAATCAAGTTTTTGTTCCTCTGAGATAACAAAGGCTTGTCCCAGTCCTTCCACATCACCTGATTTTTGTGCAAATTTCTCCTTTTCTTCCTTTGGTAGTTTGAAGAATTCTTGAATATCTACTTTCACTTTCTCCAACAATGAATAGCTCACACCGTGATTAATAAGCTGCAACATATTAATTTCTTTCTTCTATATTATTTATTCTATTCACGAGAATTATCCATATATAAATGGAATAAAACTAGAAATTTCCTTTTCCTTTTTATCATTTTTTTAAGCTCCACAAGCAGAAAATTATATAGTAACACTACAAGGGATGCCTCGAGAAACATAATGGTCTAAAAGTGTAAATATATGAAAGATATTGGAGGAAATCGAAATAATCAAAAGTCAGAGGGCTAATGTGAAAATTGTTTCAAAACATCGATCAAAGATGTGCAATATTTTAATTACGAAAATTCTATATAGACTTTTTTTTTAAGCCCGCTTGGGCGGTTGTCCATATAGGGGAGAGAACTGCCTCAGATGAGGAGAGGATAGCCCTAGAAGGGGAGATTAAAGTTTGTCACACGCAGGCAGAGAGTATCGAACCCACGACAGGTGCTTGCCCCACTGGTACATCTCCAAACATATTATAATTTCTCTTATTTTTCAACGGTCTCTTATTTATTTTTATTTTTTATCTTGTAAAACTGTTAACGATGTGGTGTATTTTGAACTATGAGATTCATTCTAAGATCAATGTCAAAATTGTCTTTTCAACTATCTATTGGAAGCAGGAAAAGATGAAAGAAAAAAAGAGAATTGTAGATACCTGGAAAATTCCCCAGTCTCTACAAGCAGAATCTAGTTTGTGAAGCTCTGAATTGATGGAATTATCAGTAGAATTCAACAAGCTCTGGAAATCAATAACCGGAATTGCTTGCGGAGAAGAAGAATTAGAATCTGATGATATGGATGGAAGCTCTTGATCCGGACGGATATATCGAACCGGAAGAGATGTCGGATTCTGATTGGCCAACTCCTGAACTGAAGGTACCTTCAGAGAGCTTCCTAACCAGATCTTGCTAGAATCCATTGCTCAGTTCTAAGAGCTCTATTAATTTGTTTTTGTTTTTTTTAAATTCGAACTGAATATTTTTGCAGATATATATAAGGATAAATTTTTAAGTGAATTCTTCTGCTCTGGTCTTTTGCCAAGAAAAAGCTCAGCCTGTGTGAGGAAATTATTGCTGTTAATGAATTTCATCACGTGAAGATTTGTTTTGTTTAGCTTTGTTACTATTATTGTTATTAAATTCAAAGTAAACAGAGAGAGAGACTCACAGAGTTATCATGGTTTTAAAATGTCCTAGTTCATTTGACAATCTTGCTAATGATGAACAAAAAAGGATTTTTTTGATATCGATTTGGTCTACATGAATTTTGTGGTCCAGAATTAAACATGTTATTACAAAATTGTCTCTCTCCTCATTTTGTAGTGTTGTGACCAGTTCTGTACCACAATGTCCATTTGGACCTGGTCCATATCAGCAGTGACGAATGAACATTGTAGTGAGTGGGGTCACATGATCCCACTGAATTTTTTTTGTTTAATTTTAATTATATGTTAATGCATAATGATTAAGTCTATATTATTAAGTTAGTATGTTAAATGATTCCGCTAAAATTTTGGTGATTTCAGACTCAAATAATACCAAACGCAGAAGAAATTTTGGTGACTTCAGAGGAAAGTTGATTGTGATATGTAGTTTTAGCCTAAACCATCGTATTTTATTAATTTGTTAAAACTATCATAAAAAGTAGTTATTGATATAACTATTATAAATAATGTTTTTTTACTAGAAATATAAACTAGTTTATTGAGAAAAATTATCATAGGAAAAGTGATGCTTTTTAAAGTATTGCGGGGGCGGTCGCTCTCCAAATCCGCCAATGTACACGGCTATACTGAAATTTTAGTTTATTTCTTGGTTTTGTCCCTAAATGAGTGCCCCACTGTCACTATATCTTGAATCCGTCACTGCATATCAGAACTAACCTACAAAAAATTGTAGGTATTGTGAAACAATAGTGAGAATGTTTGGTATCCATTTCGGTAATACCTTAATTATTAAGTATTTGTCTCGATGTTAATGAAGGTTAGCATAATTAGCTTAGTAGTTTCGACGCGAAACAATTTGGTGTGATATACTCTCTTCATTTTAATTTAGATATTCTAGTTTAGATTTACGCAGTTATTAAGGTAGTGCGAAATTTGATAGTACATTTCTAATTCTCGTAGGATTATTCTAATAAATGAACTTCAAAGTTTTCTTTGAACAAAACAAAACATAATTTTACATTTATAGGGTTTATCACCTTACTTAAAAACTTCAAAGTTAAGAGATAACAATATAGTGACCAATCGATAAGGGATAACAAGCAATCAAAGACCTTAATTGGTCCCAAAACCTCAATTATAGCTTATAGTCAATGATCAATTAAATATTCTCATTATTGTACTCTTTAATCCAGTTCTTAATTAGGATATTATATTAGAGATGATGACGACGGATGCAGTTTAGTTTATTGCATAATGCAGAAAATATCAACAATTCCGGTAGCAGAGTATATCGCCATCAGTACATGTTTGGTGTCATAATAAAAATAGGATAGTTCTGATATGAACCAGGTTCATTGGATCATGTGGTACAGAAATGACCACATCACTACAGAATGAGGAAAGAGACAATTATGTGATGACGTGGTTAATTCTGTACCACAAAGTCCATGTGGACTTGGTCCATATCAGAACGATCCATAAAAAAATTGTTGGAGAATTAATTATAAAGTGGACTTATTTGATCAAATTTAAGTGTGTGTTCCACCACTTAGTTTTAAAGTGTTTTGAATTCATTGCGTAGTGGGTTGCGCAAGCTTCGCGATGATATATAACGTGTGAGGAAACTATTTTAGGTGTGAATGATAAATTTGGTTAAAGTGGAGAGGTTATTAATAGAGGTGTGATGTTATCCCACATCGGTTGTGAGAAGCAATTAAATATAGTTTATAAGCACTAGATAGACTAGCGATCTTAAATAAGTGGGAAATGGGTTACCCCTCGCGCACCGTCCGTTCGTCTTGTCTCGCCTCGCCTCATCGCTCATGCCCATGCCCATGCCCATGCCCGGAGGGCAGTAATACATTATTGTACAAAATTACCGTAATAGTCCTTAAACTATTGAGTAACTGTAGAAGAGTCACATAACGTTTGTGTAATTGTAGAATGGTCCTTCCACGATTCTCCAGCAGTTTTGAGAACATCACATTACCCCACTACGAGGAGTGGGAGTTACCCATGTTCTCCACTACGAAGTGAGGGAGTGAGGGCTGCATTTCCGACTGCTATAAAATACAATCTCCCCCCACAGAATCATTTGCTACGAAATAATCTTCCTTCTTCATTTCTGCATTTCATAATAGTTACAGAGTGTGTTTGGACGTTGTACTTTGGGAACTCAATGCTCTTCTAGGCCTGAAGCAATTAGGTGAGTAAATAGAGTTTAAGGGCAAATGATTTACTACTGCCTCGTCCAGGATTAAATCCGAATTTATTTTATGTCTATATTATGTTATGTTTAATTTCCTTTTTAGTAACAGGAGCACAACAATCTTAAACTCTATTTTAGTTTTCCTTCTGTTCTGCTTTAACGAATTAAAACAAAAACTTAAATAGTAGTACCGAAAAAACATAACATATATTCAATTTATTTCCTTTCTGGTTCTCTTTATTTGTTTTATATTGCTACTAACTGTTTGTTTTGCAATATATAGAGAAACAAAATGATTGCAAACGATGTAAACACTACTGGTTCTGGAACTGTTCCTTCAACTGAGATTCCAGCAAACAGAGTTAACTTGAATGTTTGTCAGACAAGCGGTATTGAGTCTGCTATGTCAAGGATTCTTGCTTTTGTGCTCCAATGGCTTCTTGTCAAATTCAGTTTGGACAGTTTACACAACCCGAGAAGTTTAAAGGGGGCTGTAACTTCAAAATGTGGAAGGAAAAAATGATGTTGTACTTTGCTGCGATGAATTTAATTCGCTATATCAATGAGGACACTTTCGTGGAGGATAAAACTTATCCTCAATTTGTAACAGCATATAATGTTTGGATTAGTAATGCTTATATGTTTCGTCATACTATACTTACTAGTTTAGATGATTCTTTGTACCAAATTTACTATCAAAAAAATAATGCAAAATAATTGTTGGAATCACTAACTAAAAAGTATATTGTAGATGATGCAGGTGCTAAGAAATCCATTGATGCTCGCTTTCACGACTTTAAAATGGTCGATGAAAAATCTGTCCTTGAACAGAGTGAAGAGTTACAAAAGATTTATCATGATCTTGCCGCTGAGGGAATGGGGGGATCAATGACTCACTGCAGGTGGCGTTGATGATTGAGAAATTACCCTCTTCTTGCGATGATTTCAAGCATTACCTTAAGCATAAGAAGAATGAAATGACCCTTGAGGATATGATTTTGAAGTTGAGAATTCAACAGAATGTGAGAAAGGCATAAAAAAGGCCTTATACTTCTGTCTCAAAGGAAAATGTTGTAGAAACTGGTGGGAAAAGGAAGCACCCGACTGATTTGAAAGCGTCGAACACCAACAAGAAATTCACGGGAAACTTCTTTGTATGTGGTAAGCAAAACCACAAGGAAAATGATTTTCGCAGTTGTGTGGACGGTCAAAGTAATAACTACAACAAGAACAAGAGGTTCAATGGGAACGGGAACGGGAACAAGTATCAAAATGATGGTCAGGCTCATGTACCTGAGGTCGTTAAGCTGAACTCTGAAGTGGAGGACATGCACCTCGTTGCTATCGTTTCAGAGGTGAATATGACAGGGGAAACCCAAATGAATGGTTTGTGGACACAAGGGGCTACTTGCCATATTTGTACCAACAAATGGATGTTCAAGACTTATCAAACTGTTGAGAATGAAGTCTGCTACATGGGGAACTCTGCATTCTCCAAAGTTGAAGGAAATGACAATATTGTCCTAAATATGACATCTAGGAAAGAGCTGACTCTCACTGAAGTGCTCCATGTGCCTGAGATCCAAAGGAATCTAATTTCTGTGATTTTGCTGAACAACAAAGGATTTAAGCTTGCGTTTGAGGAAAACAAATTCATTCTGACAAAGAATGGAATGTATGTATGAAATGGGTACTTAGCTGATAGTCTGTTTAAAGTAAATGTAATTACTATACTCCCAGAAACTAAGCCTATGGGCGTGAATGTAACTGAGGCTCTACTAGATCAGCTGGAACCAATGTTGCCCAAGAGGCTAATGAATTTAAACAAGTTGCTTATTTGACTGAGTCCTTTAATTTATGGCATGATAGACCAAGTCATGTGAATATTAAAAGCATACAAAAATTTATTTCACTAAACCTACTACCAAAATTTAATGTTGACAAAAACTATAAGTGTGAGACTTGTGTAGAAGCCAAGTTATCTAAGTCATCTTTCCGATCAATTGAGAGAAGTTCGGAACCATTAGATTTAATACACACTGATGTATGTGATCTTAAATATGTACAATCAAGAGGCGGTAAAAAGTACTTCATTACTTTTATCGATGATTGCACGAGATTTTGCTATGTCTACTTAATGGGAAGTAAAGACGATGCAATAAACATGTTTGTTCATTATAAGAATGAAGTTGAAAACCAACATGGTAAGAAAATAAAAAGGTTAAGGAGCGACAAAGGGAGAGAATATGAATATCCGTTCACTCAATTGTGTGCTGGAAGTGGCATTATACATGAAACAACTGCGCCCTATACTCCAGAACAAAATGGAATTCCGGAGCGCAAAAATAGAACATTAAAAGAAATGATGAATGCCATGTTAATTAGTTCTGGTTCACCCCCAAAATTTGTGAAAGAAGCGTTGCTTTCTGCAAATCACATCCTAAACAGACTACCGAATAAAAGGCTAGACAAAACACCTTATGAATTTTGGAAATTTCATGTACCTTCTTAAAAATTTATAAAGGTATGAGAATGTCTAGCAAAGGTTCTGATTCCTCCACCTAAGCGGACTAGGATATGACCTAAAACGGTAGATTGCATGTTTATAGGGTATGCACAAGACATTAGTGCATACATATTCTTAGTGCACAAATCAAATAATTCTGAAGTGCATGAAAATACCATAATCAATGCTAGGGATGCTTCTTTCTTTGTAGGAATTTTTCCTTACATTGATCGCTCTGGATTAGACCCAAAAGTCAATCGTGATGTGAGAAATGTGGAGGAAGAATATCTTCAAGAGAAAGTTGAAGAGCCTATGCGTAGCAAGAGAGATAGAATTGAAAATTCGTTTGGTCCAGATTTCCTGAGTTATCTGGTAGAAGATGACCGTTTGACTTATAAAGAAGCAATGCCTTCTCTTGATGCCGACCTCTGGAAATAAGCTATTAATAGTAAGATAAATTTAATACTTCAAAATTATACATGGGAACTTGTGGAACTTTCAACTAGTTCAAAAGCGCTAGGCTATAAGTAGATTTTCAAAAAGTAAATTATACCAGATGGTACGATAGATAGATAGATACAAGGAAAGTCTTGTAATAAAGGGTTTTAGACAAACTCATGGTGTGAATTATTTCGACACTTATGCTCCTGTGTTGAGGAAAACATCAATCAGGTTAATCATAGTCTTTGCAGCTTTGTTTGACTTGGAAATCAATCAAATGGATGTAAAAACAGTTTTCCTCAATGGAAAACTGGAATAGGAGATTTACATGGAACAACCTGAAGGGTGTGTGATTCCAAGTAAAGAGCACTTGGTGTGCAGACTTGTGAAATCCTTATATGGATTAAAGCATGCACCAAAACAATGGCATAAGAAATTTGATATCATAATGCTTTTGAATGGATTTCAAATAAATCAGTGTGACGAGTGTGTTTACGTGAAAGGAAACAACGATGACTATGTAATAGTGTGTCTCTACGTGGATGACATGTTAATCATTTGTAACAAAGATAACATCAAGACTACCAAGAAAATGTTGTCGCAACACTTTTATATGAAGGACATGGGACCTGCTGATTTAATTCTTAGGATGAAGGTATCCAAGACAGCAGATGGATATTCACTTTCTCAAAAACACTATGTTGAGAAGATTCTAGATAAATTTGACAAAGGAAGTGATGTAATTGCTAGAACACTTATAGAAGTGGTTTCAAATCTCTGCAAGAATTGCGGAGAAGGTGTGCGACAACTGGAGTATTCTACAATCATTGAGAGTATAATGTACCTCATGGATTGTACTAGACCAGACATCGCAAATTCAGTCAATAGACTGGCGAGATATAAGAGTAATCCCAATCACGAGCACTGAAAAGCATTAGTTAGAGTGCTTAGATATCTATGATACACTGCAGACTATGAGTTACATTATACGAGATATCCAGCTGTACTTGAATGCTACATTGATGCAAATTGGATTTCAGACTCCAAAAATATAAAGTCCACTAGTGGATACATTTTTGTGATGGAGGTGCAACGGTTTCTTGGAAATCATGCAAACAAACCTGCAATGTAAGATCAACTATGGAATCGGAGTTCATAGCTTTGGATATAGTAGCAGCAGATGTTGATTGACTAGGTAGTTTTTTGGAGGACGTTCTGATGTTTTCAAAACCAATGCAACTAATTAGCTGCATTGTGATAGTTTGTCAGCTATTGGAAGAGCAACAAATAATGTTTATAATGGGAAATCTAGACATATACGTCGAAGACACAAATCCGTTAGAACTCTGTTAAAAATCGGCATTATTGTTTTGGACTTTGTGAGATCCAAAGAAAAATAGCGGACCCATTAACAAAAGGTATAACAAGAGACTTAGTAGAGAATTCGTCGAGGGGAATGATGTTGAAGCCCGTGAAATTGATTACCAATCATGATGGAAAATATCTCTTTAATGTAACTACCTCTTCTTCTTTAATGGAAAATATCAGAAATTTCTCAATCTTTTCTTCTCTCTATGTTCTTCAATAATTTCATTATGGTATCGAAGCACAAATTCCAATTTCTTGATGTAATTACCACATATTGAATTCCTGTTTTTACTTTCTTTCTTGATTTTAATTTTATCAATTTGTTCAGAATCTTCTTGATTCGAGCATGAAATCAGTAATTGAAATTCTTCAATTACTTGTGTTTGTTGCTGTTTTTAGTACAATTTCTTGATAAAGAGATAATTCAGGATTGAATTACTCTTTTTTGGTTCTAACAATCGATTTGGATTGAAATTGAGCTGATCTAACCCTAAATCCTCAAAATTTTCAATTTCTTATTCAGTTTCTTGATATGGATACAAGAACTGCAGACATTTCCTCAATTCATACTTCACATCCATTCTACATTCATCCTTAGTTCTAGTACAACTTGCACTCACATGAGGAAATTATCACAATTGGAAGAGAAATATGAGAAGAGCACTTGTGAGAATTATTACAATTTACGAGCAGCCAAATAGGTCATTCCGTCAAAAACTTTGAAAATGGACATCTAAATTAGAGACGTGCCTAACGGAGGAGAGGGTAAAATTGGAAGAAAAAAGTTCTTGCCCCCTCTTCATCTTCAGCACCACCATTTCCACTATTCATCTTCATCACCAACAACCACCAAGATTCCACCACTGCAAATCAGCTAGACCCATCACTAAAACAACATATCTTCATTCTCTCAATCTCAAAATCAAAGGAACCCATCACAATAAACCACATCTGAATGGGTTTTTGGTTGATGTTCTTTGCTTTTTCTGTTCAATTTTTGCTTAATCCACTGATTTTTACGTTTTCCTTCAATCAGTGGTAAGTTTTTTTCTGGGTTTCAATCAATGGTGCATTTTTTTTTTTTAAAATTTCCTTCCTATTTTTTTATTGATTGGTTTGGTTCATTCTTGTTTGCTATTTTGTTTGTTTTTTGTTAGTAAAGATGGAATATTTTTTTTGTTAGATTAATCTATTTTGGGATTTTGTTGTTGCATGCGGAATTCTTTGATCTGTATTGATCTCGGGATTGCATTGTTTTTTGCTGATTGTTCATTTTGTTTCATTTGATTTGGATTTGGATTTGATGAAGATGAACAGTGGAAATCGTGGTGCTGAAGATGAAGAGGGGGCAAGAACGTTTTTCTTCCAATTTTACCCCTCTCCTCCGTTAGACACGTCACCAATTTAGATGTCCATTTTCAAAGTTTTTTACGGAATGACCTATTTAGCTGCTTGTAAATTGTTTAATGACCCAAATAGTAAAAAAAAGTTGACTTTTGACAAAAGTGGTTAGACGAAAAAACGTTGATGATCAAAGTGGCTAATAATTCGCACTTGTGATTAAGAACAAATTATGTTTCATAGAGACTGTTGCAGGAGTTTCTATTCTAAATGTTCATGATCATTTGTTTCAGCTTTGGGAGCAATGTGATCAAATGGTGTTAACCTGGATCACTAATACTCTGTCTAAATCCATTGCTCAAAGTGTTGAAGTCCTGAACACTGCATCAGAATTTTGGAAGAATTTAGCAAAAAGGTACACTAAGAGCAATGCATACAGATTGTCAGATGCCTTAGAAGAGTTTTATGCACTTAAACAAGGTAATCTCAGTATTGATGAGTTTTACACTCAATTGAAAATCCTTTGGGATGAATTGTTAATTCTGAGACCTTTTCCTCATTATACATGTGGTGGTTTAGAGACAGTGCAGGCTAACTACAATAATGAATATGTAGTTAGATTCATTAAGGGATTAAATGAGAATTTTAACAATGTTAGGTCTAATATTTTGATGATGAAACTTGTACCTAACATTGATGAGGTGTTTAACATGGCTGAGGAACATGAAAATCAGTATAAGTATGCCAGTCTTCATGGAGATGCTCAAGTCTTTTTTACTGAGGTATCTAATTCTGGTTTAGGGCAGAATAATGAGCATACTGTTAGCAAGGTTAATGTTGTGAATAGTAATTATAGGAAACCTTATTTTTATGGTCAAAAGAAGGTGTTTACATGTACATATTGTGGAAAGGTTGGACACTATTGAGAGATGTTATCAGAAACGTGTGTATCCAAGTGGAGGAAATAATGTTAAGGCAATGTCCGAAGGAGGAAATTGGAATTATTCTGGAACAACAAGTATGAACAGCAACAGGTCTTTTGGAAATGAAGCTGGAAGAACAATAGAGGCATCAAGTCTGTTAACTGTATGACAGGCTTCTCTGATGGTAGTTCTAACTAGGAGTTTTCTAGCAACGAAACAAAGGAATTTGTCAACATAGGTTTCACACCAACACAGCAGCAACAAATCATGCATATGATCAAGAACATGCATGATTTGTTGCTAAACCTGGAGTTTCTTCTCAGCTTATTGTAAATCAGACAGCTCTTGGGCAGAATCATCATGGTGACTTTAATGCTCCTTCAGGTACTTTGGTTTTATCCTCTGAACATGTTTGGATTGTTGATTTTGGTGCTACAGATCATTTAGTGTGTAATGACAAGTTGTTCAGTTCTTCTTATTATGTGTCTAACTTGTTTGTTTGCCAGCTTAACAAAACTATCATTCCTATTGTTAAAAAATGTGTCATTCCTTTATCTTCTAGACTTGTTCTGCATGATGTGTTGTTTGTTCTTTCTTTCAAACACAACATTATGTCTGTTTCCAAAGTTACTCTTCAAAATAAATGTTTTGTCACTTGTACTTATGACAAGTGTATGATACATGACCTTTCCACCTTGAGGAACATTGGAATAGCTGAAGGACAAAATGGTCTTTATTTTCTCCAATGTGCCTCTTCTGTTCCTGGTATTGAAGACAATGTTCAATCATCATTTCTTGCAAATATTACTACTCAAGAAATAAATGGCCTCTTGTGGCACTATAGATTAGGACATCTTTCACTTCCTATGTTGCAAAAAATTACATATTTAGATGAGAAAGTTAACTGTTCTTTATCTTCTAAATGTGATTGCAGTGTATGACCTTTGGCAAAACAGCATAAACTCCATTTTCCTCTTAGTACTACTTCTGTAAATGCTGCTTTTGATCTCATACATGCTGACATATGGGGGCCATACAGTGTTACTACTGTACAAGATCAAAAATTCTTTCTTACTATTGTAGATGATTTCTCTAGGTTCACTTGGACCTTCTTACTTAAGTTGAAATCAGATGCTACTTCTGTCCTTAAAGATTTTCATGCTTTTGTTCTTACTCAGTTTAATATCAGAATCAAAATAATTAGAATTGATAATGGAATTGAGTTTCATATGCCTTCTTTTTATTCTACTCATGGCATTATTCATCAGACATCTTGTGTCCAAACTCCTCAACAAAATGGACTTGTTGAAAGGAAACATCAACATATAAATCTCACTCATTCTCCTGTTATAAAGGATCAAACACCTTATGAAAAACTATATAAGTCATTCCTAGTTATTCTAATCTTAAAGTCTTTGGATGTTTGGCTTATGCATGCACTATTGCTCATGGGAGAGGGAAATTTGATCCTAGGGGTAAAAAGGCTGCCTATTTAGTACAATCATCCACTTCAAAATGATATATCATATTAGGCATAGATTCTCATCAATTATTTGTTTCAAAGAATGTGTTGTTTCTTGAACACATTTTTCCCTTTTTTGTTCTTAACTCAACATCTGTTGATGATGATTGTGATGATATTGATGTTCATAAGACTAATGTGCCCCCATATGCTTTCATTGATGTTCTTCCTGACATTTTCCCTTCACATTCCAATGTCCATCACAACGAGCCTTTACATTCTTATCATGATTCTTCTTCTGTGTCTAATTTTGTTTCTCCTCTTACATATTCTACATCTCAGTCTTCTGTGCAACCTAGGAGATCCAATAGACAAATGAACACTCCCTTCCTAATCCTCCTACTCCCTCAGCTAATGTCATATATATCACTGATCATTTGTCTAACCAGAATCATAAATCTTTCATTTTTCAATTGGATTTAACTAAAGAACCTGCTAGATATAAAGAAGTACATCAATATCAAGTATGAAAGGATTCTATGACAGCTGAACTCAAAGCCTTGGAGGACAATGACACATGGACACTTACAGACTTGTCTGATGGGAATATTCATATAGAATGTAAGTGGGTTTACAAGGTAAAGTTCAAGTCTTATGGTAGTATAGACAGGCACAAATCTAGGTTGGTTGCTAAAGGTTATACTCAATTACCTGGAATTGATTTCTTGCACACCTTTTCCCTAGTTGCTAAAATGACTTTTGTTAGAATACTATTAGCTTTGTCTGCAACACAATGGTGGGTTGTTAATCAATTAGATATTAATAATGCATTTTTGAATGGGGATTTACATGAAGAAATCTATATGGTTCCTCCTCCTGAATATGTTTGTTCTAAGCCTTCTCAGGTTTGCAAACTCAAGAAATCCTTGTATGGATTGAAACAGGATAGTAGGGAATGGAATTGAACTTTGACACAATCTTTGGTTAGCATTGGTTTTAGGCAATCATATCATGATTATAGCTTGTTCATTAGGAGAAAATCTGATTTTTTTTATTGCACTTCTTGTGTATGTTGATGATGTAATTCTAACTAGTGATTGTATGGATGTTATACAGTAGGTCAAGTCCTATTTGCATGATCAGTTCAGGATTAAGGTTTTGGGGCCTTTGAAATACTTCTTAGGTATAGAAGTTAATAGAACTACTGTTGGTATTATGTTGTCACGGAGGAAGTATATTTTAGATCTGTTGGAAATGAAGCCTTTCTAGATTACAAAGCCATGCCAACACCTATTGATCCCACTGCAAAATTTTGTCATGATGATGCTGATTATCTTGAAGACAACACTCATTATAGAAAGGTCATTGGTAAACTCTTGTATGTTACTGTTACTAGATTTGAGCTCTCTTTTAGTGTACAACATCTATCTCAGTTTCTAGACAAACCTACTTTGCTACATAAAAAAGGTGTCACCAGAATTCTCAGGTATCTCAAAGGAACTCCAGATCAATGTTTATTCCATTCACCTCATTCAAATGTGCAACTGCAGACATTCTCATACAGTGATTTGGATGGTTGCCTTGACACCAGGAGGTCTGTGACTGGCTTTTGTGTGTTTCTTGGATCTTCTCTTGTCTCAAGGAAATCCAAGAAACAAAACACATTCTCTAGAAGCTCAACAGAGGCTGAGTATCATGCCATGACTATGGCTACATGTGAGGTACAATGGCTTATCTTTTTACTTGAGGATTTAGACTTTAAACAATCTTAAGCTGTCCCATTGTTTTGTTATATCTCTAGTGCTATTCATATATCTGAGAATTTTGTATTTCATGATAGGACCAAGCATTTAGATATTAATTTCCATGTTGTTAGAGAAGGATATCTTGCTAATGTAGTAAAGCCTTTGTCAATTACTTCTCATAAGCAACTAGCTGATCTCTTTACCAAGCCTTTACCTATTGCTAGATTCCATAATTTGGTAAAGAATTTGGGGTTGTTATCTAATTGTTGTGGTCTAGCTTGCGGGGGATATTGAAGAATGGTAATCCTGCAACACAAGGCAGTGCAGAGGAGACCCTAACATCTAAACAAGAACACAACATATGGGATTGCAGAGCTGGAAAGAAACTGCTGAAATGAAGATATTTTGCAATCTGTTTCAGCATAATTATGCAAGTGGATTTTGCAGTTAGGTTGTTAGGAGTTTGTTATGTAAATATCTTACTTAGTTAGATTTATTAGAGATTAGTCTAGCTGGCAAGTTTGTATTGGTTAGCTTTGGTAATTTACTTTCCTTTTTGGGATTCTATATAAGGCAATGTAACTACCTCTTCTTCTTTAATGGAAAATTTTCATAAATTTCTCAATCTCTTATTTTCTCTATGTTCTTCAATAATTTCATCACAGCCCATTCCTGTGAGGAAAGAGTGATTGGCTCTGTCCATCGAAGGATAAGTGTTAAACTTTTAATGATCCTTATACGTAATACGTGGAGTATGACATGATACTTCTATTAAGAGATCGCCTATATTAAATGTGAATGAGCCACTTCTATGATATTACTTGAGGGATAAATCTCTAGAGCATTCAATAAATATTTCCAAGGCAGTCGGTGGCTGAAATAGACAACAACGAAAGAACCGACTAATTGTGAAGAGAAAACGTTGTGTGAGTATCATTGTCTTGGCACACACAAACGCTGAATAGTTCAAGGTAGCGCGTCCACTGGTTAGCAAGTGTACCTGATGGTATTTCACTAGGGAAGGTTCAAGGTTCACAACCACCTATCCCGAAGTAGTGATTTCTCGTTGTGTGAAACCCGTAACTTTTGCTTACGTGTTATTTTACATTTAATTTATTTTTGTGTGATTTATTGCGTAGCTGTAATTTATTTTGCGCGATTATGTGTTTACGTGTCTAATTATTTTTATAACATGACGCGTGTTACTTTTTGGGTACGTTTGTGAGGGGCGTTTCGTACACGTATCTTAATTAAGGGACTTAAATTGTGATTCACCTAGATTAGTAATTTAATTAAATGATTGGCTAATTGAATTGGGAATAAAGGAAATTAAATTAAATTAAAAAGAATAGAAAGCATGGGATTTCGTGGGCTTGCTGGGAACAGGAAACAAAAAAATAAAAATAAAATAAAAGGCAGATCGTGGGATGAGGGGAGAGAATATTGGGTTGTGGGTCTCTTTCAAAGGGTCATGGGGATCGTGGGGATCAGGGAGCACATTTGTGGGGTGTGGTTATCGTGCAAGCAAACAAATCAATATAAATAGAAGCTACTGAGTGAGCCGCAGAGGATCAAAAGAGAAACAGTGAGGATTTTTGTACGAGTTTTGATTTCTGGGCAGTTTTTGAGAAATCACTGAGGGAGCGTTACCTGTCCGTTTCCAGTCTATAATATACCGAATCGAAGATAATCGAATAAGCTTGAGCGACCGCAGACGGAACGCCATTCTGATTCCCGATCAGAAAGTTATAGCTCTGTGAGTAAGGCTGGGCAGTGCTGTCTCGAATTTTCTGTTTTTTAATTGTCTTCGTAAGAGGTAGGGATCTTTTCGTCATTTAATTCTCGCATTAATTAATGTACAGTAAAAGCGAATAAACTATTCAATTACAAAATAGTTGCACGAATTGAGTTTATTGCTTTCGATATTACATAAACTGTTTTGGACTTGATTTAAATGCGTTATAATATGAATCGTAAATTGAATTTCTGCGTTATTATTACGTAATTCATTATTGTTAAGTGTTATTTGTGTAATGTGGATCGTAATTGGCTATTTTACAAACTTGCTTAGTTGTTTATCGTTTTGGTCGTCTTATTTGGTTGTCGTCGGTTAGTCATATGTGGTTTTGGTCGACCGAGTCGTCGCCCCTACTGAGCTCTTGTCTAGGAACGACTAATTAGCAGGATTCGTTCGCTACTGCATTCTGATACTGATTCTGTGACCCGAAAGGTCTTCTGATATACGCGTCTCTGAATCCTCACCCGATGAGGTTATCATTGGGACGGTAATGGCTTTGTTGAGTCCACTGTGGTGGGTAATGACACAATAAAAGAATGGATCCTTAAACCCTGGGCCCGTCGTTTGGGGGACCGTACCAAACCCGCACCTGCATTTTCTGAGTCGTCCTAGCTCGGATAATAGCTAGGGCCATTACCGTTATTGTTGATTGGGAGTGAATAGATAAGTCAGCTCATGTGGCGGGATTGTGTGTCATAGCGGTAGTGATGTTCTTAGTATTTAAACGGTGTTGTAACCGAGTGTAGTGTATGAGCAATGCGTGGTGCTTATTGTGCACTCGGTTATGTAAGCGTTTAGATGCGACGAATATGTCTACTTAGCTTATTTGTTGTTTCATGTTTGTTTGTTCTTCTTGTTGGTCCCTACTGAGCACCGAAGCTCAGTCCATCCACTTTTACTGTGCAGATGATTTAGGTGGCGAGCAGCACTACGAGAATGATGGTATCTGGGATGGGGATTACGAAGAGTGATTCTAACCGGCTTAGTTAATGAACTTTGTTTTCCTTTCTAGTTATTTATGTTGGAAGTTTAGTTTTCCTTTAGTTGTAATACTTAGAAATAATTTCCCTTTTTAGTAAATTCTTCCGCTAGTACATTTATGGATTTTATGGATTTATATAATTGAATTTCCATTTAGTAACTCTGTTTGTCGGCTTTGGTGTTTCATTAACCAATGAGACACTGCCATGTCATCGACCCTGGTTACGGGGTGTGACACGTTGAACTCTCGAAATTGTATTTTAGGCTACACGTGCATCTTTCCTGCCAAATTTCATTCATGTGGAGAATTAATTATAAAGTGTTTTGAATTCATCGTGTAGTGGGTTGTCGCGGTGGTATATAACATGTGAGGAAACTAATTTTCGGTGTGAATGATAAATTTGGTTAAAGTGGAGAGGTTATTAATGGAGGTGTGATGTTATCCAACATCGGTTGTGAGAACCGATTAAATATAGTTTATAAGCACTAGCTAGACTAGTAATCTTAAACAAGTGGGAAAGGGGTTACCCCTCGCGCACCGTCCGTCCGTCTCGCCTCTCCTCGCCACGCCACGCCTAGTTTTGAAAACTGCACATTACCCCACTACGAGGAGTGGGAGTTACCCACGTTCTCCACTACGAGGTGAGGGAGTGAGGGTTAAACTGCAGTTTTCGACTGCTATAAAAGGCAGTCTCCCCCACAAAATCATTTGCAATGAAATAATCTTCCTTCTTCATTTCTGCATTTCATAACAGTTACAGAGAGTTCTGCACACACTACAAGAAAACAGTTAAATAGCGACCGACTTTAGCGACCGAAATTTTCGGTCACAAATTTAACGACGGAATACCGACCGAATAGAAACCGAAAACAAATCGGTCGTTATTCCGTCGCTCATCTGTCGGCCACATCGGTCTCGTTGACCAAATTGAAACGTCGTCGGTTTGTTCACCTTTAACGACCGAATACCGACGGATATTAACGACCGTTTATCGACGGAATATATAACGACTGAATACCGACGGAAGTTAACGACCGAATACCGACGGAATACATAACGGTGTTTATTTGTATAGTAATAAATGAAGGACACAAAACGACGTCATTTTATTTTCGTTAACGACCGACTACCGACGGACTTTAACGACGGATTACCGACGGAAAATATACCGACCGAATAACGACCGAATAACGAACGAAATTAGGTCGCTATTATTTTCCAATTCCGTCGCTATTAGGTCGCTATTATTTTCCCGATTTCCGTTTTTTATAAAATAGCGGGGTTTTTAAGGATATATAGAAACATTTTACCTAATAGTAACTAAAATAGGAAAAATACATATACAAAGTCTTAGGTCAGCGGAATGACGAATCTGCGCTACGCAGACGGCGGTCCCGCTAGCCGGTTAGTGGGCGGGGGGTCAAGTGGGCAGTGGCCCCCTTGCGGGGTCCGGGGGCAGCGCCCCTGGAAGAAAAATCCGATTATTCATCTATGTGAATCATTAAGTGATGGAGTTAAAATTTTATTAATTGATTATTAATAAACAAATAATTACTAAAATATTCATATTAGTTCGTACTCACATTTAGAACGATGTCGGTTTTCGGATTTATAAGTTTTTACTAAATCCGTCGCTATTCGGTCGCTATTAAGCTAAGGGGCGACCGAATAGCGGCGGAATTTGCGAAGGCCGTCGCTATTCGGTCGCTATCTTTTTCCCGGATTCCGTTTTGTATAGAATAGCGGGGTTTTTAAGGATATATAGAAACATTTTGCCTATGTTAGTTACTATTAGGTAAAATGTTTCTATATATCCTTACCTCCCGCTATTTTACAAAAAAACGGAATCCGGGAGAATAATAGCGACCGAATATGCTATGTCGGTCGCTATTCGGTCGCCCTACCCTAACCCTAACCCTAATTCCGTCGCTATTCGGTCGCTATTATTAAATGCCTAAATGACGTCTTTTTGCCATTTCGCGGGCTCATTTATTTGAAAACTGGACAAGTGTTTAAGCATGCTAATTGGCGACCGAATAGCGACGGAATTGGCAAATTCCGTCGCTATTCGGTCGCTACTATTAAACGCCTAAGCGACATCGTTTGCTTTTAGCGAGCTCATTTATTTGAAAAATTGGACAAGTGTTAAGCATGCTAAGTGGCGACCGAATAGCTACGGAATTGGCAAATTCCGTCGCTATTTTTAAATGCCTAAACGACATCGTTTGCTTTTGCGCGGGCTAATTTATTTGAAAAATTGGACAAGTGTTAAGCATGCTAAGTGGCGACCGAATTTGCCAATTCCGTCGCTATTATTAAATGTCTAAACGACGTCGTTTTGTGCGTTTTATTTCTATAAATATATCTAAGGCATGAAGCCTCTCCCTCATTCTTCATTCTGCCCAGCCGCGACCTCCACCTTCACCACCACCTCTTCCAGCGATTTCCCCCCAAATCCCCTCCCTCCTTCCAGCGCCACCACCTCCGGCACCTCCAAGGCATCGCCACCACCTCTGATTTCAGTTGGGTTTTTTAGGGTTTAGGTGAGAATCTTGCATTTTCTAGCTTTTTTTTCTTAACAATTGGAATAAATACATCTATTTTGAGAAGATTCAAACAAAAATGGAGGGAAGGTAGTGCTGATTTCTGCTTGGATTTTAATATATGGGTTTTCTATAATGTCTTGCAATTTTTTTTACCAATTCTTATAATTTCTTGCAATTTTTTTGCCAATTCTCATAATTTTCTTTGTTTTTCAAATGTAGTTTTTTAACATCCAATGTAGTTTTCTTGGTGTATTATTGGTTTTCTTGGTGTATTATTGAAATGTATGCTAATTGTATAATATGTGAGTTTTGATAATTCAAAGTGTGTGAGTGTTGATTGTGAGTTTTGATAATTCAAAGTGTGTGAGTGTTGAAATGTAATGAGAAGTGCACACTTTGATTGTGAGTGTTGTATTGTAAATGAGAAGTGTAAACTTGTGTTTTTTGGGTTTATTGATTATTTTTGCTATTTGGGATCTTATTAATCATGTTTCGGTTTGTATTTACGTGCGTATTCTTTGTTTTTTTATAATAGGGATTTAATTTAATTTCAAATTTATTTTTTTAAATAAAAAACAATTTAGCGACGGAATAGCGACCGAATATTCGGTCGCTAAATTTTCTGTCGGTATTCGGTCAGTTAACTAGTCAAAAGTCAACAATATTGACCATTCGAGTCGCTATTCAAAATCGGTAAATAGAGACCGATTATTCGATCACTAGACTTTCCGTCGGTATTCGGTCGTTATATAGTCAAAGTCAAAAGTCAACAATGTTGACCATTCGGTCGGTATTCGGTCGTTATTTACCGACCGATTATTCGGTCGCTAGAATTTCCGTCGGTATTCAGTCGTTAACCAGTCAAAGTCAAAAGTCAACAATGATGACGATTCGGTAGGTATTCGGTCGGTAAATAGCGACCGAAGATTCGGTCGCTATATATTTCGTCGGTATTCGATCGGTAATTTGCTTAGCGACGAAAAATACACGACCACGCCATTCAGTCGTTAATCGGTCGCTAAACTCAGTTTAGCGACCGATTACCGACGGAAACGGTCGTCACTGTTTCCCTGTTTTCTTGTAGTGACATAAAGTTTTGAAGTACTGCTTCTCTATGCTTATGGTAAGCAGTGTGATTGGACGTTGTACCTCGGGAACTCACTGTTCTTACAAGGCCTGGAACAATTAGGCAAGCAAATAGAGTTTAAGGGCAAGTGATTTACTACTGCCTCGTTCAGATTTAAATACGAATTTATTTTATGTCTATATTCTTTTGTGTTTAATTTCATTTTTAGTAACCGGAGCACAACAAAAATTGTTTGACAATGTGGTCATTCTTTGAACTAGCATCAAGGAAATAAAGCCGATGACGAAGAAGAGAAGAAAACCAAGAGAACCTAGAGCTATGTTTTGTTTTTTTTCATTTTTATTGTAATTTGATAATTTGAAATAGTGGAGGGGTCGTTTGAATTTTCTCAAAGTCCTAATAGAGGAAGTTTTTTTTTATTTGATTTTAGTCGTGATGTGAAAAACTAAGAAAATAGGGTATTTGTTGGGGAAACTTTCAATATCGCACATCCAGAGTTTTGAAAATTATTATAAAGAGAACTTATAACTAAGGTTAAGATTAAGTGTACTTATATGTGCCACTAATTCATGGCAAACAATCCTTTATCCCCATTCCTATCTCCATTCTTATTCCCAGCCAATCACAATTCACCATGTATATATATATATATATATATATATATATATATATATATATATATATATATATATATATATATATATATATATATATATAATTGGAAAAAATATTTATATAGTAAATTCTGATTGGTTGGGATAGGGATGGAGACAGGAAGGGGGACAGAGAATTTTCACCCCTGATTCATACGGTGAGTTTGATCTTAAGACGATTTGTAATTTTAACCATAAAAAAAATAAATAGTGGAGTTTTCTTTTTGAGACTCGTGGACGAAATATAGTAAAAATAATATTGATTTTCATGTGTTAATTATTTATATTTTTCTTTTTTTTTCTCTCTATATATTATTAGGACCTTACTAGACTACTAAAATTATTGGCTAAAAGATTGACTAAAATAGTCATTTGGACCGTTTTGCCCTTATAGTTGGGTGAATCCCTTATACCAGCAGGGGGTGAGATAGTCATTTAACACCCTCAATTTGGGGGTTTAGAGTTTCTATCCCCAAAATTTTAGGAGTAAATCATTTTCCATATTATTATTTGTGTGTGCGCTTTCGCTCCCTCCAACAAAAAAAAACTGTTCGAGTGGTTTAGGGCCACCTTTACTAGGATATTAACCTGTGTGGGATTCATGCACCCCTCCGAAGTTCAAAAAAATAAAAAATAAATGTTATGGGACTAGTTCTTAATAAAAAAACAATGGACTATATAATAAATTTTATTTAATTTTCTTTGAGAGGAAAGGTAAAATATTTATTAATTTTTTCTAAGAATTTAGTTTTACAAAAATTTAATGGGATCATAGGTAATACACGTTATTGGTACTCATGAGTTTTTACAACATAAACGATCTTGTTTGACAACATTTTTACTATGCCGAAGTAAATATTTCAAAATAACAATATTTACTTAGACTCATAAAATCAGTCTTTAGCTTCGATTACTGGAAAGGTTTTTTATTTTTTTTATTCTTTATTTATTTTCGAATATAGAATCTAAATTCTGCTGGAATCGAGATATGACTTCCCAACAAGTTGGCGAGAGAAGTATCCTTTGAAGTGTTGTGCGACTCCATTTCTTTTGAATTTTGGTGGAGTTTGAGGACTAATGAGACTTGGAGCTGGACCAAAGTCCCCATCTAATTTTGGAGATAGAAACGTGGCAATGGATAACCTTTCCATTTCTTTCTTTAAAGTTGCTCTGTGCTCCACACTTCTATAAGATCCATTTCTCACAATCTGCATTTTTATTTTCATAAATATACATATCAAGTGTTTGTTAAAGAGTTTAGATAAAGGGACAAACACATGAATTTTACTTTAGAGGCGAAAATTTGTAATAATATATATCAAATTATAATATATCAAAAATTGTAATAATATATCAAATTATATATAAAAATTGTAAAAAAATATTTTAGGCGAATTTGATCAAATATTCCGAACTACATATTAAATTTACTATATGTAGTAGAATTTTAAAAATTTCAGATGGCGAATTTGATCAAATATTTTGAACTACATATAAAATTTACTATATCTAGTAGAATTTTTAAAAATCTCGAGAGCGACAGCCTCCGCCGCTGGCTTCGTCCCTAGTTAGAGATACTTTTTAAGAAAAAAAAATCTCTAATACAAGTTAAACTTATGTTTGAATATTATGTACGTGTGTGTGGTAGCTCACCAGTCCGGCTCTTATGCGGAATAACTTTTTTTTCGCACATATGCGAAATATTTTTTTGTTTTGAGAATAGGTGTTCTTAACTTAGAACAGCTGTTCACGCTAATTCAGAACAGGTATTCATTTTAAATCAATCTCAGTCATCAAAATTTTAATCTAACGGCTAATGGACAAAGACAGAAATAAAGTAAAATCGCTCCTTCCGCGCAGCTACCAGTGTGGTGTTGTGCCTCGCGGAGGGCACGTGCGGAACAAAACCTATTCCGGATAGGAGCCGTGGTGGTAGCTCACTTATAATAATTGATTGATATTGCAATAATCAAGTTAAGCTTAATGTCACGTGCATTAAGTTTTTTGCAATAAACACATGTAAGAGACAAATTATGTTCTAGTAGTAAAATAGTTAGAGGTAAAAACCTTGCCCTCTGACATTTTTTAAAAATTGTTTTATGGGTATTGATTTTTTTTAAAGGTTTTACTCAATTGTTTTTAGATTCACTCGGCAAAAAATTCTCTGTCCTCGTGTGTGTCCCTAACCAATCACAATTCACCCTGTATATATATAATTGGAAAAAATAATTATATAGAAACTCTGATTGGTTGGGGACAGAATTAGGGACAGGAATGGGGACAGACGATTTTCACCCGATTCACTCTTATATTTTTCCAAAAAATTCTCTTTTATATTCTCATCCTCGACTCAATGTTTTAGTTCTGGATATGGTTAGAAATTTCAGATTCTCAAAGCAATATTATAGAGAACATTAATTACCTCCAAAATGTCACCAATGTTGATTATGAAAGCATGAGGAAGAGGCACAAGGGGCACCCAAACTCCATTTTTTCTAACTTGAAGACCTTCAACATCATTGACTTGGAGTAAAATTGTTAGGCCAATGGAATCAGAGTGAGGATTTCACACCCCGTAACCAGGGTCGATGACATGGCAGTGTCTCATTGGTTAATGAAACACCAAAGCCGACAAACATAGTTACTAAAAAGAAATTCAATTATGAAATATACGAAATAAGAGTTCAACAGCGGAAACTAATTATTACAAATGAAATTGTTCAACGATAATAATAATAAAATAAACTAAATTCTAAAATTTAAACCCTAGGTTATGAATCACTCTTCATAATCCCCATCCCGAATACCATCATTCTCGTAGTGCTTTGCTCGTCACCTAAATCATCTCGCACGAGTAAAGAGGATGGGACTGAGACTACAGATGCTCGGTAGGGACCGAAACAATCACAAGTATCAAATAGGACAAGAGCAACTAGTTAAGATAACAAATAAGTCTAAATAACCACGCTCTTCATGTCCCAAGCACTTATACAACCGAATGTACGAAGGGCACCGTGCTCTGTCCCAAGCAGTACGCACGAATTGTATACTTGCTAAGACACTACGAGTATAGCTACCGCTGTGACACGACTTCCCACATTTCGAGCTCAGGTATCTAGTCATGACTATACGACAATAACTGTAACGGCCCTAACACTTTGCCTTGTTAGGAAGACCCCAAGAAGTTCATATACACTGGGTTCAGTTTCACCCCCTGAACGAACGGGTTCACGCCTTAAGGACTCATTCTACATTGTATCATCATCCAACAACTTGGACTCCACAAAACCGTTACAGTCCCAATGATTTTCCCTCATCAGGTGAAGGTCCATGAAGTGCCACGCATGATCCCCGGGATCACCAAATTCGCACCTCATCGTGCTCATGTTTATACCTTTCGAACGAGTCCTGTCATTTAGTAGGTTCTAGACACGAGCTCAAAATAGGGCGACGACTCGGTCGACCAAAACCAAGAAGGACTAAACGACGACAACCAAATAAGACGACCAAAACGATAAACAACTAAGCAAATTCGTAAAATAGCCAATTACGATCCACGTTACACGTATAACACTTAACAATAACGAATTAAGTAATTTCAAGTATAATAACACATTAATTCAATTTACGATTCAGATTATAAACGCAAATTAAATCAAATCCAAAACAGTTTATACAATATAGAAAGCAATAAAGACAATTCGTATAAATATTTTGTAAATAGAATAATTTATCCGCTTTTACTGTGCAGAAATAAATGCGAGAATTAAATGACGAAAAGGTCCCTACCTCTTACGAAGACAATTGATAAATAGAAAATCCGAGGCAGCACTGCCTAGTCCTACTCGCGGAGCTATAACTTTCTGCACGAGACTCGGAATGGCGTTCCGTCTGCGCTCACTCGAAGCTTATTCGATTATCTTCGAATCGGTATATTATGGACTGGAAACGGATAGGTAACGCTCCCTCAGTGATCTCTCAAAAACTGCTCAGAAATCAAAACTCTCACAAAATCCTCACTGTTTTCACTGCTAAAAGCCGTTTTAATCTCTCTACTGGTTTTGTGCTTCTGGCACGATTCCCAAGACCAAAAATTTGTTAAACTCTTTCTTTTTTTTTCCTTAACCCAATCACAGAACCCCTTTATATACTGGATGTCTTGCTTGTGCAGGATATTCAAAGGCTACAATTTAGCTCCCACGACCCCACGACCCCGTGAACACTCCACTGCCCACGATTCCCCATAATGCCCCTCTTCAACCCACGACTTGCTAACTGATGATATGCATTTCCTTTTTTTTTTTCTTTTTTCTTTTTTGTTGCCTTGCACGGTTCCCGAGAACCTCTCACCCACACACACACGTTCTGCCTTTTATTTTCATTTTCTATATATTTTCTTTATTTCAATTCCAACTAATTACTTCTTTAGGTGAATTACTATTAGGTCCCTCAATTACGATACGTGTACGAAACGCTCCTCAACGAAACGTACCAAAAATGTAACAAGCAATATGTTATAAAAATTAATTAGGCACGTAGTCACGTAATTACATGAAATAAAATACGCCTACGAAATAAATCACATGAAAATAAATTACACGTAAAATAACACGTACGCGAAAAGTTACGGGTATTACATTCTTCCCCCCTTATAAAAGTTTCGTCCTCGAAACTTGCACTCCCTACAAATGCATACTAACACTCACTAAATGAAAAGGCACATAGGGTATACAAATAGCAAGTATGGTACTATATGCAACCTAACAATATAAGAATTATAGTAATCAAATATTCACATAAGTATACCTCCCGGTGTACCATTCTCATTTCCCCCATTATGCTGAGGGAGAGCGAAGACCCGAGAATTGGGCTTAGCCCCGGTACCCCCTGATATCTGACCCGTGACCTGTAGTGGAGCTGTACACTGGCTAACATGGTGACCCGTCTTTCCACATCTGAAACACGCCCCAGAAGTCCATCTGCACTCCCCGACATGTCTCCTTCCACATTTATAACACTCCCTGACGTTCTGAGAAGTATTATGTGCCCCTGTGGGTCCCCCAACCTTAGTCGAATATGCTCCTGTCCCATTCCCTGGCTTAAATGTGTTGGTTGGTCCCGAGGTGTAAGCAAACCTCTTCTGAGCCACAGGATTGGCTGAGTTAAAACGAGAATCTTGGCCTTGAGAGATAGTTGAATAAGGCCTTTTTATATCCACCTCGGCAGTCTTGAACTCCGCTTCCACATCCAAACTCCTCCTGTATGCCTCCATGTAACTGGTAGGACGGTTTCCAGACAACCTTCCTCTAATTCGGGGCAACAACCCTCGTACAAACCTCTGAGTTCTCGTCTTTTCATCCTGAATTGTGGAAATAGCATACTTCCCCAAACGGTTGAACTTGCTGTTATATGCTGAAACAGACATCTCCTCAGTCTGCTTCAGATCGAAGAACTCATTCTGTTTCGTCGTCTTAAAGGTATCAGGAAAGTACTGATCTAAGAAAGCTTCCTTGAACCTATCCCAAGTGATAACCCCGACCTGAGCATAGATTGGTTCAACTCCTTTCCACCACTCAGACGCTTCTGATGTGAGGAAAAGTGTCACCACATCAGTCTTCATGTCTTCAGGCACCCTCATGATGCGAAAGTGTTGTTCAACACTCTCTAACCAAATCTCTGCCTCATCGGGTCCTACCCCTCCATCAAAAGATGCCATGCTCATCTTCTTCATGCGCTCACAATACATACCCGGATCTGATTCGGCCCTCTGACCTATCTGATTCCCAACATACTGATTCTGTGGTGGTGGCTGCTGATATTGAGGCTGAGGCGGAGGTTGCTGATATTGAGGCTGAGGCAGAGGTTGCTGATACTGAGGCGGAGGCTGCTGATACTGAGGCGGAGGTTGCTGGAATTGTGGGAACATCTGGATGAACATAGCAAAAGCAGCTGCCATGTCAGGAACTGCCCCTACATTGGCTGGTGGAGGCGGTTGTGGGATGTTATACTGAGGTGGTGCATTATAGGGTGGTGGTGGCATGTTATACGGAGGTGGTGGAGGGACAGTGTTTTGTGGTGCTGGATGAGGGATATGTTGTGGTGGTGGTGGATGATGAGGTACGGTATATTGTGGCTGTGGTGGGTTGGTTGGTTGCGGCGGTGGTGGTAGATCATAATCAGCCCCATATCCTGTTTCATTTTCCCTAACCGGTGCCCTTGGAGGAATTGGATCTCGTCTTGGTTGCTGACTAGAAGACCCCACAAATTGTCTACGAGCTCCCCTCAGACCTCGGCGTACTAATGCAGCTAAGCGGTGTTCTTGAGTCATCGCTCTCATTTGTTGTATTCTTCTTGACGATCCATCTTAACCCAAAAACAGTTTATATATATAAACTAACAAATAAGAAACCAGTCCACATAGCCACATAAGGTACATGTTATATCATGAAGCAAATATGGAATACATAGCATATGAGGAATGTAACATATAAGAATACATGGAATACAAAAAGGCGAAAATATATAAAGCGATAAAACAATTAAATCAAATTATACATGTAAAACAGAGATAAGTATGACAGGGTACAATACAATACATAAGAATAATATAAAATAGCACGAGCGATAATATATAAAGCGATAATTAAACAAAAGTACATCCTAATCCATGGTCTCTACCCATCAAACACCTCACATTACATGTTCTTGTTATGCTATGTTAATTCCATATTTTAATCCCTAAGGTTCGACCTGCTCTGATACCACTTCTGTCACACCCCGTAACCAGGGTCGATGACATGGCAGTGTCTCATTGGTTAATGAAACACCAAAGCCGACAAACATAGTTACTAAAAAGAAATTCAATTATGAAATATACGAAATAAGAGTTCAACAGCGGAAACTAATTATTACAAATGAAATTGTTCAACGATAATAATAATAAAATAAACTAAATTCTAAAATTTAAACCGGTTATGAATCACTCTTCATAATCCCCATCCCAGATACCATCATTCTCGTAGTGCTGCTCGTCACCTAAATCATCTGCACAGTAAAAGAGGATGGACTGAGCTACAGTGCTCAGTAGGGACCGACAATCACAAGTATCAAATAGGACAAGAGCAACTAGTTAAGATAACAAATAAGCTAAATAACCACGCTCTTCATGTCCAAGCACTTATACAACCGAATGTACGAAGGGCACCGTGCTCTGTCCAAACGGTACGCACGAATTGTATACTTGCTAAGACACTACGAGTATAGCTACCGCTGTGACACGACTTCCCACATTTCGAGCTCAGGTATCTAGTCATGACTATACGACAATAACTGTAACGGCCCTAACACTTTGCCTTGTTAGGAAGACCCCAAGAAGTTCATATACACTGGGTTCAGTTTCACCCCCTGAACGAACGGGTTCACGCCTTAAGGACTCATTCTACATTGTATCATCATCCAACAACTTGGACTCCACAAAACCGTTACAGTCCCAATGATTTTCCCTCATCAGGTGAAGGTCCATGAAGTGCCACGCATGATCCCCGGGATCACCAAATTCGCACCTCATCGTGCTCATGTTTATACCTTTCGAACGAGTCCTGTCATTTAGTAGGTTCTAGACACGAGCTCAAAATAGGGCGACGACTCGGTCGACCAAAACCAAGAAGGACTAAACGACGACAACCAAATAAGACGACCAAAACGATAAACAACTAAGCAAATTCGTAAAATAGCCAATTACGATCCACGTTACACGTATAACACTTAACAATAACGAATTAAGTAATTTCAAGTATAATAACACATTAATTCAATTTACGATTCAGATTATAACGCAATTAAATCAAATCCAAAACAGTTTATACAATATAGAAAGCAATAAAGACAATTCGTATAAATATTTTGTAAATAGAATAATTTATCCGCTTTTACTGTGCAGAAATAAATGCGAGAATTAAATGACGAAAAGGTCCCTACCTCTTACGAAGACAATTGATAAATAGAAAATCCGAGGCAGCACTGCCTAGTCCTACTCGCGGAGCTATAACTTTCTGCACGAGACTCGGAATGGCGTTCCGTCTGCGCTCACTCGAAGCTTATTCGATTATCTTCGAATCGGTATATTATGGACTGGAAACGGATAGGTAACGCTCCCTCAGTGATCTCTCAAAAACTGCTCAGAAATCAAAACTCTCACAAAATCCTCACTGTTTTCACTGCTAAAAGCCGTTTTAATCTCTCTACTGGTTTTGTGCTTCTGGCACGATTCCCAAGACCAAAAATTTGTTAAACTCTTTCTTTTTTTTTCCTTAACCCAATCACAGAACCCCTTTATATACTGGATGTCTTGCTTGTGCAGGATATTCAAAGGCTACAATTTAGCTCCCACGACCCCACGACCCCGTGAACACTCCACTGCCCACGATTCCCCATAATGCCCCTCTTCAACCCACGACTTGCTAACTGATGATATGCATTTCCTTTTTTTTTTCTTTTTTCTTTTTTGTTGCCTTGCACGGTTCCCGGGAACCTCTCACCCACACACACACGTTCTGCCTTTTATTTTCATTTTCTATATATTTTCTTTATTTCAATTCCAACTAATTACTTCTTTAGGTGAATTACTATTAGGTCCCTCAATTACGATAAGTGTACGAAACGCTCCTCAACGAAACGTACCAAAAATGTAACAAGCAATATGTTATAAAAATTAATTAGGCACGTAGTCACGTAATTACATGAAATAAAATACGCCTACGAAATAAATCACATGAAAATAAATTACACGTAAAATAACACGTACGCGAAAAGTTACGGGTATTACAGAGGACAGAGCCCAATTGCCAGCTCAGGTTGAGGACATGGTGGATAGTAATTCATCCTCATGCTTTGCATTCCTTCTTCAAACAGAATATTCATGTCTTCACCTTTCATTCCTAAAGCTTTTGCCATTTGGTTCAGGATCTTCATGCCCATGTTTTTCAATTCAGCTGAATATTCTTCCAAAGTTTCCCTACATCACTCAAGTAAAAATTTAACAAGACAACAAAGTCCAGGTCAAACGGTGAGACGCTTCCCTCCAACCAACTGATAAGTTGGGATGTCGGGTCATCAAGGAAGAGAAGTAAGTAACTACTATTTATCCTCTCGGAAAGGGGTTATTAAAAGTAATTAATTAAAAAAATTAGTACCATTTCTTTCCAGTCACATCTATATAATTAATTTACACTAAATTTTTTGCCAAATCTATACTTATACTTCCTCCGTCCCAAATTAATTGTCCATATTTTTTTTGTCCCAAATTAAATGTCCACTTTCTAAATAAAATATGTATTAATGATAATTTTTCCAATTTTACCTTTCTTCCAACTCATCCTTTAATACTCTTAATTAATTAAAATTATCATTTTTCAACACGAATTTAAGAGGTAGTTGGATGTTGTGTGAGGGGAAGGAAAAAGAAAGACAAATTTTAAATGAGATTAATAAAATTAATAAGGTGTATGTTAGTCAAGAGATTGGCAGCCCCAGTGGGGGAGCACTCTGTCTGGTACTGTGAGGTCCCAGGTTCGACACCCCTCTCCCTCCCCTCCCCGAATAAAAAAAATAAATAAATAAGGTGTATGTTAGATTTTTACTTATATTTTACCATCAAAATCATTCAAATCATAATACTCGTGCATTTATCAAAGTGGAAAGATAATTTAGGACGGAGGGAGTAACATCTAATCTATCGTGCACAAATAAGCAAAATCAAAGCAGAGATATTGCTGATAATAGTGATCTGATTTTGTACCTGAAAGGAGATGGAAGCTTGTGAAATAAGTTGGGCTTTCTCAAATAGGTTGGTAAAGTGATAATGTAAAACATGTCTGACCAATCAAGCTTTTGTTCTTCAGATAAAACAAATGCCTGCCCAAATCCCTGTAAATCACCTCCTTCTTGCTCAAACCTCTTCTTTGATTCATTCGGTAGATTAAAGAATTCTTGCATTTGCAACTTCAATTTCTCCACTAGTGAAGTGCTCACTCCATGATTAATTAGCTTGAGAACACATTATTCCCCCCAAAAAAGAATTAAATATCAATAAGTTTAACAAAAATTAGATAGGGAAACGGATCCTCAGTACAACTATAAGGCATTCTTGTAATACTTGTAATTATAATTGTGTTAATATTTTAAGTTTTTCTTATAAAATTTAGGATTTGTACTTTTAGTTTCTAAATTAAAACGGTTAGGAATAGTTTGTACACGGGGTGATGAAGATACTCCAACCTAAAAGGCTGGACGAAGGCAGGAATTTGGTGTTGGGGGCGAAATTGGTAGAACTACAGAGTTCAAGTGATAAAAACGGCAAAAAAAATTGTTGGGGGCAATAAAAACGGGAAAAAAAATCTTTGGGGAGCGAAACTGATAAAATTTTCCAAATTTTTTAAAAATACATATAAAATTTCGATAAATAGTAGTATTTTTAAAAATCTCGGGGGCGGGGTCTTCGCCCATGGGTACGTCAAGAGAGTACGGAGTTCACACGCCATACTTATAGGTATTGGAGGTTTCAACATGTGGTTTGTCCTACTTATAATCTCCCAACAAGAATATTTCCTATAAATCTCAAAAAAATATTATCGAGGATCCGATAAAAACATGCATGATTCTGCTTGTCAATTTTGATATCTGAAATGCATTAATATAACAAGTTTTTATGAGAGATCATACCTGAAAAAAGCCCCAGTCTCTGCATGCAAAATCCAGATTGTGAAGCTCGGAGTCCGTAATCGAAGCATCTTCAGAAAGCAACTTTTGGAAGTCGATAACTGGGATTTCTTCTAAAGAAGAAGAAGTATAATTAAATGTAGGTTCTTGGTCAGGACGGACGTATCGGGGAGGAAGTAATGGTAGATTCTGCTTAGCCAACTCCTTAACTGAAGGTACTTTCAGGGAACCTCCTAAGTTTGCCATATTCCTCCTTAAACAGAATACGATATACACAAAGATCTAGCTGTAGTAAGTAAACCTTTATATATACATATACTCATTTCGTTTAGAAGACACCCAAAATATCTTAATTATGGACAACTTGTTGCGGTGCATGTTAGTTCAAGGTCTAGTCGCTAAATGTATATACGTATACAACACGGCAAGAAAATGTCTTATTCTCGGTTGTCATTTTTTGCAAAGATCGGAAAATTGCTATAATAATTGAATTTAGTTGATTTAGATTGCATTTTTATTCAAAGGAAAGACGACGCAATTATGAGGGGCGCTCTACCACTGAGCTAATAGTCCGTCGTGCAAGCCTTTTGCCGGGGCCCGCTATGCCAAAAGCGAGAGAAATCATGTGGGGAGGAAAGAAACGTCTGTACTCAACTACAAAATTTGTTTTAAGTTATTGGGAGAATCCAAGTATTCTCTTTCGAATTTAGTAAACAACTCTCAGAGATCTTTTTTCCTTTTGAAAGATACAGGAGCGAAACAATCAACTTATTAATATTGGAAGACTCCACATATTAAGTAATGTGATTACTTTAGATCCAATGTACAGAATAAAACCTCAGTCACTGGATGAATTGATCTCACTAATAAAGTTTTTTATCCGATGTATGTGCACTACTATTCATAACTGTGCGGAATAACAATTTTTGTCAATTCTTAGATAAAAACAATTAACGGTCAAATATGTGACTTGCATGTGCAAAAAACACACATGATTTGTATTGAATATTAATCGATGTTACTTCCTCCGAGTCATAATGTAGGGATTTTAAAGTTTTTTAGTAATGGATTAAGGAAAAATGCACAGTGGATATTTTTCTTACTATGCCCTTAAATAATTTAATTGAGTTGGTAGGCAACCGACTTCTTCAAAATATTTTCGAAATTACAATGAAATCTTTGTAATGCGAAAAATATTAAAGTGTGCAAAATAAGTGATAACTCGTAAATGTATCTATATTTTCTTCTACTTTAATAGTAGTTTTGAGCTTCAAAAAGTATTTACATATCGAGTTTTGAGCTTAGAATGGTATAATCCTCACTTCTTTGTGTTTGCATTTGTAGGGGCAAAATAGTCTTTTGAAGAATAAAAGTGAACCGACTTGCAGAATAAGAAAGAAGCTGCTGGAATTGAAGATATGACCTTTACGGATTAGAAGAGTTCTGGTGTACTTCAACTATTTTAAAGAATCTTGAAGAGTTGTATTTTATGTCAACTACTTTACTGGAGTGTGGAGAGTTTTAATATATGTCAGTTACCTTAAGCTAGATGGTTTCTATTTCTATAAATACTCTTTAATAGTCTAAGGAATATTCAGACATTATTAGATTATTCTAGGTTTTAGTTTTTCTCTAGAATTAACCCTCTTCTAGGGTTAATCTTTATAGTTCTTTTATTCACAAATTTCGTAGACAAGATTGGAGCTTTGATGATTGAAGTACTTTTGAAGATTATTTTGATTTCAAGTTTGAGATTTTATTTGAATCCAGGGATTTTTTCTTATATTCTCTCTTTTAATTTGTTATTGAATTTCTTCACTAGTATGAGCTAAATATTTATTCTAAGGCCATGATGTTGCTAGTTTAATTATATATATATTATTCTTGTGATTTTGTTATTCGATGAGTGGTTGAATTAATTTCTTATTATTCTTATTAATGCTTTTGTGTGATTAGCTACCACTCAAATTGTCTTTACATTAACTTGGAAAATTTGCAACAGCTGACCTTGTTAATTAGGTTAAATAATATGAACATAAATTGCATGCAAGATAGACGTATACTTGTATGGTTTGTGCGATCTTTATGATTTCATATGTTTAATGCATTTTTATGGGTTAAAATCAACATAGACATATAGTTGGTTTATTCATGAGGATAGGTTTGATAAGCCTTGAAAGAGATTATTAGATATAATTGGAAATCGATCGATTAATGAAACTCACTCTAGAATAACATATCGTTAGGATAATATATTGGTTAATTTAGTGAATTCATGTGCCTTAGATCTTTCTCTTATCAAACTTCTTGTTCAAGTTATTTGTTTTATGTTAGTTAATTAATTTAGTTTAATTAAATCATCATCAACCATCGGATTTATTTTACATGCTTTTGATCATTGTAGAATTATTTACTTAGCAATTAATTAATCATTATTCTCTTTGGGATCGACCTTGGCTACTACAACATCGACCTAGTATACTTGCTAGTATAGATTTTGCGTATCAAATTTTTGGCGCCGTTGTCGGGGATTATTTGATTAATTTTATTTCTTTGTGATTTTAATTTTACTTTGGTATTTATTTTTTATTTAATTTTTTATTTATTATTGTGCAGACATGGAAGTGAATCAAGGAATTGTTAATTATGGTGGGAATCAATTAGCCGTTCCTCGTATGAGAGATCTGCATATGCCAATAATTGCTGCAAATTCATCATGCATAAGATTAACTACTGAAGCGAGGAACAATGAGCTTAAACACTGCCATATTCAACTCCTTCCAAACTTTAATGGTATGAATAATGAAGATGCCTTGGGATTTTTGCGAGACTTCTATAGTACAGTACAAACTTTCCCTTTGAATGATTTAACTAAGGAAGAATTAATGATGAGATGTTTTCCTTATAGTCTAAAAGGGGGAGCAAAATTGTGGCTACTTGATTTACCTCAAGGGTCTTTGGGCACTTGGAATGAGGTTTATGAGACATTCATGTTTCAATACTTTCCCTCCGAAAAGACAATGAACTTGAGGGGTATGATTAGTACCTTTACGCTGGGAGAAACAGAAGCTTTTCATATTGCATGGGAGAGATTTAAGTCATTACTCACTCAATGTCCTCATCATGATTTTTCTTTGATAGGACTAACTCTCATGTCTCAATCTCTAGTCGATATTGTTGCAGGTGGTTATCCAGGTGACAAAAATGCAAATGAGCTTTAACAGATCTATGTGAATTTAGATAAAAATTCACAACAAAAGGCAACTAAAGGAAGAAGAGTTGTAATTCATGAAGTTAACTCGCAACCCAGTGTGGTCTCTAAGTTGGCTGAATTGACTAATCAAATTAGTCTCTTGATGAGTCAACAAGGCCACAAAAACATCTTGTGGTCTGATTGGTAATCATGCTATTTTTTGTCCGAATGCAGGTTCCAGCTCTACATCATTCGAATAAGCAAATTATATGGGAGATGAAAGACAATATGTGCCTCAAAGGAATGATCTTTACTCCAACACTTATAATCTGGGGTGGAGACAACACCCAAATTTTTCTTGGAGTGATCAAGGGAATCAGCGGCAGTATATGACTTCTCCACAACAACCCCCTCCTACACAAGAAAGGAAATCTCAGTTTGAGGAGAATTTGATGCAATACTTGAAAAAGTTGGAAGGTAAGATAGATCTGTTAGTAGTGCCCTAGGACCATTCGCACATGTTGTGCGTTTTATTATCTTTTGAGCATGTAATTGAATAGTTAATTACGCTTTTGATTATCAAATGTGTGATTTGATAGTAAAACTCATTAGCTTATGTAATTACTATTCTAGAAGTCCCTAGTTTTATGTAATGCTTATTTACTATGAAATAAAACTAGTATGATTGTTGATTGATGATCTTGTTTTACTGATCATGTGTAATGGATACAAATCACATCATAGATGCAATATATAGGGATACATTGTATTGGACGTGATCCGTTTGAGAAGTAATACTTCATGGTCTTAAGTCATAAGTATTACTTCGTCAATACTATTTTAGAATCCTTAGACCTTATGTCTTCATTGATTCTAGTATGAATGGAGCCACGTTTTGACTCAGTCGGACGTTACTTGTAACAGAGTAATCAATACGACTGATGATCGGATGTAGTGTCCTATCATAGCTTGAATGTGAGAGACATTGTAAGGAATTTGTCCCTCTCTATTATTAGAGAGAGATATTGTAACACCCGTAACTTTTGCTTACTTATTATTTTACGTGAAATTTATTTTTGTGTGACTTATTATGTAGTCGTAAATTATTTTGTACGATTATGTGTTTGCATGTCTATTCATTGTTATGTTACATGTTATTTTTTTGGGTACGTTTATGAGGGGCGTTTCGTACACGTATCGTAATTAAGGGATCTAATTGTAATTCACCTAGAGAATTAATTAGTTGGAATTGGAATAAAGAAAATATATAGAAAATGAAAATAAAAGGCAGAACGTGTGCGTGTGGGTGAGAGGTTCTCGGGAACCGTGCAAGGCAAAAGAAAAAGAAAAAGGAAATGCATATCATCAGTTAGCAAGTCGTGGGATGACGAGGGGTATTATAGGGAATCGTGGGCAGTGGAGTATTCACGGGGTCGTGGGGTCGTGGGAGCTAAATTGTTGCCTTTGAATATCCTGCACAAGCACAAGACAACCAGTATATAAAGGGGTTTCTGTGATTGGGTTAAGGAGAAAAAAAGAAAGAGTTTAACAAATTTTGGTCTTGGGAATCGTGCCAGAAGCACAAAATCAGTAGAGAAAGATTTAAACGGCTTTTAGCAGTGAACAACAGAGAGTTTTGGAGAGTTTTCTGTGAGATTTGCTGAGAACTTTGAGAGGTCACCGAAGGAGCGTTATCTGTCCGTTTTCAGCCTATTATATACCGAATCGAAGATAATCTTATAAGTTTCGAGTGAGCGCAGACGGCACATCATTTCGATTCCCGAGCAGAAAGTTATAGCTCTCCGAGTAAGGCTGGGCAGTGCTGTCTCGAATTTTCTATTTTTAATTGTCTTCGTAAGAGGTAGGGACCCCCTACGTCATTTAATTATCGCATATACTGCACAGTAAAAGCGAATAAATTATTCTATTTACAAAATATTTGCATGAATTGTGTTTATTGCTTTCGATATTATATAAACTGTTTTGGACTTGATTTAAATGCGTTATAATATGAATCGTAAATTGAATTACTGCGTTATTATACTTGAAATTACGTAATTCATTATTGCTAAGTGTTATTCGTGTAATGTGGATCGTGTTTGGCTATTTTACGAGCTTGTCTAATTGGTTATCGTTTTGATCGTCTTACTTGGTTCATACTTTTGAGTCGTCATGTTTGGTCATGTCATCTTTAGTCCTATGTGGTTTGGTCGACCGAGTCGTCGCCCTATTTTGAGCTCGTGTCTAGGATCTACTCAATGACAGGACTCGTTCGATTCGCAAGATTCCGAGGGTGGTCCTGCGGGTGCTCTTGGTGCGGATCCCGAGGGTCTTGCGATGTGAATGTGTGCGGATACCGAAGAATCCTGCGGGTGCTCTTGGTGCGGATTCTGAGGGTCCTGCGATATGATTATGGGAAGATTCCGAGGGTGGTCCTGCGGATGTCCTTGGTGCTGATCCCGAGGGTCTTCCTACGTGAGCCTTACCCTGATGTGGACTATCATTGGGATTGCAACGGTTTTGTGGAGTCCAAGGTTTTGGATGATGATACAATGTAGAATGAGTCCTTAAAGTTTGCATCCGTCGTTCAGGGAGTGAAACTGAACCCATGTGATGAACTATTTGAGCCCTCCTAGTTTGGACTATAACTAGGACCGTTGCAATTATTGTCGTAGAGTCGTGAATAGATACCTGAGCTCGAATGGTGGGAAGTCGTGTCATAGCGGTAGTGATATTTTTAGTGTTTAAACGGTGTTGTAATCGAGTGTAGTATATGAGCAATGCATGATGCTTGTGGTGCACTCGGTTATGTAGGCGTTTAGATGCGACGAATATGGCTACTTGGCTTATTTGTTGTTCATATTTGTTCGTTCTTTTTATTGGTCCCTACCGAGCACCGAAGCTCATCCCATCCTCTTTATCGTGCGAGATGATTTAGGTGATGATCAACACTACGAAGATGTTGGCATCTGTGTTGGGGATTATGAAGAGTGATTCATAACCGGTTTAAATTTAAGAATTTAGTTTATTTTATTATTAGTATCGTTGAACAATTTCATTTGTAATAATTAGTTTCCGCTGTTGAACTCTTGTTTCAGATTATTTCATAATTGAATTCCTTTTAGTAACTCTGTTTGTCGGCTTTGGTGTTTCATCAACCAATGAAACACTGCCATGTCATCGACCCCTGGTTACGGGGTGTGACAGATATCCATGGGCCCCTCGATAGGGAAAGACTGTTTAAATGCATGGCCGTGCTCAAATGTATTTGATAAAGTGGTTATCAAATCCTATTTGTCGAAACAGTCTACCTGGAGATCGAGCATAAACACAATTAAGCTTAATAAGGGTGACGACCACCATGCCTTATGCTTAATTAGGATATCGCGAGACAAAGGGATTAAATAGTGGATTGACAATAGGTTCCGTTGTAAATTCATTCACCTTGGGTAGTCACAATGTCCTGCTAGGGGCCGCTTGTGACTTATGAACTCACACTACTACTAAGTATGTTTTCATTGCCATTGTGATATGAACCTACAGGGGTCACACGCATAGACGGGCTAACAAGCTTTCATGTCCGGATTCAATGAATCTAGAATGTGTCTAGGTCCATTGTATTCGACATTTGTTTTTTCTCGAAAATAATAAAGTGTTTATTATTCGAATTAGAGATAAGGGCAATTTTGGTATTTAACTATAGCTGGGATTAAGTGGGAGTTGTTATCCGATAAAGACTCCCACTACCAGCAAGTCTAGGGGACGTGGGAGTCGAGTCTCCCACGACCCGAGAGAAGTTGAGTAGACATAGGAGTTGTTCTGGGAACAAACTCCCACACTCTATATAACATCTCTTAGCCGAAACCCTAGGCTACAAGTGATTCAACGAAATTAAACAAATAACCCGAAATCAGATTTGGATTTCTCAAAGATCTCCCTTTTTCTCTCTAATTCCCGAATCTCGTAAAGACGAAGAGCTAGCAATCACCGCTTGTTTCGTCGCGTGGATACTGGGGTAGAGAAATTCACGAAAAGGGAATTCCGTTGGTGAAAAGAAAACTTCCAAGAATCGTCATCCTCCATTCAAGAAGTAGCTTCTTGAATCCGAAAATTGTAAGTTTTACCGCTGTTTTCGATTCGTTTACGTATGAGCGGATCCTTCAGGGGAGGATCCATGGGTGTTTGGAACGAGTTTCCGCCCATGAATCCCTTCAAGATCAAGTTACTCAGACAAATTAAGCTTCTATCCACAATTTGGAGGTTCAGTTTGGTCAAATTGCTCAAAATTTAAAAGATAAAGTTCCAGGGAAACTTCCTAGTGACACAGAGAAGAATCATATGGAACGAGTTCATGCAGTAACCATCAAGAGTAGAAAGCAAATCCAAGAAGTGGAAAAGTGTAAAGAGGTCAAAAAAGAGAACAAGAAAGAAGATGCATTTAATTCTTCAAATGAGGACAAGCCAAAAGAGGGAGACTTTCAACCTTATATTCCTCCTCCACCTTATGTTCCTCCTATTCCTTTTCCCCAAAGACTTAGAAAGCAAAATATCGATAAACAATTCTTTAAGTTTTTGGATGTATTAAAAAAGTTGCATATTAACATTCCTTTTGCAGATGCTTTGGAACAAATGCCGAGGTACGCAAAATTCATGAAGGAGATGCTAACTAACAAGCGTAAACTCAATGATTGTTAGACAGTAATGCTTACAGAAGAGTGCTCTGCCGTTCTAAAAAGGAAGTTGCCCTAGAAATTGAAAGATCCAGGGAGTTTCTCTATTCCTTGTACTATTGGGCAATTAAATTGTAATAAGGCGTTATGTGATTTAGGTGCTAGCATTAATTTAATGCCTTTGCCTATTTCTGAAAAGTTGGGGCTAAGTAAGGTGAAACCTACTAACATGACATTGCAACTAGCAGATAGGTCTATAATTTATCCTTGTGGTATAATTGAAGATGTTCTTGTTAAAGTGGATAAATTTATTTTTCCCGCTGACTTTGTAGTAGTGGATATTGATGAGGATAGAGAGGTGCCCCTCATTCTTGGTAGACCTTTCCTTGCTACTAGTAGAGCTTTGATAGATGTACAACTAGGAAAGTTACTCTTAGAGTTGAAGATGATGAGGTTATCTTTAATATGTATAAGCCGATGAAATATCATACAGATAGTGATTCTTGTTATATTGTTAGTTCTAATACTTCTCTTACACAAGATCTTAAAGATAAATTGACTCACAAACCTCTTGAGTTTATTCTGCATGAAGAGAATGAAAAGGAAGAAGTAAGGAGGATACAATGGAGAACGTTTCTCATCCTAATACACATCCTCCTTATTCGTCTCGTAAAAATGAGCAATTTGAGGATTTAGGAAAAAGCTTACAGAGATTGGTGTCATCTGTCGAGAAGCCACCACCATTTGATTTCATTCCTTCTCAATCTCAATTTGAATATACTTGTTTGGAAGGGTCATCTGATTCACTTGTACTTAATTCTTCATATTTTTCAGGTGTAACAAAAACCTTGGAGTTAAGTGAGTTTGGTGGACTTCCAATTGGAACTCACGAGAACAGTTAAAGGTTTAAAGAGGGCTTGAAATTGCTCCATGACAAGAGGATTCACAATGAGTAACGAATCAGACATAAATTTGGTGAAGAATTTGACGGTTTCAAAGTGTCATACAATCTTTGGCATCCTCCCTAAGTCCCTCTCCAGGTAATGCGTCAATAAATAAAAAGTGGACGACGCTACTCCATAAGAATGATAATTTTTATTATCTTTCTTGGTTTGCACCCAAAATGCACGTGTGACAATCTCACGTTAAACGATCACTCATTATAATTATTAATTTTTTTTCAAAAAATAAATAATAAAAACGTTTTTTTTTTAGTCAGATTCAGAAATATTTTTTTTTTTTTAATTTTTAATATTATATAAAAAACAAAAAAAAAAAACAGACCAAGGCAACAAAAACTTTCCCTCACAGGTAAATTGAAAAGGCCTGCGCAGGGAAATTTTTTTCAAGATTTTTGTTTTTTTTGTGTGTGTTGCAATTAAACAAAAAGTGCCAGCCCGCACTGGATTTTTTCCCTCTTTCTTCCAACTGCGTGCCGTCGGCGTTTTTATTTTTATTTCTTTTTTCTTTAATTATTTTGTTTTTCTTTTCCTTTCCAACACCAAATCATTCTTTCCCTACCAAATTAATCTTAAACCCCAATTTAATTAATCATTATCTACTTACTTCCATCTTGATTTCTTCTCTCTCTTACTCATATTTTTTTTTCTTTTCTCTTTTACCATTGATCTATTAATTTTTGAAGATTCATATTCACGAAGCCAAAGAAGACTAGATGGTCGCGGGTGTCATGGCCCTGAGGAGTCTTGAGGCCATTTTTTATCCTCGTTCCCACTTTAATCAAGGTAGTATTGTTCTCTTCCCTTTATCTTTTGCTCTTTATTTTCACATTAAGGACAATGTTCGATTTAAGTTGGAGGGAATTAAGTTGTGGATTGTTTATGTTTACCTTTAGTGCTTTATTTTATTTGTTTTCGTTAGGTTTATTTGATATTTTTTTAGTAGTTTTGCATATTATTAGAAAAATAAAAAATCCAAAAAACTTCATAAAAAAAAGTAAAAAAAATAAAATTAATTGTGGATACGTTAATTTTAACAAATTTAAGCATTACTCTCCATGGTTTCCAATCTTTGACTCGTGCCACTAGAAAAATTGGAAAATTAAAGAAAAAAAAATATTTTTGAGTGATTATCTTGTGTCTATGTATATATGATAGAACTTTTATTTGGAATTAGACTTTGAGACCTTTTAAGATCACCCTTGTTTAGTTGTTGATTCGATTTATGGTTACCCAATACACTACACAACTCTTGACTCTGAATATATCGTTTTAAAGGAAGACTAGGTAATTATTTTAATTCAAAAAAAAAAATGCGACAAAATGTCTAATGTTTGTTTTCGGGCTCTACTCCGTTGCTCTTGGTTATAAAAAAGTTGAAAAAGAAAAAAAAAACAATCAACACACTAAGAGTGTTGAGTATGCGAAACGAGCACACCATTAAGCGAGTGAGAAGAAAATTCACACTCCTTGGTGCCCGCAATAAAAAGTTTAAATTGGGTTTTACTCCGCTGATCTTGAAAAATGGAAGATTATGAGTATGCGAAATTAGCACGCCACTAAACGAGTGATAAGAAAGTTCACACTCCTTGGTGCACTATGAGTCCCAATAGAAACTTTGTAACTTTGAATGTGGTAAAGAAATTGAATGATCTTACTCAGTCTTACTTTAATTCTATACATTCGTGAGTCAAAATAAAAGCACATTGCACAAGGGTACCTATGGATTGAATTGTAGCAAAAAGAGGTGTGAAAGATAAAGGTCTGTTAGTCTAGTTCTTAACACAAGTTTCTTGAATGCATACTTTTCATGAAATAATAATGAGAGATTGAGTGAATTACCTTATACTATTTCACTACTCGTATTTGTGGCACTTGTTATATTGGAGGGATTGGAGATTAATATTTGAGTTGTTAAACTTGTTTATTCCATTGTTTCTTTCTACTTGTTCTTGAGGAGTTTTGTCTGTCTGTCTTATCTTATGCTTAAATTGCTTGAGGACAATCAAATACTTAAGTTGGGGGAATTTGATAACTCGTAAATTTATCTATATTTTCTTCAACTTTAATTGTAATTTTGAGCTTCAAAAAGTATTTACATATCGAGTTTTGAGTTTAGAATGGTATAATCCTCACTTCTTTGTGTTTGCATTTGTAGGGGCAAAATATATATATATATATATATATATATATATATATATATATATATATATATATATATATATAGCAAAACTCATTTCGTTTAGAAGACACCCAAAATATCTTAATTATGGACAACTTGTGGCGGTGCATGTTAGTTCAAGGTCAAGTCGCAAAATGTATATACGCATACAACACGGCAAGAAAATGTCTTATTATCGGTTGTCATTTTTTTGCAAAGATCGGAAAATTGCGATAATAATTGAATTTAATTGTTTTAGATTACATTTTTTATTCAAAGGAAAGACGACACAATTATAAGGGGTGCTCTACCACTGAGCTAATAGTTCATCGTGCAAGTCTCCTGCCGAGGCCCGCTATGCCAAAAGCGAGAGAAATTATGTGGGGAGGAAAGAAACGTTTGTACTCAGCTACAAAATTTGTTTTGAGTTATTGTGAGAACCCAAGTATTCTCTTTCGAATTTAGTAAACAACTCTCAGAGATATTTTTTCCTTTTGAAAGATACAGGAGCGAAACAATCAGCTTATTAATATTGGAAGACTCCACATATTAAGTAATGTGGTTACTTTAGATCCAATGTACAGAATAAAACCTCAGTCATTGAAGCTTTGATGATTGAAGTACTTTTGAAGATTATTTTGATTTCAAGTTTGGGATTTTATTTGAATCCAAGGATTTTTTCTTATATTCTCTCTTTTAATTTGTTATTGAATTTCTTCACTAGTATGAGCTAAATATTTATTCTAAGGCCATGATGTTGCTAGTTTAATTATATATATTATTCTTGTGATTTTGTTATTCGATGAGTGGTTGAATTAATTTCTTATTATTGTTATTAATGCTTTTGTGTGATTAGCTACCACTCAAATTGTCTTTACATTAACTTGGAAGATTTGCGACAGCTGACCTTGTTAATTAGGTTAAATAATATGAACATAAATTGCATGCAAGATAGACGTATACTTGTATGGTTTGTGCGATCTTTATGATTTCATATGTTTAATGCATTTTTATGGGTTAAAATCAACATAGACATATAGTTGGTTTATTCATGAGGATAGGTTTGATAAGCCTTGAAAGAGATTATTAGATATAATTGGAAATCGATCGATTAATGAAACTCACTCTAGAATAACATATCGTTAGGATAATATATTGGTTAATTTAGTGAATTCATGTGCCTTAGATCTTTCTCTTATCAAACTTCTTGTTCAAGTTATTTGTTTTATGTTAGTTAATTAATTTAGTTTAATTAAATCATCATCAACCATCGGATTTATTTTACTTGCTTTTGATCATTGTAGAATTATTTACTTAGCAATTAATTAATCATTATTCTCTGTGGGATCGACCTTGGCTACTACAACATCGACCTAGTATACTTGCTAGTATATATTTTGCGTATATAAAAAAGACAGGAAATATGAGACAAAGAATTTTATTCATTGAATATTTGAAATATTTTACAATCTCTGGGAAATTCCAATTTCGTGAGAAAATCATCTGAATCTTCTCTTAAAAAAATATTGACTTGAGAGCTTTGTAGGTTGATCTCGTATCGAACGAGCTTTGATGGTGATGAGGACAATGTTAATTCTAGGGCTTTGTAGCATGATCTCAGATCGAACAGACTTTGATGAAGAACACTAGATCGTAAATGCTTCGAGATTTTTTATGATTCTTCGGACAAGAATCGCGAAGTCATTACAGGAGAAATGACCTTTAGTGATAAGAATTCTTGTGACGACAAAAACTCCTGTCAATAAATGCACACATATAGTGACAATGGTTAGTGTTGTCACTGAAAAGCAAAAATGGGTTACTTTTATTAATGAAAAGCATTTTGTCACTATTGTTGAATATGTTAAATTAGTGACAACTTGGAAAATCTTAACACTAAAGTTGTAGGTGATAGTGACGACATTTTCTTATCACTAGCTCATAGAATGACAAAATTTACGTTGTCACTATTCTTTCTTCTTAGTGACAAAATGTTTTGTCACTAAATGTTACTAAAATGTTGTGTCCTTAATCTTGAACTTTCTAATTGATGATTTTTATGGTTTTATTTTAGAGTACTTGTCAAAAACGTAATTTTCTTATACTTATTGAGCTTATGTAAAACTTATTTTTTGTGCGCATTTGTAAGTATAACTATATGTGAATCCATCTTATCATTTACATGTGTTGAACATGTGTATCTTATCGACTCGATCGCTAGAATTACGAGTGAGAACACTTGGTTACTAATCTATTTAAATTTGTTATTAATAAGTAGAAATAAATTTTGTGAGTGATTTCAAACTCGGCTTCATGATTTTAAATTAATAACCAGAAATATATTTTTCCCTCCCTAATAGTTGTTCTCCACTTTTCCCTCGGTGATAATATGTGCATTTATAAGTCTTTAATATATATATATATATATATATATATATATATATATATATATATATATATATATATATGCAGTTTGTTTAAATTTTCTTGTAATTAAAGACGTATGATTTAAAATCATTATTTGAAAGAAAAAAAAACTAGAAGGGACTCGAATTTAAATAACTTTAGGAAATAAATTCATAGCTAAATACACCACTTTTTTGCTACGAAGCATATTTTGTTGCTAATAGTGCCTCGCAGTATATAACTAAATATTTTACATATTGAAACGACATCAGGGCCGGTCCTGACATTTTGAAGGCCCGGGGCGAAAATTGAAAATGGAGCCCCCTAATATAAACAATAAAATGGGACATTGAGTAAATTCACTAAAAAAAACACAAACGCAAGGATTTGATCCCAGGACCTCTTTGATACTCATTGTGCACTCTACCATTATGCTAAAGCTATTTCTTGTCTATAACTTTATATATATTTCAACATTTGGGGTCCCCAAAATTAGGGGCCACAGGCGTCGCCCCCGCAGCCATAGCCACGACGACACCTATTTCGTTGTTAATGAAATCTCTTCTTTCGTGTGTAATTAACAAAGTATATATAATATTTCAACATTTGGGGTCCCCAAAATTCCGGGGCCCTGGGCGGTCGCCCCCCCCTCAGAGCCGGCCCTGACGACACCTATTTCGTTGTTAATGAAATCTCTTCTTAGTGACAAAATGTTTTGTCACTAAATGTTACTAAAATGTTGTGTCCTTAATCTTGAACTTTCTAATTGATGATTTTTATGGTTTTATTTTAGAGTACTTGTCAAAAACGTAATTTTCTTATACTTATTGAGCTTATGTAAAACTTATTTTTTGTGCGCATTTGTAAGTATAACTATATGTGAATCCATCTTATCATTTACATGTGTTGAACATGTGTATCTTATCGACTCGATCGCTAGAATTACGAGTGAGAACACTTGGTTACTAATCTATTTAAATTTGTTATTAATAAGTAGAAATAAATTTTGTGAGTGATTTCAAACTCAGCTTCATGATTTTAAATTAATAACCAGAAATATATTTTTCCCCTCCCTAATAGTTGTTCTCCACTTTCCCTCAGTGATAATATGTGCATTTATAAGTCTTTAATATATATATACATATATAAACAGATTTGTTTAAATTTTCTTGTAATTAAAGACGTATGATTTAAAATCATTATTTGAAAGAAAAAAAACTAGAAGGGACTCGAATTTAAATAACTTTAGGAAATAAATTCATAGCTAAATACACCACTTTTTTGCTACGAAGCATATTTTGTTGCTAATAGTGCCTCGCAGTATATAACTAAATATTTTACATATTGAAACGACATCAGGGCCGGTCCTGACATTTTGAAGGCCCGGGGCGAAAATTGAAAATGGAGCCCCCTAATATAAATAATAAAATGGGACATTGAGTAAGGCGAAAATTGAAAATGGAGCCCCCTAATATAAATAATAAAATGGGACATTGAGTAAATTCACTAAAAAAAACACAAACGCAAGGATTTGATCCCAGGACCTCTTTGATGCTCATTGTGCACTCTACCATTATGCTAAAGCTATTTCTTGTCTATAACTTTATATATATATATATATATATATATATATATATATATATATATATTTCAACATTTGGGGTCCCCAAAATTCCGGGGCCCTGGGCGGTCGCCCCCTCAGAGCCGGCCCTGACGACACCTATTTCGTTGTTAATGAAATCTCTTCTTTCGTGTGTAATTAACAAAGTAAATGTCATAATACATTTTGCTACGAGATTTGTTTCGTAGCCTGTGAGGTTAGACTTTAGTGAAGAATGACTTTGTAATATAGAAATCTATTAAGACATGAAATTTATTAGGTGATTAAATACTTTGAAAATTTTTGTTGGGGAGAAACTACAATATAGTCCAAGCAACCAAAATAACAAGATCAAATATGCTTGACAAAATATCTTCCAAGCTTGAATAAACACGTAGGACACCAAACAATAATTTCAAAGCCCCTAGATGACAGTTGCGAATGCAGCGGAACAATAATAATGGAGCAAGTAAATGAAAGATAAATCAAGCAAACACAACACCAAGAATTTTACGTGAAAAACCTCTTGCCTCTTTCTCTCTTGAATTGAATAATAAAGACCAGCTGAAAGACAAGGGTTTTATATCTCCTTGGACTTGGGCTTGGGTTTGGGCATTGGGCTCTTTTTCAAGACCCGCATAGGAGGGAAAACATTATGACCCAACAAATCTCCCCTTTTTTTCCGACTATGTTAAAGTCACAAATTCCTTGCCATTCCGGCAAGAGAATAACACACATCAAATTTCCACCTAGGCAAAGCCTTAGTCATCATATCAGCCACATTATCATCAGTATGAACTTTTTCAAGCTCCAACAACTTATCATCTAACACTTGACGTATCCAATGATACCTCACATCAATGTGTTTAGATTTAGAATGAAAAGTTGAGTTCTTACCAAGATAAATTGCACTTTGACTATCACAAAGTAACACATACTTAGATTGAGAGTGTCCAATTTCCTTGATAAATTTCTTCATCCAAAGCAACTCTTTACAACCTTCAGTCGCTGCAATGAACTCAGCTTCAGTGGTAGACAAAGCAACACATTTCAGCAATCGAGATTGCCATGAAACAGCTCTCCCTGCAAAGGTTATCAAATAGCCCGGAGTAAATTTGTTGGTATCAACATCCCCAGCCATATCTGAATCTGTGTAGTCTTCAAGAATAAATTTCTCATTGCCAAAACAAAGTCTAAGATTAGAACTTCCACGGAGATATCTCAAAATCCATTTCACCGCTACCCAATGTTCTCTTCCTAGTTTTGAAAGAAAACGGCTAACAACACCAACAACATGAGCAATATCAGGTCTCGTGCATACATCAAACTACCAACTGCTGAAGCATAAGGAACTTTCTCCATCTCTTTCTTATCATCATCAGTAGAGGGGCATTACTTGACACTCAATTTGAAGTGACTAGCAAGTGGAGTGCTAATAGCTTTGGCTTTATCCATTCTGAATTTCTGGAGCACCTTCTCAATGTAGCCATCTTGAGATAACCAAAGCTTCATTGCATTCCTATCACGAGTGATCTTCACTCCAAGAATCTGCTTTGCTGGTCCCAAGCCTTTCATGGCAAAAGACTTGCTCAATCCCTGCTTCAAATCTACAATCCTGGAAGCATTCTTACCAACAAATATCATATTATCAACATAAAGCAAAAGTATGATAAAATCATCATCAGAAAACTTTTGCACAAATATACACAATGGTCAGAATTAGTCTTCTTGAAGGCATGCTTCCTCATAAACGACTCAAACTTCTTGTACCACTGTCTCGGTGCTTGTTTCAAACCATATAAACTTTTTCTCAACCTGCAGACATGATCTTCTTTTCCTTTAACTTGAAAACCTTCAGGTTGTTCCATGTAGATTTCCTCCTCAAGATCACCATGAAGAAAATGTGTCTTCACATCCATCTGCTCAACCTCTAAATCGAGGCTTGCAGCCAAACTAAGCACAACTCTGATAGAAGACATTTTAACAGCAGGAGAAAATATTTCTGAGAAGTCTACTCCCTTTCTTTGACTAAACCCTTTGACAACAATTCTTGCTTTAGGACGTGGATCTGGAGAGTGCACTTGTGGCTTCTATCTGTAAACCCATATATTCTTCAAAGTTTTCTTGCCCTTTGGCAACTTCACTAACTCAAATGTGTTATTGTCATAGAGAGACTTCATTTCATCTTCTATTGCACTTAACCACTGATTCTTCTGCTCACTTCCCATGGCCTCCTAAAAGTTCTTTGGTTCTCCTCCATCAATCATCAACACATACTGATCAGGAAGATACAAAGTATTATCCTTTCTGACTCTGGTAGAGCAACTTGTGGTTCCTCTGGAAAATCTGGAACTGTTGGAACATGATCATCAGTATCAGCATCATCTGGAACTGCTGGAACATGATCATCAACACTATCATCATCTGGGATCTCAATATCAGTTGCATTCGATTCCATCTCTGTCTGAGCTTGCTCCTCAACTGTAACAGGTAAACGATGAGGAATATCCATGTTCAAATCAACAAGATCTTGAACCTGTGACCCTGTCTATGGAGTTTTCTCAACATCCTTGATAGTCTGGTCTTCGCAAAATACCACATCTCTGCTTCTGATAAGTTTCTTCTCAACTGGATCCTACAACCTGTATCCAAACTCATTCTGGCCATAACTCAGAAAGATACAATGTCTAGTCTTGGTATCCAGTTTAGACCTTTCATCTTTTGGAACATGAACAAAAGCCTTACAACTAAAGACTCTCAAATAATCATAAGAAGACTTCTTACCTGACTAAACATTCTCTGGAACATCTCCATTCAGAGCAACTGCAGGAGACAAATTAATTACATGAACCGCAATATTTAAAGCTTCACCCCAGAAGCCTTGTGATAATTTGGCCTCAAAAAGTAAACATCTAACTCTCTCTACTAAAGTTATGTTCATCATTTCTCCAAACTATTCAACTGAGAAGTTTTGGGAGGATTCTTCTGATGTCTGATACCTTGCTCTCTGCAATACTGATGAAATGGCCCACAATACTCACCACCATTATCTGACTGGATGCACTTGACTTTCTTTCCAATCTGTCGCTCAACAGAAACTTGAAATTCCTTAAACTTATCTAGAACCTGGTTCTTAGTCTTCAAAACATAGACCCACAATTTCCTAGAATAATCATCAACGAAAGTCACAAAATAAGATGCACCACCAAGTGATTGTACCTTCATATGACCACACACATCAGAATGAATCAGCTCTAACACACTTGACTTTTTGTAAGGAGGGTTAGACTTGAAAGATACTCTGTTCTGCTTTCCTTCCATACAATGATCACACTTATCCAATTTTGCAGTACTAACTCCAGAAATGGCATTCTTTCTAATTAAATAGTTAAGTCATTTCTCACTAATGTGACTCAACCGCCTGTGCCATAGATAAGATGAAATTTTGTTGTCCACCACATTGACACTACTAGAAATTGAAGCTTGCATCAAATACAAATTAGAAGCAAATTTGTTTTCTCGAGCCACAATCAAAGAACCCTTTGAAAGTTTCCACTCTCCTCCTTCAAACACATTACGAAAACCATCATCATCAAGTTTTCCAACTGAGATCAAATTCAACCGGATATCTAGAGAGTGCTTGACACCTCTGAGAAGTAACCCACTGCCATTACTAGTCTTCAAACACACATCACCTATGCCAACAACCGGTGACACGCCCTCATTGCCCATCTTAAAAGCTCCAAAGTTTTCAAGAGTGTAGGAACAAAATAATTCTTTCTTTTTAGCAACATGAAGTGAAGCACCACTATCAACAATCCAGTCAGTGTCATGAGATGCATAATTAATCACATCCTCATCATAAACAACAAAGAAATCCTCTGACGTAGCAGTAGCAACAACATCAACACTGTTACCTTTTACTTTTGTACTACCACCATTCTTCTTATCTTTCTTCCACTTGAAGCAATGTTTCTTGATGTGTCATTTCTTTCCACAGTAATGAAATTCCATATCCTTGAACCTTGATCTGGACTTGATTCTTCTTTAATCTCTGTTTCCATAAGTCTTGTTCATGTCTCTCCCCTATTCTCAGTATCAAGGACATCTGAGTGAGATGATGATTTTCCCGAATTAGATCTTCTAACCTCCTCATTCAAGATACCATCTCTAGCATATGCTAAAGACATGGCACCAGCAGGAGCATTGTTAATATAAGAGGCCCAGAAATTTTCCCAAGATTCAAGTAAACAACTAAGCAACCAAAGTCTCAAAACTTCATCATCAAATTTAATACCAATATCAGATAGCTGACCATAGGCTCCTTCAAATTCATTGACATACTCCATGATAGGAGTGCGCTCTTTATATCTCAAATATATCAGCCGCTTCATACAAAACAACTTGTTGTTTCCAAATTTTGCTGCATATGTATTCTCAAGCTTTTCCCACAATTTCTAGGAATCTGTTTCCTTTAAAATCACATTCTTAACATTTTTGTCAATCCAACTTCTAATAAAACCGCAGACCTGGTGATATTCAACATTTCATTCCGCATCAGATTTAGAATCAGGTTTCGAACAAAAAATGGGTGCATAAAAACCTTTAACATATAACAAATCGTCCATGTCACTACTCCAACTGTGATAATTTTTACCATTCAAATGAGTCATCTGGCTAATATTCGGCTCCATATTTTAGACAAGCAGATAATCACACAGCAACAACAGCTCTGATACCACTATGTTGGAGAGAAACCACAATATAGTCCAAGCAATCGAACAACAAGATCAAATATGCTTGACAAAATATCTCCCAAACTTAAATAAAAACGTAGGACACCAAACAATAATTCCAAAGCCCCTAGATGACAGTTGTGAATGTAGCGGAACAATAATAATAGAGCAAGTAAATGAAAGATAAATCAAGCAAACACAACACCAACAATTTTACGTGGAAAACCTCTTCAAATCGAAGAGTAAAAACCACGGGACCTTCGGGTTCACTCCAAAAGCTTCACTATAAATCAAGAGAGGTTACAAAAGAGTATCTACACCAATATGTGTAAACTCAAACCAACAATGAAGCTAAAACTTCATCTAATACATAAAAGAGATGAGAATAGAGAAAAATTCACCCAGAAAATAGAGCACTGTTCTGACAGCAATAACTCGGAATTTGCGTGTAGAAATTCGATCTCCACCGTCCAGAATGTAGCCCTATCAGTCTTCTACCTCCAGTTAAAATTTGAGACCATTCCGAGAAAAATGACCGCTCGATCAGAAGAAATCCCAAAACTGCGCAGGATGAAAACTGGGATGCGAAAATCCTTGTTTGCTCTCAAACCCACTGCCCATTTCTCTCTTGAATTGAATAATAAAGACCAGCTAAAAGACAAGGGTTTTATATCCCCTTGGATCTTTTTCAAGACTCACATAGGAGGGAAAACATTATGGCCCAACAATTTTGTGATACAACTTCGTAGCGTTTTAATTTAGCATTCTGTTATACGAATAATTTTACTAATACAACAACCAATTTAGGTACGAAATAAGATATTTTGTTGCTAAAACAATCTATTTAGACACGAGAATTTTTATTTTGTGCCTAAATGATTTATTAATTTTCAATTTAGTATAAAATTTTATTTCATAATTTGCCCACCATTTAAAAAATACTGTTATATTTCTTGCTAATTATTTTTTAATTATTATTATAAGAATATAGGGTGACAAACTCGCACCTATTATTTGGGGTCGAAAGTCCATAACTAACTACACTACCCTTTCTTAATTGAATTTTATTTATTTATTATTAAGAATAATAAACAATATAACATAAGTTTTTAGGTTATTGAGAAGATGACTGTCATTCTTGTCACATTATTGTTCGAGAAGAAAAGAAATGTCTAACATACATGGCCTACAAGTATACTAAATGTAAACCCATTTGTAAGCTCTCCAAATATTGGTCTTCTCTTAGAAGTCTCTCTCTCTCTCAAGAGAGCTCTTCGACTATGTCGGACAACCTCCCTAAAAATTTAGGGTTTCTTATGTCGTTGTTATGCCTGTTTTTCAATCAAACAATAAGATCTATCATCTTCCAGACTCACTATATTCTGATGTCGCCATTATTCAGCAGAATATTTGGTTTTGACATCGGCTCTATGCAATGGCGAAGGCCCCCCCAAGAATTTTCAATTTTTTTTATATACTAGGTATATATATCCAACTGTTTAGAATAAGAGAGATTTTTTTTTAAATGGCTCCCCAAGAATTTTTAAATTTTATATATATATATATATATATATATATATATATATATATATATATATATATATATATATATATATATATATCAAAGCAGTTGAGAATAAGATCGATTTTTTTTAAAAAAATATCGGACATTTTACAAAGTACATGAAAATATATTTTTTGATACCCAAATCTAATTAGATTTGACTCATAGATTATTAAAGTAACTAAATAATGGATTCAAAAGACTCCACTAAAAACCTAATAGACCCACCAAGACCCATTATTACCCAAACAATTATATACGTGACCTTTTTCATCGATCAGTAGAGTTAAAAGGGTGAACAAAATGTGTATAACTATAGTCTATAAGATTTCATCAAAAAAAAAGTTTTGGCTCCGCCAATGTTTATATGAATTTATTTTGTCAATGTTAATTGTGCCCCCAGTAGAGTGAAAAGGGTGAACAAAATTTTATAACTCTAGTCTATAAGATTTCATCAAAAAAATTTTTTTGACTCCGTCAATATTTATATGCTTTTATGAATTTATTTTGACTCCCCAAAGAAAAATTTCTGCCTCTATGGCATTACATTTATGTGATGTCATTGCTCTAACGTGTGATCAATTTGATACCGTCGTAATGAGACACCTAATGTTTTTTGTTTTTTTTAACCGGTCTCCGGACTGAGATTTCGTCAGTAGCTGGAGGTGTATCGGAACGAGAGGCGATGGAAATTAAAAAATTTGATTTCGGTTCTGGACGTAATGTGGCGAGGGGTCTGTTGGAATGGGATGTGTTGCCAGTTGAAGGGTGCCTGGGACTGGGAGAGGATGAAAAGTTACCGACACCGGTATTGGAGTCCGGCCGGCGAACTGGCTAATGCTGCTTTTTTGGCGGCGAGGGACGAGACGTTGGATATGATGAAGATAATTGGAGGGCTGAATGAAAGGGTGTGGACTGGGTTAGTGGTAAGAGAATGGGCTGTGGATAATGTGATGAATTATTTTGCTACTGGGCCAGATGAGCTGAGTAATAAGGGGGATTGCATTGGTATGACCCAACTTTTCTCTAATGGTCATGATATGGTATGCAAAAAAGTGGGAGTAATATTTCTGGCCACTTCCGTCCTGGGCTGACGTGACACTTCCCAGACGCACCTCGCCAACTTCCGTCCTGAGGCGAGACTTCCGTCCTCACCGTGAAATTTTTTTTTTGATGAATTTTTTGATGAACATATGCTTTGTTGTGATCTCCCACTTTTTGTCTTTTTCTTTTTCTTTTTCTTTTTTCTTTTTCTTTTCTTTTCTTTTTTTTTTTTAAATTTAAAAAAAATGTATAATAGAGTCATTCTTTATATATATATATATATATATATATATATATATATATATATATATATATATATATATATATATATATATATCTACAATTACGAGTCGAAAAAAACTCGAATCCTTTAGACATTATTTAATGTAGTAATATTATTATTTTAAACACATTAATTGATTTTACTCCAATAGCACTACTACATATACAATAACTTTAATAATATATTAGATAATGTATTCTAGTATACACTAATATACACTAAAATGAGATTGACATTTTAAAGAAAAAAATAAAAAATTGAGTCGTATCCACGGTTCCTTTCCTTTTTAATTTTCTACTTTATTTCTTATATTATTTTATTAACTAACCCCTATTTACTTCCTTATTAAATTGATGTGATTTTCTATATATATATATATATATATATATATATATATATATATATATATATATATATATTATACTAACTTTCCTAATCCAAATAAAATTCCTAATTAATTCTAATACCAATCCCACATCTAATTAACTTATTCATCTACGTGATTTACAACTACACCCCCAATTACGATACGCGAGTGAAACGGCCCTCAACAAAACGTTAATCAATATAGCATGTAATATGTGATGAAAAAATAAATTGTTCAAAATCACATATCGAGCAAAATAAATTCAAGTCAATGTAACAAGTCGTGAAAAAAATAAATGGTTTAGGTGATGTAATCCTTGGAATTAAAATAAATGGTTCAAAATCACATATCGAGCAAAATAAATTCAAGTCAATATAACAAGTCGTGAAAAAATAAATGGTTCAAAATCACAGCCCTCTCAATATGAGTTGTGACGGGACCTACTTTGCTAAACCCTAAACCCTAATTCATCCCCCGCAATAAATATTTGCCACGTGTAAATTTTTACACATGTGGGCTCCACTATTTTTTTTAGGTTTTCTTAGGATTTTGCACGTGCATGTAGTCTAAGTCTATATCATACAGATATTCAGTCTAATTTCTTGTTTTGTTATAACAATTTTGCAATTGTTTGGGTTGATTAGGGGTTGTTAGGGTTAATGAGATTTTAGGGGTATGAAAGGGTTTTAGGGTACAAGTGTTATTAGGGTTTGTTAGGTTAGTAGGGGTTGTTAGTATAAAAAACCTTAACAAACCCTATTAACCATAAAAAACTTTTAAACCTCTATTAACCCTAACAAACAATATCTAATAACACTATTGTACCCTAAAACCCTTTCATACCCCTAAAATCTCATTAACCCTAACAACCCCTAATCAACCCAAACAATTGCAAAATTGTTATAACAAAACAAGAAATTAGACTGAATATCTGTATGATATAGACTTAGACTACATGCACGTGCAAAATTCTAAGAAAACCTAAAAAAAATAGTGGAGCCCACATATACGACACTGCAAGGAAAATTGTCACTTTTTAGACAAATCAGAAAATTGTTGCAAGTAATGTCACTCTGATTTTACTTAGAAAAAAAAATGTCATTCTGATTTTAAGATCCAATGTACAGAATAAAACCTCATGACGATGAATTATTCTGATTAATAAAGTTTTATCATCAAATTAATACATGTTATGAACGTGCACCATTGCTCATAATTGTACGGAATAATGGGTGTTATCAATTCTTAGTTTAAAAATAACGGCCAATAAATTTTTTTTGCATGTGTGAAAAAAATACTTATTTTATATTAAATTTGAAACGACGTTAGTCCCTTGGAGTCATAATGTAAGGCTTTTAAGGAAATTGTCATCGATTAATGAAAAATAAACAATGGATATTTTTTTTAACTATAATTTTAAATAATTTAATTTAATTGCTATGCAATCGGTTTCAGCAAAATATCCTAGAAGATACAATGAAGCTTTGTAATATGACAAAATCTTAAGTCTGTAAAATAAGAGACAAGAATTAAATATGCGATAAAGAATTTTATTTATTGAATATTTCAAGTATGTTACACCAATTTGATAGTAAAATTCTCTAATTCTTCTTTTCTAAAAAATGTTGACTCGAGGGCTTTGTAGGTTGACTTCAGATCGAACAAACTTTAATGATAATGAGAAAAACATTAGCTCGAGGGTTTCGTAACTTGATCTTATTCGAATGAAATTCGATGATGAACATTAAATCGTAGAGCCTTCGGGTTGAGTTATGAGCCCCCGAGTCTAATATCCATGTTTTAGAATAAAAAATAAAAAAAATAAAATAAAATAAAATAAAATAAAATCATGGATAATGGAACATGGGTAAGAGCTAGCACATTTACTGCCAAAAATGGCAGACATGGGGGCACTTGGAGGCTATAATTTGACGAAAAGGAAGTAGTTTCAAACAATACCTTTAATTTATGTCAATCCGGATCTTTTACTATTATTATTATTATTATTATTATTATTATTATTATTATTATTATTATTATTATTACTTTCACACTGTAATTAAACAAAACATGAAAATCAGATTAATCCAAATCTAACCGTGTCCTCAGCAAGTACATTAGAGGAAAGGCAGTTCACAAAAAGTAGAGAAAATGGCCCCAGACATCCCCCAACTATTTCAGTTTAGCCTCGTAAATCCTTTTTACTATTTTTCAGCATTAAGAATCCCTCAACTTTTTACGGGCAGCACACTAAGGATATACCACCCCAGACACGGCGGAATCCGGCCATTTGACAACACGTGAGTGGCACATGCTTATTACTCAGGGGTAGAATTGTCACAACCCGTCCCGACCTGCGTAATGACCTATCAGATTTGGAGATTTAATCCCTAAAATCAATTCCAAACTTCATCTTCCTCATTTGTCCACCATTATTTTTCTCTAAACTTCAACTTCCATTTTTGAATCTTACAATGAAGTGTAGCTGCAAATTAGATGTTTTGTTGATGACTTCATGGACAAATGAAAACCCTGGTAGGCGATTTATTCGCTGTCAAAGATACATGGTGAGTTCCTTGCCCTAATTTTCGAATGTTTTCTATTTGTTTTTGAATTTGAATGAAAAATGGTTTTGTTTTTTTTTTTTTTGTTTTTTGCAGCATAAAGATTCTTGTGGATTGTTTAGTTGGGTGGATGCCCCAACTTGTGAGGTGTTGGAAAGGATGGATGGTATTGAAGATGATTTTAAGATGATGCAAAAAGACACCCATGAGATGAAGAAAATGATGAAAAAACTCATATTCATGTTGTACTTTTGTATGGTTTTTGCAATTTATGCAATGTTCTTCAAAGGTTAGAAATGACAGTAACAGTTAGGTTGTAATGGTTAGTTTAATTTGTGCTAATCTATTATGTAATGGTACAATGAACTGTAATGGTTAGTTGAATCCCTTTTTGGTAATTTTGATTAATGGAAGCTCAAATTGTGTTGCTTTTTATTTTTGTTTGTTTGCTGGAATAACATAAAATAAGCAAGGATAATGACATAAAATATTGAATAGTTCATATATCATTGCTTGACATCACAAAAAACAGAGTATCAGCCCAATCTTCACTTCTTCCTGCCCCTCCCCGCTCCCTCCTTTGAGATTCAGTTTGGAATAGCTGTTCTTGGGTGATTTGAGATGTCATTTCATCAGTTAATGGGACATTTCCAGACCAATATCAAGCATGTTTCTGTTGTCAATCTGCAAAACAAGTGTTTAAAGTATGTTACTAAGCAACTGAAACACATTAAAACTGAGCAAAAAACAAAGGGTATACCTGTGGTTCTTCAGGTTCTGTTCTGGTTCTTCAGCTTCTGATACTTGAGGAGTCCTTAAATACACCCCTCAATATCATAATCACTACTACACTGCCATCTTCTAGGTCCGACCCGAGAAGTATCATCAAGTGGACAGGTTATTTTGTTGTGTCCTCTTTCTTTACACCTCCCACACTTGTTCATGTTACTACTTTCAGTTTGATTTGTTGGACATTTTCTTGCATTATGCCCTAATTTTTTACAAGATCTGCATCTAAGTGCCAAAAGTCCCTTATTTGATAGCTTTTTTAACTTGTTTGGTGCTTCAAGTTGTGGTGGAATTTCTTTATCTTCACTTTGCTGATTTTTCCTTCTTTTAAGCTTAGGCCTACCAGGTAGTTTCAGATCTGTTGGTGGCTGCAAACCTCCCAGCCCTGTTTTAGGCCAATTATTTGGCCCATTTACTGGGCTGATAACAGGTGCATAAGCCCTTAAAAATGCTTCTTTTGAATAAAACTGGTCAACATACTCTTCAGGATTTAGGGACAGTTTTACCATTGGTGAAACAACATGTAGGCAGGGAATCCCACTCAAATCCCATTTCCTAAAAGTACAAGATCTTAATCCTATATCAACTACAAATTGTTCACTCCCCAACTTCTCTAACCTCAAACTTTCCCCCTCCTGCAAATGATGAAAAACAAGACCCTGCATTCATTACTAAATTATGCACAATAGTTTTTATTCTTGGACAAATAATAGTGTCTTGCCTTTGCATCCAAGACCTTCTACTTTGCAACCTCAACATAAGATAAACTCTAACCCTCTCTAACATTCCTAGGATTGTCTTATTCCTTGCATGCAAGATACCAGAATTGAAAGACTCACAGTGGTTGTTAAGGAGGATGTCACACTTTGTTATTGTACTGAAATGGGATCTGCTCCAATGCTTTGGTTCTACTGCATTTACCAACCATTTCCATGCATCTGGCCTTAACAATTTCAACCCTCATATTTCAGAATTGAACAGATTTTCATAAGTTGCCCTAGCACACCTTCAAACCCACTATTTCAGGAGCTCACCGGGAAACTTAGATTTGAAATTGTTATGCATGTGTCTAACACAATACCTGTGTTCAATCCCAAGTATCACCTTACTAACATCATCCAACAACCCCTTCTGTCTATCAGAAATGATGCACCAGCTAGCATCAACACCCAAATCTGTTTTTACACCATTTAAAAACCAAGCCCAAGAATCCTTTGTTTCATTCTCAACTACTGCATAAACTACTGGATATATGCCATTATCTGCATCTAATCCAACAACTGTCAACAAAATACCTGGATGGGGACCTTTGAGGTGGCATCCATCCATTCCTAATACTCTTCTACAGCCAGCCAAAAAATCCTTCTTTAATGCATCCAAACAAACATATATTCTATGAAAAACCTGTCTTCCTTGACCATCCAAAGTTGTGTCAAGGAAAATGTTTGAACCTGGATTTGTTCTTTTGATTTCCTCACAATAATCCCACAACAGATTGTATTGATCTTTGTATTTTCCATACAAGATCTTCTTAGCTTCTCCAATTGTCTGGTAAATCTTGTTTATGGTCACATTAACCTTAACCTCTTTTTGAACCTTGTTCTGAAAGTCCAACACAACAACTCCATTGTCATTTATTAGTTCCTCCAAGTATCTTCTTGCTAAGTATTTGTGGGTGGCATGCTTGTCATCATAGTTCCAACCACAAATGTGTTGTGTGTGAACTGTCTTCACTATAAAGCCAGTAACACCACTTAGTGTTGAAGCCAACACCTTCCAATTGCACTTTTTTGCATTGCAAATAGCAACCACCCTAAATTTATCATTCTTCTTCAGTCCAATTGATTTTCCTTGTGCAATACCATGCATGTTCAATGATTTTTTAAATTGTTCCCTATTCCTAAAAACCAAACCCTCAAAAAAATATGGATTCTGCATATCTCTTTCTTCATTAAATCTGACCAACCTTGGCCTTTTTTCCTTTGAAGGATCATCTTCACCAGAACTTTCATGAGACTTGTAGAATTCTCCATCACTGTCAAAACCACCACCTTGTTGTCCATCTGGTACTTTTGGATTCTTGTCTTGAATGTCAAATACAGGATCATCTTCAAAAAACCAACTTTTTCTTGGTTTCATTCTGAAGTCATAATCTTTTGGTTTAATTGGCAGTGTCTTGCTCATTATCATCATCCTGTTCATTTTCATCATCAGCCTGCTCATTTTCACTATTATCAAACCCCTCTTCATTTTCATTTATCCCTTCTTCATTACCTTCATTGAATACATCATCATCATCCTCCCCTACTATTTTCTTACCCTTTCTTTTTTGTAGTTCTTCACTCAACATTTTCTCTAACCAACTAGCATCATTATCTACAAAATCACCTAACCCATCATCATCAGCATTGTCACTATTATCAAATTCAGAATCATAAAGTTTCTCACCCCCAGAAGATGACTCAAAAACATCTTCAAACAATTTCACTTTCACCTTTTTCCCACTACTACTACCCTTGGAACTCTTCCTTACATTCTGTTTTCCAGGTGTCCATTCAATTGCCATGGGGACAGTAGTATCAGGGCTTACAATGTATGGATTTGGACTAGGAGATGCCATACCATGTCTAAAAAAGACTTCTACCTCCTTCCTCCTAACACCAACTTCTGACATTTCTTCAATGTCATCATCATTCATTATAAACCTCCAAGCATGCATACCATCCAATGTAGGGTCCATCCAAAAATAACCACACCATCCATCCTCATACTCCAATTCCCTAGCTATTTTATCTAAACTAACCACAGCCAACTCACCAAGAATACACCAGTCCCAATGATCAATGAACCCACCCCTATATTGCTTATAGACCAAAGTCTCAACTAAATTACCCCCATGATGTATCTTCATTGTGAAAAATCCTTCAATGTTTGCAGTAACTACAAAAATAACAGTTTCATATTACTAAAGCAAGTATTTTACAAATTATACTGATTAAACCCTAAATTTATGAAATTTAAAATATATTTCTTAAAAAAAATCAAAACACAGCATATAAAAATGAACATGCATCGCAAAAGATAAAAACTGAATAACATACTTCAGTTTAAAGGAAGCAAAAGACTTACAGTATCTTAGGAGAAGGCCTCCACGTGGATGACGCTCCATTTGACTCATCAGAGTACGATCAGGTTGAATATTCAATCAGATTCTTGAAATTTCTTGATGTAATGGCGTGAAACTGTAGAGGCTTTTCAATTTGTATTTGGGACTACTGTGGAAATGGAAGAAAAAGAGTGATACTGACGTTTGGAATTGATTTTAGGGATTAAATCCCCAAATCTAATGGGTCATTACGCGGGTCGGGCGGGTTGTGACAATTCTACCCCTGGGTAATAAGCATGTGCCACTCACGTGTTGTCAAATGGCCGGAGCCGTGTCTGGGGTGGTATATCCTTAGTGTGTTGCCCGTAAAAAGTTGAGGGATTCTTAATGCTGAAAAATAGTAAAAGGGATTTACGAGGCTAAACTGAAATAGTTGAGGGACGTCTGGGGCCATTTTCTCCAAAAAAGTAATAAGCAACATTTGCGAGAAGCTACCAATTGCATCTTGTTTAGTAATTAAGACTATCGTAATTTATTGTTTCGTCACATTCTCCGTTTATTCTGTACTATACATAATATCATGTACTTCACCTTTTTTTTAAGAGTTCAACACTTTTTTTATCACTCTATAAAGTTCTCGGTAAAATTCTTATTTATAGTATCTAGTGTTCAAGGCTTATGTTTTAAAGTTCCGAATTATTTTGTACACTTTAAAGATAAACATTTATATAATTAAAAATATTACATGATATGTTAAACTAGAGTGTTAAACTGGTTTCTTTTAACCTAAAGAGCGTCTCACTTAAAGTTTCTAAACTTAGATAACTCTTTTATTCGTTTTATATCTTCTGTCTCATTCTATATCTTGTCCCATTATCAATTGTCAAGTGTCTATTTTATTTTTTTCAAAAACCTTTACTATAAAATAAAATACTCACATCACAACTATCGACAAATATGACAGTAATAAAGAACGGGACAGAAAATCATATATATACTTACTGTAAACATATCTCCTAAGTTGACACTTAAAGACTCCAGGAGTCGGAGGAACATCAACATATTCATTATCATAAAGGACTTGCAGTCCTTTAATTTCATTTTGAAGGCAAATAGTTAGGAACCCGAAATCGGTGTGAGTAACAGTTCCAAGAGCTAAGTCAGGTTCTGGGAAAGCAGGAGCATAATGTCCTTTAAATTAAAGACCCTCAGCACAACCCATTTCTCGCAGATAATTTTTGTCAAGTCCCAGAGCTTCCGAGAGTAATTCATACATGATAAGCCCTATTCTTTGTATCTCCTTACCGTACTCGTCTATCGCACCTCTGCAATAAAATAAAATAAAAAGGTTAATTAAGGATTAGACTAAGTTAATGAACGTCGATTTAGTTTCAGTGCATAACAGGGACGAAGCCATAAATTTGGCATTGGGGGCGAAAACTGCAAGCCAAACTACATATAAAAATTGCAAAAAAATGTTGGGGCGAATTTGATAAAATATTCTAAACTACATATAAAATTTATTATATCTAGTAATATTCCCCCCCTGTCTTCGTCCCTGGTGCATAACCTAATTTTTACGGTTGATAGATTTGAACAGTCGTGTCGTTTGATTAAATGATCGAGTCAAGTTGTTCAAGGATCATTTGTTCTTGATAAACTCTAGGAATAAATATCTAACCTAAACAAATAATTTGGCCACCATTTTTTTTAATTTTTTTTTATTGGTGGAGGGGACCTATCTATTACAAGAAATAGGAGATTCAAGAAGCAGAGAGATAATTCGAACTCATGACCTCTACGTGATGAGGCCTTAGCCTTGTCCACTAGACCAATGCCTCATTGGCAATTTGGCCACTCAGGAACAATCGAAACAAAAATTGACGGCAGTCTAATCAAATGACACGATGTTCGAGATTTGTAAGTAGAGTATTGACAAAAAAGAAACTCTATTTGTACAGTGCTGAAATATATTTTTTATTTTTTTAGTTATTGGGAGTGAGGGACCTATCTAAGAAATGGGGAAATTTAAGAAGCGGGGAGGGGGAGGGGATTTGATGAAACGACCGGGATAAGTTGTTTAAGATTAGTTGTTCCAGATCAACTCTATAGGACAATTGATAATAAGCAACTAATTGGGCAACAACTCATCAAGTACTGAGATTTGTTAATACAATGCTGAAAAATAACTCTATCTGCACCCAGGACTGGACAAGTTAGACATACCTTAAGAGTTGAGGCATTTCTTCCCAATCAGGATCAACAGGAGATATTTGGCAAGGAAAAGTATCTTTCCAGTAGGCAGTTGTGATAAAACATCAAACAATTTTCAATCTATAGAACACAATCAAAAAGAGAAGAGAAATTGCAAAGGCTATCTCTATTTCACAGACACGAGCAGTGACCATCAAAAGTACACTATACAATTTGGGGTTTTCCCTTTTGATATACAATTGGTATAGAAAAAGTCTGAACTACCCACTAGAAATACTAGTAATATCTAAAATACCATTATGTACATATATATACATATTTCAACACCCCCTTCAAACTCACGATGAGACGAACATATCATCGAAAGTTTGTCAAGTAGATATCGAAACCGAACTACCGAATGAGACTTAGTAAAGAAATCTGCAATCTGATGACTTGAGGGAGTGAAAGGAAGCGAAATAGTACCACACTGATAATGATGACGAACGAAATGACAATCAATCTCAATATGCTTCGTTTGTTCATGAAAAACCGAATTGTGTGCTATTTGAATTGCATTCTTATTGTCACAATACAAAGGAGTTGGAGAAGAGAGAGAGATACCCATGTCTCCGAGCAACCATCTGAGCCAGATAACCTCTGCAACTGTGTCTGCCATAGCTCGATATTCAGCTTCAGAACTAGATCGAGAAACAACATTTTGCTTCTTACTCTTCCAAGAAATAAGAGAATCTCCAAGAAAAATGGAAAATCCAGTAGTAGACTTTCTGAAAGTAACATCACTAGAAGCCCAATCAGAATCTGAATATGCTTTAAGTTCTAGAGAAGAAGAGGAGGACAAAAACAATCCATGAAACAACGTGCCACGAAGATATCTAATGATGCGAACTACTGCTGCCCAATGTACAGTACAAGGAGCAGCAACAAACTGACTAACAGTATAAACAGCATAAGAAATGTCAGGCCTTGTAATTGTAAGATAAACCAAGCATCCAACAACTTGGCGATACATAGTAGGATCATCTAATGGAACGCCATCAGTAGGCTTGAGTTTCAGATTGAGTTCAAGAGGAGTGTCTGCAATTTTCTCATCAGTCAACCTAGCTTTTGAGATTACTTCACTTGCATATTTTGATTGAGATAACAAATAACCATCTTTAGAATATGCTACTTCAATACCCAAAAAATAACGTAAATGACCCAAATCTTTCATCTCAAACTGCTGAAGAAGATATTTCTTCAGAGTATCAATGCCAAAAGAATCATCCCCAGTTATTATCATATCATCTACATACAATAACAACAATATCCGACCACGAGAAGATGTAGAGTAAAACAAGGCTGGATCATAAGGACTATTGACAAAACCTGCATTCTTCATTGTAACACAAAAATTTTCAAACCAAGCACGTGGTGCTTGTTTAAGACCATATAAAGCACGCTTTAACTTACAAACATAACCAGGAGGAACAACATAACCAGGAGGGGGTTTCAGATATACCTCTTCGTGTAGTTCTCCGTTCAAAAAGGCATTTTTCACATCCATTTGAAACAATTCCCAATTTTTCTTGGCTGCAATAGAAATCAGAGTGCGCACAGATGTCATTTTTGCCACTGGTGCAAAAGTTTCTTCATAATCAAGTCCATATTCTTGAGCATACCCTTGGGCAACTACTCTGGCTTTGTATCTTTCCAAGGATCCATCAGCTTTTGTCTTGACTTTATACACCCATTTGGATCCAATTGTTTCTTTTCCCTTTGGAAGGGGAACCACATCCTAAGTATTTGCTTTCAAGAGAGATGTTAGTTCATCATCCATGGCCTGCTGCCAATGTGGATTGCAAATGGCTTCTTTGTAGTGTAAAGGTTCATGGAAAGAGTGAACAGATGCAAGAAATGACGTGTACGAAGAAGAAAAATGTGTTACAAAATCTTTAAGCCAAACAGAAGGGGTTCGGTTACGAGAAGGATACCGCGAAGTGGTGGGGGCAGATTCTTCACAAGAAAGATCAGGATAGACAACAGGATCCGCTGGAGAAGTGATCTCATCGGAAGAGAATGGATACCCGGAAGTGGTGGGAACAACTTGCTGACTAGGTGAAGCTGAAGAAGACAAATTTTCTGTTGACGAGGGGGCGACACCGGAGGAGGATTGGAGATTTTCTGAAGCTGTAACATTTTCTGTAATGTTAAGCAAATCAGCATGCATATTCTCAGAATTGTCATTTAGATTTTCTGATTCATGATCAGCGAAAGGATCAAATGAATGCACATTTTCCTTTGTCAGAGAAGGTGAAGAAGAAGCAAGACTATAGTAAGGAACATGTTCGAGAAACATAACATTTCGAGAGATCCTCAACTTATTTGCAACAGGATCATAACACCTATATCCCTTTTGTTCAATCCCATATCCCATAAAAACACAAGGAGCAGATTTAGTGGTCAATTTGTTTCTTTCATTTTTTTGGAGTAACACAAAACAAGCACAACCAAAAACTTTTAGTTCTTTGCATCAAAAAAAAAAACTTTTAGTTCAGAATAATCAGGTTTCATTCCAAAAAGCTTTTCGTAAGGAGAAAATCCACCATTCAAAGACGTAGGGATTCTATTAATAAGATAAATGGAGGTCAAAACAGCTTCTCCCCAAAAGAAGATTGGAGTACTAGAAGATAACATAAGAGATCTAGCGGTCTCAAGAATATGTCTGTGTTTTCTTTCAGCTTTTCCATTTTGCTGAGGTGTTTCGGCACAAGAGTACTGCAAGATTGTTCCTTCTGAAGCAAGAAAGTCTAAGAATAATGTAGATCTATACTCACCACCTTGATCAGTACGAAAAACTTTTATTTTTGACTGAAATTGAGTTTTAACCATGGAAACAAAGTTACGATATACTGAGTACACATCAGATTTATTCTTCAAGAGGAAAACCCAACAATATCTAGAATAATCATCAATGAAAGAGACATAGTAAGACGATCCACCTTTAGTGACAATAGGAGCAGGACCCCAAACATCAGAATGTATAAGATCGAAAGGAGCATGAGAAACATGAGCGCTTTTGCTAAAAGGAAGAGCAGTAAATTTTCCAAGCTTGCACCCTCTACAATCAGATATATCAGAACTTGGTATATCGCCCAAAAGATCTCTAGAAATCATGTATTTCAAACGAGAGCTAGATACATGACCTAACCTTGAATGCCATAAATGAAACTTTGATGGATGCAAATTTACATTCAATGCATAAGATGATCGGACTTGTTCCAAAGATGGGCAAGAAAATGATATACAAACCCCCTACTCTATAACCTATCCCAATTTGTTTCTTTGTGCAAGGATCCTTAACAATACAATTGGATTTGTTGAAAGAAACTTTATATCCTAAATCTGTAAGTTGACTAACAGAGAGTAGATTTACAGAAAGATCGGGAACATGGTAGACATCAAAAACACAAATATTCTTAGAATGAGAGGAATTCAAAGTCACTAAGCCTTTTCTATGCACTTTCATGGGATAGCCATTAGCAGTTTCAAATACAATGGGAGAAAAGTCATGGCAATTAACAAGAACAGAGGAGTCACACGTCATGTGATGTGAAGCACCAGAGTCAAAAATCCAGGATTGAGTTTTACCTCGAGGAGCAGTATTACTGAAATTCATAGAGGTTCCCAAAAAATTGCTGAATTTTATTAGCTACCAATGTTCGAACCAATGCTTTAATATCTTCTCTATTAGATAGACCATGAAAGCTGCTTGAAGGTTTAGATGCAAATGCAGTCATTATTCCACACAGAAGGAAAATGTCTCCTAAGAAAGGCGCTAAGCTTCCAGCTTCAGAAGGTTCATCAAATGGCCCAAAATTGTGCAGCTTCAGAGAAAACGCAGGATCTTAAGACAGCGCTTGAAGGTCCCACCAACCAAGGTTGTCAAAATCGCGAGTTGGATCGTAAAATCGTACGATTTTACGATCCAAAGGGTATAAATCGAGTTAAATCGCACTAAAAATCGCATCAGATTTGGATCGTAAAAGATCGTACGATCCGGATCGTAAGATCGTAGGATAACGATTCAAAAAAGTCTCTTTTAAATGGGTAGGTATCAGGTCGGTAACGGGTCAATATGGGTTATCTCACATTTAAAAAAAAAAAACCGTTTCAAATTCAATTATCACTCATAAGTCATACCCTAATTGCTCATCTTCTCAAGGGAGGAGTCCTCAAGTCTCAACTTCTGAACATCGATTCAGCTTTTGAAGTATGAACTTCATCGATTGAGAGTCTCAAGTCTCAACTTCATCGTTCGATCTTCATATGCTAATCCTCTCAACTTTCGATTCAATCAAAAATCAATATTGGTTAGCTCTCTTATTCCTAATTCCCTTATGATTTTTTTCTTCTTAAATTTGTATTGTCTGTTATTTAATCTGTTATTTAATCTCGAATGGTCAAAGAAAGCTACTTTAAATTCGTTGTTTGAACTTTGAGTATTAAGTGTTTTTGTTTTTGTTTTTGTTTACCACCGTCTGTCCTTGTGCTTAAGGATTCTTCTGCAATTGATTCTTGAAGCATTTTAATATTTTGAAAAAATATGTCTTATTTTAGATTCTGGAATAAATTTGCTTGTGAGAAGACTTGAGTCTCAGTTGTTCCCTAGATCCTTTTTTTTTTTTAATCTTGGAGTTCAATTTCCTTTATTCATTTTGGCAAACATATCGAGTCGAGTCACAATTTCGAGCATGGTATGGACTACTCCAGAGAACTTTCCATAAAAAATTACCAATTAGTCGAGCATTGTAATTTTTTTTTATTCCTGTTTGATAACTTACCAATTAGTTGAGGATTTTATTTAAAAATTTCCCTAGAACTTGTTGTATATGATTTAATTTTTTTTTTTTACTGTTTAGGTTCATACCAAGAGAAGGAACCGTTTGAAACAAGAGACCATGAATGATGTTGTATATGTGATGGCTAATTCAAAGTTAGCCAAGAAGAAGAAAGAAAAGAAGTCAATTGAGTATGATATTGACGATGTACTATCGGATGATGATTGGCTTGTGGATGAGCTTGGAGATTCAATTGCGGAGTTGGATGAAGATGACTTAGTCAATGCATCCAATGACATGGAGATTCCGAGCTTTGATAATGAACTCGATGTAAGCGGAGGTGAAGATTACATGGAGGATTATGATAACATCTTGAATACTTTGCTAGATTAGAAAATTAGAAAGATAGAACTGTTGTTATGAAACTTATTAGACTAAAAGACCTTATGAATTGTTGGTTTGCTTTTAAAGTTTATCACTTGTTAGTTTGTGTTTTAATTTCAACTTTTTAATTTTATTGGTTTAAATTTATCATAAAATATTATTTTAATAGTTTTGTCGGATCTTCCGATACGTGTTACAATCCTCGTGTTTATGATTTTTGAGACCCCTTCCGTTCTGAGTCAAAATTACGATCTTGACAACCTTGCCACCAGCTATCAATCAGTTCTCCAAGACCCTCGTCAAGAACCTCTCCACAAACTTGTTCAAGATGCTTCTCAAGTACCGACCTGAGGAATTCTCTAAGAAATCAAACCCAACTGCAGTGAAGGAAATAGCTCTGATACCATGATAAAACATCAAACAATTTTCAATCTATAGAACACAATCAAAAAGAGAAGAGAAATTGCAAAGGCTATCTCTATTTCACAGCACAGGCAGCAGCCATCAAAAGTACACTATACAATTTGGGGTTTGCCCTTTTGATATACAATTGGTATAGAAAAAGTCTGAACTACCCACTAGAAATACTAGTAATAACTAAAATACCATTATGTACATATATATACATATTTCAATAAGTTGATGTATTATATAGGAAGAAATTGCTGTTGAAAATAACTCTTCGCGTAGTATCGCGGCTATAGTATTTCCTTTTCATCTCTGGATCTTGTTCATGGAACTTTATAGTTGCTTCAATAGCTTTATCCATCAAAGAAAGATGAATTCCATGGTTTATTATCTGAAAGAAAACCCATTTCTCGCATGCATCGCAAAGTTTATTAATGATTTTGGAGCGAAAATCGGGATCTTGGCTAGCACCATCAACCCCAATATCTATAATTGGACCCTCATAATTTGATTTGAGTTTCTTAGATTTCTTCTCCTCTTTGATGCTATCATTGACAAAGATTGAAGGGATCTTTTTGACATTTGAATCAGCCAACCCCTTCAATCCAATCATTGATTCATCAAAAGCTATCTTTTCAATTTCTGAGTCATTTTTTGGTGTGCTTAGCCATTGAATTTCTGTCACATCATCTAGTTACCATCATATGATCCAGTGGTCTATAAGGTCTGCAAATGTAAATTAAAAATTGTGTTAGATCTTAGAGCTTATAATATAAGAAATATTGCTGCATTAATATAAACAGCTACAATAATAATAATAATAATTAATTGAAAAATATTTGGAACATTACCTCTTCTGTGTTGATAAAATGGAAAAGATTTTATAATACAGTGAGAAGACATATTTGTGCTCAAAAGTTCTCTTGCACTGATGCAACTAAAGCTACAAATTCCATCCCTATTTATAGTAGATGAGAGGAGTCAAATGATTGTTCATCTTCATCATTTTGAATTAATAAAAAAAAAGTAGATGACTGCTTTAGGTAAAGGGCTGAAGTAAAAGAAATTACACAAAGAGAGTTTTCCCTCATCCTCTCTGACTTTACTCATTTTAGCAGGTATTCCTTCTTTAATATGCAGTCTATATGACAACGAAGCTCAGCTCATACAGTAAGACACTTTACTTCTAACCGGTAGGTCGGGAGTTCAAGTCACACTGGAGGAAAAGTGGGAACCACTATCGATCCTCCTTTAAAGAGAGAAAAAAAAACTCCATGTCTAACATTTTGCACTCCCTTCTTTCTTATTTTTAAGTGAAAAGACCTTATTATCTTTGACTGTCATTCTTGAGGTGTTAGGCTTGAGTTGTGCTTATTAAATTAGGACACTTAAGTATTTTCATATATCAAGTAAGGGGAAGAGCTGAGTACAAAAAGCTAAATATAGAGTGCAAATATCATTTTCCTAACAATAACATTAAAAACAACAATAATAAAATCCGCAGTTTTAGGATCTTAATCATGATAATAAAACATAGTATCATGATTAAGATCCCTAATGGTTACTGAAGGAATCTAATAATTAAGATTACAGTCTGTATTAGTTTCATCAATAGTTTTTGAGGAAACAGCGTATCATATGATATAACGAGGTCAATGTCCCTTCATTATGTACTTTTATTTTTCATTTCTTGGTAAATGCTTAGTTTTTTTGATAAACCTTTTTCTTTGTAAATGCTTTAAGTACTACTACTATTTTGTTGTCATCAGTGACGGATCCAAAAATATAATTTACTGGGATCATTTAATATACACAACAATTCACTTGGGTCATTTATACATTTATTATCTAAATAAAATAAAATATATCACATACAGGGTCATATCAAATGAATTAGTATCCTTCTAAAGGAAAACAATACAGTCAAAAAAGGAGCTTTAACTGAACTCGGAGAGTGCCTTTGCCTACTAAACAATTGACTTGATTAAATAAGATCGAAAATTTAATAAGTACTCTCTCTGTCCCCAAATTGAATATTGGATATTAGTAAATTACCATAATATTAGGATTTTTCAAATGTTTAATCTGGAATATGCGCTAATTAAGATAAAGTGAATTATATATAATAATTTAAGTATATTAAAATTTAAAATCTTGTCATTATCATCTCCCTTCTTTAAAATAAAAGGAAAATGAGTAATATATTGTATTATAGTAATAAAAGGCAAAAAAAAGTCATATTAAAGCTTTAATGAGGCCCCAGCTTGTGTAACGATTTTTCTTTGGCAAATTGGCGCTATGGGCCCAAAATCTATTTATGTTTTAGATGAATGGTAAATAATAATTCACTTCTATGAAATGAAAATGAAATAGTTCTATCTTTTTCTTCAGTTCGTTCTTCATTCAAGTAAAGATGGTGCAGTGAGAAGGAAGGTCCCAAAGTAATCATGCGTCATTCAGAACCAGTCTACAAGGAAGAAAAAAAATAGCAACATCATGCTTAATAGTTTTTCAGCTATATTGTTTCGATTTTTTTCATGTTTTTGATAGGTAAAGCCCTTTCTTACTTGGGGTTCGAGCCTTTTTAAACTATATTTTCCAAAAGTTCTGTCCTGAAACAATTTATACTTGGTGGATTAGATCATTCCGTTAATTTTTTCATCAATCAACTGTTAACTTCAATTTTGAATCTGTTCAACACAAAAATATCAGGGGCATTTTTGGGACATTCTATTAAAGAACCCGTTCCCCACCACCATCTTCACCCTCACCCCACTTCTGACCTTCACCCGAACCCAGAATCCAACTTTACCCGAACCCTTCCAATTTGGAGAGAATACCAACACTTCTGCAACTCGAATGCATAGTTAAAAATGAAGATCGAGATCGAAATGAGAAAGCATTTACACCTCCAAAATCGAAGTTACCATTTCCGCCGCCTCCATCATCAAAATTGAAAGCAACTCAGTACTTGCCAAAAATGTAAGCACCACCATGGTGACAAGAAGATTCTCCTTCAGCCAAAGAATCACGGCGGAGGATGTGGCATCACAATCCTTTTAACTTGAGAATTTTGGAAATTTGAATAGGTGTACCCAATTGTTGAGATTGAAATTTGTAATTTGAGAATTCAGTTTGCACATACTAATGCAATCATAACTGGCCCTTTATGAATGTAGGATTAAACCAAGTTCAGTATATTAATGTTGTATTAGTTTAATTGTTATGGTATTTATTATGTGTAGTTAGTTGTTGGTTAGTAGTAGTAATTGTTAGTGGTAATTGGTTATTGTTGACTAAAGTAATTGTAGTTGGTTGAGTAGTAGAAATTTAATTATGGTTGGTGAGTTTTATGCCTATAAAAAGGCAGTAGTATTACATATGTAATTCATCCAAAAAAACAATCAATAGAAAGTATTTTCCTCCACGCTTTTCAGTCATATTTGGAGACTATCTCCTCTCTTCTCTCTCCCATTTTTCTCTCTTTTCTTCCTCTTGAAGCTTCCTTATTTCTTGGCTTCCATGGCTAGATCCAACCAAGAATGGTTGGATCTAGCCATTCTCTAGCCTTTTTTGGTGTCCTCACCCCTACTTTTGGCCACAAACATCGATGGACCTTCCCTAATGCGTTTTTCATCAAGATTCAAGACTTGGGAGCGAGATCTTTTGTCGATCTTCTTAGATCGGCTAGTTGGTGGTGGTAAGATATGGATACCTGGCTCGTTTCGGCCTTTCTTGAGTTTCCACCTCTTTTCTAGGCGATTCTTTAGATCGTTGATAAGCCCATGTTCTTATGAATCGCTGTCTACGAAAGAGGTTGAAACCAAGTACTTGCCTCTGAGGTTCGAAAATGGCGATGAAGATGTTGCGGAGAAGACTATCTTTTGTTTGTTTATTAAATTAGTAGTTTTATTTGCTTCCCACCTCTTGGGGTGTGGGTTATTTTCCGTTACCTTATGTAACTTTTTTTTCCTGTCTTGTTTGTCTTTTTTCCTTTCTCAACTCCTCTCTTTTGTTGTATTAGAGAAAGAGTTTGGAAACTGTTCAGGTTGTAATGGCCCCGGCCATTTTATTATTAATGGGTAATATTTTATTTATCAAAAAAAAAAAAAAAAAAGTATTTTCCTCCACTGCCTTTGTCTCTCTCTAGTAGCCGATTGGCTAAACACATTTAGAAGCATTTTGGCTTCTCAGTTGCCGCCTCCTTTCTTATTCATATACTGACTTTGTCAGTTAAGCCCATTGGCTTATTATTCCAACTTACTTCTGTTGCTTAATTCAATTTCTTTCTGTTTGTTTCTCTCCTAATTATATTATTGTGGGATCATTTTAAAAGTCTTCAAATTGGTATCAGAGCTAGTGTTGTGTGATGGGTCCCAGAGCTTTGTGTGCATGTGATATTTTTGTATTTGATGGAAAGAAAGATTTTGATATGTGGAGAAACATATGCAAAATTTCTTCCAAGTTCTTGGAGTGTGGAAAATTATTGAGGAAGGTTATGAAGAACCTCCTTCGGATACTCCATTAACAAATGCACAGGAGAAGAAATAACAGTTTGATGCGATTGCAAGACATCATTTGTGCAATCGGGTGTCATTAGATGTGGCAAGAAAATTTGTCCATGCTAATACGGCAAAGGAGATATGGACTATTTTGGTAAATTCCAACAAATGGAATGATGATGTGAAGCGGGTCAGATTACAAGTATTAAGGAAGGATTATGAGTTGGCACTCATGAAATCAACTGAGTCAATTAAATATTATATTGGCAAAATTCAGATTTTGGCCAATGATATGAGATCAAATGGTGAGACATTGAAAGAGTCTCAAGTTGTTGAGAAAATATTGCGGTCCATTAGCTCCAAATTTCATACAAAAAAGACTGTTTTGGAAGCTACAAAGGACTTAGAAAAATTGACAGTTGATGAGTTGGAAGGAGAACTATTTTCCTATGAGTTGTCTTTGGATCAACAGAATGTTCAAAGTGTACCTGAGGAAAAAGCATTACAAGCTCAGGTGGAGGTGAAAAATGAGAGAGTTGGATTTTCACATCAAGATGAATCAAGTCAGCAAGGCGCTCAGAATTTTCGCGGTAGAGGCCGAGGAAATTTCAAAGGCAACAACAGAGGTAGAGGAAATTTCAGAGGACATGGTAGAGGTAATTTTAATTATCAGCAAAATTACCAACAGTCTAATAATTCATATCAGAGAATGGATAAATCGAAAATTCAGTGTTATTTTTGCAAAAAATATGGTCATATAGAAAAAGACTGTTTTGCTAAAAAAGGTCAGTTTGGACAGCCACAAGCAAAATTTGCTGAAACAAATATTGATGGTTCTGAGACTTTATTATTTGCTTCCTCTGGTACTGGTGAAACTGAAAGTAATATTTGGTTTTTGGATTCTGGCTGTAGTAATCATATGTGTGGAAATAAAGATATGTTTACAGACTTGAATACATCTATTCAGACTACTGTAAAATTTGGAAACAAGGAACGTGTAGCAGTTGCAGGAAAAGGCAAAATTGCTATCACTTTGAAGGATGGATCTTCTAACTTTATTTCTGATGTTCTGTATGTTCCAGTCTTGGCCATAATTTGTTGAGTGTTGGACAGCTAGATATGAAAGGGTACAATATCAATTTCTGTGGTCAAATGTGCAATGTCAGTGATCCTGCTAAGAGGCTAATTGCAAAAGTAAAAATGACTAATAATCGTTTATATCCTTTGAATATCAACTCTGGTGGTTTACCTTGCTTTAGTACTGCTGTATTTGATGATCATTGGTTGTGGCATATGTGGTTTGGACATTTGAATTTTGCTAGCTTGAATTTGCTTGCCAAGAAAAATTTAGTTGTGGGACTACCTTCTCTTGATTTTGATGATAGAAAATGTGAGTCATGCATTGTTGGGAAAAAGCATAGAGATTCATTTCCTCAGGATAGAGCTTTGAGAGCATATACACCATTGCAGTTAATTCATTCTGATTTGTGTTCTGTGGAAGTTCTTTCTATTGGTGGTAAAAAGTATTTCATTACTTTTATTGATGATTTCAGTAGGAAGACTTGGGTTTATTTTCTGCAAAAAAAAAATCTGAGGCTTGTGATGTGTTTAAAAGTTTATGTTGAAAAGCAAAGTGGCTATGTGATTAAAACTTTGAGAACTGATAGAGGAACTGAATATCTTGTTTGTGATGATTTTCTGAGAAAATATGGAATTAGACATCAGATGACTGCCAGGTATACTCCGCAACAGAATGGTGTAGCAGAGAGGAAAAACAGAACTGTGATGGATATGGTAAGATCCATGATGAATGCTAAGAATATGCCTAAAGAATTTTAGGCAGAAGCTGTTGCTTGTACTGTTTATGTTTTAAACAGGTGTCCTACAAGGAGCAATGATGGAAAAACTCCACAAGAGTTGTGGACTGGTAAAAAGCCAAATATCAGTCATTTGAAAGTTTTTGGTTGTGTTGCTTATGCACATGTTCCGGATCATTAAAGAAAGAAATTGGATGATAAGGCAGAGAAATGTGTGTTCCTTGGTTATAGTTGTTGGAGTACATTTAATCTAAGGTGCGCCAATTCGATTGGGCCGGGATTGGATTGGGCCCTTAATCGGGTTGGGCCGACCAACCCATTTGGATCAATCAATTCGATTGGGGCGGGCCGGGCCGGATTGGATTGGGCCCTTTCAATCGGGTCGGTCGACCAATATGATTGGGCCGACCAACCCATTTGGACCGACCTTATGGCTGGACATTTGGATATATTTTCCAGCCCTTTTATCTCTTAGAAAGGTGGTTGAAATGGTAGAGAAAGTGGAGGAGTGGTTTCTCCATGATCTCCCCACTTCCCTTTCACTCTCCTCTCTATCCTATGAATGACTAGGGAAAATACTGTTTTTCTCTATGCATTCTAAGTAGTTTTCTCCAGCTTTTAGAGAGCTTAGAGAAGAGAGAGAAAGTGAGAACTTTTGTAAGAAAAGAAAAACTGTTTTTTTCTTGTTCTTCCAAAAAGGTCATACATTCATACTCCATCTTGAAGAGAGTCTTCAAGACTTCTACGAGGCATTGGCTAGCACCAAGCGGTAGAAGACCATCCCCGGAAGATCGAGTGGATACTGGGAAAGACGGTGCCTGCGTTGGTGGCGTTCCGTTCGTGACAACAAACTGCAGCTGAAACCGTTTAAGCTATCCTAACACTTCTAAAGGTATAATACTATCCCATAGTCTTAGGTTCTTACTCGTGAAAGATCCTGATAGAGGCGGGTCACTTTATTTCCGCTGCACTAACTGTTTTTTACCCGGTTATTCCTCTAACAGTGGTATCAGAGCGACTCACGAGTACCCTATAGACTTAATGTGTTATAGTGTTTGCATATAGATTTTGAATCTATGTTTTGCATGCCTTAGGATTGCTACAAATGTTGTATATGATGTATGACATATTTTTCATCATTTTGAATGTATGAGAATCGAGATTTTCCAGTTTTGAAGTCATTCAAAAGCTGGAAACACTCTCAGTTTCTAGCCCTTCGGTCGACCGGGACTCAGTTCCGGTCGACCGAGGTAAGACGAGCTACCGATATTTGGTTCTGAACAACCGAGTTGGTCTTCGGTCGACCAAGTGCACTGCTTTGGTCAACCGAGTACTCTCAAGTACTTTTGTTCTGGTCGACCGAAGTTTGGTGGCCGGCCAACCGAACCCGACTGCAATATGAAATGTTCTGTCTTGTCGTTGCTCATTATTTTTCATAAATTGTTATGTTAATTGAGCATGATGCATAGTAATCGCCTTTACCCTGTTGGTTTAATTTTATAATACGATATGCGTAACGTGCCTATTTTATTATTCAAAAGTTGTAATTTTCTTCTCAACAAATCCCCTCGAATGTAACTCGAGGTTTCCTTAGAATTTTGTAATTCTAGATTAGGAGAAGGTACAGCTGAGATGATTTGGAGGCAACCACCTGAATGTCAAGACGGTGTAGAATAGAATGCTTTTCTTTTCACACCTTAGATTGATTTCACGGTTTTTCCATCGCTTGGAAAAACCGAATAGGATATGGCGATTACTATTGCATTTTACTTTTATGTATTGGATGCATATGTATATAAGCATAAACTGTTTTATTTATGCTTTTTCTGGTGAGATTGTTAAAAACAAAACCCCTCAATTAAATATTAATTAGTGCCTTCCTTAGTTTGGCCCTCGTCAAGGCCTAGATCGACATTAGTATGGGACATGCCAAAGTCGTACATACGTGTCTATCCGAGTGAGGCGCGAAGGATAAGTTGTGATATCCGCTGACTAAAACTTAGGGTCCTAGTTAACTCGGATTATCTCAATAAATGGATTGAGGATCTAGAGGCAAAAGAGTTGAGAAAAGTGTATAATGATACGCTTGAATAAATGTTATTCACTCAACTAACCAAAAATTACATAATTTGATGTAATTGGCAAACGTTGCCTACCTAAATAACTAAGTTTTGGGCGATCACCAAAGTCGACTCGAAACGCAGGTGAAATATGGATCTTTGCCCGTTAGAAAGTTAACGAACTTTCTTAGTTGATAATGAGGGTTATTCACTCGAAGAAAATAGTGGGAGAAATCATTAAAAAAGATAAAGACCTAATAATGATTTTTAATCGGTACTTACTTTTGTATATGCATATTTTTGTTGTAGAAAAATGGCAAATTCAAACCAAACACTATCATCGCGTTCGTCCCTTGAGAAGGACAAATTAGAGGGAGTTAACTTCCTCGATCGGTTCAGAACTCGAGAATCGTTCTCAAGCATGAAAGAAAGTCAGTATGTCCCCGGGAACGACCTATTCTCGCTACACTGTAGGCTCGCGCTTGCCGACTGATAGAAGTGCTTATCGAAGCATGTTAGTGATGCTTTAGATGTGTCTAGCCTCATGCTTGTCACCATGAACTCGAGCTTCGAAGCAACATGAGGACATGGGGGGCTTATGAGATCGCCGGCTCACCCGAAGCAACTATATCAGGGGCAAGCACGCCAGAGAGATTCGATGTATCGAAATCTCTCTTTCAGGCAAAAATGTCCGAAGGAATGCCGTAGGAACTCACGTTCTTAAGATGATAGGTTATGTTCATAACATTGAAAAACTCGGGATTTCTTTGGGACAAGAGTCGTCGACCGATTTGATCTTGCAATCGTTGCTCGAATCATACAGATACCATTCTCAATTATCACATGAATGAAATTGACAAGCCATTGCCTCGAGTTGTTGAACATGCCGAGGACTCGCCGAGAAGGAAATAGGCAAGTCCAAGCCCAACACCATACCGATGGTGCAAAAGGGCAAAAGCAAAGGTTTTGTGAGATCCAAAGGCAAACCGAAAGGTAAGCCCAAGGGCAAGCAAACCACTTTCAACAATACACTGAAACCTAAGGGTGGTGTAGCCAAAGACTCTATATGTCATCATTGTGGTGAGAAGGGTCACTCGAAAAGGAACCGCAAAAGCTATTTTGGCAGGGAAAAGGCTCGAAAAAGAGAAAGCAAATGTTGCTACTGCTCGGTATTTATGTTGTAGATATTAATATGATTGATATCAATTTAAATACAACTACTTCTGGGTATTTGATACCGGATGTGGTTCTCACATTTGTACTAATGTGCAGGGGACCGCAAAGGAGTAGAGAGTTGGCAAAGGGGTGAAGTTGAACTACGAGTTGGCAACGGAGCACGTGTCATGCACTCTCAAACTCGTAGGGACTTGTACTTTTACTTTTGCCTTCGTGGCTTGTTTTGGGTTTAGAAAAACTGCTTTCTATGTACCTAGTTTAATTAAGAATATTATTTCAGCTTTCTTGTTTGGACAAGAAAGGTTTTGAGATTTCGATCAAAAACCAACGATTGTCGTTATTTCTGGATATTATGTTTTATGCAAGCGCCTCTTTGATTAATGGTCTATATGTTTTAGACCTTGATATGCCAATTTTAAATATAAATACCAAAAGGATTAAGACTAATGATTCTAATCCGACATACCTCCCGCATTGTCGCTTAGGCCATATAAACGAAGACCGCATATCCAAACTCCATAAAGACGGGTTGTTGGAATCATTTGACTTTGTATCTTATGATCGATGCGAATCTTGTTTGTTGGGTAAGATGACAAAGATCACCTTTCACTAAGTTAGGTGAGAGAGCCGATGCTTTATTAGACTAATACATAGTGATGTATGTGGCCCTTTTTAATATACATGCAAGTGGGTGGTTACCTCTACTTCATTACCTTTACCGATGACTTCAAGAGGTATGGATATGTGTTATTGATGAAACACAAATCCGAAGCATTTACTAAGTTTAAAGAGTTTAAACTAGAAGTAGAAAACCAACTTGGCAAGAGTATTAAAATTCTTCGATCTGATCGAGGAGGAGAGTACTTGAGTCAAGAATTTTGTGACTATCTAAAAGATTGTGGAATCGTTTCACAACTTTCTCCTCCAGCCTACTCCACAATGGAATGGTGTATCTGAAAGGAGGAACAGTAACCTTATTAGATATGGTTCGCTCTATGATGAGTCACACGAGCTTGCCCAATTCCTTTTGGGGACACGCACTAGAGACAACGAGCTTTAACACTTAACCGCTGCTCCATCTAAATCAGCTTGCAAAGACGCCATACGAAAGTTATGGACTAGGAAGCGTCCCCGCTTTGTCTTTCCTCAAGATTTGGGGCCGTGAAGCTTTTGTAAAACGCTCGCCTTCGATAAGCTCGGCTCCAAAATCTGAAAAGTGCATATTTGTAGGTTATCCTAAGGAAACTAAAGGATACTACTTTTATATCTCTAACGAGAACAAAGTGTTTGTTGCTCGCACGGGAGTCTTTCTAGAAAAAGAATTTGTTTCTAGAAACAAGAGTAGGAGTAGTGTAGAACTTTCTGAAGTTCTAGATCTCAAACTAGCACTAATGATGAGATGGAAATTGAACAGACTCTACAAGTTGTTGTGCAGAGAAATGCCACAAACAGCTATGCAACCAAAGACTCGACTCAAGAAACACAAGAATTGCGTAGAGTCCGGTAGAGTTCGTCGTCCACCTCCGAAAAAAATTTGGATTTTTCATAACAGTAACATGGTGATGTTATGTTTGTGGATCACGATGAACCTTCAACCTACAAACAGCAATTAATAGCCCTGGGATTTTCGAGAAATGGCTTGAGGCCACGAGATTTCGAAATGGACTCCATGTACACAAACCAAGTCCCGGATCTTGGGCTGATCCACCCGAAGGGGTAACTCCCATAGGGTGCAAATGGGTTTTTAAGATTAAAACCGACATGGAAGAGAATGTACAAACATACAAGGGGCGACAGGTCGCGAAAGGTTTCAAACAAATTCATGGTATTGACTATGACGAGACTTTTTCCCCTGTAGTTATGTACAAGTCCATTCGAATTTTGCTTGCTATTGCAGCTTACTATGACTATGAAATCTGACAAATGGATGTCAAAACCGCTTTTCTAAATGGAAAACTTGAAGAGGATGTGTAGTATATGACACAGCCTGAAGGTTTTGTCACTCCAGAGAATGCTGGAAAAGTATGTAAGCTTCAGAGATCCATTTATGGACTCAAGCAAGCTTCTCAAGCCGGAACATCCGCTTTTAATGATGCCGTCCCGTGAGTTTGGCTTCATTAGAAATGAGATGAGCCTTGTGTTTACAAGAAGGTTAGTGGGAGCTCAATCGTATTCCCCGGTTTTGTATGTAGATGACATACTACTCATTGGAAACGACATACCAACCTTAAAGTCCCGTCAAGGCTTGGTTGAGTACGTGTTTCTCTATGAAAGACTTAGGCGATGCCAAACTATATTCGGGGAGTCAAGATCTATAGAGATATATCCAGGAGACTCATTGGCCTAAGTCAGAGTACATATATAGATAAGGTGCTAAAGCGGTTTAGCATGCAAGAGTCTAAGAAGGGCCTTTGTCCTATGGCACATGGTAATCTGCTTTCGTCGAACAAACAAAGTGTTCTAAAACGCCCGACGAATTAGAACGCATGAAAGAGATCCCCTTATGCTTCGCCATAGGATCCATCATGTACGCCATGGTATGTACTCGCCCAGATGTCTCGTTTGCCTTAAGCCTTACGAGCAGATACCAGTCTAATTACGGTGAACGTCACTGGATCTCAGTCAAGAATATCCTCAAGTACTTACGAAGGACTAAGGATACATTCTTGATTTATGGAGGGGCGGATGAGCTCGTTGTAAGTGGTTACACCGATGCTAGTTTCCAAACCGATAGAGATTATTTTCGATCGCAATCGGGATATGTGTTTAACTTGAATGGAGGTGATGTGAGCTGGCACAGTTCAAAGCAATCAACCATCGCAGATTCTACGACAGAGGCCGAGTACATAGCAGCTTGTGAAGCAGCTAAGGAGACAGTTTGGATCAGGAAATTTATTTCCGACCTCGATGTGGTTCCTAGTATTGCGAACCCGATAGACCTCTATTGTGACAACAATGGGGCTATTTCACAATCTAGGGAACCTAGATCTCACCAGAGGTCCAAAAATGTACTACGGCGTTTTCACATAATCCACGAGATTATAGAGAGAGGTGATGTGCATATATGTAGAGTAGATTCAGCAGACAATGTTGCCGATCCACTGACGAAGCCACTGTCGCAGCAGCAGCATGATCGTCACACTAGCTCCATGGGTATCCGATATCTGGAGGACTGATCTTTAGAGACAGTCATTAGTATGCCCTTAAAGACCAATCAGTAGATGATTTTGGGTCTTTTTGTGCAAGTGGGAGATTATTGTATCGTATTTATGTAATTTTCATTTTGATGAATAAAAGGCATAAATTCCAGTATTATTTCATTATGTTTCTGCGTTCTTAACAACATAAATAAATAATATGTCCTTAGTATTCATAAATGTTATGAATACTGAAACGTCCCTAGTCGAACATTATTATGGAATCTTCGAGGACAATAATAATGCGTAAAACTAGTATGTGCAGTGATTAATATAAGATATCGGATCGTCACATAGGTATATATGATTAGAGAATCATTATACTGGACAGACCCGGCATGAGAAACACACCATGGGTTGTTATATAATAGTCAACGGTGTTTCTCAAATTTTGACTGGGTTGTATATAAGATCCTTCGACTTGAGGTCTCACAAGAGTTCTTGTATGGCTAGTGTTATGCTTTGATAATGTTAAACGCTATCCGTAACAGGGTGAGAAATAAATGCATTTCTTGGGTATATCACGAATCTTGTTCAGGATGAATGAGATGCAGAAAGGATTTGTCCCTCCTATATAGCAGGAGCGATATCTTGGGCCCCTTGATGGAGTCTGACTAATTCATGGCCATGAACAAATGAATCAGTATATGATATTGATGTCATTTGATTAGTCTACTCGCGAATCAAGAAACTAAAAGATTGGACAATACAAGTGTGACTTTTTCCATGACTTGTGTTCAATCTAGATATCAAGGACAAAAGGATTTAAATACAAATGTCAAATGGTGTGATTATGATAGTCACTAGATATTTATGAATTGGGGGTAATGATGCGTTGCTAGATACCTCTCATTACCTGTGACATATGATGTCACGGCCAACATCATAGATACCTTCTGGGTCGCACTCATAGATCAACTGGATTGGGCTTGTTGGAGTACATTTAATCTAAGGTGCGCAAATTCGATTGGGCTGGGCTGGGCCGGGATTGGATTGGGCCCTTAATCGGGTTGGCCGACCAATATGATTGGGCCGACCAACCCATTTGGATCAATCAATTTGATTGGGCCGGGCCGAGCCGGGATTGGATTGGGCCCTTAATCGGGTTGGGCCGACCAATATGATTGGGCCGACCAACCCATTTGGACCGACCTTATGGCTGGACATTGGGATATATTTTCCAGCCCTTTTATCTCTTAGAAAAGTGGTTGAAATGGTAGAGAAAGTGGAGGAGTGGTTTCCTCCATGATCTCCCACTTCCCCCTTTCACTCTCCTCTCTATCCTATGAATGACTAGGGAAAATACTGTTTTTCTCTATGCATTCTAAGTAGTTTTCTCCAGCTTTTAGAGAGCTTAGAGAAGAGAGAAAAAGTGAGAACTTTTGTAAGAAAAGAAAAACTGTTTTTCTTGTTCTTCTAAAAAGGTCATACATTCATACTCCATCTTGAAGAGAGTCTTCAAGACTTCTACGAGGCATTGGCTAGCACCAAGCTGTAGAAGACCATCCCCGAAATATCGAGTGGATACTGGGAGAGACGGAGCTTGCGTTGGTGGTGTTCCGTTCGTGACAACAAACTGTAGCTGAAACCGTTTCAGCTATCCTAACACTTCTAAAGGTATAATACTATCCCATAGTCTTAGGTTCTTACTCGTGAAAGATCCTGATAGAGGCGGGTCACTTTATTTCCGCTGCACTAACTGTTTTTGACCCGGTTATTCCTCTAACAATAGTCACGAGACCAAAGGATACAAGTTGTATAATCCGGATAATCAAAAGATAATTGTCAGCAGAGATGTTACTTTTGATGAGAAATCTGCATGGGATTGGACTAGTAAGAAACCTGTTGTGCCAGTTTCATCTTCATATGTCCCAGTGCAATCACCTTCAGAAAGTTCACCAACTGTTCAGTGTGATAGAGAACAGATTGAGCAATCAGTGCAGTCCATTTCTGCACCGTCTTCAAGTCGCCCTCGTAGGGAGACTCAAATGCCTGCTCGTTTGAAGGATTGTGTTACCGGTTCTGATTTGTCTGATGAAGATATTGTGAACTTTGCCTTATTTGCAGATTGTGATCCTGTCACTTTTGAGGATGCAGCTAAAGATGATGATTGGATTCATGCAATGGATGATGAGATTCATGCCATTGAGAAGAATGATACTTGGGAGTTGACTTCACTTCCTCCTGGTAAGAAAGCTATTGGTGTTAAATGGGTTTATAAGACTAAGTATAAATCCTCTGGTGTGGTTGATCGTCTCAAAACACGATTGGTAGCTAAAGGTTATAAGCAGCAAGCTGGTATTGATTATTTTGAAGTATTTGCACCTGTTGCCAGACTTGATACAGTTCGTATGATTATTTCTCTTGCTGCTAATAATTCTTGGTACATTTATCAAATGGATGTTAAATCTGCTTTCTTAAATGGTGTGTTAGAAAAAGAAGTCTATGTTGAGCAACCTGCAGGGTATATCATGAAAAGTCAGGAAGATAAGGTTTACAGACTGAAGAAAGCTTTGTATGGTTTGAAGCAAGCACCGAGAGCTTGGTACACTCGGATTGATTCTTATTTTCTCAGTCATGGTTTTGATAGATGTCCTTATGAACATACTCTATATGTGAAGTCTAATGCTGACGGTGATATTCTTATTGTATGTTTGTATGTTGATGATCTTATATTCACTGGAAACAATCCAAATTTGATTTTTGAATTCAGAGAGGCTATGATTAATCATTTTGAGATGACAGATTTGGGATTGATGTCTTACTTCCTTGGCGTAGAGGTTAATTAGTTTGATGGAGGAATTATTATTTCTCAGAGAAAATATGCAGGTGATATTTTAAAGAAGTTTAAGATGGATTATGCTAATCCTATCATGACTCCTATTGAAGAAAAATTGAAGTTGTCAATTGATGGCATTGGAGAATTAGTAGATGCTACTAATTTCAGAATATTGGTTGGAAGTCTGCGATACTTGACTTCTACGAGGCCTGATATCACTTATGGTGTGGGTTTGATCAGTAGATTTATGGAATCCCCTCGTCAATCTCATTTGCAAGCTGGAAAGAGAATTTTGAGATATGTTATAGGTACGCAATCTGATGGCATTCTTTATTCGCGTACTGATGATTTTGATCTTTTGGGATATACTGATAGTGATTGGGCCGGTGATATTGTGAAGTATAAGAGTACTTCTGGATATGCATTTTATTTGGATTCTGGTGCATTTTCGTGGTCTTCAAAGAAACAGCAAGTTGTAGCACTTTCTACAGTAGAGGCTGAATACATGGCTGCTACAAACTGTGCTACTCAAGCAATTTGGCTGAGGCGAATTCTTGATTTTCTGAAGCATCTGCAGGTTAAGCCTACTACAATTTTGTGTGATAACAAATCTGCTATTGACTTGACCAAGAACCCGGTGCTACATGGTCGTAGCAAGCATATCAACATAAAGTATCATTTCATTCGTGAATTGGTTCAGGACAAAGTGATTGTTGTTGAATATTGTCCTACAGGAGAACAAGTTGCAGACATTTTCACTAAACCTTTGAAGTCTGAATTATTTTGGAAGCTGAAGAAAATGCTTGGCATGATCAAATTTGAAGAACTTGGTTTAAGGGAGGCAATGTAGGATTAAACCAAGTTTAGTATATTAATGTTGTATTAGTTTAATTGTTGTGGTATTTATTATGTGTAGTTAGTTGTTGGTTAGTAGTAGTAATTGTTAGTGGTTGATTGTTGGTAGTTGGTTGTTGTTGACTAAAGTAATTGTAGTTGGTTGAGTAGTAGAAATTTAATTATGGTTGGCGAGTTTTATGCCTATAAAAAGGCAGTAGTATTACAATATGTAATTCATCCAAAAAAACAATCAATAGAAAGTATTTTCCTCCACTGCCTTTGTCTCTCTCTAGTAGCCGATTGGCTAAACACATTTAGAAGCATTTTGGCTTCTCAGTTGCCGCCTCCTTTCTTATTCATATACTGACTTTGTTAGTTAAGCCCATTGGCTTATTATTCCAACTTACTTCTGTTGCTTAATTCAATTTCTTTCTGTTTGTTTCTCTCCTAATTATATTATTGTGGGATCATTTTAAAAGTCTTCAGATTCGTTATCCTTCATTCAGTTGAATTTTACATTTAGTTTCAATGTCGTATTACTTAATTCATTTTGGTTTTTTTATGGAAGTTGCAGCAAAGAAAATGAATTTCATGTCATTCTTTTGAATTTCTTTTCCCGGGGTCTCAATTTTGTGAGTTGATTGAAAGTTTGAAGTTGAGATCTGTAAAAATTTGAAATATTCAGTGAACTTGAGGAATTTGGAAGGATGAGAGGCACAGATTGGGGGTGGGGGGGGGGGGTGGGGGGTTGCATTGAAGAAGAAGAGAGCTGGGGTAGGGAGGGGTTGTATAACGAAATGTACCAAAAAGGCCTCTAACAGTTTTGGGTTGATCAAATTCAAAATTCAATTTAACAGTTGACTTATGAAAAAATTGATAGAAGGACTCAGTCCACCAAACATAAATTATTTACGAAACTTTTGGAAAATATAGTTTTTCGATCATTCTTCCAACACATAAATACATTTAGTCAACTTTTGATATATTCAGTGTACCTAGAAGAAAAACTCCTATACAATTCAGTTATGAATGCAAAATTAAGAGATTGACGTTGCAAGATTAACGTGAAAAGATTAGTGACGGGAGAGAAATTTTAGAAGGAAGAGTTACTCTTCAAAGGGTATTTTAAGCATAAATAATTTCATACTCCTCTTCATCTCCAGATCAAGCTTATTCATTTAGCATTATCATAAAAATAAAAAAAGATGAAATTTAGTAAGGTCTTAGCCCTAGGATTTGAAATTAAGATAACTAATTTAGAAAGTCTTCAGGATTAAGATAACCAATTGGATAAAAAGTGTCCACGCTCCCTAAACTTTTTTCGATTTTGATTTTTGACCATGAACTAAAAAACGCAAAAAACTTCAGGGTAAAAAACTTCAGGGTCAAAAATAAAAATCGAAAAAAGTTTAGGAGTGTGCTCACATTTTACCCTAACCAATTTAAGTGATTGAAAGTTATTGTACTAAATATTTAAGAAAACCCTGATCATTTCGATACCTAGTCTATGTGGAAGAGTTTCTTAATCGAATAGGAAAGGCAAAGCAATTACATGTCACTTGTCAATAGTGGCACAATCAAGTGGGCTTGGCACCTGTCTATAATTGTGAGATCGTGAGTTAGACATCTTCTCCCTATATAAGACCAAATAATTCTCTTTTCATAAGGCGTACACCTCCTCCTCCTCCTATGAGGCTAAAAAAACATTTACATGTCACTTTAAAATAGGATTTGCAAAGTTAAACACGTAAAGGCTTATAATTATTAGAGCAAATAGCTAAAAATGCCATAAAACTAGTTAAGAGTGCTATATCTGCCACAAATCATGTTTTCGTGCTATATCTGCCACAAAACTAGTTACAAGTGCTATATCTGCCACAAATCATTTTTCCGTGCCTTTTTTGCCATGAAACATTTTATGAGTGCTAAAAATGCCAAAAAAAGAGGGAGGATTTTTGTGCCTTTTTGTGGCATTTTTAGCACTCATAAACCTTTTTGTGGCATTTTTAGCACTCATAAAAATGTTTCATGGCAGATATAGCACGAAAACATGATTTGTGGCAGATATAGCACTCGTAACTAGTTTTGTGGCAGAAAAAGCTATTTGCTCTAATTATTATTATTATTATATGGAAACTAATTTTAGAATCAAAATGATCCGGAGCAAGACGATATTAGTGTAAATTAATCCATGATATAAAAAAAATTCTAATTATGCCCTTTTATTTATTTTAAAATTTTGTATCAAGAGAATCCGAATCAGAACCAATGATGTATAGACTATATTTAGCACTGAATTTTCTCAAAAGATAGGTAAATAATCGGCTGTTTACCTGTATGTTAATATTCCTCTACTTAATCGCTCACAATTTACTATGTATATATACAATTAGAAAAAATATCTACGTGATAAATTTTAAATAATTGATTACAAAAATGAGAATATACACGTTACAAAGTACAAACGATTTTCACCCAAAAAATAGCGGCAGCCTCAGTTTTCATGCGCTGTTGAGTAAATCTTCTCCTTATTCAACATTGTCATTCTTTCAATATTACTTTTTTTTTTTTTTTGGTAAAAAAAAATTTGGGTGGGTTCGATTCCGGTCACCACCATGGATTAGGGCAGGTCCTAGCAGTGACGGATCCAAAGAAGGACTCAAATTTTTTTTTTTTTAATTATATATGATGTATTTTACTCTATTTAGATAATAAATGTATAAATGACCCCAGTGAATTATTGTGTATATCAAATGACCCCAGTGATTGTTTTAATTATATATGATATATTTTACTCCATTTAGATAATAAATTTATAAATGACCGCAGTCAATTGTTGTGTATATCAAATGATCCCAGTGAAATTTTTTTCTGGATCTGTCACTGGGTCCTAGGGACCATAGGTCGCTTACACTTATTCTTACAGATCACCCACCAACACAGTCCTCACGTCGGTAGCAGGAATTGAACATTTAATCTTTGTAAAGACGTATCAAATCCTTATCAACTGAGCCAACTTGTGTTGGTTCTTTCAATATTACTTGCTTTCTGATTTAGCAAAAGCACAAAATAAAATAATAGTATAAAATATTTCCTTTTAATGTACACTATACATTGTACATCTCCAGAATTCTCGGCTCACCGACCGGAGGAACTTTGGTCAACTGTACGGTCAAAAATCATCTATCTCCGTGTATCTCTCAATTCCTATACTTAATCAATTAGATTTAGCTATGTGAACATTTCTTTCAAATAAATACACACATAGTGAATTGTGATTGTTTGGGTAAAGAAATATGAACATACACTTGTATAGACGATTTTCACGAGGTTATACGTTGTTCATTTCCATAATTCTCGAATCACGTTTCATTTTATTATTATGACAGAAATGTCAAATTCAAAACATATCATTTTGACTCAAAGTAATAAGCTAATTATGCTAACATTTCTTGACTCATACAATGAAATGAATAAGCTTTATAACGGAGTATTGAGGGGGAAACTTGAGAATTTTATTCATGCATTGTGAGGGTTATACCAGTGTATCACGAGCAAAAACGAAACTAGAATTTCATATAGTCTATTGGACAAAATGTTGGGGGCAAAAGTTTAAAAATAAATACTCCCTCAATTTTATAATATAAGTCGTTTAGAACATGTAGCGAAAATTAATAAAGCAAAATATAAGGTACTTTATTAGTTAAAATATCACTATTACTTTCTTAAATATGAATTGTATATCACTAATTTTATTTAAGAGAGTAATATTGATACTTTAATTAAAAAATATCTTAAATTTTGATTTCTTAATTTTCGCTACATGCCCTAAAAAATTTATATTATGGAATGGATAAAATTACTAACAAGTCAAGTAAATTAGTACATGTAAATTAATTTTAAAAATATATTGAGGTATTATCACAAGCTAATACCTAAGATTATTGCAAATACAGGAGTGGAGTAATTTAAATACCTTTAGATATATTTTTTATCTTAGTACAAATTTTTACTTTAAGCCACATAATTCCTCTAATAAACAATAACTTTTTACGTTTTTTGAAGGCAAAAATCTCAAATAAAACTCAAATTGAACAAAACCAAAATTACAACCCCCAAAGCCATTTGGGTCATTATGCTTAAAATAAGGAGAGAGAACCAAGACAAGGTCCATTTTGTTTCTAGATAATTTATCATATTTAGGGTGTAATTGAATAAGGTTTGGTTTGGATTTGGCTTGGTTTGATCTCACTTTTGACGGGAGAAATTCAATTTTTGTCCTCTAAATTTAATTTCAACGAATATTTGAAGAAAAAAATTTGAATTTGATTTTCTCCCGCCAATTTTAGAGGCCAAAAGTTGAATTTCTCCCGCCAAAAGTGAGACCAAACCAAGCCAAACTTTGTCCAAGTACACCCTTAATAGTCACTTTGATTATCAACGCTTTTACGCCTAGTCATTTTAATTAAAAAATTATAATTTTAAACTTATTTTATCATGAAACGTTTAACAAGCTATTATTTTGGTCATTTTATAAAAAACTTGCAATAAAATTATCTAAATTAGTAGCGTGTTCGAACGTATGTCTACCTTTCTCTCTTTTGAGGGTAAAATGGAAACTTGCAATAAAGTTGTCTTAATATTTTTTGTTGCATGTATCTATTCAAGAATCCATAGCCCATAGTGTTTTAGGAAAATGACTGGCTCTGAAACTGGGTTTGCTCCTTTTAGACGAGTCCATCAGATTGTAAGTCCAGCCCAGGATATTTAAAATTTTACCTCTGTTTGGCCCCCCTTAATTTTTTTTTTTTTTTAAAAGATATTACTAAAATATGCTTCTTATATTTGGACCCTAAATGTGTAATTTCTGAATTTGATCCCGATATAGCACCATTCCCCTACGCAGATTCATAGTTCAAAGGATGGGTCGAGTCCGAGTCAACTCGGCCAAGTCATAACCGGATCAGTCTCATCCGATAAAAAAATGATACACCTTCATTTATGATTGTTTCAAAAAATTGTCAAATTATTTTTAACTCGTTTCGACTCGGTCTAAATCGGAAAAGATAGAACGAGTTACTAGGCACAGGAAATTGTATTATGTTATATAAGTTACACGTTTTATAGTTTATTTTTTATTTTTACGATAATCACACCTCTTTATTTTTTTTTAAATAGGTAGTTATTACGTGAAATCTGATTGTTTACCTTTATAAATGATTCCATTATATTTTTTATGTTACAATTATTTCAAATATTTTGAACACTCTATGTCAAAAAATTCGTGTATAGCCCAATATGCAATTGAATCGTATCTAAAATAGTGCCCTTCAAGTCAGCGATCGATCTTGCGACTTTGAACCACCGTACCACCATTCCCGTACCGCAGACATCCCCAATTTCAAAATATATATATATATATATATATAACTTTGTACAGGGAGTAAAGAAATAAATGAATGTACCGTATTAAAATAAATAGGAAATTGGACAGGCCGATTTAAAGCCAGCAGAAGAGGCAAAAATGTCTCTTTCGTCTTGGTGGCCGTCTATATGGGGAAAGTCTGGCATACACTCATCTCACATAATTTCGCATGTAATCCACATAGGGAATTCGCATGCGGGAGTAAGTTTCTGCGGCTCCACGTTTCACAGTGTACTACATTGGATCCGTCTAATAGGGAATTTTTCCGTCAATATGTGATGAGGAGCTGAAAATCCTCAACGCCCCCTGCCACGTGGCTGCACTTAATTCCTCACGCTGGTGAACTGGGTGACCCATCCAGATAAATGCCATTAAATATAATTCTAACATAAAAACTTTGAAATCCCAGAATAAAATTGAGACCTTAATAGTGACAACAAATGGTAGGGTTTGGCGAAATGGGAACCACTTATCTAAGCCACCTCACCTTTTTTTTAAAAAAAAATCAATCCTTCAACATGTGAATCGAATGTTATACCATATTATCATATTATATCAAGTACTCTGACAAGTGTTGTCATCTAACCTACCTCACCTGCTTCTCAAGAACTTTCTTGATTATTATTCCTTAATTTCCATGTAATAATTCACCTGAAATTGACTCCAAATTTCATTTTTCTTGATAAATGTATTGATCCTATTCTATCCAAACGTCATCCAAAATTTAAATTTTCTTCTTCATTATTATAGAATTCAATTTCAAGTTGATCTTCATTAAGAATTTCTTTTTGTATTTCATGATCAAAACTCAAGCTATATCAATCTCAATCAGAGCAGTATCAAATGGGAGGTCTTGGGATAAATTTTTGGGAGAACAAGTTTGATAATTATTTATTTTATTTTATTAATGTACTTATTTATAAGGAAATTACTAAACTCATTAACATGCTAGTTTTATGGACGTTTTTACTTTACTTATTTCTTAAAAAAAAACATGATTTATAGACATGATAAAAATATTTTTGGGGCCTTCTCGTACTGTGGAGACTTAGGCGACCGTCTCATTCACCTAAAGATAGCTACGACCCTTATCTCAATATTGGAGTTTAAATACGAAAATATGGTATTACTACCCTGTGAACTGATCTTGTAAAATGAAATACTAAATAATAGCATTATTACACTGTTATGAGATAAAAAATAGCGTTTTTATATAAAGAGTTGACTTAATTGATATTTGGGTGAATATATTTCTAATTACTTCTAACTAGTGTTTTAACCTCTTTTAAGACATGATCCAAACTCTATGCAACTTATCTTCTCGTGTAAGTTTACCTACATATGAGTAGTGGTACATATTTCTTGTAAAATGAAAAAGGAAAGAAAATTATTGGGTGTGCTTGGACAAGGTTTGGCTTGAGATTAGATTGGTTTGGTTTGATCTCACTTTTGGCGGGAGAAATTCAAATTTTTGGCCTCTAAAATAGGCGGGAGATATTCAAATTCAAATTTTTTTCTTCAAATAATCGTTCAATTCCAAATTTTGGATTGAAAAATTGTCGGGAGATATTCAAATTCCAAATTTTTGAGGCCAAAATTTGGATTTGGACGATTATTTGAAAAAAAAATTTGAATTTGAATTTTCCCGCCTATTTTAATTGACCAAATTTTGGCCATTTTCCCTCCAAAAGTGAGACCAAACCAAACCAATCTCAAGCCAAACTTTGATTGAAATTAAAAAGTGAAAAACAGAGGAAGAACCTTATAAGAATTAGTTATGATTTTATAAAAGAAAGTTAAGGGAGTCTGAAAGTATGAATTCAAACTTCCAATGAGAAAATATGACTTTTTTTGCCAAAAAAGAAAGTTAAAGAATTTGGAACCTCTTTTTGTCATGATTATCTTTATGCCTATTGTACTATAAAAATTAGTGGACTACTGATGATATTTGGGAACCTAAACTATTCAAAAAATTGGAAGAAAAAAAAGAGGCGTCATTTTTTTTTTGAAGCCCAACAGGGCATACACTTCAAAAGCATAGAGAGTAGCACCTCATAAGATGAGGAAGAGATAACCCTAGAAAGGGAGACAATTTAAAATATACTTCATGCGCGAAGAGGGTATCGAATCCACGACCTCAAAGTCGTGGACAGACCGTCGCCCCACTGAGCTAAGGACCTTATGATGAGGCGTCATTTGTTTTCGAGAGAAAATTGGTGCATCATATATAACTTAAGATTGAATTTAGTTTCACTTTGAAATTTCTAATATTGAATTAGTCTTAAGCTAAATTTTGTATGAAATAATATTTGAGATTTCATTACAAACTTAATCAAAAAAAAAAAAATTGAGTCTCAAACTAAATCAGACTCAAATCATATACATATTTATAGTATTTCGAAATAAGTCTAAGGATGCACAATACAGACTTACTTGTAAGTGAATTGAAGCTGCATATTAAAGTTGCTTATAATTTACTACTCCCTCCATTCCTAAATATAAGACTCTTTAGACTAGAAAATTAAGGAACTTGTCATTTTCACCGAAAATTCCAATATTACCCCTCTCTCTCACTTCTATAGCATAAGAAAAGAAAGGGAAAAATAGGGATGACAGAGGCAGCAAATAAAAGAAATGTCGAGGGTATAATTGGAATAAATTATTGACAACTAATAAAAGAACCTTAAATGACAATTAATTTGGATACATATAAATCTCCTAAACGGCAATTAAATAGGAATAGTGGGAGTATAATTTACTATCTCCATTCCTTAATATAAAAATTTTTAGGACATGTAGCAAAATTTTAAGGAAACAAAAAATAAATTATTTTTTAATGAAAATATTAATATTACTTTTTTAAATAAGACTTGTATACAACATACTACTAATACTATTTAAAATAGTAATATTAATATTTTGATTAAAAAATATTTTATCTTTTCCTTCTTTAATTTTCATTACCGATTATAAACGATTTATATTAAGTGATGAGATAGTAATAAGCAATCAAGTTAACTGTGCCGTAACCGGGGTTACCTAAATTGATACATAAAGTTTAGCTCAAAAAAAAGAAAAAGAAAAAAGAAAAAGACAAACAAAAACTATAGAGATACCCTCCTCCCCTTAAAAAAAAGAAAAAAAAAAGAAAAAGAAAAACAGTTGAAATTTGAGATACCCGAGACAGGAGTCCAACTGACATAGGCCCATTTGGATTCCCATAGAACCTCTAACTAATCTGCGGCAAAAAATCCTCTGTCACGGGTTCTTTTTCTAATAAATCATAATTTAATTTGTGTATATATAATTAAAAAAAATATTTATATAATAAATTCTGATCGGTTGAAACAGAGATGATGGAGACAGAAATGAATAGAAAGGATTTTCACCCCTAATCTGCAACTCCTTGCCTTGCTTTGCTCCTCTGTCTTTGTTTTATTTTCAACCATTCTTCTTCAAAAAAAAATTTCCAAATCTCTCAGTACAGACAATCCATTTATCTTAGATTTTGAGGGGGAAAAGAATCAAGAATTAAGAATCAGAAAAGACAAGTTTTGCTCAAAGAACACAGTAAATCAGAACCATTTAAAATCATGCCATCAGGTTCCAAGAAGAGAAAAGCTGCTAAGAAAAAGAAGGAGATTGGGGCTGGGGCAGCACCCCACAACCATCACCACCATCATCACTCTGCTGCTGATCATCTTCACTCTCATGCTGGTACAAATAATAGTAATAATAATCTTTGTCTGCTCTTAAATTTCTACCTTTTCTTTCTTGTGGGATTTTGATTATTTTTAGATATGCCCATCTGGTGTACTAAGTGGTTTTTTGATCTGTGTCCCAATTTGTCTTTGTGGGTATGTCTTAATTCTCTTGTTCTACTTTGATTTAAGCATTTTTTTTTAATTATTTAATGAGTTGTAAAGCAAAATTCTTTAGGTATTCTTGGACTTTTATATGTGTTTTGTGGGGTTGTTTTGGTGATGGGTTCTTTTAGTGGACATGTGTTTCTGTCTCTTGCTTTTTGGTTAGATTTTGTTGGGACTTTCTTAACTTTAATGCTTTTTTAATTTTTGACAAAGGATATAAAATCAATCAGTACTGATTAGTTTGATTGTTTGTACTGATGATTTTAAAGGGTTATTGATTTGATTTGGAATTGGGGCATAGGGTTTCTTTGTTTCTTGGTTAGTTGGTTTTGTATTGAATTGTTGTGAATGGATCAAATTATGGTAGGGGATGATGATCTGAAACACCGTGATGATGATGAGAAAGAAAGTGATGGCGAGGAGGTTAGTTCTCCGGCTTCCTCGCAAGAGCATCCTAATAACCATCATCATCAGTTCACCGATTGGGAGAAAGAAGAGGTGGAGAAAACAGAAGTTAGTTCTGATGTTCAAGCTGCAAGACAGGAGAACAAATCCTTTGGAGGAGCGAAAGAGGACAATGAAGCAATAGGGAGGGCGATTGAAGAGGAAAGGGTTGTTAAGATTGAGCCGGAAGTGAAACCTGCTGATGATGAACTGAACATTAAGAAGGACACAGTTGCGGAGGATTTTGAGCCTCAGAAAGAAGCCACCAATGAGGTCTTGTTGCAGAGCATAGACGAGAAGAGTGTTGTTCAGATTGAATCTGATCCAAAACCTACCAAAGATGAATTAAACAGCAAGAATACAATTGTGGAGAATGTTGAGCCCACAGAGGAAGCCAGTGGTGGATCCGTGGATCAGGGAAGTGTTGCTCAGATTGAAGCTGATTTGAAGACCATGAATGAACCGGAGATCAAGAATGTAACAGTTGATGAACCGGAGACCAAGAACGTAACAGTTGATGGACCAGAGACAAAGAACATAACAGCTGGTAATGGGGAAATGAAGGAGAACGGGGTGATTATACAGGAGAGGAATGGTAAAGTGTCGCCCGCTTCTTTAGATTTGGGGTCAGATAACAGAGGGGGTGAAGCTATTGTTAAGACAGATGAAATTGTGGCGACTTCGGATGCAAAAGTTTCTTCATCGCGTGAACTTGGCGAAAAATTAATAGCTTCATATAATGTTCCTGCAATTGAAACTGCAGCTGCTGCTGATTCTACTCATTCTACAAATTACGTGGAGCCTCTGAAAAATCCTGAAGTTTCAAAATCCTCTGATCGTGAGGTGGTGATGTCTTTCTTCTCTTGTTTGGTCTCTAAGTTGTGCATTTTTCTTCTTTGAAATATTGAAAGTGCATTTTTCTTGATAACTTCTAATTCTCTATTTACTTTCTGGAAATGCACAGCCCTCGGTGCCTTCAGCTCCACGAGTTGTGCAAAGAACTTCATTGATGAACTGCTGTGGACTGTTTGAGGTGTTTTCCAGATCTTGATAAATAATTCAGGTAAATAATGTACTCGTAAATTTGAGAGTTTGTGTTGCATGTCTAAATATTGCAAGATTTGTTGGTTATCTAATCTTTGTCTTTCATATTTTATTATTGGCAATGTCACATAAAACTTCTAATTATATTTTTTAATGTATTCCATGTTTACGATTTCCCTCCATTCCACTTCCCTACATCAGGAAAACCTGCTATAGAGAAAATTTTAACTTTTCTTTGAAATAAAGAAAAATACTTGTGTATGGTTTAGTACATCTAAAGTATCATGACAATGCATTTTATTAAGCTAAGGTGTCTCCTAAGTAGTATAGAACGTGTGCTAGCAGTATTGTTAACCGTTGGCACATTCATTTTTCTTTCTTTCTTATGGATGCACATTTTGCTGGTACAAACTAATTTTCACTCGCAAAAGAAGTCTTGGGATATGAATTTTCTTGTCATTTTGAAATGCGAATACTGGAGAAATTAGAGGAACGTGTGGAGCCATAATACTTTTGGATCGTTGCTTTGACTTTATTAATGGTTGCCTGGAATATGATACAAGAAACCAAATTTGAGTTAGTAATGTGGTTTTCTCTCATTGGTTTTCCCATGCCGTGGGGGTTCGTGTTTCCTAAATTAACCTAGTTTTAGGCTTTTAGAAACTTCCATTGTCTCACCCACCTTCGTGTTTCCTGACTTAGCCCTAGTTTTAGACTTAGCAACTTCCATTAACCTAGTTTTAGACTTAGAGTTTGCATCACCCTCGTTAGGACTTAGGAGTGCTGCAGAAGAGCATGGGGATAAAACATGTTATTACTAGCTGAAACAGATTTCAACATTTGCAATTTGACATCTGCATAGCATGTTGATCTAACTTCAAAATTGATGCTTTAGGCCTTACGGATTACAATCTGTGGAGGTCTTCAACTTACTAAACTTGATTATGCTATGAATTTAATGGTTCTCGAATAATTGATAGGATTGATTTTCACATTTTTTTTCTGGATTTTGGAGCCTGCCGTACAAGATATTTATAATTGACATTGTTGATTTCTTTTAGTTACATGGTACTGCTTGGAAACCATGCTCTGACCTTTTCCTTTTTCTTCTTTCATTTCAAGCTGATGTGTAGTTCAAATTCTGAAATGCATTTTTGAATTGAACTCCTTAAGTTCCATGTTTTGGCCGTAGAAGGATCGAATTGTATCCAAAGAACGCTTTTCCTCCAACTTTCAACTTCCCATCCTTTGCGATTTGGAGTGAAAAAAAATCTGAATATCTTTAGAAGTTACTAAAACCTGAGCAAAGATCCTTTCCTAATACTTGTACGGATATTATTAGGCTGATGTGTTTCTGAATTTGGTTAAATTCCATTGCTATATTTAATTGTTTCAAATATTAAAAAGATAAACGCTACTCCCTCCATTCATAATTGATTGCTTCTCTTCTAAACCTGCGAAGAGATTATATATTTAGCATAGCATAAAGCATAAAGTTTCCTCTTTTGCTGAAGCAGGTAATGGACCGGATTTATCATACATGAAGGATTACAGAATGCTGGGGGCAATCGAGTACAAGATTTTTATATAGTCGATCTATTTTCATTCCTTGGAAGAACAGTCTATAGAACAAATATATGGTTACTTGTGTTAGTATTATTAATATCCAAAGCAGACCGTTACATAGGTAAAAGAGGAATTGCAAGAATTTTGCAGATTTAATGGTGTGATATATTTCTAGGTCATTTTAAATCTTTGGATTCTTGTTGCATTATTACTTTTTTTTCTTCCAGGATCCTTGTGTTTGGAAGTACCTTTGGCCTTTTTTTATGAATTTGTATGTAAATAAATGTGATTTTGTAATTTTTTTTATTTTTTGCGAGGGCAGAAAAGTTGGAGAAAAACTGGGATTAGGGGCTGTAAACCAAATCCAACTGAGCCAAGTAAATACAAATTAGGTGTTTTTTTTTAAAAAAATTTTTGTCAAGGAATGGTGAAAGTGTAGGGCTCTACAACAATAACCCATTAAATCCCCAATAATTGGGGTATAGAAATGATGGATATGAGACAAATATAACATTTGGCAATAAATACACCAAGTGTTTGCATGTGCGGAATTTACCCCCATTCCGCATTGGAGCCGTGTCGGAACATACGGGAAAAGCAAACATCACAAGAGAAGAAGAGAGAAACATGGCTTCCTCTTGTTCGATCTTTTAAAAATAAGTTGCCGCTCAGAAGATTCGGAGGACACATGATTTGATCTCAATGAACCGGTTAAGGAGTAAAATAACCCTGCTAGGCAAGTTGACTAGCAGGTCAGAAGGTCTATCCTTGCTTCCCCAACGAAAATGATCCCTCCTGGAAATCTACAAATTAGAACTACTACGTCATGTGCTATCTCTGGGGATTATCGTTTGAGTAGGCCTCTAAAATGATCCCTCCTGGAAATCTAACAACCCGAGACCTCAGGGTTGTCAATTTGATCTATTTGGATCTAAAATGTTGGTTCTTAACCCAAACTCACTAAATAGGGATACAAGTTGGCTTTTATTGTATTTAATATGAGTACTTTTTAATTAGAGTTCAGACTCAATTATGTTGGGTCTCAATTCTTATATAAAAATTATAAATCCTAATTGGATATTTGAATTCTTGGGTCTACACAATTATACTTTACACTTACTATTCTTGGATCTTATATTTATCTGGATTCATATAAGTCGGGTCTAATAAGTATGAGTCTGAATATAGAAAAGTATGTATAAACTTAAGTTAGGTCTAATAAGTATGAGTCTGAATATGAGTCTTTGAGTCACATTGACGGGGTTTGCATTAGATTGCCACTGATTTAGCATAAAGCCCAAAACATGGCATTGAAAAATTTTGGGAGAACATTTTTGTCCGGAAAGAAACCCTAACCAACCCGTGACTTGGGGACGGAATTGCAACTTCCTCCCCATATTCCTGCCTTTTTGCATTGTCCAGTCTTTTCTCGAATTGCTTTTTTGACCCACACTTATTATTGAACGTAAATATCTGAACTCTTTGGTATTTTCGTTAATTTTTTTGACCAATTTCTAGAGACTTGTCCAAAACGTACATTATATTAAAAAAAAATGAATTTCAAATTCCATCTATAAATAACCTCACCACAATCAACAACATTCACAACTCTTAAATATAAAATTTCCTTACCCCTCTACCAAATTTCCAAATTTCTTCCCCTCCTAAAAAATATTTGTTCAAAATGACAAACTTTCCAGTATTTGTTCAAAAAGAAATGGTTACAAAATTCAGGGATGTTGATTTTACCAATGAGTGGCTTCAGATTATGAACACGCGTTGATAGAAATTCTATTTGATTTTAATACAAAAGGTTACAACGATTAAAAAAGTTGGGCCGATTTGTTTAACGAAATTGTGTACGCCATGAACTCCGTGACCGGCAGTTTTTTCACAGCAGAGATGATCGATGCAGGGATGGCGAAACTGCGAAGGCGGTTTTGAGATTTAGATGGACTTTTGCACCAACGATGGTTCACATGCGACGGTAGAACCAACGATGTTGATATGGGTGGTGTTGAAGCACAGTGGGAGGAATATGTTGCGGTAAGTTACTAGTCATTTCAGCAAACATTTAAAATATAATTATTGATACCTTACATTTCGTGGTATTTTAACTCTGCATTAGACTCATCCAAAGACTAAGCGGTACAGGAGGAAAGGCGAATTCTGGTATAACCTACTTTGTTATATTTTTGGGTATGAAGGAAGAGCAACTGTGGATGGAGCCGGGTATCTTTCAAAATTCCATGAAGAGGTTACTCTTGAGGCTCCCCCTGACTACCCGGTGTCGGAAGCATTGTCTAGCAGCACTTCTGTTTAGGAACGAATTGCGCCCAATTTTCAAAAGAATTAGGATTTTTATGTAACTTGGGTGTAATGTTTTTTTCCAATGTAACGTTGTTTATATCAATTGAATTGGGTGTTAATTATTTCGTGCCAAATTAACATTTGTATGATGTTTGATAGTGCAAAAATGTTGAAATTTATTTTTAAAAAAATGACAACACAAAAAAAAAAATGGACATGAGGGGAAAAATCTCTGCCCCTTGGAAACGGAAGTGGAACTTCCGTCCTCGCCTTGGGAACGGATGTCCAGGGGACAGAGATTTTTCCCCTTAAGACATTTCTGGCTTGATTTTGAGGGATAGAAAATCCTATCCATTCACCACCGAAACTGTCTATATATTCCAACTACCTTTCCTCCACATTTCTCCCTACAACCAACATCCTACCATCTTTTGATTCCCACCAAACCCATCCTACCTCAAGTTCCTATATTTTGTGTACAAAAATAATGGCTCTTGAATGTCCGATGAGATTGTATCTATATTTCGACCACAATGTAGTGTACGAAAATGGTGGTTTCCCCGATTTCAAGAGCCAAGCGAAAAAAACATGGAAGTTATACAAAACTTACATTCCGACAACTTTGCCACAGAATTTGTCGGCGCAAAGGAGTCGATTTTTCGAGTGTCACTGTTAGGCTGATAATGATTCTTCCATTCTTCATGCCGACGTATAACATGGTCATGTACGATATTGTTCATCTTAACGACGATGAAGATCTACATTATTTGTGGGGGATCCAAACGGATTTCAAACTAAAAGGGATTCATGTTGGTGCTTTGTTGGAACCTCTAGAGAGACATGTTGATAGTTTTGTAATCCCGACAACAGAATTTGCCCCACAATCACAATATGTTTCGGAATCCTATTTTTTTGAGTCTAATCTCATTCCAACCATGCCCCCACCTTCTAGTTACGAACCTATTATAGATAATTCGGTAATGGATTCCTTCGGTTGCATGACATCTAACATGTCAGAGGCGCTTAACAGCGTTTTGAAACAGTCTAGGGCGCTGTCTTTGAAAGCTCTTGTTGAGAACACACACTGGGAAGACGCGAATAGTTGTCAAACACCTTTCCCTAAGAGGATATGGGATCAGTACTTCGCGTACGAACAAAAAGCAACGAATTTGACTGTGCAACGACACCACATAGACCAGGGTATCTATATGGTCACATCCCGACATAAAGGACCTGGCGAAGGTGGAAAAATATACACGGTCAACCTATCAGCTCGTGCGTGTAACTGTGATAAGTGGTCTACTTATTCAACTTCATGCTTCCATGTCATTGTTGAGTCCAAATCGATCATGGAGGATGCTTCTAAGTATATACACCTTGTCTATTGTCTCGATCATTATAGGAATACGTACAAGTCCATTTTATATCATGTACTTGATCCCGTTCATTAGAGACCTCCTCCTTTTGATATGACACACCACCCTCCTTACATAAAAGGTACGCAGGTGTGTCGACCTCAAAGGCGGAGATTTCAAATGCCTATGGACACGGAGAACAGGGGTATTCAAAGAGCTAAGAAGTGCGGCCACTGTAAACTGGTCGGCCACAACCGGAAGACTTGCCCCATGTTAGCATCTCTTGCCCAACCACCCCCTCCACAATGAATGTATTTAAATTTTACAATTTTGTAATAGTTTAGAATGTATATATTATAAATTTTGTAATAATTATTTTTAATGAATTTTTTTTTCCATTCAATATCAAAAAAATTGCAAACATTACAATGACTTAATGTTAAAGTTGACGTAATAAATTGGCAAAATCATCATTCCGGCCCTATAATCAAGGATATCATTAGGGGTTGGATTAATTTGTACATGGTCCTCGGGGTGTAATAATTGCGCATGCGTAGTACTTCAGGGATTCCAAGCCGCATTCTAACACGTCATTGCATGTACTTTCTACATATCCACTACACACGAAAACCACACGGGAAACAACATTACAACCAATACCTATTAGTGGAACGAATTTATTCCATAAAATTTAATAATAGAAAACATACCGGTTTAGAAAGTGCCGAATTGGTTTTGTTAGTCTATTAAAAAAAATGGCACATTACCAAATCAAAATATTACCATTTTTCTATCGATTTGATATCCGACGGAAATTCTAAATTGGTGTCTGAAATACTCTTCCAATGCGGGATCCATTTCATTATTCATCATCAAATTATATTATGGGAGAAAGGTGTTTATGGAAATAAATTAGTAGAAGCGTTTGAATGAGTTGCAGGGTATGTTGCAGTGAGAAAATGAGGTGAAGTTGTTGGTAATTTTGGTGGAGAATGGTTAGGATTTATAAGCCACAAATAATTGCCCAAAAACGACTTACGGTGGATAAAAGTCTCGGCCACTTGGGGACGGAAGTTGGATTTTCGTCCCCAGTATGGGTCAAAAAAGTAATTCAAGAAAAAACTGGACACTGCAAAAAGGCAGGAATATGGGGACGGGACGAACCCAAGTCACGTGTTGGTTAGGGTTTCTTTTTCTTTTTATGATGTGTTAGGTTTATTGCTTATGTTGCTTACTTGGGCACATATAGGGATTTATTTAATGTTAGAATTATTACATGTGTTTATGTTATGGGTAGTAACTTCCTCATTAGTATAGGACTCCTATATTATATTTATCTGGATTCAGATGAGTCATGTCTAATAAGTATGAGTCTGAATATTGAAAAGTATGCATAAACTTAAGTTAGGTATAATAAGCATGAGTCTGAATCTGAGTCTTTGAGTCACATTGACAGACCTACCCATAATCCCTTATCTTACGTCGCAATTATAATTAGTTGGCCCTGCCCATATCAGTTTCTCCTTTTTCTTTGGTTTTGTAGAACCGTTTCAATATTCATTTAAATAGTAAATTGAATTCAGATTTCCCACGACTCCACCATTCCGCATCAAGTGTTTTTAGTTTCCTCTTCTTCCTCCTTATTGATCCCAAAACTAGCTTCGATTATAAGAATCTGTGATGCTCATTTTTTCTTTCTAATGTGTTAGGAAAAATCTGCGATGTTCTGTTTCTTTTTATGATGTGTTAGGTTTATTGCTTATGTTGCTTACTTGTGCACATATAGGGATTTATTTAATGTTAGAATTATTACATGTGTTTATGTTATGGGTAATAACTTCCTCATTAGTATAGGACTCCTATATTATATTTATCTGGATTCAGATGAGTCAGGTCTAATAAGTATGAGTCTGAACATTGAAAGTATGCATAAACTTAAGTTAGGTATAATAAGTACGAGTCTGAATCTGAGTCTTTGAGTCACATTGACAGACCTACCCATAATCCCTATCTTACGTCGCAATTATAATTAGTTGGCCCTGCCCATATCAGTTTCTCCTTGTTCTTTGGTTTTGTAGAACCGTTTCAATATTCATTTAAATAGTAAATTGAATTCAGATTTCCCACGACTCCACCATTCCGCTTCAAGTGTTTTCAGTTTCCTCTTCTTCCTCCTAAAGGAGAAATCCCCAAATTACTCAGTCTGAGTTAGAATCGAAGTGTTTTTGTAGCACCTATGGTAGCAACTTAGACTACCGCAAGCGCTATTGTTTCTCAGAGCAAACTTGATTCCGAACGGTAATTTCTATTATTTCTCATGTCTAAATAGTTTAGATAGCATGTTTTTAGATGTATTGGAGATTCTATTTGTTGATTTCGATTTGTTTGTTGAGGTTCTTTAATCAAATCGCTTCTGTATTTGAGTTTTGCATCACTCTTGAAGAAGGATTTTTTTTTGTTAGGTTGTCTTATTGATCCCAAAACTAGCTTCAATTATAAGAATCTGTGATGCTCATTTTTTCTTTCTAATGTATTAGGAAAAATCTGCGATGTTCTGTTTCTTTTTAGGGTAAAAAGCGCCCATGCCCCTTAAACTATTTCGTTTTTTGGTTTTTGACCTTCAACTAAAAAGGGTCAAATTTTACCCCCTAAACTATTTCGGATTTTGATTTTTGACTTTCATCCATATTCTCCATTACATCATAACGAAAGTCCAAAAAACGGGGGCATTTTTGGGCAATCTGTATAAGATCCTAAAATTTTTGTTTTTATAAAAAAAAAACTTATTATTCTGACGAGAGAGAAGAAGTCGCCGGTGAGATCAGTGACAGAAGAAGCCGGAAGCCGGGTACCACTCCTCTTCTCCAACCACCAACTATAAATTTCAACCTCTGAAAAAAATCTTAAAATGCCCTATTTTCCCTTAAATTTAATTCTATTTATTATGAATGGTATGATTTTCCCAAAATACCCCCATTTTTTGGACTTCCGTTATGATGTAATTGAGAATATGGATGGAAGATTAAAAACCAAAATCCGAAATAGTTTAGGGGGTAAAACTTGACCGTTTTTAGTTGAGGGTCAAAAACCAAAAAACAGAATAGTTTAGGGGGCGTCAGCGCTTTTTACCCTTCTTTTTATGATGTGTTAGGTTTATTTCTTATGTTGCTTACTTGTGCACATATTGGGATTTATTTAATGTTGGAATCATTACATGTGTTTAAAATATTTTTTGAGATCCTTTGTATATTTTTTTTATTGTAATTTGATTAAAATTCTAGTAACTTCCTTATTAGTGTTAGACATGTTATGTGTAGTAACTTCCTCATTAGTATAGGACTCCTATATTATGTACACATGTAATTGTTTCAAACAAATCAATTCAATACAATATATTTTTTCTAAAATCTTTTATTTAAGGACTTCTGAGGTGCGACTCTCTCGCTCTACCTCAAGTTGTTTTGAAAAAATGAATTTAATTACATTTTGTTCCGCTTTTTAAAATAATTTCATAATTGTGCTTTTATGCCTTCAATTAAAAGCGTGTAATGAAGTCGCAATCTGTTTCAATTGAAAGTCTAATTTGTGTTTTTTACTTATTTTAAATATTCGTTTTTGTTAAAATGTATTGTTGCTATTTCATTTCTCTCAGTAAAAAGTTAGAGATAAAAGAGGTCAAAACAGCATTTTACATGGTCATGACGAGGATGGATCACTCCATCCAAGGAATTCAACATCATTTTACTAAAACAACGCTTAAAGAGTGTGATATTGTAGTTGCTGAATATTGCTTAAAGAGTGTGATACTGTAGTTGCTGAATATGTTTTGAGGGATGTGAATCAGAAGAGGAATGAAACCAAGATACTCCTTGAGTCTGTTCATTTACACGTTCCTTTCCTCACTACGGCTGAAAGTTTCGTTTCCATTTACATGAAATGGAGCCATCAACTTGAGCTTTGGCTAGAGTTAATGATGAATTTAATGAACGGAACCAGGATATGAGTGAAAGGGAGTTGGAATGATTCAGTTTGCTTATCAATGCTATAAAAAATGAGAAAGAAGATTTGTGTTTGCAGCTCACCGGGATGAGGATTCAATTTTTCGGAGGTGATTGTTTTGTCTGTTGTTTTAGTTGTATTGAGTTCACTTGTTTACACAGTTGGTCTGGATGGATGTAGAACTGCAGCTGAAATCTACTTTTGAGGTAGATGCAAAAGATATAGAGTGGGAGAAGTATATTTTTCTTGAAGAAGGCGCTGATGAGGATGCTGCTGATCGGTTGCAGTGGATGGATCAAAAGCGGCGGTTGAAGAGAAGCATAAGTTGTCCTTGTCTTTTGTTGAATCAGGTAATTGACCAGCTTTATTATACAAAATTTGCTCCAAGATGTTTGTCTACATGTTTTGATGAAGAAATTTGTTAAGACCCACCAAAACTGCCATATGACAACCTTATTGATGTCCATACAAGTGCCTCTTGCTCTGGTAAGTCAAACCATTTGTTAAGATATGAATTAGAGTGCTTATGTCTTCTTGTCATAGGGTATTCCTTTTCCAGCCTTTAAACTTTGCCACCTTTTCCACAATTTTTTTGAAAGCTTGACTTTTGGATAGCCCTTTACAGAAGTACTTTTTTTTATGATCACATTCATACAACCAGCTCTCACTTACCAGAGCCAGAGGCACTTGCATGGACATCAATGGGGTCGTCATAGGGCAGTTTTGGTGGTCTTAACAAATTGAGTCTTATATAACAAATTTCTTCATCAAAACATATAGATAAACATTTTGGTGCAAATTTTGTATGATAAAGTTTGTCAATTACCTGATTCAGCAAAAGATAATGACAACTTATGCTTCTCTTCAATCTCCTTTTTTTATCCATCCACTGCAACCGATCAGGAGCATCCTCATCAGCACCTTATTCAAGAGAAATATACTTGTCTCACTTTATATTTTATGCATATACCTCAGATGTAGATTCCAACTGTTGCAGTTATGCATTTATCCAGACCGTGTTAACAAGTGAACTCAATACAATTAAAAAAACAACAACAAAAAATGACCTCCGAAAAATTGAATCCTCAAACCGGTGAGTTGCAAACACATATCTTCTTTCTCATTTTTTATAGCATCGATAAGCAAATTGAACCCTTCCAACTCATTGTCACTCATATCCTGGTTCCATTCATTAAATTCATGATTGATTCTAGCCAATGCTTCAACATGATGGCTCCATTTCAAGTAAATGGAGGCGAAACTTTCAGCAGCAATGAGGAAAGAAACATGTAAATGAACAGTACTCAAGCAGTATCTTGGTTTCCCTAGTTGCTTGGTTTACATTATGGTTGGAGTGAACTGAGGATTTTATGAGATTTAACTTTCTGTCCTGACCAAGTGTAATATTTCCTCGGACAATTTAGAACAGTGAAGAGGAATGAGGTGCAGCAAGTGGAACGTAAAGGGCGATATAAACTGAAGTCAATATTTTACAGAAGTGTTATATAACATTTGAAAACAAGTCTGGTTAGCATTGAAAAAAAAACACTTAATACTGGGTTACAAGTGAAATGAGTGAGAAAATTTCTTAGCGACTCCATTGGAACTCTTAGGAAAAATTAGCATACGGTCCTCATTAGCTTGTGTAAGGATTTTATTTCATAACAGAATCAACCGAGTAAGATGATATACATACTTTAAATTGTGAAAATCTTCAGAAGTCAATTATGACAAATCTTTATTACTTTGTTTGACCGAATCCCAGGTGAAAAACACGGACCTCCCTGTTATCCCCTTTTTTCTCCCCTGATCCCTTTTAGCTTTGTGATAACACTAACTTTTGCGTCTTGCTTTTTTCTTTACTGATTACTTGTGCTTTCATATATCAAGCTCTTATTGATTTTTTTATGCTCAATTCTTCTCTGTCTTAAAGAATTAGAGCTACGGAGCTGAGAATCATAGTTGGATAATCTGGATGTTAATAGGTGTAAACCAATGGAGTTGAGCTAACTTTTAGTATTGAATCAGCTATAAAGAATTGTGAAACCATAGCTAGTAATTACAATCAATATTTTGTTTACTTCAGTCTGCAATGCCGTTTTGGCTTTGAAAAGTTCAAAGAGTATAAGAATGAAGTAGAAAAGAAGCTTGGCAAAAGTATTAACATGTTTCGATCCGATCGAGGTAGGGAATACTTAAGTCAAGAATCGTGACTATCTAAAGAGTTGTGGAATTGTTTCACAACTATCTCCACCGGTTACTCCTCAATGGAATAGTGTATCCGAAAGGAGAAATCGAACACTATTAGATATGGTTCGATCGATGATGAGTCACGCGAGACTTCCAAACTTCTTTTGGGGACATGCTTTAGAAGCATCAACTTTAACACTAAATAGAGTTCCATCTAAATCTGTTGAAACAACACCATATCATATACGTACTGGGAAGCGTCCTAGTATATCTTTCTTAAAGATTTGGGGTTGTGAAACGTCCAGTTTTGGACAAGCTCAGCCCAAAGTCGATCAAGTGCACAATTGTTGGGTATCCTAAGGAAACTAAAGGATACTACTTCTACATTCCTAACGAGAACAAAATGCGTTGCTCAAAAATGAGTTTTTCTGGAGAAACAGTTTCTTTCTGTGAAAACAAGTGAGAGCAACGTGGAACTTAATGAAGTTCCGAAACTTGGTGAAGTTACAGGCACAAGTGCTCAGGTGGAATTGGAACAAGCTACACAAAGGGTTGTGAAGCCAGTTCCAAAAACACAAGAATTGTTGAGATAAGGATTTCTCATAACAGAACATGGTGATATTATGTTAATGGATTCTGATGAATCTACAACCTACAAACAAGCAATTACTAGTCCATATTCTGAGGAATGGCTTGAGGCCGTGAGATCCGAAATGGATTCAATGTACACTAACCCATTATGGACTTTGGTAGATGCGCCTGAGGAGTAACCTCAATAGGGTGCAAGTGGGTTTTCAAATTGAAAACTAACATGGAAGGTAACATTTAAACGTACAAGAGGCGACTTGTCACGAAAGACTTTAAACAGATTCATGGTATTGGCTATGATGAAACATTTCCCCATATAGTTATGTTCAAATCCATTCGTATCTTGCTTGCTATATATGTAGATTTTTGTTGTAAAATTAGCAGGGCCGTCTGACAAATAATAGGGGCCCTGTGCTAAATATAAAATGAGGCCCCTTTTAATAACAATAAAAACAAAGTAATCATATAAAATATAAAAATCAGTTATATAGACTATTCATTGAAAGTTTTGTTAGCGAAAGTAAAACAATTCATTTGAAAATTGAAATTCTCCTGCCAAAATTTTTTTGTGTCTTTTGCAAAATTTTTTTTTGACTGTTTGTATCCTTTTGCAAAAAAAAAAATTTTTTTTATTTTTTTTTTAAAAGTGGGGCCCTGTGCAATAAACCTATTTGCACTATGCTAAAGCCGGCCTTAGAGGCATAATACTATCTTAATTTGATATACTCTTAACGGTGAATATATTTTGAAGTTTTTTATGGCGTAACAAATTCTTCGGATCAAGAAAAAGAACAATCTAACTATATATTAATATATATTAGAAAATGTGTTTTCAGTTTAAACCTATTAGAAGCTCTCAAAAACTTTAATCTCATATTTTTGAATTGTTAGCTCTTTAATTAGTCATCAGAAGTTTGATTGGTTGAGGAGGACTTCATCCGTTATATGAATCCTAAAATTCAAAGATTATGTCAAACTTTGAATTTGCTCAAATTAATCCATTTAGATGCGGATAATCATGGGAATCGGGTAGCCCAAGTGGTGGCGGAGGTCCCGTGTTCGATTCCTATATCTCCCCATAATGGGGCAAATAATTTCTCCTCCTTATGAGGCTTATCTTCTCTCCCCAGGCATGGGGCATGCTTCAATCTTCCCTATCTAAGGTACTCTGCGCTCTTCCCCTTCGGGCGCTCAAAAAAAAAAAAAAGATGCGGATAATCTTTGCAGTTTTTATCTTTTGCAATCCTATTAAAACTAAAATTAATTAATTCTCCTTTAGTGGAAGACAAAGATAATATTGTCTAATATTTTTTTATTTGTATTTTTGTTTTTGGCTATATATTTAAAAGTGAATATCAGTTTCCTAATTTTGTAAAAAAATAATGAAGTACACATTTATTTAAAGTGAAAGCAAAGTGAGGAAAAGTGCAAGGAGACAAGATCGAAGTTTCAAATTATTTATAATTCTGATGGTGAAGGATGCAATTAAGGAACTATTTTTCCCCGTTTCTTTAAATTGCTCACTTAAAGCTATTAGAATTTCATTACAAAATTTTGTTATTATTCCCTTCCTTTTGAAGAAAATGTACACTTGCCTATAAAAATGGATAGAAAATTAGACATTTAATTCGGAACAAAATGAGTCTTTAATTAGAAATTAAACTTTTTTACTTTGTAAGCTCGACCTATAGTTTTATTTTTTAATATTTAAATAATATTCTCCGTGCATAGAGCGGGTTATTAGACTAGTATATATATATATATATATATATATATATATATATATATATATATATATATATTACAGAGCATTTTATAGATACGTATATTTGTATCTATATATTTCTTCAATACTATTTTCTTAGATTTTCACATTTTTTAATTAATTTACTAATTTTTTTTGGTTGAAAATATTTTGGTTAATTAAATTAATTGAAAATTAACTTATCTTAATAAAAATTAAATATCAGCTTTTATTGATGCAAAAAAGTAAAACTATTTTATTTAAATTGGGAGAGGGGGATTCGATCCCCGACCTGCAAGTCGGATGCTACGCCACATTGCCAACTACTGTAGCAGTTATTTGACAACTACGTTCTTTAATTCTTTTAATGGAATGCTAATTTAAATTTTATTTTGGTTGTAAACTCTTAATTGGCTTATAATAGTATCCCACGTTGAAAAGTTACATTGTTTTTTGAGTTTGACAATACTATAAAAGATGGTACTTTGACATGTTTTGAGTTACAAAATTGGGCTGACATTTTAGCCCATCAAATTAAGGAAGCCCGCTTATTTGCTTCTATATATATATATATATATATATATATATATATATATATATATATATATATATATATATATATATATATATATAGTTAAAGTTTTAACAAATAACGGGAAATTCAGACGATCGGGTCCTCTGAATTCCGATTGAGCTTATAATCAAGTTCGATTTAGCTCATACTTATGCAATGTTCATTTTTTTTATTCTAATGGAGAATATTTATTTTCATAATATATTTTTAAAAATAAATAAATATGGATATTTAAAAAAAATCAATTCGCTTCGTTTATACTGCAAAAATCAAGTGAATATTTTTCTAAACTCTCTAAAAACTAAAGTATTAATTTGTAGAAATTTTAATTTATAATAAAAGTTAAAAAAATATTAATCTAAAGTCAAATAAGAGAATTAACAACAATAAAAACTCCCACATAAAAAAAATAATAATTATTTTTAAAATTTGACAAAGAGAAAATCGCTCTATATGTACATCAACATTTTCTTCTTTTCTCTAAATAGCACAAACTTTAAATTAAGCCCAAAAAGTACAAGAACTTTTTACGGGCTCTCTCTGTTTGTCAAAATAAGGAATCAGGCCAAAAATTTGAATAAAATTGCCATGTGCGAGGCACATGTCTCCGACAAGAGGGGCATAATAGTCAGTTTACAAATTAAAACGGTACCCATTCTAACAAATTGACCCGACCCATATGTTTTACATACAAAATAACAATTGGAAAATTCCCTTCCCACCATCCTATCCTTAATCACTTTTCATCTCCCTCCAAGCGATAAACCCTAACCCCAAAAAAAACCCTTCATTTTGCGAGAGTAATCTGGTTTCGTGGATTGTGAAAGAACATCGAATCCCTTCAGAAATGCATATCAGGCTACCTGAAAAGCATAAACTCAGCTATGGTAAGTATGCTTTTAGTGTTTTGTAAAGGAATAATAGAGATTATTTTGTCATGTACCTGAAAATAGTGCTTTTTTTACTGGATATTTGTTTAATCGATGTCAACAAAGTTGTTTATATGAAGTTTTAATAGTTTTTTGTTTGTCAGTTTGCATGACTTTTGGTGTTCCTGTATTTTTCTTCGTGTCTGTGGGTCTTTTGGTGGTCCCAAATGAACAAATAATGCGATTGTTTATGTGTTCCAGTTATGGTGGTCCCAAAATATGTTTTACTTTTCAAAAGAAACTATGTTTGCCTGCTGGGGTAGGGTTATGTCTAAAAAGTGCAGTGGTCCCTTCTTTAATATTATACTTTTAGGGTGCACTTTTTTTGGGTTAGTGTCTTTTGTAAAAAAAAATTCAGTCTTTGTCTGGGGGCTTTGTCATTGGCTAATACTATTATCTTGTTTTGTTTTTTTTTGTGTTTTTCAGTTAGGCAGTCAGAATTCTTTACACTAAAGGTTTTTCATGGTGGTTCATTTAGGCTAAATGAGAAAGGTGAAAAGGAATATGAGGGTGGGTCAGTAGACTATTTTGACTACTGTCATCCCAACAAGATGACTTATGAATCCATTAGGTATGTGTGTGACAAATTAGGTCATAAGAATGGGGTTGAGCTTGACATGAGCAACCCTAGCTTCAAGCTAGGAATGATTTTCAGTAGCAAAGATGAACTTAAGGAAGCTGTTAGAAATCATCAGGTAGTAAAGGGGAAGTTTATTAGGATTAGAAGATCAAACAACCTTTTTTTCCATGCAACCTGTTCTGGAAAGAAAAGAAGATGTAGGTGGGAGTTGTATGCTGCTAGGGTGACTGGTAGCATGGATTGGCAGATTAAGAAGATGTCCAAGTGTCATAGATGTGCTAGATCAACTAAGAAGAATCTGATTGGACATTCTTATCTTGCAAAAAAGTATGTGGATGAATTTAGGAACAACAAGGGGGTTAAAGTTTCAGATTTCATCAAAAAGGTTCAGAAAGAAATGAGGTACAACATATCACATCACACAGTGTATAGGACAAGAAAAGCTGGCTATGAGATTGATTGAGGGTAAGTATGCTGAGCAATATGCTAAGCTTTGGGACTATGTTGCAGAATTAAGAGCTTCAGATCCTAATAATTCAGTGGGGTTGTTGACTGAGAGTGATAGTGGTTGTATGAATGAGAGGTTGTTAAGGTTCTACTTGTGTTTAGGGGCTGTAAAAGAGGGATTTTTTAATGGCTGCAGGAAGGTATTGGGAGTTGATGGAACCCATTTAAGAGGAACCCAGATGCTGAAGAGGGATCAGATGTTGAGGAGAGCAGAAGCTGAAGAGGGATCAGATGTTGATGAGGGATCAGCTGATAAGAATGGCTCACTTGCTGAAGAGAATGGAGTTGGAAATGACAATCAATTGGCGGGAAATGAAGATGATGGGGCAGAAAATGAGTTTGAATTTGAATGGGTTGACAGTGAAGATGCAGTTGCAGCAGATGGCAATGGAACACAACCAATTTCTCAAGTTGTTCAAGTTGAGGCACTACCAGATGTGGCTGGACCAAGCAAAAGGCCAAGGACTTGCAAGGTTTGTCAGAAACCAGGGCACAATCAGAGGACATGCCCTAGTGAAAGGGGAATATGGATTAGGAACAACATCTTCTACTTTTAGGATCAGTAGTTGTCTTTTTGGCTAGTTTGGCTTTGAACTTGTTTTTTGACATGTAAACTTAGTTAGTTACATGTAACTTATGCACATGCACCCTTAATTTGCCTACAGAACAATCACTGGGCTTGACATTTCAATGTTTATTTTGGGTATCAACAATTAATATTTTGGCTATGTTATAAAATCAATGTTTGTTCACAAATCAATTCATACCATTACATAATGTCATAACTGCTAGCATAATATAACAAAACAGGCATATCCTTGGAAATTACAAACTCCGTACCAAATTACATGTCCATTGCAAAATGTAACTTCATAATCTAGTAAATAACATACCTAAAACATGAGGTAAATGTACATTACTACAACAGTCAAACAAGCTACAAAAAATTTGCATAATTTTTTGAAAATTCGAAGCGTGTACAACAGTGAATCAGCTTCATCTTGCTTATTCTTAACAAATTCATCAACACTTTAATCTCTTCTTCCAAAAGATGAACCTTCTTCACCGTTTCGGAGTTAATGACAGCATCAATCTCTAACACATCTAGTCTCTTTAATAGTCCATGAATTACTTGCTTCGATCGCTGGCATATTGGATCGTCTATCCATTCGAAAAATTTACAACCTCCATTCTACAAAATTGAAAGAATAAACAAATAAATCATTAACATTTGGTGTAGTTTATACATAATAACAAAATACACAACCAACATACACATATATACCATTGAATCTATGCAATTGGCAAATCTTTTTCCTGGATTATCATCTGTCCAAGACGTTCTAAGTGCCACAGGCTTACGATTTGGACATTGGCAGAAATTGGGTCTTGGAGGTCTTGAAAGATCTTGAACTTCTTGAAGTTGAAGAAGACATCTAATTAAGTTCTAATATGAACAGAAATTTGAACGAAATTCTACCGGAAAACGAAAATGATGAAAAAATTATTCAATTATTGGTGAAGAACAAGGGAGAGCAAGGCATGAATCTAGTGAATATGGAATGAGAAAGATGAAGATTAGGTTAAGAAGTAGGCTATCAATTTTAAGAAAGACCCAGCTGTTTTTTTTTACTATTATGCCCCTCTTGTCGGAGGCATGTGCCTCTCACATGGCAATTTTATTTAAATTTTTGGTCTGATTCCTTATTTTGACAAACAGAGAGAGCCCGTAAAATGTTCATGTACTTTTTGGGCTTAATTTAAAGTTTGTGCTATTTAGAGAAAAGAAGAAATAGTTGATGTACATATAGAGTGATTTTCTCATTTGACAAATGACAAGACTATAAAAGAAAATTAATGTGCATAAAATTTTTACTTCCTCCGATTCAAAATAGAAGTTTTTTTAAGAGTTATTTTTTGTTGCAAAATATAGGTCTTTTTACAAGAATAGTGCATTTATTGGCTAATTTACCCTTACATTATTTTCTCCATATATTCATATTTGTCAAAATGTATAGTTCTCATGCAACTCTTTATTAATTTATTTGTTCTTTTGGAGTATTAAGTAGGGGTACTGTAGTCATCTTGATTAGTATCTTAATTTGTGTGAAAACTCCTAAAAATACTTATATTTAGAATCGGAAGGAGTATCTATCTATATTTATATTACAGAGTATATTTTCAGTTTCAGCCAATCACATCCTTCTAAATCATACGTGTAATTTCCATGAATTTTTGTTCAATTAATTATTTTATAAAATTTTGATTGGTTGGTTAAATTTTACTTTGGTTGTAAATTCTTAATTTACTTATAAGAGTATCCCACATTGAAAAGTTACATTGTTTTTTGAGTTTGACAATACTATAAGAGAGTGTACTTTGACATGTTTTGAGTTACAAAATTACGTTGACATTTTTTCTTTCATTAAACATTACGTTTTCGTGCATAGCACGGGTATTTTTGCTAGTATATACATATAACAAAATAGCCTCACTTACCCCTTAAAAAAGTAGTCGCACATCTTCTTAAGGAAAATAAACAAAGACAACCCTAGAAATCTCTTATAATCTTCTCATATTCTCAAAGTGGAAGAGTTATTGATTCATGTCGAGCTTCTTTGCCCGAAAACCGTTCAAGCATTGAGTCACTTATGACATTAAGAAAAAACTCAAAGTATACTACTACTTGTCGTTTATTAATGATGATAATTAATTGTTAATCTACAAAATACTCTTTTTATGACAATACTATATTTTTATCTTTTCAGGTGGAAAAAACATGCCACAAAAATCAAATTGGTTATATAAGAAGACTTTTGACATTTATTAATAAGGATTATAATATTTGGTAGCTAGACTTTTGTTGGTTTACATTGGTTTAATTTTATATCTTGTTAAGCTTTTTTTACCGGAGTCTTTACATAGTATAATTAGTAGAATGATATAAACTTCTATTATATGTCAATTGTGCTAATAAAATCTCTTGATTTATTTTGTATAAGTTGGATATTAAACTCATATTATAAGTCATCATATTTTTTCAAAAAATATTTGTAAATGAGCTGAGTTGAGCTGCTCGTGAGCTACTGATGAGCTGAGCTTGAGCTGATAAAATTAGCTCACATCAAATATGAGCCAAGCTATGAGCTGAGCAAATTTAGTGTGAGCTGAACCTGAGATAGCCTTTGCTCAGCTCATTTCCACCCCTACCCATAGATAATAACCGTAATCTAAACCACCTATAAATATTGAAATTATATTTGGCGACAATTTTTAATCATACTATCTTTCATTTCATAATATAAGTCGTTAAGAACATGTAGCGAAAATTAACAAAGCAAAAAAATAGTGTACTTTGTTAGTCAAAATATCGATATTACACTCTTCAATAGAACTTGTTACTGCTAATTCTATTTAAGATAGTAATATTGATATTTTGGTTAAAAAATATTTTATTTTTTACTTACTTAATTTTCATTATATATCTTAAACGATTTATATTAAGGTATTGAGATAAAAATAACTAATAATTAATCAAGTTAACTGTACTGTAACCGGGGTTACTAAATTGACACACAAAAGTTTAGCTCAAAAAAAGAAAAATGAAAAAGACAAACAAACACTATAGAGAGATACCCCATTCCGGATTCTAAGGCTCCCGGCTCCTATGCGGGACATCTTTTTATTCCGCACGTGCGGGACAAAGCTACCAGGCGTCGGATGAGATTTTTTAACGGTTCAGATCTGAAGAGAGCATTTTTTTTTAATATTTTAACTCCAGCATCAACTTTTCTCTCTCCAGATCTGAGCCGTTCAAAATCTCATCCGATTGCTGGGATTGTTCCGCACGCTGTTCCGCATAGGATCCGGATTGGATTCTAAGCGTAACAATCTTTTTCATTACATACATAACGCATTAGGATATGTATTATAAGACTCAGAACATGTGTTTTGAAGCTTAAAAATACGATAAGTGTTCGTTTTAAATCAATCTTAACTGTTAAAATTTTAATCCAACGAACGAGAAAAATTTCGCACTGAAGCCACAGTCGAAATACCCTCCTCCCCTCAGAAAAAAAAGCCACAGAAAAACAGTTGAAAATTGAGATACCCAAGACAAGACGTGCGGAACAATCCCTTTTCCGCATAGGAGCCGGATTGGATTCTAAGCGTAGCAACCTTTTTCATTATATACATAACGCATTAGAATATGTGTTATAAGACTTGGAACATGTGTTTTGAAGTTTAAAAATACGATAAGTGTTCATTTTAAATCAATCTTAACTGTTAAAATTTTAATCCAACGAACAAAAAAAATTTCTCACTGAAAGCCACAGTCGAGATACCCTCCTCCCCTCAGAAAAAAAAAGCCACAGAAAAACAGTTGAAAATTGAGATACCCAAGACAAGAGTCCAACTGACATAGGCCCATTTGGATTCCCATAGAACCTCTCACTAATCGGGCTTTGCATGGGCCTGACCCATTTATTTCATATCAGTCATGACGTACTGCGACCCGAAAAAAGTTTGGGACATAAAGCATTTTTGTCCATAACTGAAGTGGGGACTTCCCGTCCCGGCTGACGTGGCACTTCCCCAGCACGCGCTCGCCACATCAGCGGAGGACGGAAGTCCCCACTCCGCTTCAGGCGAGAACGGAAGTGGGACTTCCGTCCTCAAGTCACCGAATGGCTTTTGCAAATGTGATGGGATGGAAAGGATGGAAGTGTTGTACTATACACGTTTTCTTTTTTTCTTTTTTCTTTTGGTTTCTTTTTTTTTATGTTAAATTTATATATATATATATATATATATATATATATATATATATATATATATTATTTTTCTACAACTGCAAGTCGAAAAAAACTCTGAATCCTTTAGACATAATTTGATGTAGTAATATGATTATTTTAAACACATTAATTGATTTTACTCCAATAGCACTACTACATATACAATAATTTTAATAATATATTAGATAATGTATTCTAGTATACACTAATATACACTAAAAATGAGATTGACATTTTAAAGAAAAAAAACAAAAAAATTGAGTCGTATCCACGGCTCCTTTCCCTTTTTAATTTTCTACTTTATTTCTTATATTATTTTATTAACTAACCCCTATTTAATTCCTTATTAAATTGATGTGATTTTCTATATATATTATCTATATTATACTAACTTTCCTAATCCAAATAAAATCCTAATTAATTCTAATACCAATCCCACATCTAATTAACTTATTCATCTACGTCATTTACAACTATACCCCGATTACGATACGCGAGTGAAACGCCCTCAACAAAAAGTTAATCAAATATATCACGTAATATGTGATTAAAAAATAAATTGTTCAAAATCACATATCGAGCAAACTAAATTCATAAAAATCACATATCGAGCACGTAATATGGGGACTAATAGGGTTTGTTAGGGTTTTAGGGTTATGAAAGGGTTTGTTAGGGTTATGAAAGGGTTTTAGGGTGGATAGGTCCCTAATAACCCTAAAACCCTTTCATAACCCTAACAAACCCTAATAACCCTAAAACCCTAACAAACTCTATTAGTCCCCATATTACGTGCTCGATCCACCCCATATTTTTCTGAGACACAGAGTCTAGCTTGTCACGGAACATTCTCCAAATTGTTTATTTATTTTATTATTTTTTTAGTATAGGGTGGAGAAATTACAAGAGGTGTCTACTAGTCTTGATGTCAAACTCGCAAGAGAGAGTATACTGTCATTAAAACATGTTCTCATTGACTCCAAATTAACTACTTAGGAGTATGAATTCTAACCCTGATAACCCTAACAACCCCTACTAACCCTAACAACCCCTAATAACCCTAAAACCCTTTCATAACCCTAACAAACCCTTTCATAACCCTAAAACCCTAACAAACCCTATTAGTCCCCATATTACGTGCTCGATATGTGATTTTTATGAATTTAGTTTGCTCGATATGTGATTTTGAACAATTTATTTTTTAATCACATATTACGTGATATATTTGATTAACTTTTTGTTGAGGGCGTTTCACTCGCGTATCGTAATCGGGGTATAGTTGTAAATGACGTAGATGAATAAGTTAATTAGATGTGGGATTGGTATTAGAATTAATTAGGATTTTATTTGGATTAGGAAAGTTAGTATAATATAGATAATATATATAGAAAATCACATCAATTTAATAAGGAATTAAATAGGGGTTAGTTAATAAAATAATATAAGAAATAAAGTAGAAAATTAAAAAGGAAAGGAGCCGTGGATACGACTCAATTTTTTGTTTTTTTCTTTAAAATGTCAATCTCATTTTAGTGTATATTAGTGTATACTAGAATACATTATCTAATATATTATTAAAATTATTGTATATGTAGTAGTGCTATTGGAGTAAAATCAATTAATGTGTTTAAAATAATCATATTACTACATCAAATTATGTCTAAAGGATTCAGAGTTTTTTCGACTCGCAGTTGTAGAAAAATAATATATATATTTATATAAATTTAACATAAAAAAAAAGAAACCAAAAGAAAAAGAAAACGTGTATAGTACAACACTTCCATCCTTTCCATCCCATCACATTTGCAAAAGCCAAAAAAAAAAATTCGGTGACTTGAGGGGATCTGGGAAGTCCCACGCTCCCAGATGTCATGCGAGCCCTGGGACGGAAGTGGGACTTCCGTTATGGACAAAAATGTTTGTCCCACTTTTTCGGGTGCCATGTCATGACTGATATGAAATAAATGGGTCAGGCCCAAGCAAAGCCCCCTCACTAATCAGCCACTCCTTGTTCTGCCTTTGTTTTGTTTTCAACCATTCTTCTTCTTCTTCTTCAGTTTTTTTTTTCTCCAAATCTCTTTTGATTTCTCTCAGTACAGACTGTAGTAAAATTATATTCACTAAAATATATGAGAAACAGATAACTTTACAAACTAGATCAAATCTTGTGAAATACACAATATCCTTAAACCGAATTCGCCTTCTTCCCTCTGGTTCTTAGGATTTTTGAAGGTGTTCGATTCCCAGGATAAGATGATCTGCAAGTAGAACCTTCACAAGCACTGGAAGCTCTACAAGCGAACTGCCGACGAGCTTGCGACTATCACCAAAAACTGTTTGTAAAAGTATTGTAGAGTTTTTGTGCGTCTGTGTGTGCAATGGAGAATGAAGGGAATATATAGTGAAGCTGGTTCACTCCAAGAGTTTGCTGAATTTACTAGCATTCATGAATCCAAATTGATTACGGAATTTACTAGTATTCATGAATCCAAACATTCATGAATCCAATTGATTGCTGAAATTACTAACATTCATGAATCAAGCTAACATTCAGTAATTGTGTGTTTGGGAAGCAAAAAATCATCTCGAATTCAAGCTAAGACCTCCCAAGGCCCCAAGGCCGGACTAATGTATTATATAATCTACCCGAACTAATGTTTTATATTAGTCTCGGTTGAACTCCGGTTGAACCTTGCGTGCACCCGCGGGGGCTCTGCCATACTCACACATTTACTCTAACTTCTTGGTTCCCTTCCTATTAAGTGAACAAGAAACACCAAATAAAACAATGTGAAATACCCACAAATTTTGCATTCACTAACCATATTTTCCAACACAGACAACCCATTTATCTTAGAGAGACACGAACACACAGATTTTTAGGGGGAAAAAAGAATCAAGAATCAAGAATTAAGAATCAGAAAAGACAACTTTTGCTAAAAAAATAAAGTAAATCAAAAGCATTTAAAATCATGCCATCAGGTTCCAAGAAGAGAAAAGCTGCCAAGAAAAAGAAGGGGGCAGGGGCACCACCCCACAACCATCACCATCCTCACTCTCCTGCTGATCATCTTCACTCTCATGCTGGTACGAACAATAATAATAATAATAATCTTTGTCTGCTCTGTAATTTTGTACCTTTTTTTCTTGTGGGATTTTGATTATTTTTAGATATGCCCATCTGGATCTGGGGTACTAAGTGGGTTTTGATCTGTGTCCCAATTTGGCTTTGTGGGTATGTCTTAAGTCTCTTGTTGTAAAGCAAAATTCTTTAGGTATTCTTGGACTTTTATATGTGTTTTGTGGGGTTGTTTTGGTGATGGGTTCTTTTAGTGGACATGTGTTTATCTGTCTCTTGCTTTTTGGTTAGATTTTGTTGGGACTTTCTTAACATTAATGCTTTTTTTTAATTAATCCCCACCTCCAACTCCGAGCCTTTTCCGGCGAGCTTCAGTCGCCCTCCATTGCATGATATTCTGGAATCACCTGTCAGTTAATTATCAAAACCTTATGGTCGAAATTTTGCAATCTCCTTCCAGTGGAAATGAATCAACTATCAAATGCATTTTCTTTGCTGGAACTGGGTGTGACAGATGATTGGGAGCAAACTACTGTTGCTGGAGATGGTGACTCTGGAAAACAAAATGAGAGAGGTAAAGGGAAGAAGAAACATGGTGGCTCAACCAGTCCAAAAAATGAGAATGGTGGTCAACAAATATCTGAAGTGGTTCCAGGAGAATACAAGTTGCCACTTGTATGGATTGACTTGGAAATGACTGGTCTTAATATTGAAGTTGATAGAATACTGGAGATTGCTTGTATAATCACAGATGGTAATTTGACAAAATCAATTGAGGGTCCTGATTTGGTCATTCATCAGACAAAGGAGTGTATGGATAAAATGGGATAATGGTGTCAAGAGCATCATGGAGAAAGTGGTTTGACGGAGAAGGTGCTGAGGAGTTCGATCACTGAACGTGAAGCTGAGCTGCAGGTTATAGAATTCGTGAAGAAAAACATAGGAACTTATACACCGCTCCTTGCAGGAAACTCAGTCTATGTTGATTTTCAATTTATAAAGAAGTATATGCCAGAGTTGGCTAGTCTTTTCTCGCACGTAGTTGTGGATATAAGCAGCGTCAAGGCATTATGTCTTCGTTGGTACCCAAGAGATAACAAGAAGGCTCCTCAAAAGGAAAACAAGCACCGGGCTAGGGACAATATCAAAGAGAGTATTGCAGAACTTAAATATTACAAGGAGAACATCTTTAAAGCACCAAAGCACAAGAAGTGAGGGGCTAAAAATTTGTTTTGCTTATCATTATGATATTTTTGCCAATGTAATGATGAGGCATCTTGATTGGATGATACAACTTGATGTCACTTGTCATTTTATTGGTATTTTGCAATTCCAGTAAACCCTGTTTGTAATAAAAAAAAATGCTTTTTTTAATTTTTTTACAAAGGATATAAAATCAATCAGTACATGCTATTATTAGTTTGATTGTTTGTACTGATGATTTTAAAAGGATTATAGATTTGATTTGGAATTGGGGCATAGAGTTTCTTTGTTTTCTTGGTTAGTTGGTTTTGTACTGAATTGTTGTTGTGAATGGATCAAATTATGGTAGGGGATGATGATCTGAAACACCGTGATGATGATGAGAAAGAAAGTGATGGTGAGGAGGTTAGTTCTCCGGCTTCCTCGCAAGAGCATCCTAATAACCATCATCATCAGTTCACCGATGGGGAGAAAGAAGAGGTGGAGGAAACAGAAGTTAGTTCTGATGTTCAAGCTGCAATTGAGGAGAACAAATCCTTTGGAGGAGCGAAAGAGGACAATGAAGCAATAGGGAGGGAGATTGAAGAGGAAAGGGTTGTTAAGATGGAGCCGGAAGTGAAACCTGCTTATGATGAACTGAACATTAAGGACACAGTAGTGGAGGATTTTGAGCCTCAGAAAGAAGCCACCAATGAGGTCTTGTTGCAGAGCATAGACGAGAAGAGTGTTGTTCAGATTGAATTAGAATCTGATCCAAAACCTACCAATGATGAATTAAACAGCAAGAATACAATTGTGGAGAATGTTGAGCCCACAGAGGAAGCCAGTGGTGGATCCATGGATCAGGGAAGTGTTGCTCATATTGAAGCTGGTTTGAAGACCATGAATGAACCGGAGACCAAGAACGTAACAGTTGATGGACCGGAGACAAAGAACATAACAGCTGAGAACTTGAAGGGATCCACTGATGGAGACTTGTTACAGACCCAACATGAAGAACCTCATGTAATTGATAAGACGACTGCTGGTAATGAGGAAATGAAGGAGAACGGGGTGATTATACAGGAGAGGAATGGTAAAGTGTCGCCTGCTTCTTTGGATTTGGGGCCAGATAACAGAGGGGATGAAGCTATTGGTAAGACAGATGAAATTGTGGCGACTTCAGATGCAAAAGTTTCTTCATCGCATGAACTTGGCGAAAAATTAATAGCTTCATATAATGTTCCTGCAATTGAAACTGCAGCTGCTGCTGATTCTACTCATCCTACAAATTACGCGGAGCCTCTGAAAAATCCTGAAGTTTCAAAATCCTCTGATTGTGAGGTGGTGATGTCTTTCTTTTCTTTTTTTGGTCTCTAAGTTGTGCATTTTTCTTCTTTGAAATATTGAAAGTGCATTTTTCTTGATAACTTCTAATTATCTATTTACTTTCTGGAAATGCACAGCCCTCGGTGCCTTCAGCTCCACGAGTTGTGCAAAGAACTTCATTGATGAGCTGCTGTGGACTGTTTGAGGTGTTTTCCAAATCTTGATAAATAATTCAGGTAAATCATGTACTCGTAATTTATTGCATGTCTAAATGTTGCAAGATTTGTTGGTTATCTAATCTTTGTCTTTCATATTTTATTATTGGCACTGTTACATAAAACTTCTAATTTTTTTTATGTATTCCATGTTTACGATTTCCCTCCTTTCCACTTCAGCTATAGAGAAAATTTTAACTTTTCTTTGAGATAAAGAAAAATACTTGTGTATGGTTTAGTACATCTAAAGTATCATGACAATGCATTTTATTAAGCTAAGGTGTCTCCTAAGTAGTATAGAACGTGTGCTAGCAGTATTGTTAACCGTTGGCACATTCATTTTTCTTTCTTTCTTATGGATGCACATTTTGCTGGCACAAACTAATTTTCACTCGCAAAAGAAGTCTTGGGATATGAATTTTTCTGGTCGTTTTGAAATGCGAATAGAGGAGAAATTAGAGGAACGTATGGAACCATACTACATTTGGCTGGTTTGACTTTAATGGTTGCCTGATATAATGATACAAGAAACCAAATTTTGAGTTAGTATTGAGGTTTTCTTTCATTGGTTTTCCGATGTCACGGGGGGAACGAAACACCTATTATAGTGAACCAAATTCTAATGATGTCACGGGGGGAACGAAACACCTATTATAGTGAACCAAATTCTAATGAGGTTGCACCTTGATCAACTTCTTATTTTTAACTGATTTTTCTTCATTTCTTGTCAAATTTTATCCTCTTTCTAGATCAATTGCTCTCTTCTAACTATATAATTATGTGTTGGGGTGCATGAAGATGATTTGGAGATGATTGGTTGATCATTATTTTCTTTTCCACAATCTCAGTGTCCTGGCCAAACTAGTACTCTTCTGGGAGTTCATGTTTCCTAAATTTGAACTTAGTTCATGCTATCCAGATGTCAAATTGCAAATTTAATGGTTCTCGAATAGTTGATAGGATTGAATCGATTGGTTTTCACATTTTTCTGGATTTTGCACATTTTTCAAGTTGCTTTTCCTCCAACTTTCAACTTGTTGGGCTCCTTTCCGATTTGAAGTGAAAAAGTTCTAATATATTTAGAAGTTACTAAAACATGAACAAGATCCTTTCCTAATACTTATACGGATAGGCTGATGTGTTTCTGAATTTGGTTAAATTCCATTGCTATATTTAGTTCTTTTTAAAATATTAAAAAGATAAACGCTACTCCCTCCGTTCATAGTTGATTACTTCTTCTTCTAAACCTACAAAGAGATTATATATTTAGCATAGCATAAAGCATGAAAGTGTCCTCTTTTGCTGAAGCAGGTAATGGACCTGATTTATCATACCAGAAGGATTACAGAATGCTGGGGCAATCGAGCACACGATTTTTATGAAGTCGATCTATTTTCATTCCTTTGAAGAACAACCTATAGAACAAAAAGATGGTGACTTGTGATATTGGTTATGTTCGTATTTTTTTTTTCTTAGGTCGGTTTATATTAGTTGATGCCCTTTTACTTAGGGGTGTCAATCGAGCTATGTGAGCTGAGCTTGGCATAGCTCACGCTCAGCTCACATAAAAATTGAAAAGCTCACGCTCACGCTCAGCCCGGAAAAGCTCATAAACCTCGAGCTCACGCTCAGCTCACATTTTAACACGAGCTCGAGCTTAGCTCACGAGCTTCCCAAGCTCATTTATATTAGCGAAGAAAACGAAAATACTGCATCAAAAATAGCATAATACAATGAGCCTTAAAATTAAATTTGGACAAGAATACACAAAAAGAAGCAAAAGAATACACAAAATTTGAGCCACACATTATAATTATAATGTATATAAGTTTTTTTTTAAATTAGTATTATTATTATATATATATATATATATATATATATATATATATATATATATATACATAATATTTTAATTATATTAATCTTATTCGGGTTTCGAGCTTTTTTTTCTGGTGAGCGGGGTCAAGCTCACGCTCAGCTCACATAAGAAGCGAGCTTGAATATTAGCTCACGCTCACATCACCTCGACTCACGCTCACATTTTTTCGAGCTATGTGAGCCGGGTTGAGCTGGGCCCGAACCCGTTGACACCCCTACTTTTACTTTTGTATCTGCTTGATCTTTTTTCCTTCTTGACATTTTATATATATATATATATATATATATATATATATATATATATATATATATATATATATATTTCTCCATAGAATTGTTTTGAGTGTTACATAGGTAAAAGAGGAATTGCAAGAATACCATTTGGAAATAAATACACTATGTGGCTGCTCCGAGAATACCAATGAAACATATGGATTAGAGACTAAACCTAACTTTTGACAATGAATGCACAAAGTGACTGTTCACTATAACAATAGTCCCACTATAACGTCATGTTTGCTAAGTAATCATACCTTCAAATCAAAGTTAAAAGGAATCAGAGAAGACAAACTTGAGAATCATTTTAATTTATATGCACATTGTCATATTTCTTTCATGCAGCATATAAAACATTTATGTGCACCAAAAGTGTAGCCTAAAGTAAAATAAAAGTGCAATATTTTCGTAACTGCAGTTTGCACAGAAGTTTCCGAATCCCTTGTTTCTCCAGAGATTGAATACTAAGATGGAAGCATCTATTTATTTGGAATTAACAATTTTTTTTTTTGACGCCCGTTGGGTAATGCCCCATGAGCGGGGAGATAGAACTGCCTTACCAGAGAAGGAGAGAGTAACCCTAGAAAAGTGAGTCAAATTAAAGCATGCTCCCATGCGCGGGGAGGGTATCGAACTCACGACCTCACTGTTGTGGGCAGACTCTTACCCCACTGGGCTAAAGGACCTTTGATGAATTAACAATTGAATAACATTTTTTTCTCAAAAGTTAGAAACCTTCTTCAACTTTTCCTAATTAGAACCAGAGATCAAGAATGTAACAGTTAGATGCATCTGAAGTCTATTATTTTCTTCTTCCTTAATCCATGTAAAAAGGCAAAAGCCTCATATTGTACAACACTGGGAGTCATTTTTATGATTCATTAAATAATCTAAGGCATTGCTAGTTAGTGCAACACTATTGTACATTGTTCAATAAATTTTTTTAATAAAGGTTTATATCGTATTTTACAAAAAAAACTCATTTTCTGAATCTCTAAAATAAAAAAATTCAAATAAAAATTCAATCTAAATACTAGCCTTTCTATAGTTTTTGGAGAAAATGTACACCCATCCTACAGGCTTACGAACCAGTTTCCTACGGCATGGGCTGGGTCGGTTAAAGGGCTGAGAATTATTTTCTTCCGCACGTGTTGATTAATTATTAGTCATTACTTAAGTTTTTAAAAAAAAAGATAGTTTAAGGAAAAAAGTAGATAAGCATTTTTTACCATTAAATAAAAAATTATAACTGAGATTCAACAATACGTTTTAAAAAAACAATTATAAAATTATTGAAAGAGTTGTAGAGAATGAAACAGAAAATTTGAACCGCTCCGGAACTTAGCTGGATCCTCATGGGGTGTGCTGGAAACCATATGTCATCGTCCATATTAAAAATGGAAAGTTGAGCTATGGGTATTGGCTACGAATTATAACTACTACTCATGTGCTATCTTCGGGATTATGATTTGAGTAGAGTAGTTTTATCTTGGTTACTGAATGAGTTTAAAACTTATATATAGACTAATGAGTGTAATATAAGTATGCTAAGAGTGTAATTTACAGGAAATAAAATTAATTTTTTTATCTTACATTTATTACATTTATTGGTTTTGATATAAGTTTAAAACTTACTACTAATTTAAGATTAAAACTTCTCGTTTGAGTAGGCCTCTAAAATGATCCCTCCTGGAAAGCTAACAGCCCAAGGCCTCACATAGTCCCTACACTAAGTAGCAATTTTAATTAGTTGGCCCGGCCCATATTAGTTTCCCCTTTTTCTTTGGTTTTGTAGAACCGTTTGAATATTCATTTAAATAGTAGATTGAATTCAAATTTCCCACAACTCCACCCTTCAGCGTCACGTTTTTTCAGTTTCCTCTTCTTCCTTAAGGAGAAATCCCCAAATTACTCAGTAGGAGTTAGAATCCAAGTGTTTTTGTAGCAGCTATGGAAGCTAATCAGACTATCGCAAGCGCTAGTGTTTCTCAGAGCAAACTTGATTCTGAGCGGTAATTTCTAGTATTTCTCATGTCTACATAGTTTAGAGTGCATGTTTCTAGAATTTCGATTTGATATTTTATTTGTTGATTTCGATTTGAGATTCTATTTGTTGATTTCGATTTGTTTGTTGAGGTTTTTTACTCAAATCGCTTCTGTATCTGAGTTTTGCATCACTCTCGAAGAATTTTTTTCGGTTCGATTGTCTTATTGATTTGAAAACTAGCTTCTATTATAAGAATATGCGAGTTTCTATTTCTTTTTTTCTGATGTGTTAGGTTTATTGGTGATATTGCTTCCTTGTGCACATATAGTGATTTATTTAAGGACGTCTGAGCTGCGACTCTCTTTCTATACTTCGAGCTGTTTCGAAAAATTGGATTTGATTACAGTTTGTTGCGCTTATTAAAATAATTCCGTAATTGTGCTTTTGTTCCTTCAATTAAAAGCGTGTAATTAAGTCGTAATCTGTTTCAATTGTAGGTCTAATTTGTGTTTTTATACTTCAAACATTCGTTTTTAATACAATTTACTGCTCTATTTCATTTCTCTTAGTGAGAAGTTTGACATGAAAGAGATAAAGTCAGCATTAGAAATGGTCTTGACTAGGATGAATCACTCTATCCAAGGAATTCGAGAAGTGTTGGCTAAAAGAACACTTGAAGAGTGTGCTATTGGAGTGGCTGAAGATTTTCTGAAGATTACGAATCAGATGAGGGATGAAACAAAAACACTGTTTGAGTCTGTTACTTTCCTCACTACAGCTGAAAATTTCGGCTCCATTTATTTGAAATTGAGCCATCAAGTCGAGGCACTGGCTAGAGTAAATGAGGAATCTAACGGACGGAACCAGGACAGGAGTGAAAGGGAGAAGGAAGGTTTCAGTTTGCTTATCGATGCTATAAAAAATGAGATAGAAAACTTGTCCATGCAGCTCTCCAGTTTGAGGATTCAATTTTTTGAAGGTGATTTTTTTTTTTTGCTGTTGTATTGATGAGTTCACTTGTTAACACAGTTGGTTTGAATGAATGCAGAACTGCAGCGGATGGAATCTACATTTGAAGTAGATGCAAAAGATATAGACTGGGAGAAATATATTTTTCTTGAAGAAGGTGCTGAGGAGGATGCTGCTGATCAGTTCCAGTGGATGGATCAAAAGCGGAGGTTGAAGAGAAGCATAAGCTGTCCTTGTCTTTTGCTGAATCAGGTAATTGACCAGCTTTATCTTACAAAATTTGCACCAAAATGTTTGTCGACGTGTTTTGATGAAGAAATTTGTTATATAAGACTCAATTTGTTATGGTTAATGACTTTTTTCCAACTGTCACCAAGTGGTCAATTTGTTATGCATACGTTTACTTCCAGACGTGTTGATTGATTATTAGTCACTGTTTTTTTAAAATAGCTATTTCAAAGGAAAAAAATTGCTAGTTTAAGGAAAAAGTATATAGGTAGTTTTTTTACCCTTAAATAAAAATATTATAGCTGAGATTCGGCAACACGTTCTGATAAAATAATTAGAATCTACAATTAAAATGTTGTTGGAAATGTTGCAGAGAGTACAACAGGAGATTCGAACCACTCACCAACTTAGCCAGATCCTAATGCGTGTTGGAAACCACTTGTTTTCGTTCATATTAAAATTAGAAAGTTAGTCTATGGGTGTGCCTACGAATTAGAACTACTAAGTCGTGGGTTATCTTTAAGGATTATGGTTTGACTACGCCTTTAAAATGATCCCTCCAAGGAAAGCTAACAGGGCCAAGGCCTTAGTCCTCACATAGTTCCTACACCAAGTCGCAATTTTAATTAGTTGGCCGGTCTTATATCTGTTTTTTCTGTTTTACTTTTGTTTCGATCATTTATAGTTAGTAAATTGAATTCAAATTTCCCACAACTCCACTATTCACCATTCGGCTTCACGTTTTTTCAGTTTCCTCTTCTCCCTTTAAGGAGAAATCCCCCAAATTACTAAGTCGGAGTTAGAATCGCAGGGTTTTTTCGTAGCAGCGATGGAAGCAACTCAGACTACGGCAAGCACTATTGTTTCTCAGATAAAACTTGATTCTGAACGGTAATTTCTAGTATTTCTCATCTCTAAATAGTTTAGATTGTTTGCTTTTATATGTATTTGAGATTCTATTGTTGTTTGTTGAGGTGTTTTTTTTAAAAAAAAAACTCAAATTGCTTATGTAACTGAGTTTTGCAGCACTCTGGAAGAAGGATTTTTTTTGTTCTGTTGTCTTATTGATCCCAAATCTAGCTTCGATTATAAGAATCTGTGATGTTCTGTTTTTTGTTTTCTAATGTGTTGGAAAAAATCTGTGATGTTCTGTTTCTTTTGTAAGATGTGTTAGGTTTATTGGTGATATTGCTTTCTTGTGCACATGTAGTGATTTATTTAAGGACTTCTGAGTTGCGACTCTCTTCACTACCTCAAATTGTTTTGAAAAATTCAATTTAATTACATTTTGTATCGCTTATTAGAATAATTTCATAATTGTGCTTTTATGCCTTCAATTAAAAGCGTGTAATGGAGCCGCAATCTGTTTCAATTGAAAGTCTAATTAGTGTTTTTTATATCTACTTTAAATATTTTCTTTTGTTAAAATGTACTTCATTTCTCTCAGTAAAAAGACTGAGATGAAAGAGGTCAAGGGAGGATTTGACATGGTCATGACGAGGATGGATCACTCCATCCAAGGAATTCAACATGCGTTGGCTAAAGCAACACTTAAAGAGCGTGATACTTTAGTTGCTGAAGATTTGTTGAAGGATATGAATCAGAAGAGGGATGAAACCAAGACACTTCTCGAGTCTGCTCATTCACATTATGCTTTCCTCACTACGGCTGAAAATTTCGGCTCCATTTATTTAAAATGGAGCCACCAAGTTGAGGCATTGGCTAGAGTAAATGAGGAATTTAACGGACGAAACCAGGACATGAGTGAAAGGGAGAAGGAAGGTTTCAGTTTGCTTATCGATGCTATAAAAATTGAGAGAGAAGATTTGTGTGTGCAGCTCACCGATTTGAGGATCCAATTTTTCGGAGGTGATTTTTTTTCCTGTTGTTTTTTGTAGTTGAATTGAGTTCACTTGTTAACACAGTTGGTCTGGATGAATGCAGAACTTCAGCAGCTGGAATCTACCTTTGAGGTAGATGCAAAAGATATAAAGTGGGAGAAGTATATTTCTTTTGAAGAAGGTGCTGATGAGGATGATGCTGATTGTTTGCAGTGGATGGATCAAAAGCAGAGGTTGAAGAGAACCAAAAGCTGTCCTTGTCTTTTTCTGAATCAGGTAATTGACCAGCTTTATCGTACAAAATTTGCACCAAAATGTTTGTCTACATGTTTTGATGAAGAAATTTGTTATATAAGACTCAATTTATTAAGACCCACACAATACTGACCTATGACGATCCTATTGATGTCCATGCAAGTGCCTCTGGTAAGTTAGACTATTGAATTGGATAAGAAGGGACAGTGTGCACAACAAGATATGAATTAGAGTGCTTCTGTCTTCTTGTCATCGGGTATTCCTTTTCCAGCCTTTAAACTTTGCCACCTTTTCCACAATTTCTTTGAAAGCTTGACTTTTGGATAGCCCTTTACAGAAGTACTTTTCTTTATGATCACATTCATACATCTCGAAGGTGGATAAAATTTAGGCCCTGGTTGCTTGGTTTACATTATGGCTGAAATGAACTGAAGATTTTCTGAGATTTAACTTCCTGTCCTGACCATGTGCAATATTTCCTCGGACAATTTAGAACAGTGAAGAGGAATGAGGTGCAGAAAGAGGAACGTAAAGGGAGATATAAAATGAAGTCAATATTTTACAAAATGGTTATATAATATTTGAAAATAAGTCTGATTAGCATTGAAAAACAACACTTAATACTGGGTTACAAGTGAAATGTGTGAGAAAATTTGTTGGCGACTCCTTTGGAACTCTTAGGAAAAATTAGCATACTGTCTTCATTAGCTTGAGTAAGGATTTTCTTTCATAATAGAATCAACCGAGTAAGATGGTATACATACTTTAAATTGTGGAAATCTTCAAAAGTCAATTATGACTAATCATTATTACTTTGTTTTACCGAATCCCAGGTGAAAAACATGGACCTCCCTGTTATCCCCTTTTTTCTCCCCTGATCCCTTTTAGCTTTGTATAACACTAACTTTTGCATCTTGCTTTTTTCCATTGGAAGTCTGATTCTTTTTTACTGATTACTTGTGGTTTCATATATCAAGCTCTTACTGATTTTTTTATGCTCAATTCTTCTTTGTCTTAAAGAATTAGAGCTACGGAGCTGAGAATCGTAGTTGGATAATCTGGATGTTAATGGGTGTAAATCAAGGGAGTTGAGCTAACTTTTAGTATTGAATCAGCTATAAAGAATTGTGAAACCATAGCTAGTAATTACAATCAATATTTTGTTTACTTCAGTCTGCAATGTGCACAAGAGGTCTGCCGTGCAACATGTGAATATAAATCCTAGTAGTGCTCGAATAATTGTGCGAGTGAATATCAATAAGCTCTACTGCTCTAGTGTTATAAAGTTCGTCTCCTTCATTTTATGCGTAAAAGGTAGACCCATTACTTTTGAAAACTTTCCTTTACATGGTGGAAGGTTTGGCTCTGACATGGCTATCACAAACTGTTTATGTAGTTCTCTAAGAGCATACATAGATACACTCTGGCGAAGAAGATTTTTGAAAAAAGAAATTTGAAATTTGTGACCAAAACGAATCTTTTCACTAGAAAGTTGTGCCTTGATTTATTTGTATTGATTTTCTTATTTTCTTTCACTTAACGAAGATCTCCAGTAGAAAGTTGTCCGAGACAGAAATCAATCAAGCTTTTTTGCTTACAGTTGGCTAATATATTCATCTTAATATGCCACAAACATAAAATGTGTGATGTCTTGTGAAAAACAAGTTGAATAGCTTTCATCAATGCCAACTCTCTCTGTTACAATAACTGAAGGCTGATTTTCACTGCCTAACAAAATAGCAAATCTTTCCAAAGTCCAAATGTAATCTTCTACCTCTTCCTTTCTTATGGATGCAAAGCAGCAAGAAAATTAACTCTTGAAACTGGACAACCCCACTACTTTTAGTAATGGTTTTTTAACATTGGGACCAAATGATCTCAGTTGCTATATCTTGATCCGACGGCAGGTGTTCCGCCGTTTCACACCTGAGCTGGACCATATCATTCATATTAACTTGGCGACACATGTACAAGACTTTTTTCTTGTAGTTGTTGAGGAAAGGGACATCGAAAATGGAGTGGTGACATTAGAAAATGATGGGTAACTGGCTGCAGAAGAGGTTGTTGAAGAAACTAGGGAGCCAATTCATGAACATGTTTCTAAAACCGAGGAGCATGCATTTGCGACAGGATCCTGCCGTTGCAGCTGGTGGGGAAGGAACAAATAAACAGGCGTGTTACTTTTGAACAGGTATTGTATATTTTTAAACTTGTTTATGAAACTAATGAGCAGGTGTTAACAGAGTAAGGATCATGCAGCAGTTGATGAGGCGATGTTGAAAGATTCTACAGCAAGCCAGCAGGTAGAAAGTGAACATGTGTTACCTGTATCATCACAGGTGTTGGGTTCTGATGTAATGTGTTGGCAGATGCAACATTGGAATGATAATCTCACATGTTCCATTTGCAGAGAGAGCACTGCTGCAGGTTATTGGAATAATGGAGAGGCAACAATTCCGCAACCAGCAAAAGAAGATATATGGTCGTTTGTGGACGAGAAAGAAAGTGTTCGAAGGCCTGCAGAGTTTTTGTTTGCAATTTCATGGAACACTGGTGGTACACATCGTAAAACATGTCTGTCTTATGGAGGAAACAACGTGTTCTTGTCCAAATACAGAAGAAGATTATAATTCGTATTTTGACAGAGTGATATCCGGTTGTTGGAGAAATTGATAACCAACGCCTTCTACTACAAGGAGAACAAGGACAGGAAGTCGAGAAGTTAGAAAGTTTATAGTCTACCTTTTTCACGTATTTTGAATGTAAATGTTGAGAATCCACATCAGCTAGCTTGTGAGTATATTTGCAAAATATAAGGCTTGAGCAATCCAGCCGATCCTCCTCCTCAAGGTACCTTTTGAGAGGATGAGTTAGGCTCAAATGTAATTTTAAAAAGGGAAGAACTAATGTATTCGTGTCTTCTCCCCTTAGTACATGTCAAATCCATACTTCTCCTGGCCGTGATAGAGGTTGGCCACTGGTGGCAGCTGTCTCCATGGAAGACTCTTTCTTCCTTTGATTCATCTCAGCTCCATGATAAAATTGGGACCAATATTTCAATTTGTTACGATCTGTGCATGTGGGCTCACAACGCGACACATTAATCTGACAACAGCTATGACTATGACCATTTACTTGGCAAACGAACTTGCTATTCTGAATTGAATATCACAAGATGATAATGAATACTTAAGACCATACTTATATATTATCCAAAGATTTCATTCTTTTATCATATAAGACTGAGATTTAAACAATTGATTTCAGAAAGTCTTTCGATTGAGATGAGAAAAAGATGGATGTTCTATAAGGTTGGAATGATGATTTGATGATTATAATAGCATAAGTACTGGTAATAAACTAAGAAAGGACAATTAGATTGCTATTATTTCATGTCGTTTTGGGACTTTGAGCAAGTCCTGAATTGATCCGTTTAACAGTAATAATCAATATTGTTAAAATTGCGAGTTAACTCGTATAATCGCAAAATTCTACAATTTTACGGAAGCAAAACGTTTTGAATTGTGAATGGAATCGCAATCTAGTAAAAACGGTATATAATCGTTTAATTGTATAGTAAAAATGAAAAAAACATACGTTTCTACCGAGTCTACAAAATAGTATAGGTCAAGTTATTGTTAGTGAGAGTCGGGTCACTTAATTTGGAATGCAAAACTTAATTCAAATTTAACTTAATTCAAATTTGAGTTTGACAAATTTCTGGCACTATCCGTCTTAACTTTCAAGTTTCTACGATACATTTCTTCTTCTTCATCAAATACTCAAACTACTAGAAATCCATAAGGTAATTAAACTTTTTAACTCCGAGTTCTAGTATTCATTGCTACTTTAATTTTTCTAATATTGTTGGATAATGTGATATGATTTATATGTCATTTATTATATATAATATATATTTTTTAAATTTTTAGTACGATTTTACAATTTATTTTACGATATACGAGATAAAGATTATACAATCCCGTCTTTAACAAATTTGGTAATAGGACCTTGCTAGGCTACTAGAATTATTGACTAAAATTTTTTTTCGGACCATTATGCCCTTTTGAACAGTAATTGTCCTGAGAAAGTTACTTAAAAAGATAATAAAAAAATTTAATGCGACATTTGACTTTTTTAAACATCCATCTTAAAAAAAAATTGCATTCTTCGTCGGCAAATGGATCAAGATAAAGTTACTGTTCATTTCGGTTATTCGATTAAATGGTGACCGGAATTTACTATTCACTTCAGACATGACATGGTAATGTGGCGTATTTTACTATTCACTTCCGGCAAAGGATTGTATTTTGACGTAAATAAGTGTTCCTTTCTCGTTGCAACCTGCGACGGTGGTCGGAAGTGTCTATTTTCCATAGGAAATATTCTGGTGTTCACTTCCGGCTCATTTTTGTATCTGGATCGGAAATAACTATTCACTTCCGGCAAAGCATGGTAATTTGACGTTAGTACTATTGAATTCCGGCAAAAATGGTATTAAGACGTAATTTACTGTTCTGTTCCCTTATTGGTTTTCGGAAGTGACTGTTGACCGCAGGAAAAGTTTCCGATACAAATTAATGACCGGATCTGAACTTGCATTTCAGTTTGTGATAGCAATGCTTTCATTATCAATCAGTTTCACCAACACCACACCTGCATATTCTTCATTTCAGTAGCATTGCCAAAAGGTTGTCGGAAGTTATCTTTCCTATAATTTTTCTGTGGGTGTCTTTTCAAGGAGGACGAACATGTCAGGCGAGGATGAGTGAGAAAGGCGATCTGAAAATATACAAAAAAATCGTTATCAATACAGGGGAAAGTCTAGAATCGAACCCGTAACCACGGCAAATACCACCAACCTAAGAAGCCAATTATACTAGGGGTCCTACATTGTTATGTTTTGCCTTAAGTTATATTTGTACAGATTGTATAAAACAACCACAAATAAATAGATAACAATAATGGTGGTAGGATATAATCGAATGAGGATTCAACAAACTATACCAAAAAATATTGTTATTTATTGTGTGAAAACATCTTTTTGTTAAGTGAACATTTGTTCTTGGAAGGAGAACATGTGTTTCTTGATAAGAGAACGTATGTTTTTGAAGAGAGAACATGTGTTATTTAATAGTGAACACATGTTCATGTGCAGGAACACGTGTTCTTGTAAATATAACATGTGTTCTATGAAAGAGAACATGTGTTTTCTTTACAAGAACACGTTTTCCCCGGGAATTGAACAAGTGTTTTGGGAAGGAGAACATGCGTTCTTGGAATGATTAAATTTGTTTTAAGGAAATTGTGTCGAACACAAGCCTCGGTTTATCTTTCTGTTGTGAACACATGTTCTTCTTCTGTGAACACATGTTCTTATCCTGAGAACACATGTTCTTCTTCTGAGAACACATGTTCTTATCCTGAGAACACATGTTCTTATACTGAGAACATATGTTCTTATTCTAGTGAACTCTTGTTCATTGTTTATCATAAGTTTTCTGTAAACATCTGTTATGAACTATTGTTGAGTTTGTATATTTCAGTTGTTATACAGGTTATATCCTATTAGTGGCAACACTGATTTCAGAAACAATAGGATATCCTCCTTTAATGTTGAAAATGATAATAATTTATTCAGTAAATACATGATGGCAATCTATCACTTACCCCCCCTTCCCCTCCCACACGGAATGATGACACCCCACTATCACAAACAAATGCATGCAACATGCTTGCATGTCAATCTAACAACTACTCCACTAAATTGTACCTCTAGATTTATGTAGAACCTTGAAGAATCCGCCACACAGTTCCCCTACTCCTTACTCCCAAGTCCCACCATTATCATATTCCAACTCGTCTGTAGTTGTTGCTTGCAGATTAGTGAGCAAGACAGGTTCAACTACTCTTAACCCAAGAAAAATGCCGAGAAGAAATCGCAATCGCAGCCGACGTGCACTTATACGCAGGGACATGCAAACGCATTTTGAGCACCGAGTAGAAGAAACTTGGAGTGTTTTCATAACCTCGTTTAATGAAATTCCAAGGTTCGTTACCAGCCCAACCCAATTGATGGGATACCAGTGCCCTAATGCGGGACCGATAATTCTTCCCAATATGAACTATTTTCCACTGGTAAACACTAGCAACATGCAACAAGTGTGGAATTACTCAACTCCATCGCGACCCTATTCACGCCCTAGACAACCGTTAATTACAACTCCTGATCTCCCCACTGAAATTGTAAACCCACCTCCCCCTAATCTGACTCCTAGTGTAAGGCCTTATGATATTTTGTGGAGCACACCTTTATCCACAATGAACTACTGGTTAGGCCCGCCAAGTGCTGATGAAAATCTAGAACATTTGCTCCCTCCCAACCTACTACAAGACGATCCATCACCTTGAGTATGTTTTTTTATAGTGCATGTCGTATTTTCTTAGTTCCTGTTTTTTGTAAAATTTCTTATTTTGTCTTAACTATCTGTATTACGGCTAATATAGCATTTAATGTAGATTAGTATCGTTGAATTACCGTTGTGTTTTTGTAAACTAACCGTCCGTTATTACATTGCCTAATGAAGAAGAAAAGCATAAGCAAGTTGTAACATTATTGTGGTATAAAATTCTGATTTAATGAAGCGGGCCCATACAACCTAGTCATGCAGTGCAGGCCGGCTAGAGCAAAGAAATGTTAAAGCATTTGATTGATGGATAAGAATGTCAATGTTATGGTGTGTTGAAAGAGTGAAATTAATTACTAGTTGGTTGGTTGTTGTCTTCAAAGCAAATTCAACCGTGTACTACTTGTCTTCTTTTTCATTCTTCATTCATTTGAGTATTGAGGTTTTCCATTAAAGTTTGAAAAATTCCAAAATCAATTATTCATCAAAAATGGCGAATGTGGAAATATTCCAAGTACATGAAGAAATTCAGCCGCTTGGTGTTGATGCTTCCGAAGAATTTATTGGTAATGAAACGAACGGCGAGGAGATGGACGAAGAAATTTTTGAAACAGATAGAGTGGATTCAAATCAGGTATCAACTGAAATCATTGTTGGATCTTATTTTAATAGTCTTGTTGAACTATACGATCATTACCTTAAATATGCAAAGGAAGTTGGTTTTAGTGTTACAAAAACAGCCGGTTCAAAGGGACCAAACTCTGATGTTAGAAAATACAGTTGCTTTGGGTGTGATAAGGGTAGACATGGAAAAGAATTTAAACGTACAAAAAGAATAGGATGCCCCGCCCGGGTTAATGCAATTTTAAGACAAAACGGTATGTGGGAGGTGTCCTCTGTATACGAAGCTCACAACCATGACCTTATACCGCAAATGTCTAGATTTATGAGAGGTCACAGACACATTCCGTCTATGGTGAAAAGGAAGTTAGAAGTTATTGATAAGTCTGGGATTAGACCATGTAAAAGCACTCGTTTATTGGAAGTTGAAGCCGAGGGACCTGAAAAACTAGATTTTCTAGAAAAGGATTGCCGAAATTACATTGATAAATTCAGGAGAGAAAGTATAGGCAAAGGAGATGCGGATTACATATATAAAATGTTCCATAGAATGCAGACTAAAAATGCCAATTTTTTCCACACACTTAGAATTGACGACGAAGGTAGACTAGATAGTGTTTTTTGGGTGCATTTGCATAGTAAGGCTGCATATCAAGAATTTTCAGACGCGGTTTGTGTCGATTCCACGTACCTCGTGAATAGATATAAAATGCCGTTTGTTTGTATTGTTGGCATCAATCATCATGGTCAATCTATTTTGCTGGGTTCGGCTCTAATTTGTAATGAAGATATCGCAACATATAGATGGTTTTTTCGATCCTGGTTGGATGCAATGGGGGGGCGGGCCCCAGTTGCAATAATGAGCGATCAGTGCTAGAGTATTGCAAATGCCATTGTAAGTGAAATGCCGGGGACAATCCGTAGGTATTGCATTTGGCACATTTTAAGTAAAGTCCCTGAAAAATTCAAGGGGGTGCGAGATTACAAAACCGCGAGGATGGAGTTCCGGCGGGTTGTATATGAAAGCCTGGATAAAGAAATTTTTGAGCGGAATTGGAATTCTTTTGTTGATGGGTACAATCTTTCCCACAATACATGGCTTAAAAAACTGTATTCTGAGAGGGAATTGTGGGTTCCCGTGTATGTAAATCACATATTTTGGGCTGGAATGCAGTCTACGCAAAGGAGTGAGGGAATGCACGCCTTTTTCGACGGGTACGTTCATTCATCCAGCAGTCTTAAATAATTTGTTGAGCAATATGAAATTGCTATTAAATGTAAAATCGAAAAAGAAATGGCTGCCGAGTTCAGGACAAAAAATTTGTTGGTGAATAGTATAACACATTATGGTTGGGAAAAACAGTTTCAGAATGCTTATACAAATGAAATATTTGAGGAATTTCAGTCTGAGATCAAGAGGATGTTGTACTGTCACTTGCTTAGGGAGGGGAGCGAAACTAACTTTGAAAGTGAACAAGATTTGGATTTGGGAGGAGGTTATGAGAAACTCAGAGTTATGGAGAGATTGATGGCTAACACAAGGAATGTCCGTCAATTTGTGTATACAGTTATGTTCAAAGACGAAGGGTGTTATTTAAAATGCAACTGTAGAAAGTTTGAGTCTAAGGGGATTTTGTGTGGTCATATATTGATTGTTTTAAAGGATAAACTAATTGACACAATTCCCGACAGATACATCTTGAAACGATGGCGAAAAGATATTCTCCGGAGACATATTTTTATGTATACTGATGATGGTTATCCCCGAATGACTGCAGAATATAGAAGATTCAAAAATTTGGAATCCATTTTCAATGAATGCGTAGAACTTGGTTTGTTGTGCGGTTCAACGTACGAGATGATGAAAGGGTGCCTTGAGTACACATTGGATGTGTTGAGGAAGTCAAGTCCAGAAGAGAATGGTTCAATGGGCGATCAATTTGATACAGAATCGATTGAAGTATCCGAAATACCTATTATTCAGAATCCAAGGGTTACACGCACTCGTGGTCGACCAAGGTCAAACGAGGTTTCGGTCGCAAATTGAAAATGCAGTGCGAGGTCAGGGGAAGAGGTCGGGGACGTCGTGGTAGAGGCACCAACCAACAAAATGGCCCATCTGCCATCCCCGATTGCATGCCACAAACGCAGGTTTAGTCGATTATTGTTCCGGAGTTTATTTCATTTTTAAATTAAATTAAACTAACTAATCATATTGATTATTATTGTTTTGAAGGGATCTCAAGCAGGAGATTATATTGTAACGGAATCCGGGAGTCAGCTTAGGACGGAGAGTGCCAACCAGGGAGCGTCTGAAGAAATATAATGATGTCAATTACAAAAATAATTAGTCTAAGCATTTTTATTGTTTGCTGCTTTCCGAACAGTTTATTTTGTTTTGTAACAAACCAATTTCCGTTTCCTTAATTTTGCAAATGTGTTGAATCCGTAATATTAAATTTGCAAATTTTTCAAATCATACCCCTACTTCATTTTGTTGGTATGTCATCTTATAATAAGTAGGCAGAGTTTTAAGTTGCACTTGAAAACGGTGGACACATCAGTTATGGCAAAAAATCTTCTGTCTCCATCTCAGTGTATGTCCCGTATCCCCAACCCATCACAATTCACCATGTGTATATATAAGTGAAATAAATATTTATATAGTAAATTCTGATTGGTTCGGGACAAGGGGACAGAGGATTTTCACCCATCATTTATTACCGAGAGTAGTCTAAATTTCTTATTCGTCAAATAGTCCGTAATCACCCCCGGACTTAAAACAAAATGATATATTAAGAACATGTGTTCAATGGGAATTTCCCTAAATGTTAAGAACAAGACAAATAACTGGGTGTGGTTGGACAAGGTTTGTCTTGGGTTTGGTTTGGTTTGGTCTCACTTTTGGAGAAATGCCCAAAAATTTGACCATTTAAAAAAGGCGGGAAACATTCAAATTCAAATTTTTTTCTTCAAATAATCGTTAAATTCCAAATTTTTTTCTCTAAAAAATTAGAATTTCGACGATTATTTGAAAAAAAAATTTGAATTTGAATGTTTCCCGCCTATTTGAAGTGGTCAAATTTTGGGCATTTCCCTCCAAAAGTGAGACCAAACCAAACCAAACCCAAGCCAAACCTTATCCAACCACACCCAACAAACGTACAAAGTCAATAATAAATCTTTAATTTTAGAAATAAAAAAGATCGTTTACCACCATCAACATATCTGGGAAATAGACAATCTACATATCTCCTGAGATAGCACTGCCACCAAACAATCGGTTGTTATTACGGCTGTATTTGGATTGGGTTTGGGTTACACACTGAAACCTACATCTCGGTTTGTGTTATGGCGGGAGAGGCTAAGAAGTGGGCGGGAAATATTAAAATTCAAATTTTTTTTTTCAAAATTCGTGGCAATTCAAGTTTCGATTATAACTACTATTAGAAAACCAAATTTCAATTTTTGGCCTATAAAACTGCACATTGAATGTACCAATTTATCGTGACCAAACATCAGCTCTCCAAATGGTTCGCTTTTGTAATACACTAGATTGGTTTATAACATGGACATTAGTGGCAAGGTTATACTCAAAATTAGCAATGTCTCATAGTTCATCATTGCATTATGTTTAGTCGTACAATTTTGATAATGTTAAATGACTATCTTACCCGCTGCTGGTATACGCAATTCACCCAACTATAACGGCAAAAAGGTCTGAAAAACTTTTGTAGTCAATATTTGAGGCAATAATTGTAAAATTGATTGATTAGGACTTTGCTAATGATATACAAACTAAAGTTTGTTTGCCAAATTCAACAATGCAATATTTTGTGACTATACAATTTAGTTTGTGACTAAACACAATAGTTTTTTTCCTAATGTTTAAACACACGTCGACTACTATATACTACAAAGTGAGTTACATTTTAGAGTATCATGGTTTAATTAAACTATATTAAACTATGTAGGCATCGGTTTGTTACAAAAAATATTTAAAATTATATCATAAATAACTCACCTTTCAAACATTTGGACCTATTTGTAATTATTTATTGGACTCACAGGGTTTGATTTTATATATTGTAATGGACCTAGGGGTTCCAATTTTGTTATTGTATTGGACCTAGGGGTTGTAATTTATACAAGACATAAAAATCCACGTCATCAATCCGAATATACCCTAGTTGTTAACCTACACCGTTGATCTACATACATCCGACGGTCATTTTAATTTGAATGCCACACAAAAGGCACACAACCACCATCATATATTCTTACTAACTATTTCTCTCTCATTACTTCTATCCAATCTTTCTCTCCATAAAATGTCAAGTTCATCTTTAAACAATGGAGTTAGGACTCGCGGGCCATCCAATGTTCTTCTCTGTCACTGTGATTTTCCAGCCCTTCTGATTACTGCTCACACGGACAAGAATAGAGGGAAAAAATACTTTGGCTGTCATTTTTTCCAGGTAAATAAGATTGAAAACCATTTTGATTTCAGATGTTCCCTGCGCTTTTGGGTTGATGGGCTTTTACTTTTTTTAATTTTTTAGGACTTGAATGCCAGATGTAATTTTTTTAGATGGCTTGAGGATGAATACGATAGATACATCGTTTATTCTGGAGGAGGGGTGAAGTGGATACAAACCGAATTTCAAGGGGTCAAAAAGGATCTGGAGCATGTTCGGAAAATTGTTGAAGAAAAGAATAAGACTCTAAAACTTATTACATTTTTCCTTTTTTTAATTGTTGTTATAGTATGTTTTAAGACATGAACAGTCTATTAGTCGTGTATATTTTATACTTTTGATCCATGTACGACAAATCACTGGAACAACCACTTAGGTCGTTAATATGAATCGGCAATTTGTTTGGCCTTTAAAATGTTGAAATATTTGAAAGGAAAATGATTCGTATCAAAGATAGACTGATTGTCAAAACAAACATACGTTATATCGTCTCCATTTAAATAAGTTATAACACCAATAATGTCATGTGGAATTGGGAATTGTAGAGTTGCAAATATTCCTATCACAAATAGACTGGTTGTGAACACAAACATAATAATTATTTCATGACTAGAGCATGAATTTTGCCGCTAAATAAATTAACGAAAAAATGATTTTAAAGATTTAAGAAGTTTACCACAAAAAGGTTTATCATTTGGAAGAAAATTGGGTTCTATTATATTTCGAATGAGGTCATGTGGGTTCAGAATGAATCATGTAAATGCCTACTTACCACCCGCAATACATTTTGTCCCACTACAACTACTGGTCAGAAGCAGCGTGGGTTGGAGACCAACCCAGTTAATGTCAGAGGTTAAAGTTCTCGGTAATTTAAAAATCACCTAATTCTCAGATTTTATCTACTTAACTGAATTAAATATGTTGCAACACTCTCCACATTTAAGTTTACTGAACTAATGTGCAATTTTGATCAAGAATGTCATTCGGGTTTGGATAAAATAATAATCACAAAAACTTTTATTTCCAGTTTTTAGGGTTCTTATTGATAAACATTTGTCAACGTATTAAGCAATTTTTGACGACTGAAGGGCAGATTAATCATGGAAAAAAAACAAAATTCCCATTATTTATGCCTGTAAATATTTAAAGCTAAATCGCCCCCATTTAGTCGTTTTGATCTCTCATTTATTCTCACAGATTTGGTATTTTCCTCGAGCTCCCAAAAGACATTAATGAACTTTTATTGGTATATGGGGGTGGATAGGATAGTTATTCCGGATTGATGACATGTTAACTAGCCACAGTTATAAATTTGTGCACCCTAGGACCTTTGTTGTCACAAAATTGCAAGCCTAGGTCCTTGTTATCTTTTACGTTATGTAAATCTTAAATATTATGTCTTAGAAAATTCACTAGATGTGTTATTTCATTGAGAACATGTGTTTTTTCAAGGAGAACATGTGTTCTTTCATAGAGAACATCTGTTCTTGTAAAGAGAACATGTGTTCTAGGTCTCAGAACATGTGTTCTATTTAAGAGAACACATGTTCATGGGAAAAAAAAACAAGTTTTCTTGTAAAATTTGTCTGTGGGGATTTTGTTTTGGCAAAATCCTCGATTACGTGTAACAAAATGATCTGACCCAAATGAGAAATTGCTATTAAATTGTTGATCCAACTGCCCTTAATGTATACCGCACAACGCAGTAACTACCACTGGACCTGTATGATCCAACTGCCCTTAAATTGTCACTTCCGACGTTAATATTTTGCTCTTAGCCGATTTAGTCACCTCAACTTTGCTTTGGGTAGTGTAGCCATAAATTTAGTTGAAGACTTTTTAGCCATTCGCGCCTTTTCACCTCCTAACATCATCATGGACACACCCCCTCCTGAGCATTCATGGCTAAAACTATTTCACCTTCCATCTCTACCGCCATTAATTTTATCTCCCTTGTCAATCAAATCCATTAATCTGACAAGATATTTTGTGTACCAATTTAACACATTAAGTTTCAGGTTTAGGACATGTTACATTGTTTACCTATAAAAAGGGGATAAAAGCAACTTCCAAATCACAAGATAACAAAAAGTTTGGCTAGTAAAAAAAATCAGTGTTAAATTAGTAATCCCAAACTTTGTATTTAAGATTTGTTTGTAATGGAAAATCGAAAAAAAGGAAAAGAGCCAATGGAAAACTCTGAACCTACCAAAACAAGTCAACTTGAGTTCGCTGATGTTGATTATTTATTTGAAAGCTTTGAAATTCGAAGGCTTTTAGAGTTGTTGACGGAGGAAATTGGAACAAATGACGTCCGCAAAATTATTGCCTCGGATGAGCATCTTTTGATCACTAGACGCATGTTTAGAATGATCACAAACCGACGGTCCTTGTCACCTCCAGCCAGTCTGAAATGTCCTTCCATATCTAGACCATTAAAAAAGAGATCCCCAACGTTCCCCTCTGGGAGATGTCTACCTGCCCGATTCCTAAACGGCGGTAGGGACCGTAGGCGAGGATATCCCGTGTCTCGCAATCTATTTGGTCGTGTTCCGGCCCAGCCGGTCCTGGCTTCAACAACTACTGCTCACCGTAGTTTTGAAGTAAATGGACCGGCATTGGTCCTTACCGGTTCACCAAATTCTCCTTTATCAGTCAGCACGCCACCTACCCAAAGGCACAACCCTCGTTTTTTCTTTGAGCGATCTCATTCTCCATCGGTCCTTCGACCTCCTGTTGGGGGGGAAATTTCAAACCATCGTATCACCCCCGCGTCTTCGCCACTCGGGTCACCACTGAACCCTATAATCTGCGATTCAGATGACAGTGATAGGATTTATGAGGTACCGTCTCACTCTTCTTCTGGCTATAAAACGGGATCTGAGGATGCATGGTGAGGTAGTGGGTGTGGTGATTGGGAGCATTCTGGATGGGGAGTGCTGCATGGGGGAAGTGCATGGGGAGAGCTGCATGGGGGAAGTGCATGGGGATAGCTGCATGGGGTGATCTGCATGGGGTTTATTAGTTCAAATATTTCTCCTTTTTTGTTGTCTTAATATCAATCTTCATTTGCTGCTTTGTTTTTTTCGTAATTTTGGTATTAATATGTCCACATCATTTTGTAATTTTCTTTTCACTTGATCTTTTTAATCGTTCTTAAATTTATGAAAAAGTTAGCGAATGGGAAAATGGACATTTGACAGAACTTTTCCAAAATTACCAGAATTCTAAAAATTATGATTACACTAGCCATTTAAACATTAATTATGTAAGTGGAGTAGAATTATATAATATATAAGTTAACTTATACCAATTTGTATACACAATAATTCACTACAAAATTACTTCCTATTTTGACGCACTATTTGTTTCATAAATTAGAAATACTAATAGTTTACAAAAAAATCCAGAAAATTAAATACATTTCCCCTAGTTTCGGATAATGTTAATTGAATGTCTACTATATAGATACAAAATTTTGTTACACAGGATTACAACAAGGGACGATTACGGGGGGCGGGGCTGAGATTTTTAAAATTTTATCGATATTTTATGTGTATGTTCGATAAATTTCGGGCCGGCGCCCCCCCGAGATTTTTAAAAATACTACTATTTATCGAAATTTTATGTGTATTTTGGAAAAATTTGGAAAATTTTATAAATTTCGCGCCCCCCCAAGAATATCATAGCTTTTATGTGTATCGCCCCCCACGAATTTTGACATTTATTTACCGGTTTCGCCCCACCCCCCCACATCAAATTCCCGGCTTCCTGCTTGATTACAACCCTTTATAGCAAAACGAGAAAATTCATCACATACCAAAATAATCCATCGAAATACAATGCATTGTTAATGAACATATCCCCTAACTAAATAGACCTTACCAGGAAACTATACACATGCTTTACTTCTAAATCACAAGAACAGGCTTCACAAATAATATCAGCTTCGTCACTCTCAAATTCCTCCCATCCCAGATTCATTGCGGGGTGACCAAATGTGCAACAAGTCGGAGGATCACCACTAACATATTTAGTAGTAGACCAAAATAATTTTGTGGTCCTTGTCAATTTCTTACGCCATTCTCGCAAATTTCTCCTCAAACCTTTGCATTTTTTCATGTTCCCCAACACACGTATTCCATCTTCTTTGTACATGCCCCCGTTAAAGATTAAAAACATAGATTTTGCATATTGTGCTGCCAAACATCCCCCTTGTTCAGATTCACCGAGGCAGACAATTGCGTCTTCAAAAAAACCTCGAAAAAATAGATCCTAAACAACCATTGCAATGCTATTTTATGACCATCATATTACAAAATATAAAAGTATGAACATCGTAAGTATGATAAAATAATTTTGTTCGAAAATAAAAGAAATCACACTGCAGAAAAGGTTAATTTTAAGAAGTATGGTTATTTTTTCATGTTTACTTACCACTCCTTCCAAGTAAAGTGCCTCAGCGTTTTTACTTTCGACGCACTTCCTATAGAAGGCATCGTGTCCACCCCCGTATCTCCACCGCAAAAATCCATTTAAAGAAACACGTTGATAGATGAATTTTTCATCTTCATCGGGTATGTTGTTGAACCTTTTACAACTACAATGAAAGAGGATCGCATGAATAATCATTTCGTAATCTTAATAAGGACGAAAAAATAATAATACATTGCTTACATCGATTTACTATTCAGTAGTTCAACGAATGATGACTCCGCAACCTTAGCAACGATTTTGGTAAAAATTTCTTGATGCAGTGATAGTAGGGAAACCATTGTACTGTAAACCGAGTTGATATGAGTAATTCCGCACAAAATGAAAATCCTATTCAGTGATTTGCCTAAATGGGATTAAACCCAACCTGTTCGGAAACTGAAGAAAGGATATGAAAGATCACGAAAGGGTATGAAGGGAGATGAAAGGTGATGAGGTTATAAAAAGAAAGGAAAATGCAACTGGACATTAATGATTACCATTTAATGAAGGGAGTTGGGTGGGTCTCGGAACAATGCGCCTTGGTGCGCTGGGTTACAATTTTCTTGCAGGGCCGTCCATTCACTTTTCTGCTTAGGATGAAATTGTGTATTAAATGAAATGAAATAATTCATGTGTCTCAGGATCAAGACTGTCAAAAAATCTCAGCCAACGGGTGGATGTGTGGAAAGCATGTGAGCAGCATTTGTGTGTTCCGCACCTGATCTGAGCGCCTCGAAACTAATAAAACCTAATAGTGTTCAGTCACATCAGTAGATGTAGTGCATTTTAAGGTTATGGGACTTCATGGGCAGTCCGGCTCCTTTGCGGAACAGCTTTTTTCCCGCACGTGCGGAACAATCACAGCCGTCGGATGACATGTTGAACGGTCCAGATCTGGGGAGATAAAATTTGCGGCAGACTTACATTTCAATCAAAAAATAACTTTTCTCTCTCCAGATCTGAGCCGTTAAAAAATCTCATCTCGATCGGCTGGGTCGGGTGTCCCGCATGATCCCGCACTCAAAGCTGTTCCGCATAGGAGCCGGGAGCCTTCATGGGGGTGATCTCCATGGTTTTTTTACTAGTTGTAATAATTCAGCAGCTTATTATTGCCTGCTCTCATCAATCGCTAACAATAAACATTTGCACATTTATTCTGAATTGGCAATGTTTAAAAATAATTAATATTTATTTTAGGTCCTTAATTATACAAAAATTTCATGTTTATTAACCAAAAAAAAAGGCCCTTAGGTGCTGATGTTGGAAAGTGAGGATAATGATGAATGTACAATTAATGAAAGAGGGGTAAAATGGTGCAAACAAAGTAAAAAAAAACAGTTGAACACGCAATCGTCAACTACTTTGGGTTACCGAGGAGGGCATTTCGGTTCAGTATGCGAACATCTATTTTGCCTCACGTGCGGAACATTATTAGCCGGCGGATGAGATTTTGAATGGTCCAGATCTGGAAATCGGAGACTTGCTTTGGTGCGTATAAATTTAAAATATGAGATTTCTCTCTCCGGGTCTGTACCGTTAAAAATGTAATCCGACGGTTGATATTATTCCACACGCGCGGACAAATAGCTGTTCCGCATATGATCCGGGACACGAGGCGATACCCTAAACGGGTGAATTAACCCAAAACGTCGCCTTTCAACCTCCTCCTTCCTTCTGTCATCGTCCCTGTTCCTCCACCATTTTTTTATTGCGAAAAACTGGTATTGTTTCACCAAGAACACAAATCCTTCTCACAACAAAACTTTTTCTTGATCTTGTTTCTACTTCTTCTCAACAAATCTAAGAAAGCGATGACAACAGCACCTACTACCTCTGCAGACACCACACAGAAACATAAATGGGAATTTCTCTGTTCGACAGAGAATATCATAGCTTTAAATGTAATTTTGTTGGAAAATCGACAACGAAATCAAGGAAAATTGGATCTTTTGAAGAAGGCCGGATTTTTAGGCTTGACACAGTTGAAACTCTCGGGATTTCACGAAGAATGGCTAAAACATGCCATTAAGCACTATGATGCCACTGCCAGATTAATCAGGCTTGGAAACAATAATGCCTTTACCATTACTGCAGAAGACGTCCACAGGGTATATGGTGTGCCTATGGGGCTTCAACCTGTTCCCTCTCATAAAGAGCTTGAAAAATTAATCCCTATAGAAAAGGTGAAGAAGTATGCTGAGAAAATTTTGGATCTTCCGTGTTCAAACAAAGGATATGTAGCCGATCATACAGTATATGCTTTACTTAAATCTGAACTACATACGACAAATGAGAGATGGGTCACCTTATACGGGCTGTACGTAATCAGCCGCCTGTTTGTTGCCAACAACAGTGGCATGGTAAGTGTGCGTTATGCAATGCTTTTTAAAGATTGCAAAAACTACAACTGGGCGGACTTTATTTGTCAATGTGTTCATGCGGCGCTTGAATTTTACAATCCAAAAGTGGTTGCCGGAACGCAGAGAACTTACAGAATTCCGGCAGACATGCACTTCCTAATGGTATTGTTGCTATTTATTCTGTTAACCAATCTTCTTGTTCCATTAACATACGATATTGGGGACTGGACATGTGTTCTTTGAAGGAGAACATGTGTTCTTATACGGAGAACATGTGTTCTTCGCAGGAGAACATGTGTTCTTATAATTAGAACACGTGTTCTTTTGTTGAACATATGTTCTTGTAAATGTGTGAATGAGTAGTCTCTAATAATCTGTTTGGTTTATTTGGGAAAATGTTAATGTGGGGCTAAATTTAAATTAACACATCAATTCGTTCCCTTCAGGTACATTCTATGGATTTCCTGACAGGAACCAATGTACAGATTGAGGCCCATAGTTGTACAGTTTGGGACCGGGAAAATATGAATAGTATGATTAGTTTGCTTTTCCCAGACGGGAATTTCAGCAATTCTCGGGAAGCTCTCCTTATCGCCAGCACTGAACAACGGCGAAAAACACAAAAGTTACAGGAACTACTGGCTCAAAGAAGAAGGCTTAACCAAGAAATTGCGAAAAGGCGGAGTTTGCTGGTTGAAATAAACCAACAAATTAACAATTTGAGGGCTTTTGTTATTGAGGACCAGTTGGAACAATCAGACGACAGCGCGCCGCTCGGTCAGTGGCCTCAGAATGCAAGGAGGGAAGACAACACCGTAGAGAGGAAGAGGTATCGGATGAGTGAGGCCGAGGCTGAGAGCTGAGGGTGATGAGATTGGTGATGCGGCTGACAAAGATAAGGATGTGGAGTTCACTGATGAAGAAACCGACTTAGCCCAATTTATGGTTCTGAAACGGGCTGACGGAGTTGTTCGTGAGGTACTCCACTTTTACAAGGATGTAAGGTCATACATTCATTGTTTGTAATAATTAAATGTATTTTCAATTTAAGTACATTTGTTTTCCCTCCAGAACATATTTTATTACTTTCAGAACACATGTTTTTGAATTCCGAACACATGTTCTGTTTTTCATAACCTATTTCTTTGAATAATTAAAACTTTATTCTCATGAATTAGTCTGGAGAAGAAGATGCTGATATGAGACAAGGGGACCTCGTTATGCCAGATTTAGAAACCCAGCCACCAAATCAGGCAAACACTGTTGAATTTGAGGAAGTGATAGAGGAGACTCCTACACAGGTTGCGCGGAGTGACATTGTTGAAGTAGAGGAGGCTCCTGCAGAGGTTGTGAGAAGCAGTGAGTTAAATGCAGAGACACCGGCATTTCGTGTTTCCATTAATCTCGGTGATGTCCAGTCAGAATCGGTCTGCGGTAAGGTTGGCCTGGACAATGCGCAATTGGTGAAGGCCAACAGGCCAGTGATGCCCAACAGGACAATGCTCAAATCTCCATTCATTACTCAAAACAAAGATGATGTTAACCTGACGGAGAATGAGATTGCGTTGGTTGATTATGCATGGAGCGACGAAGATCCGTAAGTTCCTTTAACTTTTTATCTTATCGGACCTTCTTGGGCAGTTAAGTTCTCGTGCAGTGAACATTTCTTCAAGTGTACTGAACACGTGGTCTCTTGCAGTAAAATTTGTTCATGTATAGTGAACGCACGTTCTTCATTACAAAACACATGTTAACACATGGTTTACATTTCAGAAATCTTGTTATGTTTGCTTTTGAGTGCGGATTGTTGAGGAGGAAGGATATGAGGACTTGTATGTCTGGGGTAGAATTTGGCGATGATGTGATTAATGCATTTGCCCATATCCTTAATGTTGAAGAAATTCAGGCTACAAATGGCAAGATGAAGAAATTTTGTTTTACTACTTTGATTACGGTATGTGTGAGTGCTTGCCCTTGATTTATGCCTCTCAACTAAATTAATGACATGTATTATTGTATTTTCTGATTGTCTTTTGAAGAGTTCTGCGGCTGGCATTTGGGAAGGAAAACTGCAAGGTCAGGCATTGCCAAAAGTATCCCTAATGGCCGACTTTGTGGAACAACAAGTTATTGCAGGTCTTGATTATTTGCCAAGGAAAAATGGCACCTGGGATCCGTCAGGTGTTGAAAGGGTAAGAACTTTGATTTTATATTCTGGACCTTTAAAAATTAACATATATTATTTTCCAAGGACATAGGTCCTCTTCAACTGAACACATGTTCTCATTCAATGAACACGTGTTCTCATCCAATGAACACATGTTCTGTTCCAATGAACACATGTTCTCATCCAATGAACACATGTTCTTCATAAGCAAAACTTGTTTTTTTATAGAACATTTTTTTTTTACTTCCGTAGAACACTTGTTCGTTTCCCTGACAACACTTGTTATGAAATGTGACTATTTTGTTTTGTATTCAGTTCTTTCTTCCCATCTGTTACGGCGGACACTTCTGGCTATACGTGGTGGATCTCAAAACTAAACAATTGTATATTCTTAATAGCTTGGTTGTCGATGAGGAGGCTAACAAGGTAAAGTACATTCCTCTAGGCCAAGTTGTGTTAGCTCATATGGGTGCATGGCTGAGGAATAAATTAAAACCGAACTACAACTTCGAGAGGTTTTAAAATACAAAAGCGGCCGAGTTCCCATCCAATCTTCCGACGAAAAAAAACTCATGTGGGTTGTGTGTTTGCAACGTGATGGAGCATTAGGGTTGGCCATATTCCTCAAAAAATATTTTTTCGTGTGGGACGACTTCGTCACATTTAATTGCTTTGAGGAAGAAGTTCGGTGGCTCGCATTTTGGGACACCCTATCAACAAAATTGCAGTTGATATTATGGAGCAAGCACAACTGAACCATTCTAAAAAGCAGATATTGAATGAAGATGTTTGTAATTTTATTGTTCGGTTGGTATTTTTTACCCCTTTACTGCTTTGTTCATTTTCTTATTCTTACATTATACATTTTTGTGAAGCTTATTTCAATTTTGGTATTGTAATTATGTAAACTTATGTTCCTTTTGCCTAAATATGTGTGTTCATTAAACCTGCACATGTGTTATTTCGACAAAAACATGTGTGCCTTAGACCAGAACATGTGTTCATTTGCCAAAACCCTGTGTTTAGTATAACACAACATGTGTTCCGTATTGAAAAACATGTGTTCGGTCAACAAAAATATTCGTCCTGTTCATAAACACATGGGTTCTTTAGACCACTACATGTGTTCATAAGTCCAGAACATGTGTTTAGTAGCCTAAAACATGTTCCATTTCTGTGTTCAAATCGTGGATTCTAAAGCTAAGCGGAAAAAAATAAAATTACTTCAGTACCAACAACGACCAGACTACTCGGTCAAATCAATACATTCAATTGCTCAAAACAAGGTTAGGTTAAATGAAATAGAAATTAAAATTTTGTGGGAAGAGAGAATCGAAATCTTGACCTTCAAATCCATGCATTCAAAATCCAAACCAAGAAGCCATTAATCTTAGACATGCTAGTTGTACGTGTTTGTCCTTAATATTTACTGACCTTTACTTATTTAGTTGTTTATTTACTCCTACAGCTTATTTATTTATTTAATTCTATTTGCTACTGTTCATCGCCTTCAACAATATATAACCTGAGTTGTGCGACTCTATTTACCGAGTACAAACCGCTATTAACATGAATACTTAAGACTCGTCGCCGTTTAACCTGGGATTCCTGCCGGCGATTATACGGAAATTTTTCCCAATTTTTCGCCGGTTAACCGGCGTACTGCCGGCATTTAACCGGCGTTAAAGGATCGTCTTCTTCTGGAAGACAACATGGAAAACCTTTGGAACCTTATTTATGAGAATAAAGAAGGAAGAAGGAGAGAGATGATATAGCATAATAGGTTGGTAGAGTAGGGTATTTAAAAATAAATGTAAAATATTTTAAATCTTTCAAATTACTGAAAGGGTATGATAGTCATTTTATACTCTCAATTTGGGGATTTAGGGTTTCTATCCCCAAAATTCTAGGAGTAAATCATTTTCCTTTGGTAATATTCCCAAGACTAGTAGGATTCCGAATTTTCCAACCTATTTAAACCAGTGGTTGCTCTAATCCTAATCATTTGAGGATTCGGAAACAGACCACAAATTTTCCTATATATAGATAGCTTCACCTCTCAAAATTAATCACTACGATGGCTAATCTAAATGAAGAGGTTTGCAGGACCGAAAATAGCATATCGACGATGGCCGAAGAATCATCATACCAGATGGAGTCTTCTGCTAAGAAGGCTGATCATATCGAGAAAGGTTGCAAAAGGTGCAATTGCAATCTGGTGGCTGAGGAATCGAATTACAATGATTCTGATTTGGAGGATAATAACAAAAAGAAGAAGACGAGGAAGGACCATGGGAATACTGGTAGGAGCTTCTTTGATTGTAATATTTGCTTGGATATGGCTAGAGAACCAGTGGTAACTCTTTGTGGGCATTTGTTTTGTTGGATTTGTTTTTATAGAGTGCGATATGTTAATCAGACAGCCAAGTCAAAGGAATGCCCTGTTTGCAGAGGTGAGGTTTCTGATTCTTCTATTATTCCAATTTATGGCGGCGGCGGCATAGAAAGCAGCATCGAGGACTCGGAATTGGTGCCGGGCTCGGGCATCTTCATACCTCCTCGGCCAAGAGGGCAGAGAACCGATAGAGTGTATGATGATCCAGTTGCTGGAGTGGCTTTGCGAAGAGTAGCGAGAGTAGGTGGAATTCATTATAGGGACTTGCCTGAGATCTTACGTGGTCTAGACTGGGCCAGACGGCAAGAGATCTATCCGCTTGTAGATAGATCTACCTTTCCCAATTTCTTTCCTTGAAAAGGTTATTGTAACTGAATAGGAGCTAGTGAAATTCCTGGAAAGGAAGATTTCTTTGACAAATTCAGTGTTTGTTTTAAGAGGCTTTTTGGATTTTTGAAATACATTTTGTGGAAAAGCATATTTATTGCTTATCTTAGTTCATGCCCTTTTACTTTTGGTGCTATTTTTTCCAACACAGATATGCTTAAATTGTGATTCTTTGGTCTTTTATGTGCAATCAGTAACGCAAACTGTTACATTATAAAATCTGATCTTGATTTGCCAGAATTAGTCTGTCGGATTTCCATAGTATAACAGAGGAAAACAGTCTCTATCAATAAGTTGCTTGGGTTTTGTGCAACACAGATCAAGTCGAGCTCTATTATCTCATTGCTTAAGTTGATTTCAGTGTTTTCTTAAGCAAAACGCTATGAGTCATTGGCGCTGTTCTAAGCAAAACACTTTAGATTGGCCTTAGATGTTGGATCATTGGTGCTGCTCTAAGTTTCATTTTTCTCTCTCTTTCTCTCTTAAATTATTTTTTAATTTTTTATTTGTGTGTAAAGTATAGTGTAGGGGGAGATTAATCTTGTACAAAGAGGTACATGCAACAACTTAATGAGGTGGAACTCTCTGCTCTTCGGACGGGTACATTTCTTCCTACTTATTATAGTTCATAATAATATATTCTTATGGTGCTTCTCATTGTGTTGTTTATTTAAATCTGTTTAAGATATTAGATCTCAGCTGTGAAATGTAAATGTTCTGGTGTTTGCATTGCGTCTAATTTGGATGTTGAGTTCCATGGATACTGATTACTGGCAAGGTAGTAGTTGGCTTCTCTTCGATCTAGCTCAAATAAGACTAAACTTGTTATGGTCAATGACTTTTTCCCAATTGTCACCAAGCGAGCTCTCCAAATACATTTAGATAATGGGCCTATTCTTGCTTGCTTCATTTTCTTTTTGTCTTACAATCAAATGCAGTTTCTGTCTATTTTTCCTGATGTTATTATGGCTCAAAAGAAGCTGAAATGGCTGGGGCCCTTGTGAAAAATGGGTTGGGGGGGGGGGGACCTTTTTAATTCAGCTTTTACTTATTAAAATACTTAAAACAAGCAAGAAAGGCCCCTGATACAGATCTATTTTTTCTAACAGTAATATGCTTAAATTGTGATTCTTTGGTCTTTTCATGTGCAATCAGTAAAGGCAAACTGTTGATTTTAGCTTTGGCACGAAATATTTTTTATCTCAAAGCTGCATAGATGAACTATTTAGTGCATGGTCTACACCACCCACCCGGATACCATATTTCTTTCTTTGAAAAGTTTATTGTAACTTAATTGGATTGAAGTTTCATTGACGTGCTCATGAATTCCTGGAAAAGCGAACTTCTTTGACCAAATCAGTTTTTGTTTTAAAGGCTTTTGGATTTTTTAAATACATTTGTGGAAAAGCATATCTGCAGGTTGTTGAATGAAGCCATCTGAAATTCTTCGGGTAACAATTAAAAAATGCAGATTCTCTATAGGTTCTATTATGGATGTTAATGCTGGAACATAGAAAGTTTGTATATAGGCATTGGTACTTTTCCACTTCTTTTTTGAGTTTCATGTTTTAGTAATTGATCTAGTCCTAACAATTTGAATTACCCTTATCTAGGACTATTTCAGAGGAAGACTGCAATCAGGTCATGATGTTACTGGGTCATCTATGATCCTAGGGGATGATTGCTTGAGGTGTATCATTGTTTCCTTTTCCATGATCTCCATGTCCTAGCCTACTCGTAAACTCTTCTGGGCTTAATGTGTCCTAAACTGGCCTAGTTTGAGCAGTTTCCATTTTCTCACCACCTTCATGTTTCCTAACTAGCTTAGTTGTAACAATTTGAAAACCACTAATGGGAAGAGTATTGCAGGGAAGCGTGGGGACAAAATCAATGCTATTACTCGCTGAAACAGATTAAAATGTTTGCAACTTGATGTTTGGAAGGCATTTTGACGTAAGTTCAAAATTTATAATTTAGTCTTCACAAATTACACATGTTTCTCACATAATGGACCTGATTATGCTAAGAATTTTTGGTTCTCCAATAGTTGGGTGGGGTTGATATTTACATTTTCTGAATTTTGTTGGAGCCTTCCGTATAAGATATTGTTGAGTGTTGTTAGTTTCATAGCAATGCTTGAAAATGACAGTTTCGTTCTCACCTTCTTCTTTCATTTCAAGCTGAGGTGGTGTTCAAATTCTGCAATGCATTTATGAAGTGAACTTCCTCGAGTGCCCATGTTGCTTTTCTTCCTACTTCCAACTTGTTGGGTTCCTTTGCAATGTAAATTTCCGTTGAAGTGAATTGTTTTAATGTCTTTAAACATTATAAAACCTGGCCGCTAAAACTTTTCTTACTACTTATGGTAATATTAGGCTGATGTGTTTCTGAAATTGGTTGAACTCCATTGTTAATATTCTAAATTTAAATGTTTCAAATATTAAAATGATAAATGATACTCCCTCCGATCAGAATTGATTAGGCCACTTTCTTATTCATTTTGTATGAGAGAAGTTAATTGTTGTTCCTGTCGGATGGAGTATAATCAGTAATAAAGAGGAGATTGTATATTCAACAACATATAAAGCATTAGATGTAGTGGCAGAGTCAGAAATTTTTCTTTGGGGGCACAATTAACATTGACAAAATAAATTCATATAAACATTGGCGGAGCCAAAAATTTTTTTTTGATTAAATCTTATAAATTAGAGTTATTCACATTTTGTTCACCATTTTCACTCTATTGATCAGTGCTTCTTAAACCTCCAAGTCATCTGACTTAAAAAAAAATGGCAAAGCTACAAAGTTTTCATTGTCATTAACGTGCATGGCACATCAAAGAGAAGGACTCTCGAGAAGAAAAAATAAATATTTACTATTGAAATTAAAATATATATCATATTTGATTGTTGAATCCAAAAAGAACAAGCTTGAATAAAAAGGCCCCAAAGACCTTTTTTTTGTATGATTGGACCAAAATAAAAGGTCATTTAGAAATATTATGGGTATTAGAGATGAAGTTGGAGGAACCATGGAGGGCTTATTATTAATGTGAACGAATATTGACCACACGGTCCACACCACATAGTCTAATGAACCGTAATTAATATCAAAATTTTCCAACTTAAATCTTGAATCCCATAAATTTGCCTCATTTTCAAAAGCCACTTGTAGTCTATAAGACTATAACTTGTACACTATTTTTTTATTTTTGATAAAATCTTATATTATAATCTATTAGTAATTATGAATTTTTTGATGAAATTTTATAAATATTATAATCTCTTACACAATTAAGTTTGTTACAATTTTAACCAAAATTGTTAAGATATGAGTGGTGTAATTCCTATAATTCACGAACTAAAAAATCTAATTTTAAATCGTAAAGTGATTCAAAATGTTCACGGGACGAGGTGTTATAAAAACAAAATTAAAATTTCCCCCAGGCCCCCACCTAGCTCCGCCAGTGATTAGATGTGCTCCTCTTCTGCTAAAGCAGATATGGACCAACTCTATCAGACCACAAGGATAAACTGGTCAGAAACAACCTGTGATTTTTTGTTTTTTGTTTTGGGGTTGGGGAGATGGAAAACGGGTAGAGGTTGAATTTATGAATTAGCTCGCCAATCCAGTGCATAACGGATTATGCATGTATGCATGTACAGACGAAATTTTATATGGGAGATTTGGCGATTAAGAATCAGAACTCATTTGCTTTGCATGTGCGAACAAAGATACTTTGCATTTTGCATGTACGAACGAATACTCTATCGTCGAATGACATATTTGACGACTAAGAATTAAAACATACGTGTTATGTATGTGCAGTTATATACATGTTTTGGACGCCAAGCTATTATGGGTTAGAGCCTAAAGCTTAAGCTTTGTTCTCAAAACTGGGATTGGGCCGACTGTATCTGAGAAACGACAAGGCATTCGATCCGAGTAAGCTAAAAAAAAGAGTCAAACAAGAACTGGTCAACCTAGGTCAGGACTCGGGTTTGATCACCGGTTTAATCGCTAACCGGATGACCCAGAAGCGCCATAAATCAAATCTTATAAAAATATATTTAATTATAGAATTCGATATTAAGCCGTCATTGGGATCATCCAATAAGAACCAAAAAATTTAGACTAATTTCTAAAAATGAACGGATTTACTTCAGCCCATTTCAGCCAAAGTTTAAGGGTAGACAATTTAAGGTGTATTTTGATTGATTTTTGTTTGAAAATTTCTGTTTCGGTGAATTGTATATGAGAGAAGTGTGAATTTGAAATTTTTAATTTTGTGTTAAAGAATATGCACAAATACACTTTTATATATTTTCAAATTGATGCATTCTCTACTTAAAGTTAACTAATATCTTATATTCGAGTGATACAACTCCGCAGTTGAAACCATCGAACTCCTGTATTCATCACGTCATTTAATTCCTGATCGAACCTAGTTGAAACTAGGGTTGTTAACGAGCCGAATCGAGCCGGTTTTGGGCCAAATCGGTTCGGATCGTTAAGAAAACCGAATCACTCGTTAATCGGTTCGTTAGTCAACCGATTCGGTTGTTCAATTCGTAATCGGTTCGAAATAAAACCGTACAAAACCAGTTCGTTAATCGAACCGTATCAAATCGCGCAAAATCGGTTCGGAAATCGTAATTCGCATAAAATCGTAATTCAGTTCGTTAATCGGATCATACTATTACAAAACTAGGGCTGTTGGCGAACCGGTTAACTCGCAAATCGCTCGTTAATCGATTCGTTAAAATCGGCTCGCTAACTCGCTCAAATCGGTAGAATATTATTAACCGGTTTAACGAGCGATTTCAAACGATTTACGAGCCATTTTACCGAATCGTAACCGGTTCGTTAATGAACCGAGCGAGTTAGCGAGCCGATTTTAACGAACCGATTAACGAGCAATTTGCGAGTTAACCGGTTCGCTAACAGCCCTAGTTGAAACCATCGACTCTCGACTCCTGAGCTTTGGGATCGGTTATCCCTAGTTTAAAAGAAGCATTTTATAATTGTTTTCTTAAAATAAGTTTTACTTACGTGTTCTATTGTATATTGACTCAACTTAAAATTTAAAATAATTTCAAAAAAGTTGATTTGAAAAACATACATTGGATGCTTTCTTATAATAGTTTATGCTGAAACTATTTTTTTTACTAAAATATTGTAATATAAGATATAATGAAAAATAATTATATATTTTCAACGATTTTTTTAGCAAATAAGAACAACTCAATGTATAAAAAAAATTACTTTTACAAAATGGTATTTCTATTGAACAACTTGAAAAAAATTCCATGTGATACCCGGAATTTTTTCTCAATTTGTATTATGTGATTTAATTTATTTTTTTTTTTTTTGAGGCCCGAAGGCGATTGCCCCCGAAGGGGAAGAGAGGAGAATACCCTAGATCGGGATATTGTAGCATGCCCCAAGCTGGGGAGGGAACTTGGCCTCACAAGGAGGAGAATTTATTACCCCATAAGGGGAGATACAGGAATCGACCACGGGACCTCCGTCCCGTGGCAGGGTAGCCTTACCACTTGGGCTACCCGATTCCTATTGTGATTTAATTGTTAATTGCATAATTATGTGAACTATAAGTGATGTCATAATAAATGCTAGGTGCTAATTGACTTTGGCCATGTGTTATATGTGTACATTTAATTCTTATGTGTGGGGACATGTGATTAATTAATTAATGGAGAAAGACCTAATATGTAATTAACCTAAACTTTAATTTCCTAACCTGAGGGGTCATGGGGCTGGTCATTAGTTACGATTAAAACAATCAGAAAACATAAACATCGATCTTTAGACAGAGAGCTTTTCTTCTTGAGCTTTGAAAGGATTGTTGAAGGTGATTGAGAGATAAGTTTCCAGCGTGGGATATACTGAATCGAAGGCAGCCACGAAGGCTTCGAGGGAACGCAGACGAGGGTGGATTTGAGAATCGGAGCGAGGAGTTATTACCCCAGGAGCGTTTCGAACCAAAGTTGAAATTCAGGTTCTTTTCCTTGTTTTTCATCTCCGTAACGGTGAGGACCCCTTTCCACGTGTTAATTTCGGTTCATGATTTCTTAGTAATGGTCGGGTACTGTTATGTTAGGATTTCTAGGTATTTTGGCATACTGATTGCATAAACTGCTATAGTTAATTGAATTTCTGCTTGGTTGGGCGATTTGAGCTTGCCTTACAATCTGATTTCAATTGTGTTAATTAATTGCTAAATGCCTATAAACTGTTTTATATCTATTTCGGTACTGTTCTGATGACTGTTGGGTATCTGTCTATTATTGCCTGAATTGGGTCTTATATGGAGTCATTGTTGTAGTCCTAATTGGTTTGGTAGCCTGAGTCGCCGCTCCCTATTGAGATCATGACCCATGAGGTCTTCTGCTCTGTTCTATACTGGGCCCGCATCTAGAGTTATGGTACTTAGTGGGAAGGTCTTTATGTCGAACTTTTCTCATAAGGGATGTTGGGTAGAGATAGACTTGAGAGTGTTGGAAGCGGACCTTATTCAGCTTCAGATGGTGGATTTCGATGTGATCCTGGGTATGGGTTGGTTGTATAAATACTATGCTCTGGTTGACTCTCGGGAGAGGAAGATCCAGTTTGTGACTGTGGATCATGATGTGTTCGAGTTTTAGGGATCTGTGAAGAAGATGAGTGATCAAAGTATGCCCATTATCTCAGTGATAAAAGCGAGAAAGTGCATCAAGAAGGGCTGCGAGGTTTTTCTGGCTTACGTAGTGGCGAAGGATGATAAGGAAGTCCGGCTCGAGGACGTTCCTGTGGTGAATGAGTACTGGGATGTGTTTCCCGAGGATCTTCCAGGTATTCCACTTGCCCGGGAGATCGACTTCGGGATTTTGTTGCAACCTGGTGCGGAGCCCATCTCTAAGGCCCCGTATCGGATGGCACCAGCGGAGTTGAAGGAGCTGCAGGCTCAACTCCAAGAACTTATCAATAAGAAGTTCATAAGATCGAGCGTGTCACCTTTGGGCGCTCTAGTTTTGTTTGTGAAGAAGAAGGACGGTAGTATGCGGATGTGTATCGACTACCGGGAGTTAAACAAGATAAAGATCAAGAATCGATACCCTCTGCCACATATCGATGATCTATTTGACCAGTTGAAGGGAGCAATGGTGTTTTCCAAGATTGATTTGACGTCGGGGTACTATCAATTGAGGATTAAACCCGAGGATATCCCGAAGAGTGCCTTTAGAACTCGCTATGGGCATTATGAGTTCCTTGTGATGCCGTTTGGAATGACCAACGCACCTGCGGCATTCATGGACATGATGAACCGAGTCTTTGGGGATTGCTTAAATAAATTTGTGGTGGTCTTTATCGACGATATTCTAATTTATTCATCGTCGGATGAGGCACACAAAGAGAATCTAAGGTTGGCATTGGTGATCCTGAGGAAGAAGAAGTTGTACGCCAAGTCCTGCAAGTGTGAGTTCTGGTTTAAGAATATCTCGTTTTTAGGGCACGTAGTTTCAGCCGAAGGCGTATCTGTAGACCCGAGTAAGATTGAGGCAATCGTGGATTGGCCTACACCCAAGATTGTGGGAGAAGTGAGGAGTTTTTGGGATTGGCAAGTTACAACCGAAGTTTGTTCAAGACTTCTCACGCATTGCCGCTTCTTTGACTCGTCTTACCCAAAAATGAGTTAAGTTTGAATGGGGGACCGGAGTGCGATGAGAGCTTTCAGGTGTTGGAGGATAAGTTGACTACAACATCGGTTTTGACTTTGCCATCGGAGTCCGGAGGTTTCACCATCTATAGTGATGCCTCGGGAATTGGTTTAAGGCGCATTTTGATGTAGAACGGGGAATGTTATAGCATATGCTTCGAGGCAGCTAAATCCTTATGAGAAGAACTACCCCACACACGACCTGGAGTTGGCAGCGGTCGTGTTTGCCTTGAAGTTGTGGAGGCATTACCTGTATGGAGAACCATGTGAATTTTTCACTGATCACCAAAGCCTTAAGTATTTGTTCACGCAGAAGGAACTCAATATGAGGTAGAGGCGATGGTTGAAGTTGTTGAAGGATTATGACCTTACGATTAGTAACCACCCTAGTAAGGTTAATCGGGTAGAATATGCTTTGAGTAGGAAGAGCTCGGGGCAGATATTAGCATTAATAACCGATCAGCGGGAGTTAATTGCTGAGTTTGAGAAGTTGGGGTTAGAAGTTGTTGAATCTACCGAGAACGTTTTGGCAGCCTTGGTAGCTTAACCAAGATCCTTGAGAGGATTAAAGAGGCACAATTGCTGGATCCGGATTTGTGTAAGGAACGAGACTTGGTACAGTCTGAGGCGGAATCAAAATTTCAGATTCACGAAGATGGAAGTCTTCAATTTTGGGGCAGATTGTGCGTACCTTCAGACGCGGGGCTGAAATCGGAGATTCTTTAGAAGGCTCACAATTCTAGACTATCGGTGCATCCGGGGGCATCAAAGATGTATAAGGGGTTAAAGGAGAACATTTGGTGGAGAGGCATGAAGCAGGACATAGCCGAGTTTGTGGCAAAGTGTCTAGTATGCCGGCAGGTTAAGGCGGAACATCATAGACCAGCCGGTCTGCTTAAACATCTAGAGATTCTCGTGTGGAAGTGGGAACTTGTTACTATGGACTTCGTGGTCGGGTTGCCTAAGGATAAGACCGGGAAGGATACTATCTGGGTGATTGTGGACCACCTCACAAAATCAGCTCATTTCTTACCAATGAAGATTACAGTGACGATGGATACCTTGGTTCAACTCTACATAGATGAGATCGTTCGTCTCCACGGGGTACCTGTTAGCATTATTTTGGATCGGGACACACGTTTCGTGTCTCGGTTTTGGAAGAGTTTCAACGAGGCTATGGGGACGAAGTTGTCTTTGAGTACTATTTATCATCCTCAAACTGATGGGCAGTCCGAGAGGACGATTCAGACCTTGGAAGATATGTTACGGGCATGTGTCATGGATTTCAAGGAAAGTTGGGTAGACCACTTGACTTTGGTAGAATTTGCCTATAACAACAGTTACCAAACTAGCATCGGGATGACGCCATATGAAGCCTTGTATGGGAGAAAATGTAGATCACCGGTATGTTGGGATGACATCAGGGAGAAGGTGATAATGGGTCCTGAATTGGTTCAGGTGACGATGGAGAAGGTACCGCTAATTTGGGAGGGTATCAAGACAGCTCAAGACCCGCAGAAGAGTTGGCTGGTAGTAAGCGTAGGTCGTTGAAGTTTCAGGTTGGTGAGAAGGTGTATCTTCGGGTTTCACCAACGAGAGGAGTTATGAGGTTCGGGAAGAGTGGGAAGCTAAGCGCGAGGTACATCAGTCCGTATGTGATTCTTGAGAAAGTGGAAGATTTGGCTTATCGGTTAGCTTTGCCGCCAACGCTGTCACGGGTATATAACGTATTTCACGTGTCACAGTTGAGAATGTATGTGCCTGACCAAGCCATGTTTTGGAAGCTTAGCCGTTGTAGGTTAGAGAAGATCTGTCCTACGAGGAAGTGTCAGTCCGGATTATAGACATGAAAGATCAAGTCCTAAGGCGCATGACTATACCATATATGAAGATCTAGTGGTCCAAACATTCTGAACGGGAAGCTATTTAGGAGCTGGAAGAGGAAGCTCGGGTGAAGTACCCTTACTTGTTTGACAACCCAGGTTAGTAAGTTTCGGGGACGTAACTCTTGTAACGGGGGGAGGATGTGATACCCGGTATTTTTCCCCAATTTGTATTATGTGATTTAATTGTTAATTGCATAATTATGTAAATTATAATTGATGCCATAATAAATGCTAGGTGCTAATTGATTTTGGCCATGTGTTATATGTGTACATTTAATTCTTATGTGTGGGGACATGTGAGTAATTAATTAATGAAGATGGACCTAATATGTAATTAACCTAAACTTTAATTTCCTAACCTGAGGGGCCATGGGGGGCTGGTCATCAGATTCGATTAAAACATCAGAAAAATTAAAACATCGATCTTTAGAGAGAGAGCTTTTCTTTTTGAGCTTTGGGAGGATCGTTGAAGGTGATCGAGAGATAAGTTTCCAACGCTGGATATACCGAATCGAATGCAATCACGAAAGCTTCGAGAGAGCGCAAACGAGGATGGATTCGAGAATCGGAGCGAGGAGTTATTTCCCTGGAAGAGTTTCGAACCGAAGCTAGAATTCGAGTTATTTTCCTTGTTTTTCATCTGCGTAACGGTGATGACCCCTTTCCCCGTGTTAATTTTTGTTCGGGATTTATGAGTAATGGTCGGGTACTGTTATGTTAGAATTTCTAGATATTTGGGCATATTGATTGTATGAACTGCTATAAATAATTGAATTTCTGCTTGGTTGGGTGATTTGAGCATGATTTACAATCTGATTTCAATTGCATTAATTAATTGCTAAATGCCTATAAACTGTTTTATATCTATTATGGTACTATTCTTATTAATGTTGGGTATATGTCTATAATTGCCAGAATTGGGTCTTATATGGAGTCGTCGTCGTATATGGAGTCATTGTTGTAGTCCTAATTGGTTTGGTAGACCGAGTCGTCGCCCCTATTGAGCTCATGTCTAGGATCACTAGTTAGCAGGTTCTGTCCGCCTTCTGTCCTGATCTGTTCTGTGACCCATGAGGTCTTCTGCTCTGTTATGTACTGGGTCCGCATATAGTGGGGTCAATCATTAGATACGGTATTGGTTTTATGGATTCCCTGGTGGGGGATGATAAGACAATGTAAATGGATTGAACCTTAAAATCTGTCTCATTCATTTGGGGGGCAATCCGAACCCACACGGGTTATTGAACCATCATAGTTTGGTTGATAACTGGGACCACTACCGTTATTGCTTAGTAGTATTGAATAGACGAGTGAGCTCATGTGGTTTAGGCGCGAAGAATGTGGATATTCGCTAAATTGGTGTCCTACGTGTTCACTCTTCTTTTCGTCTTTATTTGCTGCTTGGTTGAGTCTTATTTGAGTACTTTTGAGTTAGGGTGTTTTGGGTATTGTTTAGTGCACTTTCGCACAAGTTTTCAGTTCATTTTTCTGAAAAACGAAGGTCGCGGACATACCATTCGTCCTAGGCTTCGCTCGCACGAAGACATTAGCTATGGTCTTTCCGCAGACGATACCGCGGACAGAACCATGGACCAAGGTCGCGAACGATACCGCAAACAAAACATTCGTCTGCAATTGTGCAGTTCTGTTCTGCCTCTTGTGTTCTGTTCCTGCACTGAGTTCTGAGTCCCAAGGGACTTGGATTGAGTCGTTTGCATACATTTTCAAAGGGGTATTTTGGGAAACGGGAATATGTGTTATCTATTCTGCTGTTTTTAGTTACTGTTATCTCTTTTATTATTATTATTACTGTTTTGGGTCCTCGCTGAGCACCTAAGTTCAGTCCATTCACTATTGTATTGCAGATGATTTAGGTGAGGACCAGTACTATGATGATGTAACTTGGGATGGGGATTACGAAGAGTGATCCTAAGCTGCTAGATTATGAACATTGTCGTTTTCCTTTCTATTTTTTATTATGGGACATTTAGTTCCTTTTCAGATGTAATACCTTAGACTTATTTCTCTTTTTAGAATTACGCTTCCACTAGTGCATTTTTACTATTTATGGAACTCTTAGTTGAATTGCCTTATTTAGTAACTTTGATTGTGGGCTTTGGTGCTTCATTAACCAATGGGGCACTGCCATGTCATCGTTCCGGAGACGGGATGTGACACCAGCAATGAAGAACGAGTCTGATGTACGGTACGAGCCTGAGAACATAGCCTAAAGCGACAAATATATTCCTTCCATAATAGAAGAAAATGAGGGCATGACCTTAGACTAGCCATGGTTTGGCATAATGGGTCAACCATAACATTGATTTTTTGTTGACAAACTTTGTTAACAACGGATTCCACAAATGTGTTCTGGATTGAGAACGGATTTGCGGAATCCCTTCTGGGCTGATGTGGCAATTATTCACGTGCATGGCCACGTCAGCCCAGAACGGATTCCATAAATCCGTTCTGGATTGGAAGTGGCCAGTCCAAAATCTATTCTTACCTTTTTTTCCCCTACAATTTGTAAAGTCCAATTCAACAACATGCAAAATTGATAACACTCCAAAGTTGTAGTAATAAACTTGAATATCATTAACACCAATAATAATATGGCAAAAACGCTTATTTGGTGCAAAATATATTTTGAGTTTGAGGTTTTAGTCCCGTATGTTTTATTTTATCTTTTAAGATCCAGTATGTATTTACGACCTGCCGTTATTATCATTCTGTCCAATTTTCTGTGAACAATCCGTCAAAATTGTCATTTGGACAAAGCATGCCTTTTTACTCATGGGCATTTTAGTCATTTCAACATACTTTCTACAAGAAAAACTTATGTACTCAATTGTTAAACAAAATAACAATGGATACCCAATTTAAATTATCCAAAAAAGTAAATCCATAAACCCTTCATCTTCCTCCGCCCACTCACCACCGTCAACCACCACCACCTGCAACAACCACCTCCTAGGGCTACTTTCACCTTCAAAAATTGAAGTTCATGAATTCCCCTAACCCTTTCATCTACATTCATCGTCATCCCCTTCATCAAACTCACCCCCTTCACCTTCACCTTCATCTTCATCATCTCACCACCGCTAGTTACCACCTTCAACACCATCTTTGAACACAAACCAAATTCAATCTCAAACTTCAAAACGTGAATGTTATTTGCAGCCAAGATATTTAAATGAAATGCCTGCACAGATTCAAGACTTGAATCAATCAAATGACATGTCTACAACTTTATATTCAAAGAAAGTAAAAACCACCAAACAAAAAAAAAGCAAAAAATCAAACTACTCCACTGCCCCAAATTTGTAGTGTTATAATTAGTGAAACTTTTTAGCTTGTATCTTTAGCAAAGTAGTGTTATAAGGAAATAAATTTATCAAATTTCAACATCTTTGAACAAAAAAGATTTTCTAATATGGATTTGAATTTATAAAGATGGAGAGAAATGAATGGGTTTTAGGGAATTTATTTGGTTGATTTAAATTGGGTTTCCATGGTGGTTAATTAAAATTGGCTATCCATGGTTTTTTTTTGTAGGAGGTAGTGGTGGTGGTGATGGAGAATGGCGGGGGTGGTGGATGAGATGAAGATGAAGGAGTAGAAGATGAGTTTATGAATTGGGTATTCATAGTTAATTTTTTGAACAGTTGAGTACCCAAAGTTTTTTTGTGAGAATTGGGTTGAAATGTCTTAAATACCCTTAAAAAGTGCCTCGCATGTGAGACACATGACTGACTTGACGGACTGTTCACAGAAAATTGGACGGAAGGATAATAACGGCAGATCATAAATACATACTGGATCTTAAAAGATAAAATAAAACACACGGGACTAAAACCTCAAACTCAAAATACATTTAGTACCAAATATGCATTTTTGCCATAATAATATTCACCAACATAAAAAGTACGCGAAAACATAAATTAATTGTATGTAAAATAAAATAATGTTGATTAAAATAAATAAAACATAAAAAATCATTGTCTTCTCGGCTGCTCCATCAATGTCCAAGGATTCTTCCTTCTCGGATTCGACCTAAACCAGTACGTTCTCCCCACTCTTGTGCTTATGACACTACCTTTTGGTGTGTCTTCAAACTGAATGCCTTCGGGATCGATAAATACAGGTTCCTTAGGTGACTGTATCGGGAGTAGTGGATCCTCCTGATGGGTTTGTGTCTGATCAAGTCCAAGGCTGAACGAGGGCCCTGCAGCAAGAGGATCAGCATGCATTCCCGATGAAGACGCACCCGGACCGCCAAATTGAGCTTCATTTCCACACCAGTCGAAGCTGTTGGGCAACACGATACTAGCCCATGGGTCGCCTACTCCCTAGTCTCAGTCTAAGCATGAGAAGGATCTGTCTGAGTCTGATCCTGAAGATGAGGAGCATTCCTATCTCCGCTAGCCCACGTCTGCTATATCAACTCATAATGGGCCCCCGACGAGACTGACGTCCATCCCGCCTCCCAACTTGACTCCTACCATCCACATGTTGTCTGGGCTGTTTCAATGGTCGCTCTATGACCGCCTCTAAAATGTCGGCTGAGCGCGGTCTGCACGAAATTGCCCTCCCAGCAGCCTCGAAGGTTTGTGTCATAAGGTTGGTCGTCCAGATGATCAGACTCTTGGTCTAGGCTCATTTTGGATTGTACCTACAGCTTTCTTGAAGCTTTCTAGCGTTTTTTTCGTGGACGCAGCAAATTGTAATAAAAATATCAAAAATCAAAAATCAAAAAATCATAATAAACTATATATATGAAACAAATTAAAACAAGAATATATAATACAAAATAAAATACAACTTACAAAAATTTGTTCTGCTGTAGCGTTTGGTGGAAATCCTAGGGGAAGGTGCGAAGTGTTCTTGTTTCGTGGGTTACTAATAAGAAGGACGGTAATGTTCTTATACCAGCCCATACACTCATCGCTTGGTACAAAAACAATACCTACCACAAGAGCACCCTCGACGATTCACTCTAATCGTTTACCACACTGTTCTATATATCTGGAGTGGGTAGTGGTCCAGTTCCTGCTCGGGTCAAATTCGATGGCGTGGACGTCAATACCCCCATCCAAAATGTACTCCCCTGCCTCATTTGGTACCATCTGCTGATACCCAAAATGCCTCAATACTTGATCAGGAATATGGTACTCCACTATATCAAATCATATAAATGCACTCGGGCACGCACATTTAGACGGAAATCGTGATCCCTAGCATCCGAGACTTCAATAACAGGGGTCGGGTATGGTAACCACATAAACTGAAACATAAACTAAAGTTACATAAATTTTAAGAAAAAATCTTTAATATAATTAAATACAAATATAAAAAAAACATTAAATTTAACTTACCCCTTGTGTCTCATTCATTACGTCAAGTTGATCCCGAAACACAAGCAATTGCTGGCTGGGAGTGTTACGGAAATTCCGGAGAATTCCATCTTGCCCCGAAAGAAGAACCAGTAGGGATACTCGGTGGAGGTACGCTTGGGTTCTCCAGACGGATAATGGAAATACGCTCCCATGCCTATAACTGTTCAAAAAAACATTATGAATTATTAAAAAAGGAATTAAAAACATAGAAATTTAAAGAATTTGAAATATTAAACAATAAATTACTTGAATGAGCAAACAGCATCCGACGATGTCTTGTGAATCTGTCCTACGTGATATGCACATCTTCTAGTATAGATATGATAGGACACCACTGGCCCACGTATACGACTCCGTATAGAACTCCAAATTGAAGAGTATAGCAGATAACGTAAGTGCACTCGGGAAGCTGATTTATAGGGGAAAAGTAGACTCCCCATCAAAATTAAAAATAATGAGACATCAAAGCCCACGAAATGGAGTTACTATAAAAAGGGAATTCATTTATGTAAACCAAATATCAAAGCGTACTAGCGAAATTAAGTACTGAAAGCGAAATTACTAAGTTATTACATCTGAAATATTTTAATTGTTAAAAAGGGAAATGACATAAAGTAGTAAAATGTTCCACTCTAGATAAGTTATTTCATCACTCGTCAAAAGACCCATCCCAAATATCGTCCTCTTAATAGGGCTTCTTCTTATAATCACCTACACAAATAGCGAATTGACTGAGCTTCGGTGCTCAGTATGATCTACATAATCCCTGTACAATATAACGAGTAATGCAAACAAGACATGAAAACGTTTTTCCATTCCCGACACGTCCTCGGGGAGAATACAAGTCACAACACAATGCACAATTCAAAAGTACTGGAAAACTACTCTAGAAACACTATACAGTATGCAAGAATAATGACCCAAGAAGAAGTTGAAAACATTTCCGCATAGGTCGTGGACGAAGGCCACAAACGAATCAATCGTCCGCAGAAAAGTGACAGAAGCTGCGGACGAATGGTACAGTCCACAGGTTCGTCCGTAATATCGTCCGCGGTTCAGAAGCTCCCAATAGTTGTGCGGACGAAGCCGCGGAAGAAATGAAGGACGAATGCTTTGTCCGAGGGTTGCAGAAACACAATTTTCATGTACAATTTTGTACACAAACTCCTCATTTATGCACGAAAGTTTCCCAAACCCAGAATGTGACTTTTTAACACCAAAACCACATAAGAAATAAGGCCAAAACAAGAATAAACATGGGTATAAGAAACACATGCAATGACGTAATTAAAACACATAATCTCATAAGAAAAAGTCCCGGGTATTACATAAAGCCCTTGTTGTTTTGTCAACTTGCACCTGACTAGCATCCTCGGACAACGGGTCATGAATGTGGTCATGAATTTGGGTTTGGTTCATAATATTTCCTTTAATTGATGATGGACTGGGTATAAAACCTAAATATTTCTCAACGACACCTGACAATCTCTTGAAGCTATAATTAAAATTTTCATTTAGGGTCACTGGCGTTCCCGCGGTGGGTAGTCCAAGAAGGACTCCACTAAAGCATGATCTACCCGAATGAAACCAATCCTATACAATCCCCCAAAACCTAAATCGTCACTAAACTTAATGAGAGTTTTGTTCATCTCTCTGTTATAGGCCTAAAAAAATGATTGTCACTACGAATAACAGTCAAAGGGTTATCTAGTGTAGCTAAACTGTTTCATGTGACTAATGACATATGTTCTCACTGTTTGGTTAAAACAGTAGGATCTAAATGTCCGGGATGGAGATCTTCGGGTGTAGCACGTACACCAGACATCTATACATAAACCCAAATAAACAATGAAAGTATCATAACACTACACAAAAAATACCAATATTCATTCCACACAAAAATACAATATCCATTCCACAAAAATACCAAACAATGCACAATATTACAAAAATCCAAAATTAACATCAAATTAACTCAAATTTCCAAAATTAAAATAAAATTAACAAAAATTCCCAAATTAACATAAATTCCCAAAATTAAAAAATCTCCAAATTAACAATTTTTACAAAATCAACAAATTCATAATTTTACAATTTTACAATTTCATAAATTAACAAATTAACTTCTAAATTATTATCCATTCAATGAAATTAATATATCCGAAAATCAAAAAAAATACTATTATAGGATTATACCTTCAATGGAGAGAAGAAAGTGAGGAGGACAAAAGGTGGGACTGCTCGGCGGCGGCGGCCGGAGGTGGGACTGTCCGGGAAGGGTGGTCGTGTGGTGGGGGGCGGTGGAATGGTTTTTTGTTTTTTTCTTTCTACTGAAAAAAACTGCCAAAGAAGGAAGAAGGAGAAGAGGTTGTGCAGGGGTCTGATTTAGGAGAACGGATTTGTGAAATCCGTTATGGGCTGACGTGTCATGCGCGTGAATAATTGCCACATCAGCGCAAAACGGATTTCGCAAATCCGTTCTCAATCTAGAACATATTTGTGAAATCCGTTGTTGTTAAAAATGTTTGTTCCCAAAAAAATCAATGCCATAGTTGGCCCATTATGCTAAACCATGGCTAGTCTAAGGCCATCCCCAGAAAAGAAAACCAATTAAAAAGTTGGTGGAAGGGTTGTAGAGAATGCAACAGAAGATTCGAACTGCTCCGCAATTTAGCTAGATACTCATGGGGCGTGTCGGAAACCATATGTCATCGTCCATATTAAAATTGGAAAGTTGGGCTATGGGTATTGGCTACGAATTAGAACTACTACGTCATGTGCTATCTTCGGGGATTATGATTTTTTTTTTGTTGAAGAAAATAGTGATATCATTAATCGATATTAAGAATTACATTAGGGAGATGGAATTCCAATGGATCCTCTACCCTTTGAGAAGAAGCCAAAGCATTACTTGACTTATGGACATAGTAAATTCTAAATAACATATTTCCTAAGATACACATTACTATGACCTTGCAAACGTACTCTATAACCCAAAAAACAAAACTGGGGTCGCATTCAAACCAGATGTCTTCCATAATTGCCAGAGTTCTTGACTGCAAACTTTCAAAACCTATAAAAAATAAGAGGAGATCAGCTGAAAACTGCAATGTGAAGTGAGCCAGCGACCACGCCAGATACGAACAGAACGTCCACTCCCAATCCTCCATACGAAGCCATGCTACATCAAATCTCTACCTCGAGGGATGCTTGTCCAAGTTTGAGATAATCGACCCCATTGTTTGTTTACATAAAAACTTAAGATAAATCCTAACTTATAACATGAAATAAAATCCAATACTAGCATGATAAAAATCATGATGACTAAAACTAATTTTATTGTGAAAAGTAAAAAACTACTAAAAAAAGCAAGCTAAGTCTTTAATTGTCCAAGAGTTGTTAAGTCTCGAACAATTCCCGATCAAACAACTCATGGAGCTTGATGGGGCCAACATGCGACCTCCACTTTACACCGCCTAGCGCGAGGAACCCCATCGAAAATGAGGCCAGTCAAAAAAGGGCCTGCCTGGCCCAGCCCAGATAGAGGCGCTGTGAACACTGGGCCAGTGCCCATCGGCCCTGTCACAAAGAGGAGCCCATTAAAAACCCTACATGCTAGCCAAAAAAACCAGCCCAATGACATATCGTGACCACCTTGCTTCTGGTCTGATTGTGGGTTTCCAACCAAACACAACTCTGGCGGAGCACAGCTAGGAACCCCCTCAATTCCGGTCACCTTCACCGGTATCGACGATACATCCTCCCTCCCTGTAGCCATCTTCCTCCGATACTCCAAAGCCCCATCCCGCGTCCCTTGAGGAGGCTTCCCCCGCAAAGACACCACCTTCACCATATTCTCTCTAGTGGTCAATTCAAAGTTGTAGTCGAGACAATAACGCCGCCCGTTCTCCAATGCCGGCGACGCCATAGCCACAACCTCACCAAGTCTCCTAATCACTATAGCCCCATCCCGACCCCGCTGTTCTGAAAACAGCAGTTTATTTCCCCCAATATGCCCTGCACCAAAATCAAAACGTTCCCTCTCCTGAGGGCCCCCGCCCGGAAAATCCTCCATTAATTGAGTTTCTCCATTCCGACGATTCAACAATAAAGCAAGCATAATCAGATTCCTCTTTATGGTAATACAAAACTTATGGCCGCCCAATATATTCACGGCATCGCGCGAAATCAGCGCCATAAAAGCCTTACTGATGATATAGCTCATCGCCCGGCCGTCACACGCCACGAAGATGGTGGAGAATAATGTAGAATTCTAGGTAGGGTACCGACATTGTCGGTGAGAGAGTTTTTTTTTTAGATATTGAAGGGATTCATGGGCGGAAACTCGTTCCAAACACCCATGGATCTTCCCCTGAAGGATCCGCTCATATGAAACAATTCGAAAACAGCAATAAAGAACTTACGTTTCTTGGATTCAAGAAGCTACTTCTTGAATGGAGGATGGCGTTTCTTGGATGCTAATCTGCCACCAACGGAATTCCCTTTGCGGAATGTCCTTCTACCGGTATCCACGCGACGAAACGGGCAGCGATTGCTAGCTCTTCGTTTTCTGAGATTCGGGAATTAGAGAGAAAAGGGAGAGGCAAGAATAGAAAACGGTTTTCTGATTCTATGAATTATTTCGGCTGAAAACATTAGTCCTCTAGGTTTCAGCTAAGAGATGTTATATAGAGTGTGAGAGTTCGTTACTAGAACAACTCACACCTCTATTCAACTTCTCTCGACAGTGGGAGTCTCAGAATCCCACGTTCCCTAGACTTTCGCTGGTAGTGGGAGTCCTTATCGGATAATAACTCCCACGTAATCCCAGCTATAGGTAAAATACCGAAATTGCCCCTATCTCTAATTCGAATAATAAACACTTTATTATTTTCAGAAAAATGAATGTCAGATACAATGAACCTAGACACATTCTAGATTCATTGAATCCGGACATGAAGCACGTTGGCTCGTCTATGCGTGTGACCACGTAGGTTCATATCACAATGGCAATGAAAACACACTTAGTAGTAGTGTGAGTTCATAAATCACAAGCGGTCCCTAGCGGGGACATTGTGACTACCCAAAGTGAATGAATATACAACGGAACCTAATATCAATCCACTATTTAATCCCTTTGTCTCGCGATATCCTAATTAAGCATAAGGCATGGTGGTCGTCACCCTTATTAAGCTTAATTGTATTTATGCTCGATCTCCGGGTAGATCTGTTTCGACAAATAGCATTTGATAACCACTTTATCAAATACATTTGAGCTACGACCATGCATTTAAACAGTCTTTTCCCTATCGAGGGGCCCATGGATATCTCTCTCAATGGTAGAGAGGACAAATTCCTTACAATGTCTCTCACATTCAAGCTATGATAGGGACACTACATCCGATCATCGATCGTATTGATTACTCTGTTACAAGTAACGTCCGATCGAGTCAAAACGTGGCTCCATTCATACTACAATCAATGAAGACATAAGGTATAAGGATTCTAAAAATAGTATTGAGGAAGTAATACTTATGACTTAAGACCACGAAGTATTACTTCTCGACGGATCACGGTCCAATACAATGTATCCCTATATATTGCATCTATGATGTGATTTGTATCCATTACACATGATCAGTAAAACAAGATCATCAATCAACAATCATACTAGTTTTATTTCATAGTAATTAAGCATTACATAAAACTAGGGACTTCCAGAATAGTAATTACATAAGCTAATGAGTTTTACTATCAAATCACACATTTGATAATCAAAAGCAAAATTAACTATTCAATTACATGCTCAAAAGATAATAAAACGCACAACATGTGCTAATGGTCCTAGGGCACTACTAACAGATATCGAGGGGATTATGATTTGAGTAGAGTAGTTTTATTTTGGTTATTGAATGGGTTTAAAATTTATACACAATCTAATAAGTGTAATATAAGTATGCCAAGAGTGTCATTTACAGGAAATAAAATTTATTTTTTATCCTACATGTATTACATTTAGGGAAATGATTGTTAGCTAAGCCCAATTAGTTACAAATTGGGTCAAACTTGGTCAACGTACAAAAATGCACTTTCAATTAAAAAAATAGTTAATTGGCCCAATTAACACACAAAATAATGGCATTGGATCCTAAAGTCTTTGCCTAGTTTTTAGGCTTGTCAGGCACAATAAATGGCCGAAGAAAGGGAAAGTAGTTGAACTGCGATTACAGTGCAGAATACCAAATTCTCTGCACCGTGCGTAACACATGGTGGCCGTCGGATAAAAAATCTAACGGCTGAGATTATTTGAGTGAGATAATTAATTTTTTTTTTAATTCCCACAATCCAAAATGATCTCAGTCGTCAGATTCTTAATTCGACGACCACTATTTGTTCCGCACAGTGCAGAGAATTTGGTGTTCTACACCGTAGACGGGTTGCAAAATCTGACCTTACCTCTGAATAATAATAATAATAATAATAATAATAATAATAATAATAATAATAAAAGACAAAAGCTGACATTGTAGGAAAAAAGTTGCATTGGCCATTGGATGTGTTTTTATCAACGGTCCAGATAAACCTCTAGGGTAAATTCGGATCGCTGACATGACTAATGAAATTGTGTCAAATTGCAACTCTTAGTCCATGAAAATATAGTAATTGAAACCCTATAGTACCTAGAAGTAATTACAATAAGGTCCAAATGTTACAAATAACTTTATTTAAAACCAGTTTATTAAGTTTTGAATTCACAAATTGACCCAAATATAATGAAATTATATTTCAAAATATTACAATGGACCCCTACATAATATAATATAGTTCATATGACTAAAATATTTCGACTAAATGTATGAATACAAGAATTTTGACTTATATAAACATTACAAACTTTATGTTAGACTTTCACATAACTAATATTATTTCTACTTAGATTGATTTATAAAATATGCAAACGTTACGTTAAAGTAGTAGATAACTAATACTATTTCTACTTATATCGATATATAACGAACCATGAGAATGTACTAGTATAGTTTGATTAGAATACTAAGGTCGATTTATTTAAAACTTATATAGTCTTACAATATTACAAGTTGTCTCAATCACTACAAAACATTACTCCAAATACTTATATTTCACTAGCAACACATAATCTTAATAATTAAAATACCAATATTAGTCTCTTAAATATGACTTACATTGTTAGTTTGTTAAGAGTAATGTTATAACGTTAAGAAATACTTACACCGTTAGCTTCTAAATTTTTTATAGTACCAATAGCTTATCACTATAAAAAATTCTTCCAAATAACGAACCATGGTAGGATACTAGTATAGTTTGATTAGAATACTAATGTTGCTTTATTTAAAACTTAAAGTCTTAAATTTTACTTCATTAAATTTTCGCAACATGTAATAAAAATCTTATATTTAAGAATGAAGTTATTTAATAATCTATTTATAAATAATTTAAATTTAAATTAAATATTGATATACTATTATTTTCTAAAATTCTAAGTAAAAAATGTAAAAAACAAGATTTGAACCCTTGACCAATTGACCAATCTAGCAATTAAACAACTTGAGAATAGCCAACTAAACCACCAACTTGAAGAGTTAATAATAAATATGTTTAATTATTTATCTTATGATCGTCGTCAGAAAATGGTTTTAAAAAAAGAACACTCATTGTTGCATCTTCGTCGTCTTCTTCATCCATTGCACCAAAATCATCATCCCTACAACTCCAGAGAAAAATTTATTTTTCTGAAGAACATATTCATACTATTTTTTTATGAATTTCTTCATTTAACTCCTCAAGAACACAAGAAAAAACCCACAAAATTCACCATAAAAAATCCTCAAATGAATAAACCCACTAAAATTAATATGAACCCATAACCACATTTTGTTAAAAATAAGAGGATCTATTCTAGTCAAATAACAATGTAATTTTGTGGATTCCTTGGAAATTATTACTTTGTTCAAAGAAGAAAATAACAGTGTTAAAAAATAATTTTGTACCATTTCCCTTTCTCTATATCTTTGCGTTAAAAATGGCTTCTCATCCAACAAAAGAGCTCTAATTTCTTCTTTTCCATCTCATGTTGTTGGCGGCCAACCACCGGGAATCAACCCTTGGCCGGTGATGACGGAGGGATAAATGCAGACTAGTTGGAGTTAGGCTAGAGTAGGAATAGAGTCTAACAGGTGGAAAAATATAATATTCATTTATAAAATTTTATAGCAATAAAATAATGAAAAAATGATCAAAATTAGAAAGGGAAAATTCGGTAGTTAAATTTATAATTTGGGATTTTAGCTAATATATTAGTTAAGTTTGAGCCATGTAGCACTACCCTTACATTTATTGGTTTTGATATAAGTTTAAAACTTACTACTCCCTCCATTCCCAATTAATTGTCGTTTAGGAGATCTATATATATCCAAATTAATTGTAGTTTAAAGTTCTTTTATTAGTTGTCAACAATTTATTCCAATTATACCCTTGACATTTCTTTTATTTGCGGTCTCTGCCATTCCTATTTTTTCCTTTCTTCTCTTATGCTATAGAAGTGAGAGAGGGGGTTAATATTGAAACTTTTGGTGAAAATGATAAGTTTTTTAATTTTGTAAAATTGTCTAAAGAGTCTTATATTTAGAAATGGAGGGAGTAGTAATTTATTTAAGATAAAACTTCTCGTTTGAGTAGGCCTCTAAAATGATCCCTCCTGGAAAGCTAACAGCCCAAGGCCTCACATAGTCCCTACACTAAGTCGCATTTTTAATTAGTTGGCCCGGCCCATATTAGTTTCCCCTTTTTCTTTGGTTTTGTAGAACCGTTTGAATATTCATTTAAATAGTAGATTGAATTCAAATTTCCCACAACTCCACCCTTCAGCGTCACGTTTTTTCAGTTTCCTCTTCTTCCTTAAGGAGAAATCCCCAAATTACTCAGTAGGAGTTAGAATCCAAGTGTTTTTGTAGCAGCTATGGAAGCTAATCAGACTATCGCAAGCGCTAGTGTTTCTCAGAGCAAACTTGATTCTGAGCGGTAATTTCTAGTATTTCTCATGTCTACATAGTTTAGAGTGCATGTTTCTAGAATTTCGATTTGATATTTTATTTGTTGATCTCGATTTGAGATTCTATTTGTTGATTTCGATTTGTTTGTTGAGGTTTTTTACTCAAATCGCTTATGTATCTGAGTTTTGCATCACTCTCGAAGAATTTTTTTCGGTTCGATTGTCTTATTGATTTGAAAACTAGCTTCTATTATAAGAATATGCGAGTTTCTATTTCTTTTTTTCTGATGTGTTAGGTTTATTGGTGATATTGCTTCCTTGTGCACATATAGTGATTTATTTAAGGACGTCTGAGCTGCGACTCTCTTTCTATACTTCGAGCTGTTTCGAAAAATTGGATTTGATTACAGTTTGTTGCGCTTATTAAAATAATTCCGTAATTGTGCTTTTGTTCCTTCAATTAAAAGCGTGTAATTAAGTCGTAATCTGTTTCAATTGTAGGTCTAATTTGTGTTTTTATACTTCAAACATTCGTTTTTAATACAATTTACTGCTCTATTTCATTTCTCTTAGTGAGAAGTTTGACATGAAAGAGATAAAGTCAGCATTAGAAATGGTCTTGACTAGGATGAATCACTCTATCCAAGGAATTCGAGAAGTGTTGGCTAAAAGAACACTTGAAGAGTGTGCTATTGGAGTGGCTGAAGATTTTCTGAAGATTACGAATCAGAAAAGGGTTGAAACAAAAACACTGTTCGAGTCTGTTACTTTCCTCACTACAGCTGAAAATTTCAGCTCCATTTATTTGAAATGGAGCCATCAAGTCGAGGCACTGGCTAGAGTAAATGAGGAATTTAACGGACGGAACCAGGATAGGAGTGAAAGGGAGAAGGAAGGTTTCAGTTTGCTTATTGATGCTATAAAAAGAGAGATAGAAAACTTGTCCTTGCAGCTCTCCAGTTTGAGGATTCAATTTTTGGAAGGTGAATTTTTTCTGTTGTTTTTTAGTTGTATTGATGAGTTCACTTGTTAACACAGTTGGTTTGGATGAATGCAGAACTGCAGCTGATGGAATCTACATTTGAAGTAGATGCAAAAGATATAGAATGGGAGAAGTATATTTTTCTTGAAGAAGGTGCTGAGGAGGATGCTGCTGATCAGTGCCAGTGGATGGATCAAAAGCAGAGGTTGAAGAGAAGCATAAGCTGTCCTTCTCTTTTGCTGAATCAGGTAATTGACCAGATTTATCTTACAAAATTTGCACCAAAATGTTTGTCTATATGTTTTGATGAAGAAATTTGTTATGCTCAATGACTTTTTCCCAACTGTCACCAAGTGTTCAATTTGTTATGCATAAGTTTACTTCCAGATGTGTTGATTGATTATTAGTCATTGTTTAGGGTTTAAAATAGCTATTTCAAAGGAAACAATTGCTAGTTTAAGGAAAAAGTATATAGGTAGATTTTTTACCCTTAAATAAAAATATTATAGCTGAGATTTGGCAACACGTTCTGATAAAATAATTAGAATCTACAATTAAAATGTTGCAGAGAGTACAACAGGAGATTGTAACCACTCACCAACTTATCTAGATCCTAATGCGGTTTGGAAATCACTTGTTATCGTCCATATTAAAATTGGAAAGTTAGTCTATAGTTATGCCTACGAATTAGAACTACTAAGTTGTGGGTTATCTTCAGGGATTATGGTTTGACTATGCCTCTAAAATGATCCCTCCTAGGAAAGCTAACAGGGCCAAGGCCTCAGTCCTCAAATAGTTCCTACCCTAAGTCGCAATTTTAATTAGTTGGCCGGTCTTATATCTGTTTTACTTTTGTTTCGTAGAACCGTTTAAATATCATTTATAATTAGTAAATTGAATTCAAATTTCCCACAACTCCACTATTCACCATTCGGCTTCACGTTTTTTCAGTTTCCTCTTCTCCCTTAAAGGAGAAATCCCCCAAATTACTAAGTCGAAGTTAGAATCGCAGGGTTTTTTCATAGCAGCGATGGAAGCAACTCAGACTACGGCAAACGCTATTGTTTCTCAGATCAAACTTGATTCTGAAAGGTAATTTCTAGTATTTCTCATCTCTAAATAGTTTAGATTGCATGTTTTTAGATGTATTTGAGTTCTATTGTTGTTTGTTGAGGTGTTTTTTTAAAAAAACTCAAATTGCTTATGTAACTGAGTTTTGCAGCACACTGGAAGAAGTATTTTTTGGTTCAGTTGTCTTATTGATCCCAAATCTAGCTTCGATTATAAGAATCTGTGATGTTCTGTTTTTTTGTTTTCTAATGTGTTAGAAAAAAATCTGTGATGTTCTGTTTCTTTTGTATGATGTGTTAGGTTTATTGGTGATATTGCTTCCTTGTGCATATGTAGTGATTTATTTAAGGACTTCTGGGTTGCGACTCTCTTCTCTACCTCAAATTGTTTTAAAAAAATCAATTTAATTATATTTTGTTTCGCTTATTAGAATAATTTCATAATTGTGCTTTTATGCCTTCAATTAAAAGCGTGTAATGGAGTCGCAACTGTTTCAATTGAAAGTCTAATTTGTGTTTTTTATATCTACTTTAAATATTCGTTTTTTGTTAAAATGTACTGTTGCTACTTCATTTCTCTCAGTAAAAAGAATGAGATGAAAGAGGTCAAGGCAGGATTTGACATGGTCATGACGAGGATGGATCACTCCATCCAAGGGATTCAACATGCGTTGGCTAAAGCAACGCTTAAAGAGCGTGATACTGTAGTGGCTGAAGATTTGTTGAAGGATATGAATCAGAAGAGGGATGAAACCAAGACACTTCTCATGTCTGCTCATTCACATTATGCTTTCCTCACTACGGCTGAAAATTTCGGCTCCATTTATTTGAAATGGAGCCATCAAGTTGAGGCATTGGCTAGAGTAAATGAGGAATTTAACGGACGGAACCAGGACATGAGTGAAATGGAGAAGGAAGGTTTCAGTTTGCTTAGCGATGCTATAAAAAATGAGGGAGAAGATTTGTGTGTGCAGCTCACCGATTTGAGGATCCAATTTTTCGGAGGTGATTTTGTTTCCTGTTGTTTTTTTGTAGTTGAATTGAGTTCACCTGTTAACAGAGTTGGTCTGGATGAATGCAGAACTTCAGCAGCTGGAATCTACCTTTGAGGTAGATGCAAAAGATATAAACTGGGAGAAGTATATTTCTTTTGAAGAAGGTGCTGATGAGTGGATGGATCAAAAGCAGAGGTTGAAGAGAACCATAAGTTGTCCTTGTCTTTTGCTGAATCAGGTAATTGACCAGCTTTATCATACAAAATTTGCACCAAAATGTTTGTCTACATGTTTTGATGAAGAAATTTGTTATATAAGACTCAATTTATGAAGACCCACACGATACTGCCCTATGACGATCATATTGATGTCCATGCAAGTGCCTCTGGTAAGTTAGACTATTGAATTGGATAAGTTGGGACAGTGTGCACAACAAGATATGAATTAGAGTGCTTCTGTCTTCTTGTCATAGGGTATTCCTTTTCCAGCCTTTAAACTGTGCCACCTTTTCCACAATTTCTTTGAAAGCTTGACTTTTGGATAGCCCTTTACAGAAAAGTACTTTTCTTTATGATCACATTCATACATCACGAAGGTGGATAAAATTTAGGCCCTGGTTGCTTGGTTTACATTATGGCTGAAGTGAACTGAAGATCTGTCCTGCCCATGTGCAATATTTCTTCGGATAATTTAGAACAGTGAAGAGGAATGAGATGCAGAAAGAGGAACGTAAAGGGAGATATAAAATGAAGTCAATATTTTACAAAATGGTTATATAATATTTGAAAATAAGTCTGATTAGCATTGAAAAACAACACTTAATACTGGGTTACAAGTGAAATGAGTTAGAAAATTTGTTGGCGACTCCTTTGGAACTCTTAGGAAAAATTAGCATACCGTCTTCATTAGCTTGTGTAAGGATTTTATTTCATAACAGAATCAACCGAGTAAGATGTTATACATACTTTAAATTGTGGAAATCTTCAGAAGTCAATTATGACTAATCTTTATTACTTTGTTTTACCGAATCCCAGGTGAAAAACCCGGACCTCCACGTTATCCCCTTTTCCTCCCCTGATCCCTTTTGCGTCTTGCTTTTTTCAATTGGAAGTCTGATTCTTTTTTACTGATTACTTGTGCTTTCATATATCAAGCTCTTACTGATTTTTTTATGCTCAATTCTTCTTTGTCTTAAAGAATTAGAGCTACGGAGCTGAGAATCATAGTTGGATAATCTGGATGTTAATGGGTGTAAACCAATGGAGTTGAGCTAACTTTTAGTATTGAATCAGCTATAAAGAATTGTGAAACCATAGCTAGTAATTACAATCAATATTTTGTTTACTTCAGTCTGCAATGTGCACAAGAGGTCTGCTGTGCAACATGTGAATATCAATAAGCTCTACTGCTCTAGTGTTATAAAGTTCGTCTCCTTCATTTTATGCGTACAAGGTAGACCCATTACTTTTGAAAACTTCCCTTTACATGGTGGAAGGTTTGGCTTTGACATGGCGATCACAAACTGTTTATGTAGTTCTCTAAGAGCATACATAGATACACTCTGGCGAAGAAGATTTTTAAAAAAAGAAATATGAAATTTGTGACCAAAACGAATCTTTTCACTAGAAAGTTGTGCCTTGATTTATTTGTGTTGATTTTCTTATTTTCTTTCACTTAACGAAGATCTCCAGTAGAAAGTTGTCCGAGAAAGAAATCAATCAAGCTTTTTTGCTTACAGTTGGCTAATATATTCATCTTAATATTCCACAAACATAAAATGTGTGATGTCTTGCGAAAAACAAGTTGAATAGCTTTCATCAATGCCAATTCTCTTTGTATTTGTATTTGTTCCGAGTTAAAATAGTTGAATTTGGATGAGCGAAAAATGTGTGCGACCTTCCTAGATCTCTTTGTTTATTTTTTCTTTCGCATTATAAACTGTTCCGGAATATGAGCTTGACGATATTTGCCACTTCTATCTAATATGATAATTCTAGAAGGACTAAGACGCAATTTGAGAGGAATTTGAAAAGACATCAGTCGTTTATTTTGGAAAGTTATTAAGGATAACATACATTTATTTCGGTAGTAGAAATCTTCTGTCCTCATTTGGTGGTGTCTCAATCCGTATCCTCACTAATAATAAATTGACATGTTTTAATTTGTTAATTAAAAAATTTATAACTTAAAAGAAATAGTAAAATCCGCAGGCGACAATTAACATGTGGCAATTATTTATTCGTAGTATAGAGAACGGAATACAAAATGGTGAATTATGAATGGATGGGATAGACATGAGACATCAGTTGTGGACAAACTATTTTTTTGTCTTTAAAAAAATTGGAGCTTACGCCACTGGTGCCAAATATCCTAATGCATTCAATGTTTGTCTCATACTATTAATGGTTTTCTGCAAGATTTCGAAGCTGAAGTTGACATAACTTTAACAAATTGAAAGAGGTTGAAGTTGACACAGCTTTCATCCTCTTTAACAAATTGTAAGTTACTTTATCAAATTATTCTCATCTTCAGTTGCTTGTGAAAGCTCCTAACATGAAATTGTTTGTGCGTGCCCAATGGAAAATAATTTTACTATTCTTATTACACTAATTACAGAAAGAAAAAAAAATCCTTGGAATGTGAGCAAAAAATCGTCTGTCCCCGTTCTGTGTCTCTACGAATAGATATTTGCCACGTGTATATTTTTGCCCTGTGGGTTCCACTATTTCTTTTAAGTTATAATCTTTTAATTAAAAATTTAATACATGTCATTTTTTTTATTGGTGGGATAGGAAAAAAGGACACTGAATGGGGACTAAGGATTTCTAGCCGGGAATGAGGGAAGACTTAAAAGTTATCTCTACTTAAATGTCATTTCTTAATTGAGTCATCTGCTATGTGAAAATGGGCAGAAGATGCAATTGTAGATGGTAAGCATAGCACACACTAAAGTGGTTCGGATCCTATGTGAAACTTTCTGTAATAATTCTTGTGACACTCTACTTATGCACGCTAGATTCTCTGTAGCACTCGATTTACCATTTTTTTGCAACAGGTGTAGATGCATAGGTGTCGGTTTCTTCTACAAAGGTGGTGTCTGCTTATGAATTTTTTTTCGAGAACTAAGGATCCTGCTGTTGCATCTGGTGGGGAAGGAACAAATAAACAGGCGTGTGTTGCTTTTGAACAAGTGTTGTCTATTTTTAAACTTGTTTATGAAATTAATGATCAGGTGTTGATCGCTAGTACGGATCAAGCAGCAGTTGATGAGGCGATGTTGAAAGATTCTACAGCAAGCCAACAGGTAGAAAGTGAACATGTGTTACCTGCATCATCACATGTGTTGGGTTCTGATGTACATGTGTTGACAGATACAACATTGGAATGATTTATGTTCCACTTGCAGAGAGAGCACTGCTGCAGTTTATTGGAATAATGGAGAGGCAACAATTCCAATAATGAAGATGCAACAATTCCGCAACCAACAAAAGAAGATATGTTGTCATTTGTGGACGAGAAAGTGTTAGAAGGTCTGGATTACTTGCCAAACTCCTGCAGAGTTTTTGTTTGCAATTTCATAGAACATTGGTAGTAGATATGTTTGTCTTATGGAGGAAGCCTCCTATCCTTGTCCAACTACATAAGAAGATCATAACTCGTATTTTGACACCAATGATAACCGGTTGTTGCAGCAAATGATAACCAACGCCTTATACTACAAGGAGAACGATGACAAGAAGTCGAACAAGTTAGAAAGTTTATAGCTTACCTTTTCCTTGTGTTTTGAATGTAAAATGGCAAATGTAATTTTAAGAATGGAAGAACGTATGTAGTTTTTGGAAACAAGTAAGACTATTCCTGAGTAGAACTGTCAAAATGAGTTTGGGTTCGTGAATCAACCCAGATTGTTCGCTCGTTGGAGCGAATATGGATCAAGGATATGTGAATATGTTAAAATACGGGTTTTAGGCTCGTGTGGGGCGGATCACGCGGAATTGCTGTTCTTTTAAAAAAAACTATATACATATATTATAATTTTTTAATGGATATTATATTATATCATATATATTTCATCAAAAAAAAATTATATATATATATATATATATATATATATATCAAACCCTACTTATACGCATCATGTCTTCTCCCCTTGGTACATATTCAGATCCAGACTTCTCCCGGCCGTGATAGATGTTGGCCACTGGTGGCAGCTGTCTCCATGGAAGACTCTTTACTCCTTTGATTCATCTCAGCTCCATAATAAAATTGGGACCAATTTTTAAATTTGTCACGCTCTGTGCACGCGGACTCGCATCGCGTCACATTGACCTGATATCACCCATGACTATTTACTTGGCAAACGAACTCTCTATACCGAACTGAATATCACGAGAAAATAATGAATAATTAGGCCTATACTTATATACCATTCAAAGATTTTATTTTTTTTCTCATATGGGATTGAGGTTTACATTCAAAATATTAAGGCTTTAGCGTCCTTGTTAGGTGCCTAAAAATACTTAATCTATGACCAACAAGGTGTGCATAATTTTAGAGGTGACCTCCACCGTGCACAATGTGGTACTTAGTTCTCACACGTCCGTTTGATCACCGTGCTCTGATATATAAAATGTCTCGCCCCATGCCCGCAATGAGAGATTGATAACCGAACTCGTTATACCAAACTGAGTATACTGAGATGATAATGTGTACTTAGGCGAATGCTTATATGACAATCAAACATTTAATTTTTATCCAATATGGGGCAAGGACGAAGTTAGGAATTTAGTGTTGAGGGGGAGAAAATTGCAGCAGTATATCGAACTACATATAAAAGGGAAATTAGCCTATTTAGTCCCCCAGTAATTTTCGTTTAGCCCGTATAGTCCCCAATGTTTAATTTCAGTCGGTAAAATCCCTTATCTATTTACAGGCTGCATATAGAGGTTCCACCACCTATTCTGCGGCGGAATCAGGCTAGCCCCAAATTCATGCCATCCACCTGCTTAATGAGCGAGGGAATAATGGTCAGTTTCAATCTATAAAATTTACAAAATACAAAAAATCAGTATAAAAATGGTTATAAAAAGGAAAACCCATATTCTATTGCCTTAATAGGTAAGGGATTTTACAGGATGAAATTAAACATTGGGGACTATACGAGGAAAACAAAAAAAATTGAGGGACTAAATAGGCTGAAATTAAACATTGGGGACTATACGGGCTAAGTGAAAATTTCTGGGAGACTTTACCGGCTGAAATTAAACATTGGGGACTATACGGGCTAAACGAAAATTTTTGGGGGACTAAATAGGCTAATTTCCCCATATAAAAACTGCAAAAAAAATATTGAGGAGCGAATTTGATAAAATATTCCGAACTATATATAAAATTTATTATATCTACTAGTTTTTTTTAGAAATTTCGAGGGCGATTATCATCCCGCCCCTTTATCTTCGTCCCTGATTATGGGAGTGGGATTTACACAACTGATTTCAGAAATCTTTCGATTGAGATGAGAAAAAGATGGATGTTCTATAAGGTTGGAATGATGATTTGATTATTATAATAGCAGTAAGTACTGGTAATAAACTAAGAAAGGACAATTAGATTGCTATTCTTATTTCATATGTCGTTTTGGGTCTTTGAGCAAGTCCGTACGAAGCGGACGGATTGGACTGAATTGATCCGTTTAACAATAATAATTAATATTGTTAAAATTGCGAGTTAATTCGTAAATTTTTACGATTTTACGGAAGTAAAACGTTTTAAATTGGGAGTAAAATTGCAATCTGATAGAAACGGTATATGATCGTTTAATTGTATAGTGAAAATTAAAAAGCGTACGTTTTTATGGAATCTACAAAATAGTATTGTGGTCGAGTTATTGTTAGTTAGAGTTTGGTCACTTAATTTGGAATGCAAAACCTAATTCAAATTTGAGTTTGACAAATTTCTAACACTATCTATCTTAACTTTCAAGCTTCTACGATACATTTCCTCTTATTCATCAAATTCTCAGACTACTGGAATTCCTTCCGGTAATCAAAGTTAGACTACTGGAAATTCGGGAGGTAATAAAAAATTTTAATTCCGAGTTCTGCTATTTATTACTACTTCAATTTTTCTAATATTGTTGGACAATATGATATGATTTTTTTATTATTTATTATTATCATTATATATAATATATATTTTTAAATTTTTAGTAAAATTTTACAATTTATTTTACGATTCACAATTTTACAATTATACAGTATCGTTTATTAACAAACTTGGTAATATTTCTAAGACTAGTAGGATTCCCGATTTTCCAACCTATTTAAACCAGTGGTTGCCCTAATCCTAATCATTTGAGGATCCGGGAACAGACCACCAAATTTCCTATATATAGGTAGCTTCACCTCTCAAAATTAATCACTACGATGGCTAATCTAAATGAAGAGGTTTGCAGGACCGAAAATAGCATATCGACGATGGCTGATGAAGAATCATCATACCAGATGGTGTCTTCTGCGAAGAAGGCTGATCATATCGAGAAAGGTTGCAAAAGGTGTAATTGCAATCTGGTGGCTGAGGAATCGAATTACACTGATTCTGATTTTGAGGATAATAACAAAAAGAAGATGAGGAAGGACCATGGGAATAATGATAGGAGCTTCGTTGATTGTAATATTTGCTTGGATATGGCTAGAGAACCAGTGGTAACTCTTTGTGGGCATTTGTTTTGTTGGGTTTGTTTTTATAGAGTGCGATATGTTAACCAGACAGCCAAGTCAAAGGAATGCCCTGTTTGCAGAGGTGAGGTGTCTGACTCTTCTATTATTCCAATTTATGGCGGCGGTGGCATAGAAAGCAGCATTGAGGACTCGGAATTGGTGCAGGGCTCGGGCATCTTCATACCTCCTCGGCCAACAGGGCAGCGAACCGATAGAGTGGATGATGATCCTGTTGCTGGAGTGGCTTTGCGAAGAGTAGCGAGAGTAGGTGGAATTCATTTTAGGGACTTACATGATATCTTAGTGTAGACAGCTCCAGATGGCAAGAGATCTATCCGCTTGTAGATAGATATACCATGCCCAATTTCTTTCCTTGAAAAGGTTATTGTAACTTAATAGGAGCTAGTGAAATTCCTGGAAAAGAAGATTTCTTTGTCCAATTCAGTGTTTGTTTTAAGAGGATTTTGGATTTTTTATATACATTTTGTAGAAAAGCATATTTATTGTTGATGTTGCTTATCTTAGTTCATGCCCTTTTACTTTTGGTGCTAGCCTGGTTTGTTTCCGTTTTTTCTTGAGATTTCAGATATTATAGGTAAGAGGAATTGCAAAAACTTTGTATATAGTATGGTGCTCTGCTCTAAAACAATAGATTATTATTTGTTTCTGCATTCTTCTTGAATCTATTACCCGCCTTGAGAGTTCTCCCTGGTCTTTTACTCTTTAGATCTCTTCTAACTTGTATCTTTCACTTATAGAAACATCTGAGATATACATAAACGTACTTGTTTTTGTGCGGTTTAATAGCATCTGGGGTGTAATGTAAACCGATGAAGCTGAGCTAACTTTTGTGTAAAAAACGGGTAGATGCATAGGTCATACAACTAGGTGGAAAGTTTTCGCCCTCCCATTTTTTTGCTGTAAAGGCGGCATTAGGGCTAGAGTTTTCTCTGTTTCAACTGATTTACTTCTTCCTCTTCATGTCTACTGCATGTTGTATCCTTATCCCCTTGGTACCTTTTTATCCGTGTTTTCCATCTTCCTCTTCCGCCAATTTTTCCTGCACAGCGGCGGCTGGATTGGGGGTGATGGAGGAGGATGGAGCCAGAAGTGAGGTTGACTGAAATTAAATTCAAGTTTTGAAATGCAACTTTTGAGGGAGCCGGTTATCTAAATTTTGGACAACTGGTTTTTAGGCAGGGGGGGAGGGGGTGTGGAATATATTTTTTTTAGTGTATCGATTTCTAATATTTGAAATTGGACTTTGACTTTGGGTCCTTGTTTCAATGTTTCACTTCTCATTTTTTAAAGAAAGTATAATTTAGATGGTGATTAATCTTTTACACAGAGGTACATGCAACAATGTAATTAGCTGGAACTCTCTGCTCCTAGAACGGGTATATTTCTTCCACTTATTTTAGTTTGTAATAGTATCTTCTTATGTTGCTTGTCATTGTGTTTCTTATTTAAGCTTGTTTAAGATATTAGATCTCAGCTGGGAATTGCAAGTGTTTCGATGTTTGAATAGTGTCTAACTTGCATGCGCGTTGAATGCTGATCACCTTCAAGTTAGTATTTTCTGTATCAAAATAATACTCAATTTGTTATGATCAATATTCAATACACCATATTGTTGCACTGACTTCTTTTTTTCTTTTTCTTTTTCTTTTTCTTATTGTCACGGTCACCCCGTGAACTCTCCAAATATTTTTAGATAAAGGGACTATTCTTGCTTGCTTCATTTTTCTGTATTAGAAATAAAAGCAGTTTTGAGGTGTCTTCATCTATTAATCTTCAATAAACTTGAAAATTCTCATTTCTGTCTAT